>CM049794.1:41366151-42066125 GCA_027422405.1 Ptychobarbus kaznakovi | reverse complement strand
ACGCATTTTGATTTTTAACTTTATTTTATACTGTGCATATGTTGCAATGTGTACATAAATACATATTTGCATAATTTGTAATTGATTTATTCTTTGAAACTTTAGAATATTAATTTATGCCATCTTGCAATGCTTGATTTATAGTAAAGTTAGTACACAGTCATAGCCATAAATGCAATGGTACTAAATAATTTAGCATTATTTATTTCGTGTTTTTTCGGTTTTCGGCCTTTTGGATTCCTCATTTTCGGTTTTCCTCGGTTTCGGCCAAGAAATTTTCATGTTCGGTGCACCCGTAAAAATTATGGTATCGAAACCTCCTAGTACTGAGTTAGTTGAGTCTCTACTGCAGTATATATAGTCCATGACTGAGTAATGTGTGTGTTTATGTGGTGCTGGGTGTGCCATGCAATGCCCAACATAATTTTTCATGTGGCCACTTTGAGGTTCGTGTCCAAACAACATTCACAGAGGTGGAAAAACACAGCGTTAAACCAACACAAATACCACCCATACCAGACCGAAGAACTTTCACTCCTGAACATACTCCCCAGCTAACAGCCCGTGGGAGAGGCTCTCCAGTCTGGGAGGAGCGCTAATGATCAGTCCTTTCAAACGGGCTGTACCTCTGAGAAGAGCACCTTTGACCTCAAACAAAAGGGAGGGTGTTTTTTATCCTAATCCAAAAACAGCCCAATAGGCCTCATTCTGACATGATTAAGACTGATGTTGAAAGCTTCTGTCACTAAAGCAGCAGAACTAACTAGTCAAAGAGTCTCCAAGAGGAGAAGAGGATCAAGACATGCAGTCTATTTCTAGTCATGAGCACATGGAAAGATAAATGCCTACAATGATAAAAAACTACAATGTCTGGGGAACGTGCAATAAAACAATCATGTATTTATACTGAGGCACAAAATGTGTCATAAATTGCTGCACATAAACAATTATTTTTCTGTATGTTACACTGATTCATGATTATCACTGCTTTTATTGCTTTACTTATCTATTTTTTATTATTTACTGGAAACTGGCTGCCATTATCATCTTTTTTATTATTATAAGCACAAGTTTCTGGGTAAACCTCATTTTGTTCTGTGTCTTACACTTGGACTGTAATGAGTAACTTGAAGAAGATTAAATCGTCCAGAAATCTGAAAGGCTGACCATGACAGTGTCTGACCAGCAGAAAAAGTCACTGTTCCTTCCCACAGCTTTTGACCAGTAAATTCCCATGACCTTTCTAATCAGTTCTGATTACTAGACAAGGACTAAAAAGCATGTAAGAGAAACTGAAAAAAGAGCAATAAATAGAGCTGAGAAAGGTTCACTATTAAAAAAGTAAAAATAATAATATATATATATATATATATTAAAAAATACTTGCTTTTAATTTCTATGACTTTTTCACATTGCTTCAAGCATACACTGTAAAAAAAAAGGTAAATGCTGTAAAATGCTCAAATAGATATAAGGGGACATTTTTGGTCATTTTACAGTAAACATTGGAGGTAAAAATAAAACATTTATCTTATAATTTACTGAGAAAAACATTTTATGGTACATTTTACAGATTTATTTTTAACAATGTATAAATAACATTTTTATACATTTTTTAATATGTTCAATTTTGCACAACAATAATATTTTTTACAAATCATATATTCACAAAAACTATTATTTTCATCCTTCATTCTGATCCTTTATCACAAACACTCAGTTTTAGTGCAATTATCATGACTGATTAGTATCACTGCATGCATGGGAAAAAGATCCCTTATAATTCTACAGGTGACTATCATGAGATAATGCCATTGGAAAAGATACAGTTCTCACAGTTCATAATAAAACCACAAAATAAGAGGTATGATTATGCAACTTTGCCTCAATATTTCCCCCAGGTTGTTTTTAAAATCTGAATTTCCATTCGGTTAACAAGATGTTTACGCAATTCAATATTCATCTTCTAGTCATCTATCTGCTTTTCTAAAATACGTCAAAGAGAAATTGAGCATAATACCTAAAGCCAGCACTTCCTAAAGCCATATTAACACTCTCCAAATGCCTCATCATTGAAGTTACATCATGAAATCACACTCTGTCCAACTATCCAACTATCATTCTTTATCATACAATTGTCTATCATACAGATTATAAAATGAGAAAAATTGACTTATCGCAGACCCAAAAGTAGGATCTTTCCATCTGTTTACCTTCCCTGGGCCCCCATATTCATGATTGTGTGGGCACACGCCAACATTTATGTGTGCGCAAGCACATGGGTTGTTTGATCCGCTGCATTATGCAGTGAGATAGCTCTGAAAACACAATGGCTATTGGATTAGGCCTGAGCACAAGGACAACACAGCTTTCATAGCTATCATCGCCATCCTCATGAGCATGTTACGGGACACAGCGGCCCTCTACCCTGCCCCAGGGCTGCTCTGATGGAAAAATAAACCTGAGCCTACAGACAAAGCTTGGGCACGTGGGCCGGTGAAAGCACAAAGCAAACACACGTCATCCCAGATCCCATCTGAAGCGGCTACCACCGAGACAAACTAGAGAATCAAAGCTGTATGAACCATGAAGTAACAGTCCTATTCAGAAAGTCACAAGCAAATGTACATTTGAGATGAAAAGTACATGGCTTCTTCATGCATTTTGAATCCCATAGTGCCTGCAAATCCCCATAACCAAGGATTTAACATAGTCAAAAGTCTACTAAACAGCTGAAGGTCCTCATAGCACGGTAATGCCACCAGTAATCCAGATGGCTTTAGAATGGGAAATAAACTCCATAAACTGCACTGAACTCCATAAACATGGCATACAATACATCATCGGCCTAATAAAGGCTTCAAACGAGGATAAAAGGTCAGTCAAGGCCAGATGAGATGGATCAGGGCACACTCGGACAGGAGAGGCTGGTGAGATCTGAAAGCGCAAGATCAAGAGGAACATCAAGGACTCAAAAACAAAACACTGAATGAATGCACACATCTGGACCAGACAATATATGAAAGGCAGGAACTTTAAGAGAGCTTCCAACCGCAGAACGATAGTATGAATAAAGGGCGTTGAAAAGCAGAGACAGAAAACAAATTGTCCAATGGATTTCGTCTTTCAGTCACAGGAATGCCAACTGATGACATTTCTAAGATGGATGACATAACTTAGAAAAACACATACTTATCATTTAGATATAATTTGCTGCGTTGCTGTGTGTCACTAAGAGTTCAAGCAGAGAAGACCATCGAATAGCCTCTAAACCAGGGGTCATTGTCCACATGGCAGAACATCAAAGATTAAAGACTGACAGTCTGTCAGTCCATCAAAACCTGTTACATAACCACATCTTTCATCAGTCTTACTCAACGTATTCTGTTCTTTGTGCAGCTTCACTTCTGCATGTGTGTGTGATTGTGAAAAAATCTTCCCTCTGTCTTTAATCCATCTTACTAAACCTCCAGATGTCCAGAAGGCTGAACGTGACTGCATCTAACTGAGGGAAAACATAGTATTCTCACAGACACCAAAACACTACAGTACACACCTTAATAGCTCACAAAAACAAAAAATACAGGTAGGATCATGCAACTTTGGCTCAATAATTCCCCTCAGGTTGATCTCAAAATCTAATTGGCACATGGTTAAAAAAAACACACACACGCACACACACACACACAAACAATTCACATTGCCCTCCAACAGTTTCCTTCTTCTAAACTTCATCTGCGATCAACTGAACCTAGTGTCACCACTTTCATAATTACCAATCTTAATGTTTTTATTTCTCGAAAAATCATAGAATGTGATTATGTTAGTGACATTACAGTGACGGCTAAATATATAAAATAAAAACAGATAAGCAGCTGTATATATGCACATTCAGAAAAGTCTTTAATGTTGTACAACAGTCAATATGGTATGAATATACTGTATCTCAAGTGAAAATATTTATAGTAAATATTTTAAATTCACCCCTATTGGTATATGCAACAAAAAGGACCCAGCATTTGACACTTTGTACCCAGGTTCTAGCACTCTGGCTTTTTTACCCTTTTGGAATTCTGGGTACTCTTTTGAACTCAGTGCTCTGGCTGCACCATACCTTGCCCTCTGGACATACTTTACTAGCTGTGCCTGAACAGAGATACATTTTGGAGTGCTGGGTGGAGATGAACTAATAAACAAATGTTGCAGGGTTTGCAATGTGGCTGTTTGCACACATTGGATTTCCGCACTAAGATGCTGTATCAGCCAGGAATCATCATCATCATCATCATAAAAATAAAACTGTAGATGTTTCATCAGTGTTGTAAATACTATCATGACTAATGCCCTTTCCTAAGGCCACTCATGCACATGTGAGAGGGCCTCATGCTGGGAAAAATGTCCCATTTACAAGCAGAAAGAGTCAATCATACTTTCACATGTCCAGGCCTGACATTATCTGACTTTAATCCTCATGGCTTTTGCCAGCTTAAAATCCCAGCACTTATACGGGTATATTTCCTGTTTCAAAGGGATGAGCAAAGAAAGAAATGCAACTTTACAGGGGTAAATGGACTGCAGGATTTGCTGGGTTTAGTCAATGGGACTTCTGTCGTCTTTCTGGACTGTCCTTAAAATTCAAATTAAAAAAAAATGCAATGTAAATTGACATGAGTAATATCAGTTTAATTATTTTCATGTTATTATTTATGACAATCTACACTATCAACCCTCTACAATGCGAGTAAATCACTCACATATGCGACTAAATTTCACTCTGGGCGACTAAATGATGTTTAATATTAGCCAATGTCTAATACATTCTCAGATTTTATTAGCCAGTGTGTGAGTTGGAGGTTAAGTATAAGTTTAGCACAGATATATTTACTCGCGGAACACTGACTGAGCGCTTCAGAGTTTCGCTCTCCATCAAATTTAACAGGCGATCTGTGCTGTTTTTTAGTTCATCTCAATCTATACGCAGCGCACCTGTATTTGATGTACCGTGAACTGTAGGCACACGACTCGCAGTCGCTTTGGTGAGAGCGAGAGAGAGTCTTACATACAGGTGCATCTCATTCTCAATAAATTAGAATGTCGTGGAAAAGTTCATTTATTTCAGTAATTCGACTTAAATTGTAAAACTTGTGTATTAAATAAATTCAATACACACAGACTGAAATGTAAGGGTGTTTGTGTGTGTGTGTATAACTTCCACTTCCAGCCACTGCTGCATACATCAGAGGCTGAGGTCTGGTGGTCAGGGAATGAAAGAATAGTTTTGCTGTTTTCCCATGCTGAGTGCTCCGGAGGTCAAAGGTGACGATTTTCCCTGGGTCTGGCTTTGGGTTGGACTTGGACCCAGAAATCCCTTCTGAGTCCATGCATTCAAAACACACCAAACAAAGAGAGCAAACGCAAGAAAGAGAAGTACAAAAAAGGTATTCCCGATCACGAGAAAAACAAGAAATTATGACCCCCTAAAAATATCTCGATATTGTTTATTTATTTATTCGATACCGATAATTAGATTATATTTTGCAGAGTGTATTATTGTGCTGATATCTGACTACTGTGGACAGCTGCAGTTTTTGATATTCTTCATATTCTGTGTGGTCAGTTCACATCAGCGATTCATTCATCTTTTCATTTAAGTTTAAATACATTTTTACATTTAATAAAGCATTTTTTTTCTAAAAGTGTACATCTTTTGAGTCAATTTTTTACATTTAATCAGTCAATTACACATATAGGCTGTTACCAAACAAACGAAACCAGTATCATCAAAATGAATCTTTGCACACTGTTTAATGCAGCTCAGAGGGACATGGACTGCTTTAACAAGTTACAAATGCATTTTTTTGACATTGTAAACATAAACATTGAATACTGATATTTAAAATTATTACAAAAATTAAAATAGACTTTAAATGTGAAATTAAAACCGCCAGCAGGTAGAAGAAAGTCACTGTCACTGAGTCATTACGACAGAACCCGAATCATTTAACGGTTGATTCATTCAGTAACGAATCACCGTCATTTTGCTCAGACGCAAAACAGTGCTGTAGCTGTTTGGAATTATTTTTGTGGGGCGAAATGGAGCAAAAACAGGCAATATGGTGTCTAAAACTTAATATTAACTTATTGTTAAATGAACTGTTTTATAAAATCAATATTACATTTGTAATCATGCTTATTTTTTGAAGAAAAAACGGCACTCTTTGTGTGATTTTAACTATATGAAACGTCTGCCCACATATCTTGAATTTTGCGATCATTCTTAATGCATTTTAATCGACTGAATCCCGCCGTGAAAGAACACACTCTAAATGTGCACGTGCACTGTTTAACCCGCTTCATCACCACGTAGGCTAATGTATGCGTGCACTCTGTAGGTGTTTTGTTTGGTTTTTTGCAAAAACTCGATATTGTCAAATTGCACATTCGTTAAAACAACAACTACGATATTATCGCAGACGATATATATCGCACACCCCTACCCTAAGCTGTGATTATTTTTATCAAGTAACTAACAAAAATGCTCACAGAACATGAGTTTTAGCTGTTTATATAAATGCACAAACCCACTGACATTACAACCAGACAACAATGATAACAACCACAGCTAAATGAGTCCTAATTAGACCTCTGAGGTTTGTAATGTAAACATACACAATCAGAGAACACAGCAATCGCCTGATCTCTAAACACACTGGTGTGATCATTTACTTACTGATAAACTGTTAGATAGCGAAATAGAGCACTATTGTTTGTGTGATCAGCTCTACCCTTTCAGACCATCATATGCAAAACAAAGTCAAGCAGCGGACCTAGAAAAAGCCTGAGTGGAGCAGACAGACGCATGCTAAAAATATCCAGAGAAGACTGACAGAAATTCCACAGCTCAGAGGGAGATTGTGTATGTTTGTATGTGCTTGGAAACTGAAAGTGTGTTACAGTAATAAAACAATCTATTATACTCTAACAGAATTGCATCTTCCAAAGAAGGCTGTAAATCATGTTGTGAGCGAGACTATTATTGAACTGACTTGGTGTGGTCAAGTGGTTAAGACAATTTGGGCTGGTAACCAGAAGGTTGTAGGTTAAGCTTGTGACTGTTATATTAAAGACTGTATTGTAATTTGCTTTATATAAAAGTGGCTATTAAAATGCTAACTGTATGCATACTCATTAACCTATTGATGTCGTACATTACAATTTAAAATAGTAAAACATAAAAAAGCAACAGCAATGGCAAAAATGTATGTTCTAGTCTACAAAGTAAAACTGTTTCTAATGCAGTCTGTAAAAATGAAGGAACTTAGGATCTTCAGCTTGATTCATCATCAGGTGTTTCACCTTTAAGGCCAACAGTAGTTGACCTTGCCCTAACAACTTCAAGCTAAGCTATACACAAACACGTACTTTGACCTCTGACCTTTAACAAAAAAAGCCCTTAATTAAAAATGTCATGTGTTTTACTTCAGTATATAAGGATTACAAAACTGGTCCAATCCTATTTCAGCTTTAGCCTAAAGCATATGAAAACAATGGCACATTTCTGATTAACTTGAAGTCACAAACCAGCCCATCATGACAGTCCCCTGGGTATGATAAAGCATTGACAAACAGTAGTAATGAGTCAAAGTCTAACTCCTTCCCATCTGAAACTATTAGCAGGACAAACAAGACATTAAGACTCAAAGAACAAGAAATGAATCAATTCAGGTTAACCAAATCTGGCATTATAAACAAACTGAGGTGCAGAGAACGCAAACAAGCCTTTCTAATGCTATTAATTCATCCTCTTTATCTTCTTAATCAGGGATGTACTTAAAAGATCATATAATTCAAATTGGCATCCCTTTAAAGACTAAAGACCTCATATTTATAAAAAAAAAAAAAAAAAATGCAACCTGAACATAGGTGTGGCGAAAAATTCTCACACACAACCTGATACTCATTGGAAACATTTGTCTCAAATTTGCAAGAAGTATGACACAGAATTCATATTAAAACAAATGTACTCAATATTTTCAATCAAATAAAGATTCTCATTGAACACAAAGTGACAATATTTGCTATCTATTCCAACCCTCATGAGCATTTGTAATTACAGAACTAATTTGTGATTTTATATAAATATGTACATCTGACATGCGCAAAAACATACTGTAGGTAAAATGTCACCATGAAGGTCCACCCCCTAACCCCACTCCTAAATCTAACTCCAATGGCGCATACGCTGATCATTAAAAAATGTTAAAATTAGATAGTATGCATTCATACGAATTCTCAAACAGTTGACCAAATTGTAAAATGTTTAAGATTGGCATGAGACTGTCTTAAGTCACACATCCTGTGTATTGTTACATGGCATTGTCTTAAGGGCAGGACATCCAAAGAAGAGCTCTCCCTGTGGGAACCTTAATTCACCTTCACTGGTGACTCGTGTTATTTGTAACAGTTGCAGTACCTGAACTCAACCCTCTTCGATTAGACAGTGGATGGTAACATAACAGGTTACACTATACATACAATATTAATTAACTACATGTACTTACTATTTTAGGATTGGGGTTTGGCTTAGGGTTAATTGCATGCAATTATGCATAATTAATTGTTATTATAATAGTATGTACATGTAACATGTGTAACAAGCACACCTTAAAATAAAGTGCACATAACTTAACTTATATAAAACCTGTTGTATAACAGCAAAAAAAGTAGAAAACAATGGCCTGTTTGCTCATGTATACTGTACTTTTCCATGAATATACACTACCGTCCAAAAGTTTGGGCTTGGGAAGATTTATTTTTCTGAAGAAAAATGTTATGCTCTGTCCGCAATTATTTGTTGAAAACAGCAATATTGTGAAATGTAAAATATATATTTTTTCTATTTAACACTGAATTTTCCGCATCAATGCTTTTGTAATCAGTGTTAGCCTACTACATGATCCTTCAGAAATCATTCTAATATGCTGACTTGGTGCTCAAGACATTTCTTAAACGCTAAAAACAGTTGCTCTGCTGATTATTTAGATTTTATTCTGGAGACATTGATGAATAGAAAGTTCAGGAGAACATGTTTTTGAAATATAAATATTTTGTAACATTGTTATTAATGTCCTTACTATCACTTTTGATCAATTTACATTCAATTTAAGCATATTTCTTGAAAAAAAAAAAACTTTTAAGCTCTATATAAACCTTAGAAGTGCATATATCTCTATGCACCCTAATGAAGGTGTCCTGGAGGGGGTTTCTTCTGTAGGGGTGTCGGTGGGCGCAGATGGTACGTTAAAGCAGATCTATCACGTCTGACAGATCTTCGACCCTTAAGGACAACTGCATTCTCTTCACCTCAAAGCATTACACCAACATAACGCCATGTGCTTGTCCCATAACATTCACACCCGCCTTTTGTCTTGCGGACCCAATCCATCGTTCATTCTGAGTGCAGCCTTTCAAACTTACATTTAGCATTCAATGGCTGCTATTAGATATGTTCTTCAGAATCAATAATCGCGTAACAGCTTCTAACTTCCATCAATAAGTCATTAACAAGCATACGTTGTGTCAGTGCTTAACAAATCCTGAAATATTGACATACTGTAAATTATATGAATCAAGTTTTATGTTTATTATTAACTGACGAGCTGCTGTATGTTTGTTATTGACTTGTTCATAAATGTATTATACACTTAAGTAGGCAACAAATACAAGATTGAAACTTTAAACTTACGTATTGTAATGGTTTTGGGATCAAGCTCGCACACGGTGAGCTGTAATCTGTCCAAACGCACTTGAATAGTTGATGTCCTTTGCGTGACCAACACAGCCTGAGTCTCAATTCCCAGGAATATGTCACTGGCATGCCGCGATAGATCGGACAGTTGATGTAAGATGCTGGTGAGCGTATGACAACAAACTTCTTCCAAAGAAGAGAACAAAACAGGTTTGCGCACTCTGCGACCGTCCGGCGTCGTGAAGCTCTTCTCGGAGCCTCCGCTCCCTCTCAACCTGCTCACCAGCTCTGGCTCAACGGTTCTCTCGGGGAACGGCATTTTAAATCGAGTTTAAATTTGAGATGAGCATCGGGTTGAGGGGATTTAAAATCCAAACGATGTATCCCAGAATTTGCCGTGAGAAGAAAGTCTGCTTACCAAAGGTCCCGCCATAATGTTTTTTGAAAGATGCAGAAGCAGTTTGGGACGTTGCCGCTGATGTTTGGGAGCATCGGGGAACATGAGTTTGAAAGCAGTGAGTGAGTCGAACCGAAAACGTGAAGAGAAAGTATATGGAAAAACACGGAGAGGCTTCCCAGCCACCTGTAGGAACTGGAGCTGGATTGGCGAGTCCACAGCGCTGTGAGGGAGGTTACCTGCCTTTAGCGTCTGCTGCCTGGAAAACCCGCGGTGGGTGCCGAATTACGGACTTCGAGGCTCTTTATTGCATTTTCAGCTATCTACAGGTCATTTTAATAATACGGAGTAATGTTTCTTTTTATTAGTACTTATATTTTAAATAATATAGTATTTTTTTTTTTTATTCAATGTCATAAAAAAGGCTGACAGTCTTACAAAGTACATTAAACAGATTTGATTCTAATATTACATAAGAAAAAACATATTCAAGCATTTTCAAAAGAAAAAAACAACAAATAAAAAATTTAAAGAAAATGTTTTTCTGTGTGTTTAAAGATTATCATATGTTCGGTTAAAATGACTTAAAATAAAACAAACGTTAAATGCATTTTAATAAAACAAAGTGCTAAAATAAACGGTAAATATCAAGATATAACAAACACTTGTTATCCTTTAACATTTACAGCACTTCAGAACTACAGTTCAATAGTACAGTAGTTTGTTAAGTATTAAATAGTTTATTTACAGTAGTAAATTTTGTTCTTAAAACTTGTGGAATCAAAAAACTATTCACGGTTCATTATTTTAATCTACAGGTGTCGATATTTTCGAAATAAATATTAAATAAACAGTCAATGTATAACCAGTCTATTTTGTTTGTGAAAGGAACAAAAGCTGGTGTTTAGAAATGCCCGCGTTTCATATCTAAATCTATACTATAGCTCCATCTTGTGGCTGCAAGTGTGGATGCTCTTAAAAACAAGCCCAGAGTTCCAGGAAGGATCAGATATGTTTTTTTTGTGTTCTGCTGAAGTGTTAAGGAAGTGGACTATTGTTTTTGTGGCAATGGAACCAGCTGAGGCTGCATTTCTGGATGGGAGTGATAGTATTCATTTTCCTGTTAACATTGAGCCTGCTGAAACTTCCTCTTGCACAGGGAAATCATGACCTGTGACTGATGAGTCCCAAACTGCCCCTGGCTACCATTATTATAGCCTTTGTTTTTAAATGCAGATTCATTAATGAACACGACGAACTGTACTGATTGATGAGTGCTGGGAAAATTCTTATATATCAAGGATTTTTCTTACATGATGCTGACTTTTATTTGGGTGAAACGTATTGCTTCTTTAACGTTATGTATTTATTTCACAAAATGTGGTTTTCTTTCCTGTAGGCCTATCTGTCAATATGGGCCAACAGCATAAAACATTCAAAACAATGTGTCAAATAGTTATAAAATAAAGCACCATCTATAGAATATTCAGGCCAAAAATAAATACATTTAAATTTGTGTAATGGATGTGTAAATAAAATAAATTTTATCTATATAAAACAGTATGAGGTTAGGTGCTCTTAAAATGTGAGTGAAATTGATTTTTACATAATTAAGTGAAAGAGTAATGGTATACTAAAACACATTTAAGTAACATGAGTTTCAGTGGAAATGTTGCTATATAAAAATTGGGCATAGTAGAACATGTTTTACCATATTTCTCAAGAATTAGTGAACAGGTATTGTAACGCATCGTCTGAGTATGTGAAACATGCACATGACTAGAAGGGCATCAGAACAGAATCAGGAAGTACATACAGAGGAACGCAAGTTTAATCAAATATACAGGACACTCATCCTTGAATGCATACAGATCAGATCACACTAGCGAAACAATACAAAAACACTTCTTCATGCCTTTATGGTAAGAAAATCACTGGAATTTCCACTTTAAATATGAAGACAATTTTCAGATCAGTTACCCTATTGCTCGTTGTCTTTTCCCCAAAAGCTGTACTTTTAGTACCATGCCAAACATTACTCTCACTATACAAAGGCCTGAAGTCAGCATTAGAAAAAGAAAAATACATGGAAAGAATAAACACGGGAACTTTTGTAACCAATCGACTGTACATGTGACATTAATGTTGTCTTTGGGCAGCTTTAGTCTCTATGAACACTGAATCATTACAGCTCTTAACGCTCCAACACACTGCTTTATTCATCAAGTGAACATAGTGTAACAGCATCTGCATCTGTATATGGACGATGTTTGATCACAGTTGGATAGCAGTGACCTGCATTACACAGGCGTCCTGACATACAATCATGAACGCGACACATACAGCCAGTGACGAATCCAGAGTGGCTAGAGCGGATATTTTTTGAAGAAAAGAAGTCTGCAAATCCCCAGGAACTCCACTGTAATAATCTTCAATGCACCGAGCAGTCCAATAAATAAGAGAAAAAGTTAATCAGCAACTCAAATGCAGCTTTTGATAGTTAGTCTCAATCAGCTATACAAACACTTCATTATTAATATAAGGACAATGAGAAATGCTTGTTATGTCTGCCATAGAGAACCAAGTATAAGAGCGACGAGTAGAAATTTAAATCAATATACATTAAGTTTGAAGTTCTTACATGGCTGTTTGTAACTACATGCATAAAGCAACAAAGAAATGACCGAACTGAAAGGCAAGAATATTTCAAACTACTAGCTGTGCCACATTAAAAGTCAATACTGATAAATCTCGCATTGACGACATATGCAAAACTAACCAAAAATACAAAATAATTAACACAGACAATAAATCTGGGGCTCTTTAGAAGCAGAGAAGTGAATGATGGAGAGATGGGATGAATGTTATATGACTTACAGACACAAACATGACCCTACTCTACCACAGAGATGAATAAATATGAAACATTTTAGACAATCCATCCGGTTTAGAAAATGCTGTAAAATCTCTTCTCTTAAAGGCCTCCAGATCCACCTTTGCATTGTTAGAAAAGTCCGTTCCATTCGTTTTATCTCACACTCACCGATGCTTCAGTTCTGTGTGCTGATAGGAGGAAAACATGAGTACAGATGCACTCCATTGGCTGATTTACTCAGGGTTGACCTAATAAGGAAGTACTCCAGGAGAAAGGCGTGTTAGTGTTTGCTCCATTGTTTGTTATCTAAACATGTCGTTTGTAGGCCGTTTTAATGAGGACACACTAATTTGTCCTGAACCTCTTTGGATGACATTAGAAGATGGAGGCTGAAGTTAGAATATCAAACACAAAATCATAGAGTACATCTTTTAGAGTGCAAAACAGAGGTGCCAAGCACATGGCCCATTCCTTCTTGACTCAAACAGCATGACAGACACACTCATAAAGTTTGCATACACATCGAAACACACACACACTCATGTTAAATCTCTTTGTCCCTTCCCCAGTAGTGGACATCCCATACATTTCTTTGTTTTTGATCTATCTCGTAACATACACGCACACATTCCTGTCCCACAGTCTTGACTCCAGGCTTATCTGGTGTAATATACTCTGTAGTAGACGGTTTTAGACCTCCAGAGCGAGTAGGAGTTGTCAAACTTGAGCAAGTATACACCACGGCCGGGATACTGGTGACTCCCAGCGTACACCTCTTCATGACAGTCCCGCCGGTACACCGGCACTATCTCATCCACCTGCGGTTTCCCAACCTCTTTCTTGGCTTTCTCCTCAGGCTGGCCTTCACCTGAGAGAAAGAGAACAGGACTTAAATCTACAAATCATATTTACAGAAAACGTAACAGAAATTTCATTCAAACAATCTATCTATCTAAACTTTTAAATCAACTGAATTTTTTTTAAATCAAAAGTAGCCTTTTGATTTCCATAATTAAAAAATTAATTGGGCCTCTCATGAAGCACGAGCAGAACTCATTTTTCTGTAAATCATTTGTAAAGCCGTTCTGACGTAAACTTTCAAATTCATAAAATTTTGTATTTTCAAAATGTTAGTTGGTATGAAAGAAATGTGGTGCGTAAAACGTTCCGTGTTCTTTTTGGCAAACTGATGACACTGAATTGTGATGCACTGCCATAACTACATGGTCATTTGCCCTTTTTGGATTTTTCTGTTTTGCAAATTGCAGCCGAGTTAATAACTGTACAACACAGCGGTACTGTCACTATTTACCCAGCCGTAAATAGAGGACGGCTGGGACAAATTGTGATCAACCATCCTACTTGTACAACAACTGCGTACAATGGAGAAGTCAATATTACTGGTTACTTTAGTAAAATTCTTAAAAATGAGACACTAGTAATTAGGGCTGCAACGATTAGTCGATATTATTGACAATAAAAAATTGTCGACAAATATTTTTGTTGTCGAGTAGTCGTTTGATCTCATATGACCTAATGTAGGAGCCTGCAATACTGCGGTTTGACTAGCGTGGCGCTGTGGCGCTTCAGCCCCCTGGATGCAGTTTAAGAGAAGACAGCGCTTCAGTGCTTCAACCCCAGCCGAACGAATCTGAAGCTGTTGAGCGTTGTTTGGATGAATATGTAAATATATGCTGCACGCTTTCCTCTTAATAACAAAATAAACAACAAAAACTGATAGCGGGGTGAAAGCAGCAGTTTACATAATTTTTTTAAAGCATCTGATTACAACGATGTGGATGTTTGCATGAGCTCTGCAGTTCAGTAACGTACTCCAGTAAAGTCTGATTAAATCATGTTTATTTATATATTACTTTATACAATAGATGGCCTTGATTCGAGCAGCTTTACGGTATTAAACATGAAAAACCAGAGTCAGTGTCACTTTCATTAAGAATTACAATTTGATTTTATGTCATAAAGCAGCTCTCCAGTTTGGAGCTAGCTAGTGATAAATATTTTTATTTGTGGGAAAAATTATTTAATTAAAGTGAGAGTTTGGTTTACAGAGATCAAAGCTTGATCTAGCTCAGGCTGTTTTGGTTAATCAAATAACCTTATAAAGTATTTTAAGACATTATGTTGTGAATAAAAATACAGTTTATTCCAAAGCGTCTTATCACTTACCTTTATTTTGTTTTTATCTATATGACTTACAAAAACACAAGATGTTTTGAATAATGTGTCATTCAGTTACATTTTCATGTAATTAAAGCTGAAATAAATTAAATGGTGAGAGAGTATTGTTCATTCTTAGTTCATGTTAACTAATTACCCTTATTGTAAAGTGTTACCAATTAATTGTATAATAATTGTAATTACATAATATGCTTTTCTAAATCTGTAGTGTTGAATATGTGAAGAGTTCAGATGCAAAAGCCTTTCAGTGCCGTCTGAATTTTTCTTCTAAAATGAGTATTTTTCTCACGCTCCTATATTTATGTTCAGTTATTTCACTTGAATTGCATAGAAAAGGACTTATACATTGCCATTAAATTAAAATTACTGGAGAGATTTAAAGTCATTTTATCAATAATACAGAAATAAACATTAGCAAAACAATGTTTACATCTAGGCCTTTATTCAAATTAAAAATAAAAATACTTTTGCATCTGAATTCTTCATGTATAACTTAATATGTTAACTAAATGCAAAAGCTGAATAAATCAAAGTCTACTGATTAATCAGTGGAATAATCGACGATTAATCGTTCTAATAATCGTTAGATTAATCGATTATCAAAATGATCGTTTGTTGCAGCCCTACTAGTAATATGTTGTCGCCGTGGATATTCCACATCATAGCAACTAAAGCATCTCAGCTGGAAAAACACTGTGCCACCAAAACGTTTTCAAGTTCCACCAGCTGCTCGTTTTAAGAAGAGTGCTTGACATTTTTTCAGGTGGCTAAAAACTCTTTGGTGGACACACGTTATTGAATATTTATTGTTAGGCATATGGCTTATTAGTCTTTTTTGCATTTATGCAATATACTGGAGCCAAACCTGAGGAAGTGGACCAGAATATTCCATTGCGTTCCTGGACACGAAATTTGCGTAGCTGTAATTCATAGCATAGGGTTATGCTAGTTGTGTATGAGCATGCACGAGCGCCCTATTTAGGAATGATTGGAATTCATTAACATACAAGTTTAACTATCAAATCGGAGAGTTTTTGGGAAGGTCTGTTTTACGCCCAAATTACACAGAATTTACTCTTATATTTACGCAAGTTTCTTGACTGCCGCCCATTGATATTAAAATAAGCTGGTAATTATTTTCATTTTACGACCAATATCGAATAAATGGCCGATATTAAAATTCTAAACTATTTTGTCAAAAAATATAAAAAAAAAAATGTACAGCACAAATTGAAATTCCTAAATTATTTTACATTTGAATTCTCTGATGTTTTCAAACCTTCAGGTCAAAAAGCTGCCTCGGATTATATAATTATAATAAAAAGACAAATATATATTATAATTTATACACAACTGCACTATAAAATAATAGTTTTTTTCATATTTCAGTATATTAATTATTTTACTCTACAACAGTAAAACTGCAATACTTGTGGCTTAATTTCACTTGCAAGAGTTAAACCCTTGAGCTTTTCTTTTGTCAGAAAACTGATCATGTTGTATATTATTTGTACTGACATTAAATTTCAGTTTAATACCAATAAATCACTATTTTCATTTTATGACCGATATTAAAATTCTATACAAATTGTCTAAACAAAAAAATAAAACACTAAAAAATACTAAAATTGTTTTAAATATTACAAGTGAAACATTATAATGTACAGTATGAAAATGAGATTTATATGTGAGCATTACATGGGTAAAGTAATCAAAATGGGAAAAAAACATAAGAACTTAAATATCCAGTATTAGCCAATAACATGGTACCAAAGAATCAACGCATTTGTTCCTCACCTTCTTCATCCTCGTCCTCGTCACTAGACTCGCTGACATGCACGCTGACCGATGCGTTAGTAGAGTCAGTCCATTCAAAGAAGACTCCAAAGCCAATGTCGTAATAGTCAGTGGCAAACTCCCAGAAGAGATAGGAGCCCTCCTCGTGGGTGGGAACCCGGACGGTCACCACTTCCCCCCGGCCCACCGTGATCACAGAGTCCACATCCTGACGGATCTTCTCTTTAAAGTCTTTTATCTGTGGCCTGGTCCACATGGAGGGAGCTGCTATTACAGGGGGAGAGTCTGAGAACCAGGAATATGGTATATTAGAGAATGTGTCTCTTTAAATTAACTAACTTTATTTCAGTTCACCACCTATATATTCAGATCTCGATTTAACTTAATTTGATAGATTAATATGGATATGTATCTGGTACAGTAGATTTTTCCTCAATGGGAAACTGAGAGAAACTTTTGTCTGTTTTTAAGTTGACATTAACAGCAGATAAATTAAGTTGTAGAAATACGCAAACTCACCTGTGGGTCCATTCTCAGTGACCTCATCTGCAGGCTCCAAGTCCAGCTCTCGTTCTAAGCTGTCAGTAGTGGACTCTGCTTGGCCGTTTAGTGTGGGAGCCTCCTCTCTAAGCGAAGGTGCTGACACCTCACTGGCCTCTAATGTAGACAGCACTATAGCATCCTCCTGCTGTTTCTGCAGGGCAGCCTGGAGAGAGCAGAGAAAACATTGGCATTAAACAACTGTAACAAAAAAACAGAACAAAAACAAAAAAACAGAATGGAATTATGCTAAATTACATTATAGAACTTGGAAGACCCAGCCTCCTTTTACATGATCAATTAAAACACCACATGTCAAGCTTAGCAGCTCAGATGGAAATCTACAAGCTGGACCAAGATGTGAATTAAATGAACATGGCAACACCCAGGGAAATGTACACAGAACAAAAAAATGAATTGCATCAGTGAGTCAAAGTCCAGTTTAGCTTTCATAAAACCAGTTTAGCTTTGAGTGACAGGTGTGTAAAACACATTCAATACATTTAAATATATGCATTTAGCAGACGCTTTTATCCAAAGCGACTTACAGTGCATTCAGGTTATACATTCTTTTATCAGTATGTGTGTTCCCTGGGAATCGAACCCACAAACTTTTGCACTGCTAACGCAATGCTCTACCACTGAGCCACAGGAATACTATAATAAACACAACAATCTACTTGGTACTGCACACCTGCAAACCAAATCCTACCAATGCAGTTTTGTTCTTTATACCGGTCAATATTAACTGGTGGGTTGCATACAGGTCAATTCTTCTGAATGTGAACAGTAAAATGTGACTATTACATAATGGTGCATGGCAAAATGAACAGGCTTATCAACTATGAAAACAGAGAGGAAATGCTTTCCATATTAAATTAAGCGGAACACATTTACACTACCGTTCAAAAGACTGGGGTCAGTAATATGAAATGTTTTTGAAGAAAGTCTCTTATGTTATCCAAAGCTGCATTTATTTGATCAAAAATACAGTAAACACAGTAATACTGTGAAATATTTTAGAATTTTTAGTTCTACATCTTAATATATTTTAAAATGCAATTTATTCCTGTGATGGCAAAGCTGAATTTACAGCAGCCATTACTCCAGTCTTCAATGTCACATGATCCTTCAGAAATCATTATAATATTTGATAATGTGCTGCTAAAGATACATTTCTTATTAATATCAACGTTGAAAAAGTGCTGCTTAGTATCTTGTCAGAAACAGTGCTTTTTCAGGATTCTTTGACTATTAGGACCAAAAGAACAGTATTCATTTGAAATTGAAATCTTTTGTAAAAAAAAAAAATACAAAATGAATACGTTTTACTATGACTTTGATTTATCCTTGCCTAATAAAAGTATTTATTTCTACTAATAAATTGTAATGGCTCTAAACTTTAACTTTTGAACAGTATTGTGATTTTTCAAAAAGTAGTCATGCATCACAAAAGCATTGCAGACATGGGTGGTACTGGGATCAATGAATCAAGGGCTCACACCTGCTGCTGAGCGAGCTGCACCTGATACAGCTGCTGCATGTACTGCTGATAGTGCTGCTCCTGCAGCTGTCGAATGAGGATGAGCTGCTGCTCAGGACTGTCGGGGTACTGCTGCGCTGCATACTGCTGGAACTGCACCACTGTCTGCGCATTCAATGCAGCCATGATCTGCTGCCTAACACACAAGAGAGAGTAAGAAATGCATTATGTGCATAATCAAGCACATAGCTCAACTCATTAGAGTCGCATAGTATACCAGTACTAAACAAGTACAAACAAAAAGCTTTTTCACCCTTTTTAATGAGACATTCATTTTAAATAATGTGTATGGCAGCTGAAATAACCACCCACTATTTCAGGTGGTTGAAAAATTATTCTAGGTGGAGCTAAAGACTTTCGCATTTTTACTTGTCATGAGGTTGCAAATTATTTTTTTATTATTGAAAGTGTTGACAGCCCCATTTTAATTTCATCAATCATTCAAGATTGTTTATTTTTTGCCTAAGGTATCAATTTAGTATCAAAGAGACTGGCATTGTACTGAAGCCAAAATGTTGGTATCGGCCCAACCCTGGGCTCTACTACAAAAGGCTGGAATACACTACATAATTTAAAAAAATCTGAACAGATATTAAAACACTAGCCAACTTATGCTTGTTGATTTTGTATGTTACAGAGAAAAACTGGACATCATACACTAAACAACTGAGAATCACACACTACCAGGAAAAAAAATAATTACCCAGGAAAATATTACCCAACCTATGAGGATAAACCTTGAAATATTATTATGCAATATTTATTATTACAGAAGTTCCATATTCAAAACATGAAAAGTCAGATGTTTTTTTTTTTTTTTATATCTTATAAAATAAACGAAATCCACCGACTGGACAGAATAATAGTCGGATGCTGAAAAAAAATCTGGACAAAAGTAATGTGGTATAACAGACATTTTCAAACAATCCTGTTTTACTTTAGATCTGGAATAATTCAACAGGTGTCAACTCACTTTTGTTGCTCTATACGGAATCGTTCCTCCTCAACTAGTCTTCTCTCCTCCTCTTCTCTCCTCAGCCGCTCCTCTTCCTCATGCCTGCGTCTCTCCTCCTCCTGCCGCAGTCGCTCACGCTCCTCTTCCTCTCTACGCCGCTGTTCCTCTTCCTCCCTCCTTCTCAGGAAAAACAAGACACCATACACAACATAAGAGACATCTGTGAGTGCTCTCAGGTTTTTATTTATGAAGACCAATTCTTTATTGAATTTATTTTATGTTGGCATGGTGAATCACTCTGAAAGTCTATATCAAAAGAGATCCAATTGGTTAATGGGTAAAACAGTAAACAAGTCTAATTTAAACGTGTGGGACACGAACAAAGCGAGAAGATAAAATCGTTAAAGGAGGAAAAAATCAATCATCTGTATCTGCAATTCTGACCTCTTTCTCTCTTGCTCCTCCTTTTCAATCTTGTGTGACGCAATGAAAGGTGCAAATAAACTGCAACATTTGTTCAACAGCTTTACAAACTCCAGCATGGCCTCCTCCTTCTCCATGTTGCCCAAAGATGCCCATTCCTTTCTGAAAAAGTTACAATTGTTATTGCAGATCCCCATCTGTAGATCCGCAACAAAATCCCTAAACATCAGACTAAAAATAAAGAAAATAATTCATATAAAAAAAAGCTTGCACACTACACTACAGCAGCTTTATAGCATCTATAGATAAGTATGAATAGCATTTAACACTGTATTTACACACATTATAATGTATATGAGCTCAAAGACAATACATTATTAGCGCTAAAAGATAAAAAGATATATATAAAAATGTATTGTGTGACTAACAGCAGTGAAGCACAGCAAGGTCAAAGATCAAATCAATGCTTACCTGCGGTCATTTCCCAGCACGTCGAAGAAGCCCACCTCAGGGGAAGCTTCTGGGTTGTAAGGCCCCAGCAACACTTGCTTATGGAGGGCTACCAGACGGAGTTTATCCTCATAGGTCGGGTGGAAGGCTTTCCCATCTTTCTCTGAGGAAAAACATTTAAAAATGTGGATTCAAAATTGCTACAGAAAAAGGATTTCCTAACTTTTTTTGTCAGACAAACCACTCTGATGCTAAATATTTACTTGACGTAAACCCTGAATCAATATTTCAACAACACTTTCACACCTGATTGGTTAATGGTCAAATGAAATTAAATGAGAATTATCAAATTAGATTGAGTTTAAAATTATGATTTAATTAATTTACTCGTTTTACAGCAACTAACAAAGCCAAGTCCCAGTTTAGAATGTCATCTAATGCAGATTTGCCAGAGTCACTAAAGTCAACGTCAAGAAAAGATGATCATGATTTTTCTGTAAATTGTGTAGAAGAGTTTTTTGTGCTCATATGCTTTGAACATCATGAACTAGACACATAGGGCACATTAATGCTCAGCTGGTATCTGAAACATCTTGATTGGTACATTAGTTGTGCATTAATTAGAGAGCTGCAGCACTTAACAGACAATAGAGCTGATGGACACATAAACATATGTTTAAGAGGGTGTAGACTTGTGGAAAGGACTAAATATTTTATTGAACAAAATCTACAGAGCTGGTTTTGCTGTCAAAGAGACATACCAAGCCCTGCGCTGGTATATTTTGAATATTTATGCAATATTTAATATAACTTAGAGGCACTTTGAAAGTCATCAGTCAGGCACATGACACACAATGGTGCTGTCACCGGTTGGGGCAGTTCCTCAAGGGGTTCTTAACCCTGAACACTGCGACTAAAATGAACTACAAGACCTGTATAAGCAGAACTTTTCTCCAAACACCGAGAAGTGAAAAAGACAGGACTCTAATAAGAAAACAGCGACCTCGCTAAATCGAAACAACACTGCGAGATCGATCTGTAACATAGGGATGACAATGCTAATGCATGTTTATGTTCAGTCAATGTCTGTATGCGTGTATAGTGATATAAAATACCTTTAAAGAATCTGAGAGCCAGCCCGTAGAGCTCGACTAAATAAAAGCCCCATTTCATCTCGATCGTAGCGCTGCTGGCAGGGTCGCCCTCCTCCCCGTCGCCGCTCAGCTCAGTGTTCCCAGCGCTTTCCTCCGCCGACAGGCCGGCGGGCATCTCGGCCTGCTCCTGTTCGCCCTCAGAATACGGGCTCAAAGTCAAACCGTCGATAGAAACTTCGAGCCGGCTTGAATTTGCACTGTTGAGGTCGCCGCTCTGAACCTCTGTCGCCATCGTACAGAATGTCAGCTGAAGCAGCCACGTACCTACTTCCGTCCTGCTCCTCCAGAACTTCCGGCAGCATGACGTTAGAAATGCTTGACTTCGACCGTTTCTCAAACGAAAGGCTGCATCCTCCGTAGGTTGCGTTAGTAAGCTGCATACGTCATAAAGCCTGGTTTATTTCAGTTAACTGAGCATTACATTTGCGAGTCAAAAGCATATTACAACAATTTACACTAAACTAAGAACAATGGTCAGATTTATAATTGTTAATATTCTAAAATAAGATCTTTATGACGTATACAGCCTACAAATGCGGCCTACGGAGGATGCAGCCTTGCGTTTGGGAAACGGCCTACAACAGCATCAAAACCTTGAAATATTAGTATGCAATGTTTATGATAACAGAAGTTCCATATACAAAATATGAAACGGTCTCATTCAAATCGATTTTTATTTTATGATTAACCTGGACTTACGGTACCGTAGTGTTTCACATAAAAGTGAAAGCTGATCGAGCATGTAAGCTTATATATAAAAAGTTCTATATGTTATTTGTACTTTTGTATATTTTAATCAATTGCTTTTGGGCATGTTTTCGATGTATACTATAAATTAACTAAAAAAATAAACTATTTATTTAAATATGCAAAATCCTCATCACATATAGTATAACACGATTCTCTTTCAAATTAATAAAGAAAATAAAACAAAAAAATTAATTCAATTTAATAAAAAAAAATATTAAAATTAAATTGGCTATACTTTAATAATGTTGAAAATTACAAAAACTTAACACGCGTAATTTGACAACTATCTGTGCAACTAATGAAAAGACAAAATGCACAAAAATGAGATTATAAAAATATAATTTATTTTTATTTTAATGAAGAACATCATATAATATACAGCTGTTTAATGACAAGATTAAGGCCAGGGTACATAAAATTGTAATACCATAGATTCATTCTACAGTTATTGTGACTACAATAAAACGTTGTTCAGTATTACATTTATCAGACGCTTTTATCCAAAGCGACTTAAAGTACATTCAGGTTATACATTTATTGTCAGTATGTGTGTTCCCTGGGAATTGAACCCACAACCTTTGTGCTGCTAACGCAATGCTCTACCACTGAGCCACAGAACACTGTTATACAAATCCTATTAGTCATCATGTCTAAATAAATAAATAAAAACAAATGACACAGTATTCTGAAAGTTTCTTTTACAACTTGAACACCACATTCACAAGTCCAGTTGTTTTATTTTATTTCCCAGTATTAGTAATAATTGTTTTAACTATGATTAACTGGTATTTCGGTAGTATCTCTGGTGTTATGGTTACTTGTATATGGGTAGGTTACAACAAGTGCAGTTTCTAATGACAGATGCTTTGACAGCTGTTTGTGAACTGTGTGTAAAGATCACTGAAAAGAACTGCTGAACACAATCATGTTCTCACAAACCTACTTTCATCTTAAATGGTATAAACTGCTAATTTGACCTTTAATTATGATATTTATTTGGTATAAAAGTTCTTCATTTTATTTTAAGCAACTGCTAATACATGTGTCCATGTAGAAGCCTACTTAGCATTTCTCCCACACACGAGTGTAGTTACAATGTCTATCCAGCAGAGAGAGATATAGATAAATAGTTAACAGTGACAGCGAAATGAGAGGGGATCTCTAAAATAGCCTAATAATGTATTATATCTTAATATATTAAACATTATATATTAAAATAAAAACTATATTTTTAAATAAATGAATTAAATATTGAAGAAAAATATATTATTTAGTCAAACAAAAAGCCTCTCCAATCAACCAATTCCTTTTAGTTAATAAAAAATGATTATGATTAAATCTAAGTGGTTACTGAAAAAGTATCATGTTATTACTTTCTTCATCTAGGACTCGAAATAAACCAGCTAGTGTTGCTACTCTTCACACAAAACTGTTGTTTTTGTAAATACACCAAATACAACTCCATAATCACCTTCCTATCAAAGTCCAATATGTATATATATATATGTGTGTGTGTGTGTGTGTGTGTGTATAAGACAACCTTTCAGCAAGATAACCACAGAAGAACAATGATCCTGCTGAGATCAGCAAATAAAATGTTCAAATAAAGTTGTATTAACCAGAAGAACTGCTATTAAAGCAAAGCTCAGTTAAAGCAGCTGTTAGCTGCTTGGACTACTAGACAGCGATTCGATTTATCGTTCATTAACATAATCAAAGCTTTGATATTCATCTGATCCGTTTCAATTACCTGTATAGGCTAATAATAATGCTGTAATATTTACATCATTCATGATACTTTTGTACTTTAAATGTAAGCGATTCACAGTGTAGATATAATTTACAGGGTATAAAATCCCTATACCAACAAATACGAAATCTCAGAGAATAAAGATTTTACTTATGTTATGATTTTCACAAAGTATTTCACGATGGGATTTTCTCTCTCTCGATATTTTAATAAAATAATAGCTTACTTGAAAATCTGGGAATGATTGACTTTCTTTTCTGTTATATTTTATAGTTTGTTGGTACAGTAAGTATAAAAAATTATTTGTCACATTTCGTGCGCTCCTGCTCTTCAATATCAATAGAGGGCAACAGAAGATGCTTTACTGAGCCCTCAGCGCTCACCTGAATTACTTCAGTCTCTAATTTTAACATGGACAGCGTTAAACAAAAATCATTTTGGGAATCACATAATCCTTTTTGGGATAGTTCAAAATATATGAAAATGCAGTCATCATTTACTCATCATCACATGTATGCAAACCTGTATGAGCCTATTTTTTCTGTGAAACACAAAAGAAGATATTTGATTTTTTGAATATTTTATCCATACAGAGCAAGTATGTGGGGTTCAAAACAACACTGGACATTGAGATTATTCTTTTTCAAAAAAAAAAAAGCTTTTATCTTGACTTTCTAAACTTTCCTTTTAAACCATGATCTGCAATTTTGTCAACTAACTTTAGCAAATAATATTTATATACGAAAAACTGCATTTCATTAATTGAACTATATCATTCATTTAGTCTGAGAAGTTCTACGAGTCACACAAATTAAGGACTAAATGTTGGAATTGTGTGTTCATGTCACTGTATTACAGACTGTAGAAGTGAGCTGTGGGACATTGACAAAACACATAGAAGTACATTGTTCTGTATTTGTTTCAATAATGGAGAAGTTCATAGCATCGGCTAGTTTAGTTCAATTCTGTGGAATGAACACAATGAAAAAATAAAGTTCTATTTAATGAAATAATTGAAAATAATTTTTAACAAATGCTATGGCAGTCAACGGTCCTTTCAGTGATCAGATATGTAATTAGAAATGTTTTGGGGGAAGGAACTCGTTTTTGTAGAGGACTGTGATGCAAAACGTAATGAGAGCATGTATCCAGGTCAAAGACAAGATAATGTCTCAAAGGTCATGGCACATATAAGACTTTCAATATCAATCAAAACCAGTGATTAATAAAACATAAAAAACTGGTAAGCCTCAGAAGGTGTGCTGTTTCTCAGCACTGGATCTCATTTCAGAACATCGCTCTTCACTATTTGTTATTATGTTGCAATATCTTGCTTAATTTATTTAGATAAAACTTACATTTATATATTGGGTACATTAGGCAATCTTAAAGATTCTATGTACAAAAGGTAAATAGTACATATAAAAAATACATTCTGCATATAGTGCCTACTGATTGCAAAATTCATTCAAACAGAAGACTTTTTACACTTTGCTGTTCTAGCACATGGAAAGAAGGAATAATCATTTTGCCTCTTTGGTTTGTAATTGGCATAATTTCTCAAAAAAATTAAATCATTAATGAATTCAACAATTAATTCATAATTTACTCAACCTCAGGGTTGTCCCAGTCAGACTTTCTTTCCCAGTCAGACTTTTTTTGTGTGTGTGGGGACAGAGAAATTCATACAGGTCTGGAACAACATGAAGGTGAATAACATGATTGAAATTAGATTTTCATTTTTGATCAGTGCTAATCAGCCTGTCACAATGCTGGGCACTTCGCCCTTAATTAGCACCAAATCACATGGTAAACGAAGTGCCATTTTCATTGTATGAGCCATCCATCGAGCGACGCGTGGAAATATACATTTCAGTGGTGGCCCGTGAGGACCGTCTCGCTGACATGTAGTTCTTCCCCAAGCACCAGATGTCCCGTAAGATCTTCCGGAAGTGGTTTCTGAAATTCACCCCGATGAAGGCGTACAGCAGGGGATTGAGACAAGCATGCAGGTACGCCAAGCTTTTTGTGATGGTCATGGTCAATGTGACAGACTCCTCATGGCTGCATTCCTGCTCTTGAAACATGTTGATGGCATAAAACAACAGTGCTATATTATAAGGCATATGGCAGATCACAAACACAAGGACCACAGTGAGCACCACACGCACCGCCTTGTGTCTCTGAAAGTTCTTGGCCCTTAGGAGGGTGACAATGACGCTGGAGTAACAGAATCCCATGATCAGCAGTGGCAATAAGAAACCCAACGCAACCTGAGAGCTAGGCACCAAAGTTTTCATCACACGTGCCGTTTCGTTTGACTGAAATTTAAAAAAGCACACATATGGCCCATCTTCACTGTCAGAAACGTTCCAAATGCTGGATTCAGATGGGCCGGGTTGGTAACGCTCATAAAACATAAAGGTGGGAAGGGATAAGAGCAATGCTGACAACCAGACGACTGCACACACCAGGTGGCTGTAAAGCAGAGTGCTTGAACGCAGCCGGTAGGACCGGCGGGCCTGTACGATGGCAAGGTAGCGATCTCCACTGATGCAAGCCAGGAGCAGCATGCCACTGTAGAGGTTCACGCTGTAGATGCCACGCAGAAGCTTGCAAGACAAGTTCCCCATGGACCACCCATACTGCTCGCTGTAGATAATCAAAGGCAGTGCCACCACAAACAGGATGTCAGCGATGGCCACGTTCAGCAGATACACGTCAGTCATGGATTTGGTCCGCTTGTAGAGAGCGTACGTCACGATCACAGAGGGCGTTGCCAATGAAGCCCACAAAACAAATGATGGGTGAACAAATAACTGAAGGAAGTTCTCAATGTCCTGTCTGCGGTCCACTGTACATGGCTCCACAATATCACTATATATGTCAGAGTCATTGTAGTCTCCGGAGCCGTTTTCATAGTCATTCATTTTCTCCCTTTAAGACTAATAGGTAGGGGGGGGGGGGGGACAGTAATAATTAATCAAAATTAATCCGTGAATTTATACATTTTATGGCAGAACTCACATGTCAAGATTAAGCTACCTGAATGAAACCTAAAGCAGAACTAGCAGAATTTTTATATTTAATCAGATTTTGGTTATAATTTAATTGAATACTGGTTAAAAATAAAACAAGGAGAGTTTGAATAATGCTTGTATGGTCATACTGTATTTTAAGGTCCGATTCTCGCTATTGAACAAATTATAATTCTGCATCAAACCTAATTTGCTGCTAATAGTTAGTAAGGTAGTTGTTAAGTCTCGGTATTGAGTGCGATTAGATGTAGAATATGGTCATGCAGAATATGTGTTTTGTAAGTACTAATAAACAGCCAATATGTTAATAGGCATGCTAATAAGCTACTACTTAATAGTGAGAATTGGTCCCTATACTAACTAAATGTTACCGCTGGTTTAAATAAAGAGTTTTGTTCCTAATTTTCCCTATGAATGCAGAGGTTTGTGTCATCATTTTGGCACTGCCATATAATATTCTGGACAAATCTGCGAGTATGAATTATAGCACAGATTAGGTTCAATCCAATAATTAACTACACACCAGGAAAAAGCTCTCATTGCAAATGATGCTTTGTAGTTTGAAATTTTACCTTTGCAGAAAGAGGAAATCTGCAGAAAATCAGGTCACGTACACAGCAAGAAATTCAATGCATTCGACCTATTTACTGGCCATTACTCAAGAAGGTGATGTTTGTCAAGAAAAGCGTAGCATTTCCCAACCACATCAATACGTTTTATAACAAGCAAAGAACTCATTTGATAACAGTGTCACACATAGGTACAAAAAAAACATCCAATTGTAAAATATACATTTTTTATTAAAAACGCTCTGCATTTACCAGACATCCAAACAATTTATCTTTGTATGTCACGTGTTTTTTAAGGGCTCTCTTAAATAAATAAGAACACAAAAAGTGATGGAACTGATGCATAAAATATATTTAGGCAAATGTTTTGTGTTTTTTTTATGTTGTTCATGTTTTCACTAGATACAAGCATACAGCACATTCATTCATTGCTATGAAAAATATTATGCTATCTATATAGTTTTATAGAGCAACAAACTTCGTCTTTCCCTCAGTGGGTAAATATCAGTTTTTATAATGCAAATGGCAATTAAATGCAGATCCTGCACACTAAAACCTTCAAATTTACCATGATTCAAATGTGTTGCCCACAACAAAAAACAAACAGAAATAATTTATCTCCAGTTCAGGTAATTAAATACATACTTATTAAAACTTAAGCACTGACCATCTAAAAATTGACCGTGACTGAAGTGGAAAAAAGAAGCGACTTACCAGTATCAACACAAAAAGTCTAATGGAAAGCAGTGAGAGGTTTCGGTTCCTTCTGGTTTCTGATCAGGAAAAACAACTTGGGTAGGGCACAGCTGCGTAATAAGAATGACAATTATCTGACCTGAGCAAAAGACTGCACTTCACTGAGAGCGGTATAGGAACATGTAGGTGTGAGTGTGAGACCATCAAAGCTGCCTGACACACGCACACTGTCTAGATCAGGGTTTCATGTAAAAGGTTGATGCTCCACCTCCAATAGAAATACCCAACCGAGCACTATATACATGGTTCAAAAAGTCTTGAAGACTAATTTCACTGTGACATCTGCTACACTTTCACTGACATTAAAACTGTTACACAAATCAATGACTGGTATTATTTTAAACCGAGAACTGACAAATTGCTAGCCTTTCATTTCTGTCCTTCCGGTATTTTTAGATGGCAATAAAGAAAAACAGGAAGAGTCAACAGTTAGAGTGCATTAATTATTTATTGTCAACTAAATCCATAAATACATAAAGTACAAAACAAGGAACTGACAGTTATGTCAAGCAACATCTTCCATGTAGTCGGCACCCGAACTTATCTGCGAGACGCTCACATCCTGCGTGGTTTCTTCAAGCTAGAAATAAAGAGCGAGAGAAACCAAATAAAATGATGAGATTAGAATCGGTAAGATCCAAAATCACAGTCTAGGTTAAACCAAAGGTTATTATTTTGCTATACTATGAGTACTTCTGCCACTTCCTCTCATTGGGCCTCTTTAAGTACCCATATTTGCAATTAACAAACATGCCACTCTCACTTCTTGCCTTTTACACAATGCATTCTTATCCATGAGGCCACTCGATTGACATTTGTTCCTCTTCACATAGCTTTATGAAAAGTGTGGCCATAATTAAGTGACATTAAGAATAACCACATCAATTTTGCATTCATACTGGATTTTAAATGTCAATCATTTCTTTACAAGCTTAATAATGGAACAATTGATCTGAAAATGATCAAGAACCACAGTCATTTAAACTCCTGAAACAAGCAATGTCAACATGCAATGTCATAATGGCACGTTTTTGAAGAATACCTTATCGCTGATGTCAGGCCCCTCTATCGACACCTCCTCAATCTCCTCGTCGATGCTCACTTCACTCTTTGAGTTTTCAGAGCGATGACTGAAGAGAAAGAGACAGAAGACAACAATTCATCAGGATTCAGACTGAGCAAAAATAAGATCGGAAACATCTGATGGGCACATTCTTTACCTGTTGAAGTCATCGTCATAATCAAGATCATCTGCAAAACATTTTTTTTAAAGGAGAAATGAGGAATGTGAAATATTTGTTTGATTTGATGGTTCAAGTCAAAAATATAATGTATTATTGAGGAGTTCCTACCAAGCAAAGGGGATGCAGTTTTCTCATTTGGGACGGGAAACTCTTTTACACCTTTATCTTTAGAACTAAACGTACCTAAGACAACAATTATGGAGAAAAGATATTAATGTCAAATTAAGACAACAATTATGGAGAAAAGATATTAATGTCAAATTCATATAAATCTTTATGTACGTCACAAATTGATTCAATTTCGATCCAGAAAATCACAATCCCACTCTTATGATTCACAGTGTTTTCCCTTTTTTTTACCTTTAGTGGGTTAAATTATGTGTACATAAAATATGCAATATTTTAGGCATACTAAAATATGTCAACTCTATCCAAAGCAGCTCTCATTCTATTTTGTTTTTGTGGGCACTGTCATGCGTACGGTGTAACGGAAACTGTTCAGAATGGCCTAATTCAGGTGCAAAAACTTGTGTTCCCTTTAAATATTTAGTTCTTAACTGAATGTAGGTTTTTTTCATGTTGTTCTGGTTACATGTTTTTATTTAAGGTATTGCAAAATAAAGCTTATTCAGCCTTTTTTCTTCTCTGAAGCCATATTTTTGTATGCACAGTGGATACATAGGTTGCTACAATGAACCCTTCATTTGCAGTTTTTTATTAAATTTAGTGAAAGTTCATGTAAAATTTTGGATCGATCTAGAATCACCTGAGAAAGAATCTTGATTGATTTCAAAAATGGTTTGCTACCGTTTTTGTCAGATGAATGATCTTTCTGGCTGCTCTCAGAAGATCCTCCCGCACTCTTCAGCTGCGTGTCTGCTTTTCCTAAACTGCTGCCCAAGCCTTCCCTCCTGGAAAACAGACAGGACGAGACTCTGAAGTGAGCTGACAGCCATATGAGAAGTGCAGGAAGAGGGAAGTTATGGCAGGAGACAGACAGGAAATGGCCCAGCTCACCTGGGTTCAGAGTCAGGGCTGGGCCTGTTATCACAGTCAGAGAGCATGTCCTCTCCATCTCCCTCTTTATCACTGCCTATAGCAGACAGGCTGAGGCCAGACAGAGCAAGAGTATGTTCATCCACACATACACATAACACCAAGAAGAACAATGTCAGGGGCATTGAGAGGGAAAGAGAGAGAAATACACAGAACACATGCAGAGCAAATGCAGAGAAGGAAAGAAAGGAGGATAAAAGTAAAAAAAACACAATTGTGATCGTAGTTACTACACTACTCCTGTACTTTTGGTATCAGTTGCTGGATTTTTTTTTTACAGTATCAGGTAATCAGGCGTTAATGTTTGAACATTATTATGGTATATTAATGGCTACTTTCACACACAAGTTGTGACTCAAATTGTTGTGTTCATACCAGGGATATCGCTAGATTTTGGCTGGGTAAATAATAGACGAGCATAAATCAAAATTATAATCATAACTGAAATTTATTTGGCAATATTAATAATGTAAACAAAAAGCGTAAATGATAGCAGCCAAAAGTTGTCACTAATATTTTTAGGATTCTTAATGTTTTGTTGATCCTATTTTACAATTTCTAGCAACCCTAGTATTTACAGCTACAAATTAAATACATATTTATTTCATAGTATTGTTAAATTTTTTTTGTTGATTTTAATGTCTTTTTTGTTGATTATTTTATTAAGTTTCTAGCAACCCTAGAATCACAGCAAATAAAAAATAAATTATTAAAAATAATGATAGTAATTAAAATAATGAATAAGCACTGGATGTTATTTATATAGAGCGATACCCATGGTCTATTTGATATTTTTAGGAGTGGATCAAATATGGTCTGTACGAACAAAGTCAAGCCCTAGCTGTAATCAACACTTGTAATTAAAGTAAATATGAAAAATGTTCATAACACTGTCAAAATGTATCACAGTTAATAAGACATTATTTATTAAGTGTAGGGATGGCTCGGTACGTAGTTCGGTTCTCGGACAAATTCCAAATGTAAGTGATGTCATCCCTATATGGAGAGCGGTCTGCTGAGCAGGGCACGTGCGTGCCATTATGTAGTCGTTTGAAATGCACTAATGGCGAAGGGAGCGATGTAATTTCCTCATTATCATCAGCTGGCATGTTCCCGTGACAACGCAGCACGGTGTCCATAATGGCACACACATGCCCTGCTCACTCCAAAGTCCCCACTCCAAAGGGATAGGGATGATCACTTACATTTGGAATTTGTCCGAGAACCGAACGGTACCGATACGCGTACCGAGCCATCCCTAATTAAACGTGACATTATTTAATCCATTTTCTAAAATGTGGTCGAGTCTTGAAAATTAAGGGAGCCAGTTCAGTTACTGAATGTGACCGTAACTCTGGTTTATAGCACTAGTGTGTGTGAATGCAAAGGTATTGAACTGTAAACTGGAGTGACAACAGTATTCTGCTGATGTATGAACATGAATAGCCCCAAAACGGCCTGATTTTGCACCCATGGGTTAAGATGGATGCAGTGGGCTTGAATGGCAGTGTGATCACTCCATGCACAACTCACTCATTGAGGCTAGTGCCCCTCCTCATTTGGGATAAGGATCGCCCTGACAGGCTCCCTTCCCTCTGCCAGAGCGGACTTCTCACGAGGGGGAAAACACATACGGAGCACAGACACAGTTACAGAAAGAGGGAGGGAGAAAGAGAGAGTGGTAGGAACAAAAAGCAAAAGAGGGACAAGGTGCAACATACAACAAAGCTCCAAAATCTAAGTTTTAGGTGTCTGTCAAAATCATAGCAAAATGCGAATACACTCAGAAAACAGGAAGTACTTACTCTTTCTGACTATAGCTTTTTTCAGAATGCCTCTGCCCTGAATAAAGCTTATCTGCCGAAGTTAAACCACTGTTTTCACGTGCAGCATTAAGAGATAACCGTGAAAAGAAGATACAGATCAGAAAAATAAAAGCACTTCTCTTTATTTTATCTAAGAGCAGTTATTTGAGGCCTTTGTTTATAACTCTGACTTAAGGGTGGGTACCTGTCATATTTAAACAGTAAAAAATTAACTACAGTTATGTGCTTCAAAAACATGAAGAACCCAGATCTGAGCTACTGAAATTACAATCAAAGGTTTAGTCTCAGTAGAACACGTGGGAACTGAAACACTCCTTTTTCAAAGCTCTGAATGGAAATCTGCTCCCACAATGAAAGTCAAACTAGGACTGTGATAAATGTGATAAACCGTCAATTTTCTTTTTTTTATATCTGGCATTTACAAATGTATTTTCTTTATCCTTTTGCTAAATGATTTTTAAATTAAAAAACATGCCCTTAAATAGTTGGGTATATATGTATAAATACAACAAATTGTAGTATTTACTTGTTACATTTTAAACATTAATTAAATAAACACTGTCACTGTTATTTGTCCGTTTTTAATTAAACTATTATGTTATTTACTTATTTTTTCGATTAATTTAATACTTTATTTTATTTTGACATGACTAGTCATCGATACCATCAGTAAAAAAAAAAAAACAGTACTATCAAAAAAGACTTCCTGTTATTTTTTCAGTGTGAACGTTCCACAAGAGAGGCCATAATTGATCATTTCTCCTATTGAAGGTATCCTTACCAGCCATAGGTCTTCTGAGGTTTAGGAAGAGGATCATCAAAGAACGAGTCTTCATCCTCATCCTCCAGTCCAAACTCCAGTGCTCTCCTCAGTGGGGTGGGAAGGTTTTTCTCATCAGCCAATCCCTCCTCTAACCCTTCAGACACTTGAACAGACCCTCTGTTCTTCTGAGACCCCAGTGGTTCACCAGGTCTTCTGTCTCCAGCCTATGGGAAAGTCACAATATTATCAACATACTCCAATACCATAACAAGGCCACAAGCGACAGATTTCATCTGATGCAGTCAACATGAACAATAAGAATCATCTGCTATGTTCATGTAAATGTACTGCCTTTGGGATTCAGCTTGGAACCAACAGCTGCCCATTTTAGATTAAGTGTTATGTGTACGAAAGTGAGGTGCCATAATGAACAAGAAGATACAACTCAAAGAAAAATAATTTATTTTAAATAAGTTTGACCCAATTGGTTTTACAACATGACATTCTCAAATAACATTTATCTGGGAATTCCTGAGTAGATAGTTAAAAGATTAAAAGTAAAGAACATCTGATATAAGTTACAAGAACAGTAGGTTGTTAAAAAGCCCATTTTGAAACTGGCCCACATTAAGAAAAATGCTGCGTCATTCAACCCACTGACAAATCTATTACTTACAGGATGATTTTCAAAAGAAGAAGTTTCAGAATTAGAATACATATCCAAAAACAAGAGGTTAGACGATACATGCTGAATCTAGTTAATAAAAAGGTGTTAGTAAGTGTTAATTCATTTATTTTCACAACAGTATTGGGTGATTAGCAGAAGCCTGGTCAGTGTCTTTGCTCTAAATCTTTTTGAAAAGACTGATCTCATCTGTATTGTGTATTAGCTTAAATATGCTCTGCAATAGCCAGTTTACTATATCGAGTGCTAAGATGGTTCCAATTCAACCATGGGCCAGGTTACGCATAAGCGCTTTTTGCATCTCCATCTTGAATACAAAGCAGTAATTTTGTCTTGGGACATGAACTTCCACTTGCACGTGTGACAACAGTAATGGGAAGGAGCACAAACCTAATAACAGCCAAATGTGTATAGACACCACCCGTTTATGAATCATGTACGAGATAAAAGGAAGCCACATGGTTGAGCTGATCAAAAGCTCCTGTATCAGAGCCGACGCACGTGTGCTTTACCTTGTGGTCAGGCTTTTCTTCCTGCGCCGAACTGTGCTTAACAAATCCTTTATACCTGGGTATCTGAGCACCAGAATACAGCCATCAGCTTCCCTTTTACAACAATCACACGCTACCCTCACTAAATCGTACACGGATGTGGATGGAGTAAACAAAATAAAAACATACGCAAAACAATAAAGAGAGGAACTGCTGTAGAAACACAAACACACAAAAACAACTACTGCATGCAACAAAAAAATGCTTGCACAATGTGATCCGACACGAAGTAATGTCTATTCAAAGAACTTTCATAACGATTTGGATCATTTTAATCAAAATGATTGCCAAAGATTTATTATGTAGAAAACAAATATGATGAATACATTTCATTTAATGTAATTTTGAAAAACATGGGAAGATGGAATTACTTTAAGAATTAATTAATTGTTTTGTTCATTTAGAGCCATAAACAAAATTCGAATTCTTATAAAATGTATAAGCATCTTCATCTAAAATAATAATTTGGTTGTATGAAAATTCCCATAACTTATAAAGATTTAATTCCCACTAGTATGGTATGTGGAATAAATATAATGAATGACATATATAAAATATATTTATTATAAATTATTAACTTTTCTTAGAAATTTATGAGGGCATAGGTATGTGCATAATATAAGCAGCTAAATTTAAAACAATAACTTTGTTGCGGGATAATACATTCAGTGCAGGTCATAGGAACATATCGGTAAAACCCCTTTCCCCTTTGTGAGTCAAACTACAATGACTACATGAAATTACTAGTGTGTATCATTCACCATCTAAGATATAACCAACGATATATGCAGATAAATCAAACACAGGAAACATAGCTGCCCAAAACTACACAACGCATCTTCAATTCATAAATCCTAATGATGTCCTGGGGTTCAATTTAAGGAGCTGGATGACATGAAATTAGAACGGTTGAAAATTGTACATGCTATAAAACATTTTTAGTAACATTTTGCAGGTTTTGCATGTAAACAGGCCAGCAAAAGTGGCAGTGTGTTTTTTTTTTTTACATACACAGATGAAATACAGAATATTAGACATGACAAAAAGTAACTCATATCTAATATACAAAAAAAGATCAGAGATTATAATCTTGACAGAAGGTGAGAGGAAAGTGTGTGAGAGAAAGATAAGCAGAGTCAGAGAAACAAACAAAGAAAGACAGGAAGTGAGTTTACCTTGCTGGCGGAAGACGAAATGATTTTATCTTCAGTAGTTTTACTTGAGGAATAAAGTGCATCGCTACTGTCACTGGTAACCTGTAAACGATATTACAGGCCTCATTACTGAAATCACAAAAAGGAGTGCTAAAACAAATCAGAATGTGTTCAAGGTTGCTCACCACACTGCGACACTGAATGAAAAAGCATTTGTACATTCCCAGGAAGTCCTGAAAGTCTACAGCTACATAGAGTTAAGAAGGAAAGAAGTGGAAGACAATTTTATTAGCAACTACTGCAGTTTATTTGTCAATGAAGGACAAGTTTACCAGACACATACAATTTGCATCCCTAAAATGATGGAAAACTAAACAAGCTCACAAAGACTTACTATTGCTTGTGTCCTTGCCTTTGGCTCTAAATTCCTCAGTGACATAAGTCTCCAGCATGTTTCTTTTTATTTGCAGATAAAAAAAAGAATTAGTGAAATATGTGGCCATTCATAGAAACTGCAACCAAAATGGCTAACTACAGTGCATTAAGTACAATAAACTGATCTTTAATAAGTATCTTTTGTTAAGAGACCTTTATTCTGGTTTGTGTGCAAAAATACACTGTTCCCAAGTCATGAGAGAGACCCATGACCACAACATCGTGAACCTCAACCAGACATGATTATAGAAGAGCAAACCAACAATGTGGGAAGATGTAAACACTTTCAGTCATTATATAAATGAGGGTTTCAGTACCAGTAAATTCAGACATTTCCTAGAGTTCGTGGCATTCAAAGTCCACAATGCTGAAACAAACCTGCTGAACTGGGGAAAAAGACCAGCGAAAATGCCAATAACGGTTTCTCTGTTGATCTCACCACTTCTGTTCTGTAAAGTCAAATCAAAAGATATACAGGTGCATCACAATAAATTAGAATGTCATGGAAAAGTTCATTTATTTCAGTAATTCACTCAAATTGTGAAACTTGCGTATTAAATCAATTCAATGCACAGACTGAAGTAGTTTAAGTCTTAGTTTAAGGCTCACATTTAACAAAAACCCACCAATTCACTCTCAACAACTTACAATACTTCATAAGACCAATAAAAAAAAAACATTTTTTAGTGAATTGTTGGCCTTCTGGAAAGTATGTTAATTTACTGTATATGTACTCAATACTTGGTAGGGGCTCCTTTTGCTTTAATTACTGCCTCAATTCGGCGTGGCATGGAGGTGATCAGTTTGTGGCACTGCTGAGGTGGTATGGAAGCCCAGGTTTCTTTGACAGTAGCCTTCAGCTCATCTGCATTTTTTGGTCTCTTGTTTCTCATTTTCCTCTTGACATAGATTCTCTATGGGGTTCAGGTCTGGTGAGTTTGCTGGCCAGTCAAGCACACCAACACCATGGTCATTTAACCAACTTTTGGTGCTTTTGGCAGTGTGGGCAGGTGCCAAATCCTGCTGGAAAATGAAATCAGCATCTTTAAAAAGCTGGTCAGCAGAAGGAAGCATGAAGTGCTCCAAAATTTCTTGGTAAACGGGTGCAGTGATGTTGGTTTAAAAAAAAAAAAACAATGGACCAACACCAGCAGATGACATTGCACCCCAAATCATCACAGACTGTGGAAACTTAACACTGGACTTCAAGCAACTTGGGCTATGAGCTTCTCCACCCTTCCTCCAGACTCTAGGACCTTGGTTTCCAAATTAAATATAAAACTTGCTCTCATCTGAAAAGAGGACTTTGGACCACTGGGCAACAGTCCAGTTCTTCTTCTCCTTAGCCCAGGTAAGACGCCTCTGACGACAACTGTAGCCAAATTCCTTGACACGTCTGTGTGTGGTGGCTCTTGATGCCTTGACCCCAGCCTCAGTCCATTCCTTGTGAAGTTCACCCAAATTCTTGAATCGATTTTGCTTGACAATCCTCATAAGGCTGCGGTTCTCTCGGTTGGTTGTGCATCTTTTTCCTTCCACTCAACTTTCTGTTAACATGCTTGGATACAGCACTCTGTGAACAGCCAGCTTCTTTGGCAATGAATGTTTGTGGCTTACCCTCCTTGTGAAGGGTGTCAATGATTGTCTTCTGGACAACTGTCAGATCAGCAGTCTTCCCCATGATTGTGTAGCCTAGTGAACCAAACTGAGAGACCATTTTGAAGGCTCAGAAATCTTTTGCAGGTGTTTTGAGTTGATTAGCATGTCACCATATTCTAATTTGTTGAGATAGTGAATTGGTGGGTTTTTGTTAAATGTGAGCCAAAAATCACAATTAAAAGATCCAAAGACTTAAACTACTTCAGTCTGTGTGCATTGAATTTATTTAATAAACGAGTTTCACAATTTGAGTTGAATTACTGAAATAAACTTTTCCACAACATTCTAATTTATTGAGATGCACCTGTAAGTTACTCACAAGGGATTTTTTTTATATTTAAAAAATCATTTGGTTATTACAAGATAATAATTCTAATGATTTATGACCAAAATAATACAATTAATAAGAAAATATCAAATTAATATTAAATAGCAGTATTTTAATATTTACAATTATATTGCATTAATTATTAATAAAGAATCAATAATAAAAGTTACCTTGTCATGACTGTCAAATATTTTGTGGGCATCAGCAATTTGACGGGGCAACAATGCCTAAAAAAATTCACAAACATTACTACAATCATTGCAGATTACACTCAGAATAAAATTATTATACAAGTCCTTTGTTATTTAAAATATCTTGATTAATTTAATATTTAAAATTGTACACTTTTTTGTTTATACAAATCATGTTTGAGACACGTGTGCTCAGCTTGTGCACTTACAAACAAGACAGGATATCATAATGTACAACAATGAAACTTCAGCATTTGAAGTCTCATCTGACATGACAGCAGACATGCAGCGCTACAGGCTTGATTAAACAAATGCACGTAAGGAGCCCACAAAACAAGACCAAATGTCTAGAAGTAGGACAAGCTTGTTTTGCACAAGTATCTTAACAGGAAAACCTTTTTTGCAGAACCACTTAAAGATGTTCATTTACATCATCCTTCCCTTGTGTGACCTGAATAATTCGCCTGGGGTTTGTGATGTGTGGGTAAACTGGTGATACGAATCAACCCGAGATGTGCTCTCCAACCACAAGTGAAATAAGTGGGTTAGCACTATTACTAGTCTGTGACTGGATCTGTTCCTGAGAGTGCATCAACCCCACCTGTGCTTACTGTACGTGTGGGTGCAAAAACAGGTTACAGAGATAGCTAGACAGATAACATGGACTGGGAATGAGCCAGCCAGCAGTGGTGGTAAAGTACCTTGGGAAAAGTTCTCTCAATCAACCGATCTCCCTGAGAAAAGAAAGACAAGAGTCATGCTGTCTGAAATACATGAATTCATTTGATTGGCTAAAATGCAGAGCATTAAAGATCACCTCTGTGAAAACGGATGTCCTGTCCTTATGCCCGCCCCTCTTCACCAACTCTAGCAGCAGAGGGGTGTTTTTATTCACCTCCGTTTCCGATATGCCAAGCTCTTTAGACAGAGTTTCACGACTATCAAGCCCATTGAGCTGAATAACACAAAGTAGGGTATGTTAGCACAAATGAAAGAGATTGGAGGTCACAGAGGACATAGCATAGCACATTCAAATCAATCAATCAAAAAAACATTTACATACATTTCTGAATGACAAGCTTCAAACTGTGTATCACTTACAGCGTTGTATATTATATAACAATGACATACCGTACTAATTTCAGGTTGAAACACCGCTAGGGTGAAGTCTAAATTGAAGACTTGCAGGAAGTCAGTTATAAGACCAGCGACTAAGCGACCTGCAAGAGGAGCAAGACATGCTGAAAATGCATCATTTTCCAAAGCCAACATTTAGAAATGCAAGCAAAACATCAGATCAAAAACAAATTTGACAGAAAACCACATAGTGTATGATGGTCACAGGGTTTTTAGTTTCAGACTATGATTCCATCCAGTCAGAGAATATTTAACATGTTTCATATTTGGAGCTGATTTTAGAACACATTGTAACTTCTCATGCACCTCCCAGCAAAGAGTAACGTTTTTTTGGTATTTTTTAATTAATCCGCATTGGCCGATTTATAAGCAGGCGCATGTGCGGGCAGCTGTACCAGAAATTTCACACTGCAGCTGCACCTTGTTCACACACAGCTTCAGATAATGATGGAAGGGCAAAACAGACTGTTTCGATAGCGTAATTACGTTTTACCCTACTAGAATTGATGCCGATCATGATTATCATATTCATAAGTGCCACAAGTCATTTGCATGTGAAAGTAGAAACAATCCAGGTGAAACTTTGGGGCTGGCTAAAACGTGCATGTTAACTTTCCTCATTAAATGTGTGTGTGGGTCCGACAATATCCTCCACGATGTCATCGCTCGTGGCCAGTGCACTCTTAAGCAGCTATGAGCAGCAGGCTGTGTAATAATATGTGTGAACTTTTATTTTTGTTATCACTTATATTATGGCCATTTGACTTATAGCAGTTTCTCATACATTAGAGTTATTTGTGGCGCCCGTCACAATATCAAAACTGACAGCCACAAACAGATTTTCAAAAAGGCTTATACTTCGTTGAACGGAGGACTGCACGTTTCAAAATTAAAATGCAGCGTGGTTGTTTTTATATGAATGTATCTTTGAAAAGAACCGACAGTCTCCAGAAAGCTTTGATATTATTTTAATTTAGTCTTTCCTGTAATGCCTGATAAAGTAGAATTAGTGAGCACAGCACTTATTTGATTACAGCCGTTACCGAGGAAACTGCTATATCTCCTGCTCCAGCAGCGCCTCCTGCTGGTAAAGAATTCATTTACATTTAAATTTGTGGGAAACACTGGTGTCTGTCAGCAAACATAAACCATGCTTCAGAACTGTTTTGCCAAGGTGCTTAAACTTTGAACCATGTATTATTACTATGAATTAGGCTATCACTATTACCATCTTGTACTTTGCAATAAACATTTACTCAAACTCTCTTTTATGAGATGAAGAAAAATAATAAAAATAATATCGGCCAAACATTTCGGCCGCCCTGATTTCTAAATATCGGCCAGAGAAAAACCCATTTCGGTCAATCTCTAAAACCTTGAGTTTGTTGTGTTCAGCACATCCTGAAGCATAATTTAGTGTGTGATGTCTAGTTTCTCTCTATAACTACAGGTACATCTAAAAAAAAGAATATGGTGAAAGTTTTTTTCTTGTAACTTATTTCAAAAAGATAAACTTTAATATATTTTGCAATCATTACATGTAAAGTAAAACACTCAAAAGTTTTTTTTTTAAGTTTAAATTGTGGTTCTCTCTTGTTCTTTAAAACCACAATAATGAGGAAGGCTGCTGACTTGGCAGTGGTCCAGAAGACGATCATTGACACCCTCCACAAAGAGGGTAAGTCACAGAGGGTCATTACTGAGAGGGGTGGCTGTTCAAGGAGTGCTGTATCGAAGCATATTAAATGCAAAGTTGACTGGAAGGAAGAAATTGGGTAGGAAAATGTGCACAAGCAACAGGGATGACCGGAAGCTTGAGAATACTGTAAAGCAAAGCGATTCAAACACTTGGGAGAGATTCACAAGGAGTGAACTGAAGCTGGAGTCAGTGCATCAAGAGTCACCACACTCAGACATCTTCAGGAAAAGGGCTACCAAGCCACTTCTGAAACAGAAACATCGTCAGAAGCATCTTACCTGGGCTAAGGGAAAAATAACTGGACTGTTGCTCAGTGGTCCAAAGTCCTCTTTTCAGATGAAAGTAAATTTTGCATTTAATTTGGAAATCAAGGTCTCAGAGTCTGGAGGAAGAGTGGAGAGGCACAGAATCCGTGTTGCTTGAAGTCCAGTGTGAAGTTTCCACAGTCTGTGATGATTTGGGCTGCCATGTCATCTGCTGGTGTTGGTCCACTGTGTTTTCTGAAGTCCACAGTCAACGCAGCCATCTACCAGGAAATTTTAGAGCACTTCATGCTTCCTTCTGCTGACAAGCTTTATGGAGATGCTGATTTCATTTTCCAGCAGGACTTTGACACACTGCCAAAGGTACCAAAATCTGGTTCAATGACCATGGTGTTACTGTGCTTGTTTAGCCAGCAAACTCGCCTGACTTGAACCCCATAGAGAATCTATGGGGTATTGTCAAGAAGAAAATGAGAGACACCAGACCCAACAATGCAGATGACCTGAAGGCCGCTATCAAAGCAACCTGGGCTTCCATTACACCTGAGCAGTGCCACAGGCTGGATTGATGCAGTGATTCATGCAAAAGGAGGCCCGACCATGTATTGAGTACATATAAATGAACACACTTTTCAGAAGCCTGACATTTCTGTTTAAAATATCCTTTTTTTATTGATCTTAAGTAATATTCACATTTTCACTGAGACACTGAGTTTTCATTATCTGTAAGCCATAATCATGAACATTTTAAGAAATAAAGGCTTGAAATATTTAACTATGCTTAATTAATCTATATAATATATGGCTTTCACTTTCTGAAAGGAGTGACAAAAATATTGACCTTTTTCATGATATTCTAATTTTTTTAGATGTACCTGTATTTAGACTTTTTAGATTTTTTTTGGCAAATGCATGATGCCTGGTGTTTTAAAATCTGTCCAGATTTTAAAAGGCGTGTAGCGTATTCATTACACAAAAACAAGACAGCAAAAACTAAAAACGAAAGGCCTTTTTATGGAATTCACACTTACCATCCTTTGTGTTGAGGGACTTTTTGAGGTTTTCATTCACAAGAGGTGTTTTACTCTATTCAAAAGAGTGGACATCTATTTGACACACTGATTCTTGCACAAGTAAAATACTGCTCATGCAAAAACATACAGTTAACATAACAGCACTTCATCCGCAAAATATACAATTTATGATGAATTAAAAAAAATACATTAAAACTATTTATAATTACCTCAACTTTGTCCTGCTCTTCTAAGGCAAGAAAAACAGCCGCCCGTAGCTCTGCCTGTAACCCAAAAAAGAGACCTATCATCACTTCATTTGTCCTTTATTCAGACATGTTTATAACAGTACAGCACCAAACAGAACAGCTCAAAACTCATGTTACTGAAGTTGTACAAATACGGCATAACTGCAGGTATAAAAACTACAGCTGCTTAAAGACATCATATTACAGGTTAAACCAGATTACTTGTAACCTGATCATTTTAGATGACTTCCTCAATACCTGCGAGTCCAACACCTTACCAAAATAATAAACCAAGAAGACTTTGCAGCCTTGCTGATTAGCTAGAAAACATGCTTTGGTTTTATTACAACCAAGATCAACCAAAACACTGTAGGTCTTATCTTTAGTGGTATGAGGGAAAACGGGTTATATAAGAGAGCAGTGTCATAACTCAATGTTGTCACACCAGTGGCTGTTGTCCATTTGTTGCCCATTTCAACTTTAGCATCACTATGCTATGCTAACAAACATTGCGCTAAGAATATAAAATATGTCCCATATGAGACAGAGCTTATTTCAGCCTCATAAAGACTTAAAACGTGTTTCAAAACAGACAGGAAAAATACCTTAATTTTATTCAAAATACTGCTGTTTTCCAAGTTTTGGATCAGTAGATCTCTGAGTTCCGTGTCCTCCTCCGTCGCAGACATCTTCAGTTTGTCATGTGGCGGTAAACCTGCGCACTCTGGCGGCTGTCCACGGCATTACACATGGGTTAATTATGGAGTGATGCTTGTGCTACCAGAGCTGGGTAGTAACCGATTACATGTAATCTGGATTACGTAATCAGATTCCAAAAATGATGTACTTGTAATTAGAGTAAGTTACATTTGAAAATACTCTTAATCAGACTACAGTTACTTTTTTATTGATTACATGATTGGATATTATTCACACAATAGCAATACATTATTCATAATTCATTGATTCTCCCTAATTTCTCTTTTATCTTTTACCTTTTCCTTTCTAAAATAGCCTACCGATTATATATTTGTTATATATGTATATATAGTCCAGTTTTGTGGACATTCACACATAGACTAGTCATTAGTCAGGTGGCGACAGCATTTGACCACTGGATTTACAAAAACAATTTCAGGTTTAAGAAGGGTTCCAACATTGCATCAACTACTGATGAACACGTTCATTTTTATTTGAATTATTACTCTGTCTTTTTTTACCATTATTATTAATTATACTTAATTAAAATGCACATATTCATGTTATTAATTAGTTGCTATTAATTAGTTGCATGTAATGCAGGCATTCCATTATTTGATGTTCACATTTACATTTATGCATTTAGCAGACGCTTTTATCCAAAGTGACTTACAGTGTATTCAGGCTATAGGCTACATTTTTTTTCAGTATGTTGTTGATTAATGATCACATTCACGTGTGTTCATGTTGACTTCCTGTTCCGTTGAGAGTATTGCAGGGCGCAATTTGACAGCAGGTAAGTTAAAATATTTCATCTTTTTAGTAAGTGTTTTATTTAAAACAAAGACTTTAGAAATACAAAGACGGTTCACTCCTATACTTATGAATGGGAGAAACTGCAGCGTGCAATATGGAGGAATAGTCCCACCTTATAAATGAAAGAGCCACATTTCCCACAGAAACCTGACTAGACCAGCCAATGCACATGCGCAGTATAAGCACGTTATGACATGAACATTGGCTGGTCTAGCCTGAAAAATAAGCTTTTTAAAGCTTGAGCATAAGAAACAACATTCATTGGGCCATTAATTTCAGATTGTGTTGCTGATTTGACATATGTAATTTAATTGTAAGTTCAGCAAGCAGTTTTTGAAAATTCATGATTCTCTCATTCATTAAGATAAGTATAAAAAAGTAATTGCAAATATGAAATATGGCCACCGAGTGAAGAGAAAAAGCAGGGCCGGGTCTAAGGGGGGGCGAAGGGGGACACTGACATTATTCACTATAAAATAATGCTGCCCCCCCTCCAATCACGCAATCCTAGAACCGGGCCTGCGGAAAGGGAGTTTGTTTTAAAATGATTTATTTTATTTTTTTATGATTTAATTAATTGTCAGCTTTTCATTAAACTCACAAGCCCCTGCAGTTCCTTTACGAACCCTAATTTGGGAAACCTTGATATAATATGTTTCATGCACTTCATGTTGTAAATTACAATGAATGGAACACGTTTTCTTACTCTTTGCATTTTTTACATCATTATGGTACACGATAATGCTATTTAAATCGTTTGATGAACAAGTTAAATCAAAAGTAATCTAAAAGTAATCTGATTATATTACCTAAAATGTGTAATGTAACGGATTGTGTTACTGAATACAATTTTTGTCATGTATTCTGGATTCAGGAACGGATTACAATTTATAAGTAATCTACCCAGCTCTGTGTGCTTCTACACTATGTGTTCCAGCAACCGATTTGTCTGCTCTGATTCGGCAGTTAGTCCCTCTTGCCATTAGAACAAATGGGAATCCTAACAGATAGCTCTCTGCAGGTATAGGCCTATTAGACCTGGAGCTCGCCTTAGCTCATGAATATTAAAAAGGTCATTGTCAAGATGCTTGATGATTGTCCTGCGGGGTCTCGATACGTTTAATATTCATGAGTCAAACCTTCAACGTAGTTATAATTTACTGCCAAGTAGAAATAACTGTAGCTAGTTTTTAATTGTTCGTGTCAAACGTTTTCAGTGACTATAAAACTATAAAACATTTTCAGTGACTTTAAAATATCTGTATTTCTGAAAAAGCACATTTCAAAAACATAAAATACAAAGTATGTCTTTGCATTTTACTATAAGAGGGGAAAATTACATATTTGGGTCAATCCTGTTATGTCCTGAAAATTAACCATGGTTTTATTGTAGTAAAAGTGTACCATGGTTTTTTGCCGTATTGATTACCATTTGTACAACCACAGTTTTACTACAAATACCATGGTTAAACTATGGCTAGTGTAGCAAAATCCTGGTTACTTTGGGTTACCATGCTTTAACTATAGTAACCATGTTTTTTTTGGTTTAATTTGTAGTAAAGCCATGGTTCATTTTCTTAAAGGTACTTTCTACTCTTCTATATGCCAGTGTTGTATAATTTGTAATGTGTATTTCTATAAAAGCTCCATGAATGGTATGCCAGACTATCAATGACTATTAATTATATATAGACTATATACACAGTGGGAAGAGAATTAACAAGATATACATAACTGGTTTAGTATCATCATGATGGCAAAAGGCCTGTTTTAGGCTATTCAAAAGCATTTGAGTATTCTGACAAATTTCCAAGCATCATAAAAATCTTTAGTATTTCATTATTTTATTGTAGATGTTTTGCCAGTGGAACATATCATTTCTGCAGGGCTATTTTATAATGGACTGTAAGGACAATTTTTTCTATCTCTGCTGCCTTTGAAGCATGATCAGTCACATGACATGAACGCCCATGAGCAAAGATGATGGTCACATACTGTACTTCCAGGCAACTGCCACCGAGATGAATGCATATATGTATAAATATATATATATATTTTTTACTCCAAGTATCACTTCCTCCAAATCAGATAATGATGTAACATAATTCAAAAAAAGTCATTGCGCAAATATGTTGAATAAAAGGGACATGTAATCTGGCAACACAAGTTTTATTGAGTAAGAGATGTCAACACCAGCATGATAAAAATTGTACAAATTTCACAATTTCAAAATCAAATATCACTGCAACTTGTGATCTTAAACACTTATAGCAAAACAAGTATCATACCAACAGAAATCATGCCATGTGGTTGGAAAATAAAATAAGAGAGAAAAAGATAGCTAAAGAGCTGGATAGAGGAAGAGAGCAAGAGACATTAAGAAAGCTATGCTTCTTTCTTTATTTTTTAATAGAAAAATCCTGGTTTAAAATGGTTAATTAAAATCCATTTGAAATGGAATCTTGTAACCTGATGATTTCACAATTATTAATAAGAAAAGTATTCTGCATTCAAGCATGTGACACCATAGATAGTTTTCTATTTAAATAGTCACAGATAACCTTTTGAAGTAGATAGTAGAATATGTGCCAACTGAAAATGAGCAGCGGAATTGTGCTTAAAATCCCTTTTCCTGTCAAATCAGTTATGATAGTGAATGAGAGGATATTGTATTTTGCTATCAGTGTGTTAAAAGCGTTACTATCTTGGAAATAAGCTGCATACACAAAGCTTTTGGAGAGAAATGTGCTGTGGGTGGGGAAGAGATGTCTGGATATTACAGAATTATAAATAAGAGTGACTAGCACCATTTGCATGAGCTCTTGGAAAACATAATGCTAGCCGTAATAATAATACAAAATCATAGATTTCAGAAACAAAGCCCCACGTAGAGCATCAGCAACAACCAGTGTCATTTCACATTAAAAATCACTGTGACAGTTTCGACTCATGCTCGATAAATACAAACAACTTTAAAATCCACCACTGAAAATCAGCCCTATTTGTGACTTTGCTTGATGCTTTGAATGGGCTTTGACTAAATGAAGATGAAAGGGGGTTCCCAGACTATAACTGTACATGTCCTTAAGATGCTATGGAGTAATATGAACTGGTCATGTCAGTAAACCACCCTCTGAACGACCCAAACTGCCCACGCGCTACTGTAATCTAGACCCGTGCCATGCCGTCTCAACGTTTAATTATCAAAAATGCTTCCTGCTTCAATTTCCATAATTCTTAGAGCTTAAAGTGCCGCTGATTTCTCAAAAACGTAAAAAATAAGCGATGAAAGTGAATCGCAGGTTACCACAGAATGCAAGCTGACCTCTCTTAATACTATATATAACTGATTGGAGTTGACTAATTGTAATATAATGAGCTTGCGTTGCTGATATAGTCGTATTTGTTGTGCACTCGTGACCAGATGAATCTCTACATGATTGTTTGGACAAAATCTACAAGACAAGTGCTCCATTACTATGACACAATGACGTATGGATGATGAAATTAACCCTGTATATCCAGCACACTGATAAACTAACATTCACACACAGATTTACTTCCGTCAATAGAAAAAAAACTTCCCACAATTCAAACGTCTGGGCACCTCCTTGGTCTCCTGAAACAAATAAAAACACCAAAACATGGAAACAAAGGTGTCCCTGTGCAAAATCGAACATGAGAAATGTGAAATCATAATGCATTCATTCTTTTGGACTTGATCACCCATGTTTAAACCCTAAAACATGACTGTATTAAAAGATTTATATAAAACTTAATACTTTACATTTAGTAAAAAGATTCATAAGCTTTCTACTATGGTAAGAATAAGAAATTGCATATACCCAAACTTTTGCATCCCATATCTAAATAAATGATTGATTCGTTATCATATATTGCTGATATTTTATCATACTACCACTAACATTTTACGATAATTAAATTAAGACTTAATGTTGGATTGTCTTGAAATTTTCTGTAGTGATTAGCCTCAACCAGCTGGGCGTTACATTTAGAGAGTGGACTTTGAAAATATTTGAAAAGTTATGAAATACTTCTTGGGATTTACACCAGTGAGTTTCCGTGTCATGATGTTCGCATTCACAAATTTTTCCTATTTTTCCATCTATTTCGGGAATTAAAACTAGAGAAAAAACAAACAAGCAAAATAAAAAACAATACACATACTGCATTAGAGTGCCCACACTGACCACTAAAAATATGATTTCGGAACCAAAAGACAACGTTTCTCAATATTTTTTACAAAATGTACCCAAAATCGAACCACAAAAATGTACCACTGTACACCCATTGAACAGCCTGCACAGCACATTAGTTCCCATTAGTTCCATAAAGAGAAGCTCAGATTGAAGCTGATTGCCCTTACATTCCCTCAATGCATCCCCTCTGCACCTCTTTAGATTTAAAATAATGGATGGTTTTTGTTTACAATTAATAAATACATATACACTAAAATGTGCATACATTAGCAGCTATAAACAGTACATCACATTATGTCAGGTCATATGAAAAATGTACAAAACATGAATGTTTGTTTCTCAAAACATTTGCCATTGGTAGTCGTCATCTTAAAGCAAGGCAACAAATAAGTTATGTATTATTTTTTGTCAAAAGCATAACAGAATCATAAATAATGCCAAATAATACAATAAATTACAGCAGCAAAAAAATCATACTAGTTATCTATACTTTTGTACATGATGGGTTTCTTGTTTTTTAACTCTCTGATCACATGACCCCGTTACTCGGCCAATACCAGCCAGTCGCATCGCAAAGCTACACTTGGATGCCTTGAACCGCTTGCTTTATGTTCTCCAAGAGGGCCTTGTTCTCCGGGCTCTGGTACTGGTCCTGGTGAGTGTACATATCTGTCAAAGTGCTCACATAAGTGTCAAAGTTTTGCTCGTTCATCGGGTCCTGTGGAACAGATTGGGATCATTGGAAAAGGTTGGAAAAGAAGTCAAGCATAATACGTTCCATCAATCACATTGAAGGGGAAAAGGGGAAGGGGAAAGAGGATCTATTTAAGGAGGAATGAACCCACAAAAGCTGCCTTTAAAGCTAAATAAAAGCTAGGGTTTTAGAGAAAATGCATCTCTTGAAACGCAGGGCTTGACCAATCACATTAAAACGTCACTAAATCAAGCGTAAGACTACTATACTGTTTCTAAAATATATATATATATCTGATGGATAACAAAAAAATTATGCACATACAATATGTATGCATGCACTGGTGTGAGTTTCATGCTCATGAGTATGTAGGTAATACTGGCATTCACAAGTGATATCAAACAGATCGCCATGAATAGCAGACAGGTATCGATGAGCCTCACTGTGCCTGATAAAATAATGTGTTTTACGATAATAACATGAGTTTACTACCAAAAATAAATATGGCTCATATTGCAACCCCAGTTTTCTTATCGCTATTCCCTGAAGTGGATTATAACAATATGTGTGGCACTGATACACTCTATGGACCTTCGTGATGCATACACATCGTACTGTGTGTTACAAAAGGGGAAGGACTAGGGGGAGGAAAATGATAGTGAGGAGAAGGATAAAGTTAGACTATGGAAAATGAATCTCTTACTCTGTGGGGCATCTGTAAACAGCAGTAATTTTTAACAGGGGCCTCTTTCAGTGGCATCGGTTTCTACAGAAGGGAGAGGTGTAGAGAAAAGACTATTAGCCTGGCTAAAAGCCAGAGGTCAGTGGTCTCAATAAAACTGACATACTTGACTTTACAACCAAGTTCTGCTTGAGCGGCATGACACATGAACAGGCAACAGTCGTCTGATGTTAATGCAGCTTGAGGACTCCCGTGCACACTCTAAATAGCATCCATCGACAGTGGGGGTGAAGAATTCAGGAGCCATATTCAAGACGACGTGTTTCAGTTGTTTACTAACATGGCCGCCACATTGGAATGGGGCTTGTCCAATCGTGCCCCGGCTCAATGTGTATGTGATTCGGTCGTGTGGGAGAATCTGATCCACAGCGGCCATGTTGTTACTCAACTGAAAAGCATTTGTTGGAGTGGAGGTTGTTTTTCTACAATGGTCGGTAAAGGGGTGTGACCTCAGCACAGAAGCATATGGAACTGCGAGGAACTCAACAACAGACATAAAGAAGCAGATGGGAGAAACAATAGAAACCGGAATTTCATCCCTACTGATAGGATCTGAAATCCAGACTCAGGCCCTGGCTTTAAACAAGAGGCAGTCTATAGTCTAAAAGACTATACTAAGCTGATAAACGTGTATTGTACAGTAGGTGATATATTAACAAATGTAATAACTATTTTGAATTAATTTGGATTTTTACGATTGTAAGTAACTATGAAATATTTGTATCCTGACTTTTGTACTACTCTCTTACACTCTTAAAAATAAAGGTTCTATATCTGCATTAATGGTTCTGTGAAGAACCTTTTACACATGAACCTTTCAGTTCCACAAAAGGTTCTTTATAATGGACAAAGGTTCTTCAGACTAGTCAAATATTATAGAAAAAAGAACTGTTCAATGAAAGGTTCTTTATGGAACCCAAAATGGTTCTTCTATGGCATAAGTGTTTTGGAGCCTTTATTTTTAAGAGTGCATGTGAGGTCTCATGTCTGTTGGCTCTTACCATGTGTGGGAGCTGGATGTTGGCAAGACTGTTGATGAGGGAATGGCTGAGGTTGGCGAGCTCATGCAGCAGTGAGTCGTTCTGCTGCTCTATGACCTTGTTTTCATCCTCGATGGACTTCAGGTTAGTCTCCATGGTGGTGATCTGGGAGGAGGGAGAAAGAGAGACAAATGCACCTTTGTGACTGAACACGTGGCCAAAGCCTGATGTGAGAGATGGCAACTGCTCTTACTTGAGTCCTTAATTTTATCATGTCTGACTCTACTTGATTGTTCGATTCGTTCAGGTCTTTGATTTCCTCATCCAGTTGTTTAATCTCTTCATCATTTTCTATGCCTGGAAGGGAACATTGGGTAAAAAACAAATGCCACTGATGGCAAGTAAAATGAATACAAAAAAAAATGAATGAATGAAAAAAATGACATACCTTTACTTGCTCTCTGTTTGATTGTGAGCATTTCAACCCCGGTCATCCTTGCCTTCTTCATAGCAGATGTGGCACGGGGACAACCGGACAGACTACAGATGTACAGAAAACAAAATAATAATAATAATAATAATTTGAAACTCTAAAATGTAAACATTCTGCTGGTGAAATTGTTTTACATAATTTTACAAAGTTAAAAACATAATTGTGCATTATTGTTCATTTTGTCATTTAATTTATTGTCAAAAAATTGATTTACTTTGGAAATAAAATCCTTTCCTCTGGCTTTGAGACTGCATGTATGAAATATGTCTGCTGCATTAAAACTGCTTAAAGAAAAACATTAATGTATGTTTATTGCTTCAAAGTATTTAAAAGTGCAAACACACTGCAAAATATATTTTTTATAATCTGCAACTTTGTCTTGTTTTGAGGTAAAATATCTAAACATCCTAAAATAACATTTACCAGCATGATTTTATGATAATAATATTGGTTTTAGAGAATAAATCTTGAATATCATTTTTCTTACTCCACTGGCTAATGTTGTTTTATTGTTTTAACCATTAACTGAAAAAAACCTTAACCTTAAAAATGTTAACCCTCAACCCCCTTTTTAAAATAAACAATAAGAAGAAAAAATGCCATTAGGGTAAAAAAATGTATATTAATTGTCTGAATATTAACTTTTATTTTATTAGTATATTATGTTATTTATATACTATTATAGTATTTATTAATATTTTGAATGTAGCTTTTATTTGTATATTTTCGGTTTTCATTTTAATTTTAAAGCTGTATTAATTTTGTAATGTGCCCATTGAAGGTATTTTAATATTTTAAACTTATTTATTTCAGTTAGTTGCCAAAGCAACATATCTATATCTTTTTATTCAAGTTTTAATTTTCTAATATTTATATTTAGTTTTATTGTATTAAAAATGAGATTTAAATGTAAAATTGAATGCAAAAATACTGCTTAAGAAAATAATTTCTTGCTAAATAGTGGCTTAGCTAAGAAAAATGACACACACTGTTAATAATTATACTACTAATGTTTTATACTGTACAAATGCTGTGATACATAAACTTTTCATTGTATTAAAAATATGATTTATATGTAAAATGAATGACAAAAATACTGATTAACAAAATAACTTGCTAAATAGTGGCACAAACACACACACACACAAACACACACACACACACACACACACACACACACACACACACACACACACACACACACACACACACACATTTACCTCCGGTGGGTTAGAAAGCTGCCACTAACGTGGCCTGAGCCATCGCAGCCTGGGGTGGGGCAGGACATGCCGTCTGTCTTGCCAGACTTCCAGGTGAAAGGCGCTCCGTTCACATAACCGTCTTTCTGACGCTTGGCGGCCAGCGGGCAGCCGGATGCACTGCGGTGGGATGCATACTTCCCTGTCACATGACCCTGGCCATCACAGCCTGGCACAGGACACCTAAAGACATTGGGCACAGCAGAGACGAGTTCACACAAGCACACACACGCATAGCGATGTTCCTTCTTCAATTGTCCTCAATAACTGGCTGATTTTAACCTTAGTTCTCCTGTAAGTTACAACAAGCAAAATTCAACTTTGGATAGCTGAAGGAATTTTAAAAACACACCTGATTGGCTCCTGGTCATCCTTGTCCTCCTTACTGTGTATTATTTTGATACCACTCTTCTTTGCCCGGGGACAACCTGACAGACTTCAGAGCAAGAAACACATTTACAAAAAAGTGCCAAGGGCTTCTCATTGCACTTCTTTGAATCCACGGGTGAAGTATTAAATCAAAATGTTAATGCGCATATTTGTGAGTCTTCAGACTCTTCACCTTCTGTGTGAGGCGTAGTTGCCTGTGATATGCCCAGAGCCATCACAGCCAGGAGTGGGACACCTGCAAGTAATGAAAACATGAAACAGATTAGCGTAACCTCAGACAGACCTCATTTTGAGGGTCAACTGAGGTGCCGTGTAAACACGAGAATGCGAGGGCTTACTTCAGATCCTGGGAGTTAGCTGTCATCATACCACGCATGCCCTTGTCAGTCAATTGGCAGCTTGATAGCCTTGAGGGAAGATTTTAGAAGCATGAGGCATGGTTTACTAGAACAACTGCATTATTAAAGCTACTAAGGTGCACTCAGGGTCACTTTTATCATTAAAAAGTTTTATATGCAAATAGATGAATTGTACTTTCTAAAATCATGTACACTTTTAATAGGCGCATAAAAAGTAAGATCATATGACCAGCCCAATAATACTGACTTGATCTTGAATTAATTTATCATGGCTGCCTGCCTATAGTGAATTTTTACAAATGCCATACATTAATACAATATTTTGCTTATAGAGTAAGCCCAGATTGATATGCAGCACAATATAAATAAAAAATTACAGAGTGCACAACTTTAATAATAATTTAATATTTTATAGAGAGGTTTAAAATCATTTTAGCAGCCAGGATTTAATTTAGTCAAACTGTTAAAACAAGAGGCAAAGGAGAGATGTACTAAATATAATTGACATGTATATTTTACATCATACTATCACTTTTATGAGCGAAAATAATTTTTGGCTGTGAGCATCGTTTTTACATCAAGTTTATATACACTGACCAAAATTATAAATTCAACACTTTTGTTTTTGCCCTCATTTTTCATGAGCTGACACAGGTGTGCCTTAGGCTGGCCACAATAAAAGGTCACTCTAAAATGTGCAGTTTTATCACACAGCACAATGCCACAGATGTCGCAAGTTTTGAGGGAGCGTGCAATTGGCATGCTGACTGCAGGAATGTCCACCAGAGCTGTTGCTTGTGAATTGAATGTTCATTTCTCTAGCATAAGCCGTCTCCAAAGGCGTTTCTTTCAGAGAATTTGGCAGTACATCCAACCGGCCTCACAACCGCAGACCACGTGTAACCACACCAGCCCAGGACCTCCACATCCAGCATCTTCACCTCCAAGATCATCTGAGACCAGCCACCTGGACAGCTGCTGCAACAATCGGTTTGTATAACCAAAGAATTTCTGCACAAACTGTCATAAACCGTCTTAGGGAAGTTCATCTACATGCTCGTCATCCTCATCGGGGTCTCGACCTGACTGCAGTTCATCATCGTAACCGACTTGAGTGGGCAATTGCTCACATTTGATGGCGTCTGGCAATTTGGAGAGGTGTTCTCTTCACGGATGAACCCCTGTTCAGTGTACAGGGCAGATGGCAGACAGCGTGTATGGCGTCGTGTGGGTGAGCGGTTTGCTGATGTCAACGTTGTGGACCGAGTGGCCCATGGGGGCAGTGGGGTTATGGTATGGGCAGGCGTATGTTATGGACAACGAACACAGGTGCATTTTATTGATGGCATTTTGAATGCACAGAGATACCGTGATGAGATCCTGAGGCCCATTGTTGTGCCACTCATCCACGACCATCACCTATGTTGCAGCATGATAATGCACGGCCCCATGTTGCAAGGATCTGTACACAATTCCTGGAAGCTGAAAACATCCCAGTTGAACAATATTTGAGAGAAATAGGCCTTTTGTGTACATAGAAAAAGTCTTAGATCTTTGAGTGCAGCTCTTGAAAAATGGGGGCAAAAACAAAAGTGTTGCGTTTATAATTTTGGTGGGTGTGTGTGTGTATATATATATATGAAAGAAGTCTTTATGTTTACCAAGGCTGCATTTATTTGATCAATATTTCTAAGAAAAAACGTGTCTATATTTCTATGTATTTTTTATTTAAAAATATTTTTAAACGTAATTTATTTATGTGATTTTTACTCCAGTCTTTGGTGTCACGTGATCCTTCTAAAATCATTCAAATATGCTGACATGGTGCTCATGAAACTTTTTTTTTTATAATTGTCAATACTGAAAACAGTTCATATTAATATATTATGGGATAAGAATATTTGTTTCACAATTCTTTGATGAATAATAAAAAAACTTTAATGTATCAATTTAATGTATCATAGCTGAATTATTAACTTCTTAAATCAACGGACACACAGTAATAATAAAAAATCATGCTACAAGGTCAACAGCAGAAGATAGTCCTGATCCAGTGCAGATGCTTACGTGAGAAGCTCCTTCTTGCTCTCCTTGCAGGGAGCATATTTGTGTTTGGGGCTGGGGAGGGACACGTCTCCTGAATACTGCTGCTCTTCTAATAGATCCTGAAATGGGTCCAGGTCATCCTGAAAATGAGGATGGAGAAAGAAAAAGAAAGATTTCAGTGTATGTTATGATGCACTATAAAAAGGAACAATAGTACAATGGCCTGCTAGTACTGTAATTGCATAATATACAGCGCAGCTCACATTTAAAAGAAATCCATGTTATTAATAACACTGAGCACAAAATCTCATACAGCCTAATTTGCATTCTTTCCAGTTCCCCAACAATTTAGCAAAAACATCAATATGCTTTTGAAATAATAATAACAACAGTTTAATTCTGGGGGTTCATTAATGAGTAATTAATGAATCTCCAGTGAAGTGAAGGCATGCAGTACCAGAACTCTACACTAGATGTCCTTTCAGTCCTTCAAAAGGAACAGCCTACCGTACTTCAAATCACTATAATAGCTTCCACAACCAGTTTACTGTTTAAGGTTTACACAACGACAAAGCAAAGGTTTAGAAATGACTAAATTGTGCTCCCATTAATATGTCACAGGCAAACAATTTTATATTATAAACAGGTCCTTTTGCTTAGCTAGAGTGAAAAAGAAAAGGCTGAACATGTAGCAGTAAACGGTATCTTACCATGACTAGCATTCATCTGTGAACTGTCTTTCAGATAACAGTTAACTGCTAGCAAAAAAGCAAAATGGCTTGGGAAAAACGATGATGAAACCAAAGAGAGGGCAGTTCTTAAGAATTGTATAGTCACATTTGTCAAAAGTACTGTTTTATTAGTGCTTTATATATTTTATGATAAATGCTAACTCGACTGACATTTTTGAAAAGCTTTTTAAAGGTGTGTAATTTCTTTCACTTTCACTACTGCTAACAGAAATAATGACTGCTTTCAAACAGGTTTCCTGAATACGTCTCCTCATCAAGCTATTGTTTGGCCTAATATATAGTCCCACTTCTTTGTTGCTGTGTCAGGATGCTCAAACACGCAATTTTTCCCAGCTAACAGGTACCGTTCCTAGTCTGTTATCTGGTCTTCAAAAACGTTCTCAAAACATTAGCACAAAGCATTATTTATAGATTGTTCATGCAACATTATTTCTAAGTCGATTTAGGTTGATGTTAATTTAACATTTTTTAAATGTTACTATCTGCTTCAGAATGTTAACAGAACATTCAAATGTAACATTCCAATAATGTTTTCAAAATGATAAAATGGAATATTCTGAATGATCACAAAATGACCACATTCTCCAGTGCAACAAATACAATGAGCCAAAAAGGTGGTTACTATCATCTAAATTCCCTTTATGTAAAGTGACGCAAGTGCTTCAGTCCGCCTGTAGCCAGACTCAAGGGGTGTCGGGTGGGGGTGGTGGGTGTACCTCCTTGTGGTCCTCGTCCAGCTGTTTGATCTTGGTGTAGTCCACAGGCAGGTCCCAGCAGTCTGCCGTGCTCATCTGGTAGCAGTGGCTGTTGAGCAGGGCCTGCCGCTGGGGCGACATGGGCTGCAGAGCGGTCAGCACTGTGCCTCCACTGCCCTCCCCCATCCCTCCAGGCCGGCTCAGATCCAGGGTTCCGTTCTCATCTCCATCTCTGTCATCAGGACTCTGCCACGAAAGAGAGAAGAGAGAGGAGAATTGATAAGAGAATAAAGAATAAAGAGAATAATTAAAAAGTAAAAAAATGCGAAAAAAGCAGAGTGAGATACGGATGGGAAGGATGACAGATGAGGATGGGTACATAGTTCATATGCACAGTTAAAAAGTTTTTAAGCAACTAATATTATTTTAATATATTATTACTATATTTAATACATTTTTATTTATATTATATTATATTATATTTAATTAATTAAATTATTATATTTCATTTATTACTATTTTAATTATAGTTTTTTAATAAATTCTGAAAAAAAACAGAAATCAATATGAATAATTCTTATTTTAATTGGAATATTGCAGTGTGTATTATAAATTATTTATCCATGCGATATTTAAAATATGTAATGATAGGGAAGAAATACAGTTGCAATTTCAGTTTCATGCCTACTTTAAATAACCTACAAAAACATAAGCAAGGGATTTCGAAGGAGAACCAACATGCAGGGCATTAATTGTGTGTTCAAATGCCTAGACTGAAACAGTAGTTCTGTGGTTCAGTCCCTTTAGCCTTCTTCTCTCTTCCTACTTTAGGCATGAATAATTAATATAGTTGCATTGTTTGACCGTTTGCCAGCTTTATTACACTGTTGTTGCTGATTTTGTTGTCACGTGTGGTATTTAATGTCTGGTGATGTCAATCTGTACATCTGTACCTCTACTTAAAATGATTAGTTAGTTAGTTCGTTGTTTGCTACCCTTGTCACGTTTCATGTACTGTAAAAGTCTTAAGGTCATGTGGCATATTATGAGACAACAAGCACTTTGTTCTGTAAATGCACTACCTTTTAGATTCTAAAAGAAAATCTTCTAAAATAAGAAAATCTTCTAAAATTTAGAAGTATGTTTTTTTTCTTTTTGAATAAATGAAAGAATGAATGAAAAGATGCATTAAATTGACCAGAAACGATTTCAAATAAATGGTGTTCTTTTTAAACTTCTATTTGATCAAAGAATCTTGAAAAAGCATATCATGGTTTTGACAACTATATTAAGCAGCATTGGTAATAATAAACAGTTCTTGAGCACCATAATAGAATGATTTCTGAAGGATCACGTGACTCTGAAGACTGAATTAATCGCTGCAGAGAATTGAGCTTTGCTATCATAAGAATCAATCACATTTTAAAATACACTAAAATAGAGAAAGTTATTGTTAAAGTTTTGGTATATTAATGGTATATTAATATTTACATTTTTTATCAGTAATATGCAAATGAGGATTAGAGACTTCAAAAAACATTTCAAGTACACGTAGTGTAATTTCTATATAAAAAAACATGAAAAAAACTGAACAATTTATTTGCATACAACTCCAAGAAAAAGTATTTCTAGACTTGCAATGATGGCTAATTTTGAAAACATTTTACGTTCAATTAATACATTTATAATAGATGAATTTCTAGAACTCTACAACCACCTCAGTTTTTACAGTGTGGGAAAGGATGGGAGGATAAAAGATACGAAGGAAGAGTGTGAGCTTCTTCTTTGCGCTGCCCTACATCTCCATGCACAGCTGCTTATTAGTGAATATATAGAGCCTTGCAGCTCCTCACTACCTCTGTCCCTCTTTCTTTCTCTCTCTCATTCTCATCCCCACTCCCTCTAGCCTGCTGCCTCACTGTCCTTAAAGAGAGGTCATTGTCTTTCCTATGTACCCAGAGGGATGCTGGGAGAGCTTGCTTGGCCTGGACCACAGCTGAAATCGACATTAATTCTACTTGTCTCAGTGAGAGAGGGTAGGGCACCACTACTCCAGCGTTCCTGCAGCTGCCAGCTTCCTCTAGTCTCCTCCAGCACTACGCTCTCATTATCACATACAGATTATGTCTGAAATCGATGTGTCACTAAAGTAACCGTGGCTCGTTCAGACCATTAAGCTCATATGATGACCCTGAGTCTAGCAGAGAGCTCTCAGAGGTGCTGCTGTCATTTACTGTGTGAAATCGCACCCTGTGAGCTCGAAAACCCGGAGGAGAAGACCAGGGGTTTGCCCCAAATGACTCTCAACTTGCATGCCCTCATTTCGGTGCACTACCTTTACATACTAGAGGGCAGTGCAGAGAAACTAAGAAATACCCAGTGAGAGAAAGCAAAATACAATATTAGCAGTACAAGTTGGTGAGGATGAGAGAGGATATGGCAGGAAAATGTCGTGGACCCTCACCTGTGCCAGGAGCTCCGGGCCTTTACCGGTGAGGCTCTGGGGCATCTCTCTGCAGCGCGTGGACAGGTTGAGGATGGCGGTGGCAGCCATGTGGGCGGCTTCCATGTCGTGCGTGTAGTCGAAGCTGCTCTTGCTGCAGGTGCTGCTGGCGCTGCTTCCCCCTCCCCCTCCTCCTCCTCCTCCTCCTCCTCCACAGCTGAGACTGCTGCTGCTGCTGGGAGCGTAGCTGCTCGTGGTGCTGCTGGTCGGGCTCGAGGTCTTACAGTAGCGCTTGGCTGCACACATACACATACACCGGATCAGACGGCCACTATAAACTTGGATGGATGGATGAATGGATGGGGAAATAGAAAGACAGACAGATAGAGAAATAGATAAATAGACACAAATAGATGACAGAATACAGACAGATAGATAGATAGATAGATAGATAGATAGATAGATAGATAGATAGATAGATAGATAGATAGATAGATAGATAGATAGCTCTTTATTGTTATGTGTGTAATGTGAGTAGTTATTATGATTTTTTCTTACTATGTATGAATATGTACTATAGCCAAAGACAATTTTCCACTCAGGTGGACAATAAAGTTATACTATACTAATACTATTCCCCTGATCTCAAAGAGACGCACTAGCGACTGACGCTAGTGGCCACGGCCATCTAGCCTCCTCGTTAGAGCATCCGCCTCCCATGCAGGAGATCAGGAGTTAGATACCCGCCTCGGAGCAGCTGAGAAAGAGCCCGTTACAATGCTAATGAGGAGGCTAAATGGCCACTACAGTCAGTCGCAAGTGCGTCTCTTGAGATCAGGGGAGTGATGTTTACCTGCACAGCATCTACTCGCTGGCCTCCATTACAGATAGATAGATAGATAGATAGATAGATAGATAGATAGATAGATAGATAGATAGATAGATAGATAGATAGATAGATAGATAGATAGATAGATAGATAGATAGATAGATAGATAGATAGATAGATAGATAGATAGATACAGAAACATAGATACACACACTTATTAGATGACCTGATGTTTCATGACGAATGCTGTGAGAAATGTAATGTAAGAGAGAGAGTGGAGGAGGGGGGGGATGTTTTAACAGTGTATCTGGGTTTCATGCAGAGGGCTACACATTGTTAACATGAAATATAAGACCTGCATGGCAAGCATTTATACAGCATTTCTTTTTTATATAAATCCACATTCATATGGAAACCCTGGTCTGCATCCAGACACAACATCTGAGAAAAAAGAAACCTAGTATTGACTAAGAAACTGTTATTTTCTTCAATACTAGAAGGAGACAAATCAGCTGCTAAAATGCAGTTATAATCACACTCTTAGAAATATAGGTGCTTAAAAGGTTTTTCACAGCGATGCCATAGAAGAACCATTTTTGGTTCCACAAAAATGTCAAAGGTTCTTTAAAGAACCATCTCTTGCTTACCTTTTTATAATCTGAAGAACTTCTTTCACCACAAAGAGCCTTTTGTGAAACAGAAAGGTTCTTCAGATGTTAAAGGTTCTTTATGAAACCATTTAGACAAAAAGGGTTCTTCTATGGCATCGTGAAGCACCTTTATTTTTAAGAGTGTACTTATTCAAGATTTATACTATCCTCCCATTTGATCTTATTTTTCATCTAAATTTTGCATTGAGACAAATAGCAATGTTGTCAATACAACTAAACTGGGTGTAACTAATTAATGTTGCCAACTGAGTCTAAATTAAGTGGAGTTAATTCCTAACATTAATTAAATGTTATTCTAATTATTTTTTTTACAAGCTCAGATTTCTTAATTTGTCTCATTGATCAAAAACTACATTTCTTTGATAAAGCATACAGGCAAGTAACATCACTTGCAAGAATGCTCTTTAATTTCCAAAATGTGTTCTGATTTCAATAACATTGTCTATATTATCACTGCAGGGCATGCTGTAATGCTCCTTATGGGCAATCAAGACTGTCCTGATGTAATAACCATGAGTTATAATGAAAATGAGTTATTTTAAGCACAGCTAATGAAACCGTACCAAAATATCCCGCCGAATTCTGTTGACAGGAAATCTCTACAATTTCTGGCTTGGGCGTGAAATCAACTGCTACCATTTTGAACAAAATCGTTCCAGTTAATTTGATTCCTTCACAAATGTAAGTGCGCTCATTTATCAAGACCAGGGCTGCAGTTGTGAGCTACAATGCTGCACATTACCACAATAACACAAAAACCTCCAAAAATGAAGCTTGAACCAACGATTTAAGGAACATAATGTTTGCGAAAACTGACAAACATCCAGACGATACGTTTTTAAATCTGGCGTCATTTAAACATCTGTCTGCATCTCTCACTGTGGACCAGTAATGAAAAGGTTAACCTACATAACTGCCTTTTTTTAATTGATAAGAGAACGTCTTGCAACATTATATATACATACAAAGAGAAAAAGAGATAAAATGTTATTATAGATGTATATATACATTCTTCACACATATGTTGGTCAAAAATATCTATCCAGCCATAATTAAAATTAAAGCAGCTGCATGCAAATTGGAAATCCCTTCATTGGGTTTGTGTACCTAGGTTATTAATCATTTCAGAAGCCAATAAGTCGAGTAGGATTTCCAGCAAAGGAGCACTGAACTCGACGACTGTCTGTGAAAAATCCAAGCTAAAGCTTTTATTAAGAGAAGGCCTTCACTTCAAAATAGAAAATAGAAAATAAATTTTTTTAATGGAAAATATTGCAAGGACGTCTGGCAGTACAAAAATAATTCTAATCTTTTTTCCATCTGATCCCCTAGAGAAAGACCAGTTTATCAATTCTGACTCCTACCTCACCAGCTTCAATGACAGAGGAAAAGAATAAGAAAGCCAAGCTTGCCATCATATCCTTTGGGTGAGGTGTCTCGGCCATGGTGCTTCGGGGTGAGGGACCTCTTGCCATAGGCATGAGGCTGGTTGTCATAACTGCTGCTGTAGTCGAAGCTGGCTTTGGAGTACTTCTCCAGCTCCTTGGCCAGGTTGGATCGTGGAGTACTGGTTGGGACGTTATTTTTGTACCCATACTGTGGGATCTCCAGCTGTTTTACGAAGCACATGGGTCTGGAAGAATTGGCAAAGGGAGGGAATCAAGGTTGGGTGTCAGAGTCCTGGACATAATACTCAAAGTCAAGATGAATCACAGTGCTCAATCCATTTTATATTTGTCATGTAACATATTTTTAATTCATCTTAAAGAGTCAGTTCTCCCAAAAATCTAAAGATTTATTTTAAGTATTTCAATTAAGTATATCGTTTTTTAATTACTCCAATATATAGAAATACACACATTATATTATACTAAAAAATGATAAATATGATACATATTGTATATTAGATATTATTTCATTATGAATTATATATATATATATGTGTGTGTGTGTGTGTGTGTGTGTGTGTGTGTGTGTGTGTGTGTGTGTGTGTGTATATACAAAAACGCAAATCGCATCCAAAATAAGTTTTTATTTATATAATATATCTGAGTTCTGTGTATATTTATTATGTATATATATAGATATGCACATACAGTATATATTTTGAAATATTTACATGTATTTATGTATATGTATATGTATATTTATATTCATATAAATTATATTATATAAATATATTTAATATATAAACATAACATATTTTTCTTAAATATATACATGCACGTGTGTATTTATATACACATGTAAGAAATATACACAGTACACACACATATGTTATGTACACAACACATTTTTATTTTGAATGCGATTATCATGATTAATCACAATTAATGGATGCCCAGCTATATAAATATAATATATAGTAATTTTTTAAATAAATAACAATAATTATATTATTGCAATTATTTAATATATCAATTAACAATTAAACTCCGCACACCTGACGGCAATAGATAGGTGCGTTGGAGACAAAGACCAGCCAGGTCAAAAACGGGATTTGTTTTTTGTTTTTTAATTATTTAATATGTAAAATAAACTTGAATGTTAAATACCTATTTATCTCTTGATTAACAATAGCTTAAGACACATCAGTAATGTTTTTAGTTACTCAAATATTGACAGTACATATATATACACACTGTATATTATAATTAATAATATGATACATATGATATATTATTGCATTATGTATATATATATCACAATAATTATGTTATTGTAATTATGTAATATATAAAATGAATGAAAAACTGAATGTTAAATAGCCATTTGTCTGTTGATTAACAATAGCTTAAGATGCATCAGTGAAAAGAGAAATTAAAGGGGTGATATGATGCGATTTCATGTTTTGAGTTCTCTTTGGGGTGTAACAAGCTGATTGTGCATAGATAAGATCCTCGAAGTTGCAAAGAATAAAGTCTCAAAACCAAAGAGATATTCTTTATCAAAGTTAAGACTCTGCCACACCGCCCTAAAACGGCTCATTCAAACACGCCCCCACATTTCTACTTCACGATGTGCAAATATTTGCATAATGCAGCCCAAATGTTCATGCAAAGAAAGAAGGCGTGGTTTCAGTAACAACAGTAGTGTTGAGGCAGGCAGTCATGACAAGGAGACGCTGTGTGTTTGTATTTGAAGCAAAAGCACTTTACTTGGCCTTCTGAAAGTAGATGTATTTAGGAATAATTAAGATTACTTACAACAGAACAGCAACACATTTTATGGACGACCATTTCGTGAACCTGGGAGAGGAGGTAAATCTGACTTTGCTATGACAATCTGGCGCTTCTGAATCAGAGACGGTATGTTTTGTTATTAGTTTAAGCATTTGCTATTGTTGTTTAAATGGGGAATTTTGCGCATCGCGTACGTGTGTGTTTGAGTGTGTGTGAGAGAGAGAGAGAGGGAGAGAGAGGGTCGCAGCGTTGTGTGTGTGTTTTCGCATGTGTGAGAGAGAGAGAGAGAGAGAGAGAGAGAGAGAGAGAGAGAGGGTCACAGTGCAGCGTGGTGTGTGTGTGTGTGTGTGTGTGTGTGAGAGAGAGAGGGAGACAGTCACATCACAACCGCGGCTTGTGTGCAAATATATACGAGCATCATCACTGTCTGTCACGCGACTCTGTTCCCCTTTCGGGCTTGAACTGATGGTAAAACTAAGGACATTATTATCTGTCTTTACTTTTATTTTGAAAGCTAAAGCTTGCGATTATTATAGTAAGGGGCGTTACATTTCCGACTCGTGCTTTGGTGTTCGGCCAATCACAATGCACTGTGCCAGTTGGCCAATCAGAGCAGACTGCGCTTGTCGAAAGGAGGTACTTTGTAGAAAACGAAGCGTTTGAGAGAGGCGGGGCATAGAGGACCTACAGTATTGTACAGTATTTGAAAAATCATGTTTTTTAAACAATAAAACATGTCAACATATTCTGTCACACCAAATACACAAAATAATGATCTTTAAAAAAGCATCATATGACCCCTTTAATGTATTGTTCCAACAAAAACTCTTTACTAAACATATGGCACGAAGGGTCACAAAGTACCTCAGGACACGGTCTGACGCCTGGTTGGACTTGGAGCTTTCGCAGGGTTGTTGTTTCTCCTGAACCTTTGTCATCTTCTCGGCGGCGGCTATGGGACATCCCGAGAGACTGCAACAGCAGCAGAGCAATTTATGTAGTGTTAACATTACGTTACGTTACACACTCCCAAACGCACACACAGGCCCTAGCAGATAGCAGAAGTTGAAGAACAAAGTGAGATATGAGGGAATGTATAATACCAGCACATGGAGACAAGTCTGTCAGAGAGAATAGTCCGCTTTTTATGACATTCTCTCAATACAGACTTCCAATGTGTTTGCAAAATCCTGGTACGCCTGTATGTGGTACATGGGGATATTTATGTATGAATTATGCATTTCATGTGGCCTAGTTCTATAGTATGAAGGCAAAGCTTTACAGATATCTGCTGGGCATTTCTGGCTGGCTGGCTTCAGAAAGCTCCTCACAGCGAGATACCGCAGTCATTTCAGAGAGACACACTACAGCAAACTGAGCTTCAGAACATCCAGCTACGCTCCCTTGCTCTCCTTTTTTCTCCTTTCTCTCTTGCTCTCTTTCTCCCTCGTTGTTTCTTCCTCTCATTACTCTATCTTCCCCTCCGTTTGTTTATCCTTCATTTCTCTCATTTTTCTGTTGCTCTCTCTCTCTCTCTCTCTCTCTACATAATTGTTTGTATAGCTGGGAACTGTCTTCTTATCGTCTGCAACTTTCGTATTGTTTTCTGGTAATACAGAAACCATTCAGTCATTCTCAAAAATAAAAATAATTAATAAACATGGGAAAAAAATACAAGCATTTCAGAAACACATAAAGCATATAAGTACAAGTACATTTAAAGGAATGGAATTTGAAAAAACGAGTGAGTACTGACTGACAGACGGAAGGACGGCTGTCACTATGCTGAGTTGCCATGACAACCATGCGATGAGGAATGTGCAGACAAACCATATATACTGTACAAGGTTGTTATATTCCCCTATTATACGTTTTGTTTTCTTCAGCTCAACCCTTATAATAGTGTGTGTGTGTGTGTGTGTGTGTGTGTGTGTGTGTGTGTGTGTGTGTGTGTGTGTGTGTGTGTGTGTGTGTGTGTGTGTGTGTGTGTGTGTGTGTGTGTGTGTGAGTGATTGTCCCATAGGAGCTGTTCCATATAACATGGCCTGCAGCAACTTTGGGTGGAGACTGCATCTGTCTGAATTTACACCATATGCATATGGAGGCACATCTTAGTGAAAGTCTGTGACTGTTTGTACATGTGGAGCTCTCATTCTTAAGGAAATCTTGATTTGCAGAGGCCAAATTCTCATTCATCTAAAGATATATATATATATATATATATATTAATACTGATATTTTAAAAAATATATATATTTATATATTTAAACATATAAAGGTTTATATTATTATATTATATATGTATTATTATATTATAGGAAAATCTCATTATGAAATAAATGTTTTTCTCAAATACACGTTGGCCACAATTATTGGAACCCCAAGAAATTCTTATGAGTAAAATATCTCTGTATATTCCCTTTCATATTCACAATTTTGAGCACTTCAGGGTGATTACGAACATGAAATTATCCAGCCATGGCTTCCTGTTTCACAGAAATATAAGTAGGAGGGAAAGCAAAGCCCAAATTCAATTAATCATCCATCACAATGAGAAAAAAACAAAGAATATATTTCTAATGTGCAGCAAAAGATAATTGAGCTTCACAAATTAGTGAAGTGGCTTTAAGAAAAGAGCTAGAGCAGTGAAAATTCCATTTCCACCATCAAGGCAATAATTAAGAATTTCCAATCAACATAAAATGTTACAAAACTGCCTGGAAGAGGACGTGTGTCTATATCGTCCTAATGCGTGGTGAGGAGGAGAGTTTAAGTGGCTAAAGACTCTTCAAGGACCACAGCAATTGTCAAACAGCACCTACATCACCATATGCTGTTTGGGAGGGTTTCAAGAGAAATTATCCCAGCTCATCCAAAAACAAACTCCATATTCAGTTATCAGACACGACTGGAACTTCAAATGGGACTGGCTTCTATGGTCAGATGAAACAAAAAAATGAGCACTCAAGATGGGTTTGGTGAACACAGGGATAAAAAGAACCCCATGTGTATAATGAAATATACTGCTGTATTTTTGAAGTTCTGGGCCTATATTTCTGCTGGAGGTCCGGGATATCTTGTTTAGACACATGGCATCATGGATTCTATCAAATACCAACAGATAAAAAATCAACAAATGACTGATTCTGTTAGAAATCGTATAATGGGCCATGTTTGGATCTTCCAACCGTACAATAATCCAAACACAATCCTCAAAAACAACACAAAAATGGGTCACTGGGCACTAAACCAAGCTTCTGCTATGGCCATTCCAGTCCTCTGACCTGAACCCTGTAGAAAATGAGTGAGGTGAACTGAAGAGAAGAAGCACCGTCATGGAGCTGGGAATCTGAAGGGTCTGGAGTGATTCTGGATGAAGGAATTGTCTCTGATCTCTTGTAAGGTGTTCTCTAACCTCATCAGGCATTATAGGAGAACAATTAGAGCTGTTAAACTGGCAAATGGAGGTTTCAAAAAGTATTGAATAAAAGGGCGCCGTTAATTGTGGCCAATGTGTCTTAGAGAATTTTTTTTTATAATGGTATTTCTCCCTATTTTTAATTCTTATCCAATTAAAGGTTCGATTTTTGTGAATTTTTTACATAAAAGACACATTTTCACAGCCTTCTTTGAGCATATATTATTAAATACATATGAATAAAATATTATTAAAGTAAATATTAATAAATACATTATTTATAAATACAAATATTCTTTATAAATAAAAATATTTTTATATATTGTCTTATTTATACATTTTCAGAGGCTTTTTTATGGTTTCAAAAGTTCACCAAGTCCCTTGCTCCACGTGGGAATAGAATCCTGAATCTCAAGTCTGCATGTCAAAAGTGCCAACGCACAAATTAAATATTTGAGCCTGGAGCTAAGTGTTTACGATCCAGTCGAGCACAACACAAACAAATCAGTCCCTCTTCAAGGGACTCAAGCAAGCAAGGCTCCATCTAAAATACGCATTCTTCTTATTCCCTACATAAAGTGTGTAAAAAGACTGGAACATCAGTTTCTGGCGCCAGTTTCTTCTCTCCACGTCCCCTCCAGCCACTCACCTGCGGTGGGAGTTCCTGTTGCTATTTACATGGCCGCGTCCCGAGCAGCCAGGCGTGGGGCACTTTAGAACATTCTCATACATTGCAAGAACTTGGACAAACAGAGAGGAGAGGGCGAGAGAAGGTTAGGAGGATCCAGAGTGAGTATGAAAGCCTTGTGTTCCATTAAGCTGAACGGGCTCAGTGACAACAGCATGCACATGCTCCTAAGAAACGTTCCAGCTGAAATCAGTTAATCATAAAGTTAATCACGGCCACACCATATGGTGAAAGAAGAATCTAGGCATGCAATGTGTTAATGGCATGCATGTTGTGTGAAAGCATTGGCGTACGAGGAAAAGAAAGCACTCTTCAATAAAAACGGATTTGTTTTTGGTGAATTAAATGAGTTTAGCCATTAGGTTGTCTATGACACATCCTGCAGCGCTACGTCTCTGGGCCTGCAGTAAACTGACTCATCAGAACCCGCCTGTGGCATGATCCGCATCCAATTAGAGGTGTGACTGGAGGTAGTGATGAAAAAGCTGCTTTGCGTCTGAGAGATCATTGCAGCCATATTGAGAAACAGGCTAAAATTACTCATAAGCACCAATCAGCACATCCAGACAAGCAGAAGTTGGTCGTACGAGAAAGTGCGCCACCACTTAGGGTGGAGGAGGAAATGCGCTCATATGCATTACAGATAAGAGAGGTAAAACATGCCCACAGCACAGACGGCACGTAGCAAACACGCATGGGGACCAATGTGCAAATGGCCGTACATATTCGGCTTACTTTCTGGTGGCACGCGGTCTTTGTGAGGGCAGCCAGACAAGCTTCGATGGTGTGGATAGAGTCCAGTGACGTGCCCCGTGCCATCGCAACCAGGGGTTGGACACTTGCTTTCTTTTTTATCTCCCCTTGAGTCTGTAAGCAAAGACAGTTATTGGCATATCCTGTTACAGGCACAGTAAGCAAATCCCATTAACCTGCTGGATTCTTTGGGATAACATTTATGCTCCGGTTACAGATATTTTCAAACACTGTCTGTTTGCTTTGAAATTGGACACTGGATAAAGAATATAGCTTGAACGAGACTTGTGGCTGAGATTGTTTTAGACTGTAATTCAGAAAAATTTTACAGTCACGGCACAGAGGAATTTTATCAGTCGAACAATAAAAAAAGATTTACAAAATTAATTTCAATTAATTGTCTATTTATTCCCTGATATGTAGAATGTGTTTTTTAATATATATATTCTCATTAAAATGTAAATCCATAAGGAATAATTGACGATGGGCTGTTGAATTATTAGAAAATAATGCACACCCGAGGTGGTAATGGGTGTGCATTATTTCCTAACAATTCAACGGACTGGAGCTAATTATTCCGCTTATACTATGGTTACCACACACGAATAAACGGCTATCAGGAAAATGTTATAGTTCATTAATTTTGTGATGGAGCTTTCTGTACTAGTGACAATTATAGATATAATGGCAGCTAACGAATAATATAATATAATATAATAAAACAGCACTTCCAACATATGTACATATCTGTGGGTGATTATCGTAACAATCTCCTCCATCCGAAACCGTTTCTTAAAGATGAAATATACAACTGTACGCGCTGAGAAAGAAAAGCTGATTTACAATCACCTTTACAGTATGAAAAGTAAGAATCGCATAAAATGAGACAATCATTGTCAGGAAATTGGAATCAGAGTCTTTACATTATACTTATAAATGTATCAATGGTTTCATCTCATGCCATTTTATTCTACAAAGACATTTAACTCCAGTTTAAGGTGTTCATGTGGGCTATTGATATTAAATACATGCAACCAATTCAGATTCCTGCTGTTAAATAGGTTAAAGTTTCCACTATAAGAGTTTCCCAATTTTATCTTGCAAATGAAAACCCTGCATAGCTTCTACTACGAGACCAGAATGGAAAAACCAGCAAACAGCAGTTTCTTCTAAAATCGTGGATGCATTTATCAGTACACGTATTCTCTGTTATTCAAACCGGTTTAGCTAAGTGAACACATTTGTAATATCTTCCCTCTTTTATTAGCCAAAAATAACTGCTGTAGAACTCCACAAGCATGCAATAATAATGCTCCCTGTCAGTCAGAAGAGTGAGATCACTCGACATGTTTAATAACGATGCTCCGATAATTAGCACCAAGAATAGTTTCTGGAGACGAGGTGTGAAATCATGGTGTAATTCTATAATTACACGACCCTCTGACTTGCTGTGGTCGTGCACTGAAAACAACAGCAAAATGCTCTACGATAGAGACGCTCTCTTTAATGGAAAACTGTGCAAATTGAGCAAATGGAAGGAAATGAAACATACAAAGCAGTTCCATCTGAGCAGAGACAAATTATGAACCTTTTAAAGTACCAGATATGAAGAGCTGTTAGGTTGGGTAACCAGAGGTGATCTGAGGATCCTCAACACTGTAACGTACATTTGTTAAATGTGATATTGATATGCTCCTGTAGTTTCTGATTGCTAATATCTGGATATATCAGAGGAGATGGCTCATTCCCAAAGGTAGTGGGTGTGGATTTGGGAAGGATTTGAGGTAATAAACCATATATGGGATCCAAGGGATGAGATTTGCTTTCTTAACGGGCCGTGCAGATTGCCATTACTCATGCCTGACAAGGTAAGTCTCTGATGTTACCATGTCAGCCTATTTTAGCAGCATAAGCTGTTGTCCTTATGGAAGTCGCTACCAGGGTGACCTGAGTATTTAAAACAAGCCCCAAAAATGTTTCCGTCTCACCAAAGTGACCCCATAGTCATCAATGTCATCGGCGTAATGTGTGACGGAATGTTAAGTGACCCAAGACACTGGGGAACAAATGCTGCAACAGCTTTCAGGATGAGAAAATGATATTCATATTCAAAAGATCTCTGTTTGTGCAAATATACTCCTTTATGGAAGCTTGATTTCGCCTTAGAGAAAAAAAGTAAAACTGTTAACTGTGCAAAATGTTTAAAGTAAGAAACAAAAAGTCACACTTGAATATATAAAGTCGCATTTACGAGAAATACCTTTAAATTGTCATGTTTACTGAAAAATAACACAAATAGAAGGAATTAAGCCACATTTGTGAGATTTAATGCCACATAGTGAGATTTAAAGTCACAACTACCAAAAATAAATAGGTAGTAAATAGGATAGTTCTGACTTTATATATCACAAGTGTGACAGAGTAAAAAAAAAACTGGTAATAGGGAGAAAATGTTTCAGAATAAGAAATAAAATGTAACACTGGAATATATAAAGTCACATTTGTGAGAAAGAAAGTCACATTGTGAGATATAATATCACTATTAGGAAAAATAAAGTCACATTTGTGAGATATAATGTCACTATTAGGAAAAATAAAGTCACATTTGTGAGATATAATGTCACAATTAGAAGAAATAAAGTCACAATTGTGAAATATAATATCACATAAAGTCACATTTACCAAAAATAAAGAAATAAAATAAGGAAATTCTGACTTTTTATCTCACAGTTGTGACTTTATATCTAACAATTGTGATAAATGACCAAAATAACCTTTTTTATTTGTTTCCTCAGTGGAAGAATATGGCTTACATATTCTGTATAATGAAGGGGAACTATCTACTGAAATCTCTGCTGAAATGCAAAATCTCATTAGAAGTTTTATTTTTACCTTTAGGGTAATATGCTCTTTTTGCGCCATCATGATGGAGTCGAGCCTTGCGTTCTTCTGTACTGCTGCTCTGCCTTGGGCAGTGCTCTCCATGAAGGCGCTGATTGTCCCTCCGAGCCACCATCTGTTCTGATGCCATTCTGTCGCGCATAACCTTGGCACGCTCGGATTCCAGAGCAATGGCCTTTTCCAGCAGCGACAGGTTGCCTTTAGTCATGTCAAAAGCTTCATCGGAACGTTCGGAGGCCACTGACGTAGTGTCCTCATCCCCTTCCTGGGCACAGCTAGAGGGGTAGCCTCTTGAAGCAGGGCTGAGCTGCTCCTCCAGTTTCAACAGATTGACCATATCTGAGTAGTTCCTCTCAACGGGTCTGCACTGGTCCAACTGGCAGCTGTCGTACATGGGCATGTGATGCATCTGAGGTTGCTGCTGCTGCTGATGCTGATGCTGATGCTGATGCTGATGGTGATGCAGATGCTGATGCTGATGCAGATGCTGATGCTCCATCTGGTGCTGCAATTGGTCCTCCATTGTGGACCGCTCGGACGTTTGGGTCTCACTGAGTTTGCGGGCCAAGTCGAAGCACTGGTTGCGCAGACACTCCAAGCTACTGAGACACACTTCCTCCTCGCTCTCCCCTGTCTGGCCCCGTCCGTTCGCATGGCAAGCAGAGCCAGGATCCCCAGACCTGGCATCTGCGTATCCCTCGTCGGGAAGCACGGCTCCGTGTCCCTGGGCCAGAAGCTTCAGTGAGTCCACGGTCTCACGAACCACATCGCAATCCAAGTCGACACTCAACTCTCCCTTATGGCCTCCTTGTACGCTCCCTTCATCTTCATCCTCGTCGTCATCCTCACCTGCACTGTTGGAAGAATTGCTGTTCATCTCTGACTCAGTCATGGCCTGGTAGGCGGCATCCTCTGCGATTTTACCAAGGTTGAGAAGAGACTTGGCCACCAGCTCGTCATAATTCTCATACTCCTCATTGTTAATACTGTTGTTATTGTTATTGTCCTTCTCAACTATTTGATTGGATTTTGATTGTCCGCCACTAGAATAATTGTCGTCTGAAGAGAGAGGAGAACAATTTGTTGGTTAAATGTGAAACTACAAGGATTTTGAAAATACTTTATTTTGATAGTTCACTTTAGACATTCTGCTGGCTGTGAATAACTTTGCAACTACATCAAATACCAATCTTTAGAGCGTTAGTGGAGAGTCTGTGTCTGAACACTATTTTGATGTTCCTCCAACAGACATTCTACTCACTATAAGTAACTCTGAAAGTACGTCAACTTATTCTACTAACCGTATCTACTATTACTCTACTAATACGCTAATGAGAGTTAGTTGACGTGAAGTTGCAAAAATACTTATAGTTAGTAGAATGTCTAAATAAAAAGATAGCAGATAATCGAAATAAAGGGTAACCTTAAAGTGTAACCTTACAACTACAATTAGTTACAATTTTCCTTATTATTATTACAATTACCTTACAATTAACTCACTTCCAGAATAAAAAAATCCTGATAATTGACTTGCCCCAAGTCATCCAAGATGTTCATGTCTTTCTTTCTTCAGTCAAAAATAAATTAAGGTTTTTGAGGAAAACATTCCAGGATTTTTCTCCATATTGTGGACTTAGAAAATGACCATTCGTTTCCCTAGATAAGACACGTATTCCTCGGTTGGGATCATGTAGAGCCCTTTGAGGCATGCATTGAAACTGCAATTTGGACTTTCAACCCATTGGTCCCATTAAAGCCCACTATATGGAGAAAAATCCTGGAAAGTTTTCCTTAAAAACCTTAATTTCTTAGGCGAGGCGAGAAAGACACCAACCTCTTGGATGACATGGGGGTGAGTAAATGAAAAACATGTAAATTATCAGGAATTTTTTATTCTGGAAGTGAATTAATCCTTTAAGATTTTCTAAACCGCTCCAAAAATACATCCTCAAATGCGTTGCGCACAAGGGCCTTCCACCCTGTTAACAGCAAGCGGCTTGTGCGGCATGATAAATTCACAAACGAAATGTCAGTCCTCTCTATAATCTGAAGCGACCTGAACACTATCATTATGAAAATGTAACGTCTCATGAACGATAGCATTGATGCAGCAAATCTAAGACAAATGTCACGCCAGGGTTTCACGTACAGCTCGATGACACAGGTACAAATTGATTGAAATAATCAAATGCAATTTAGCAAGATGGTAACAGCCACTATGCCGCTAAAATAAATATGAGTATTCGGCAAAAGAAACAGATGAATTTAAGAAAAACAGCAATATGGTACATGAATCATCAGGCAGCCTTTTAAATGTTTCACCAGACATATTCGTGCTCGATAACATGCAAGCAGCACAGGCTGCTCTGAAAGCCTCTCAATTGTACTGAAAAGATTTCAGTGTTGCTAGTATTTGGGACAGAGGCGGATGAGACTGCAGGGATAAGCAGCGGATGAGGTGCTCTGTTTCTGGAGCCAGAAATATCCTCAGGAGGAGCTCATTTTCACCAGGGAGGGGTGGGGGCTGAGTGTATTTGACACCTCCTGGAACGGCGTTGTGCGTGTGTGGAGGGGGGACAAAGTTAATAACTCAGAGAGCCTCCTCTCTCTATTACTCTGGAAGCACTGTCACAAGCGATTGAGGACACCAGAGAATGAGGGTGAGACGCATACTAAGGAAGCAGTCACATCTGCTTTCCCTCAATTTCGAAAGGGGAGTTGGATTGTTCCGTGCTGTAAAATTCATATTAATTAGGATGGTGAAGGCCAGCCATTCTCGGCAGGGTGTATGTAGATTTCATTCTGATTCAGCAAATTACACATACTGTATGACTTGAAACTAAAACAGGCAATTTAAGAAATAAAACATTGACTTTAATAACTGCATATTCTGTCAATTATACTCTGAAATGTCGGTTGACATACAATAAGCTGCCCTTGAGTAATATTTCATGAGGTATTCTATGTGTCAGAGCAACTAAGTGTCTTTCTGTAGATTCAAAACATTACATTTCCTACTGTCATTTTCCAGAATATTTGTATAACTAAGGAAAAACATTTAGAGCTTCTCTGAAAAATCTTGTAATAACATAAATAGAATGTTCTTTCAACATTATCAGATTTGAAAAAGTTTTACCATTCAAAAAAATAAACATATCCATATATGATTTATATATGGATCAAGTGAGAAATGTCTTTAGAATATGCTTAAAAATTATATGATATTTTAATTATTCAAAACATACTTTATTTAATGTTTTAAGAACATTGTTCCATACAAACATTCTGGAAAACGTTAGCAGAATATGCAATCAATTTGAGAAGCCTTACCTTGCCGATGACTCTGATTTTCATAGTATTCCTCTTCTTCATGCTCATCTTCATCGTCCTCCTCTTCATCATCTTCCTGCTCTTCATCATCCCCATCTTCCTCCACCACTTCCTCGTCTTCTTCTATCTCTTCCTCCATTTGCTCTATCTCCTCTACCTCCTCTCTCTCCACCTCTCCATCTTCCTCGTCCTCTTCTTCCTCTCCCGGTTCCTCATTGTCATCTGAGCACTCCTCTTCTTCGTCGTCCCCGTCCTCTTCCCCTTCCTCTTCTTCCACTTCCTCTACTTCTTCCTGTTCCCTCTCCTCTCCCTCCTCCATGGCCTCACAGCTTTCATACACGGTGGGCTCTCCATCAGCCATGGTTAGAAATGGACGGCGTTTGGAAGCTGGCTCCTGCGGAGGTTTCTCTTGGGTTTTCCTTTTCTTAGCCAAAGGGCATCCATACACACTGCACAACAAAAAGAAAAGAAAAACCAAGAGAAATATGCACAACAGTTCTGAAAAATTACCTTGAATCTGTGAAGAGTGTCTGTGCCAAAGCGCAGCCCTCAGAGATAAGAAGTATTAGAATTGTTTAAGACATAACAAAGCATTAATAACCACTGGCACATTTATTCATGTAAATGCGTGTGCTGCTTGAACTCTGGTCCCACAAGACAGTGCTTTTCCTAAACCGCCAAGACTCTTTATGAGACTCGTCCTCCAAAATATAAACAAGGCAAAACTCATTCTAGCCTTAGCCCTCAATTATACAAATCCCATAATAATCATTAGGTTTTCAGAAATTCCAATTTAATTGCACTAAAACAGCATGTGCAATAATATTTGGTTTGAATGTGGCATCGTTTGAATCAATTAATCAGTTTACATACAAAAAAGGTTTATTTGTGGCTTAATGATGAAGGTTGACCCCCAGGCTTTTATACCTAAACAATACATTTGAGTAAAAAAATGTTTTTGACTAATTCAATTATGTATAATCTAATGTGTAATATGTGAGAAAGAAGAAAAGTGCTTTGTTGTGCATAATCTGGCTCCTGGGGACAATTATTACTGAACTGCAAAAAAGCCAAAACAAAAAACCTTCTTTAATGCATAGAGTTGTCTATTTTTTTCATTTGCTATGCATCTCAGAAATAATTCAAAATATATATTTAAATATATGTGATATTGTGATTTTGAGCTATTACGAGGGCAAAAGAACATTGAGGCTCTTTTTCAAAGTGTATTTCTGACTGCTAATACTTTTATTCATTTAACCTTATCCTCAAGCTTCCTTTAGGTCATACGCTCAAACCTTCAGCTCAGTTAACAACTGGGAGTTGAGATTCACAGTAGAGTGAGGCTTTAGATTAACTGGGTTGCCTAGAATCAGAAAAACAAGCCATCACACACACTCACACACATTTTGAATGATGAGAGGACAATCAAAACGTGAGCTGTGTTTTTTATAACCTGTTCTTGAGGCTCTTGTGCTTGGTCAGGACTCATCGGACTGTGAAACGCTCTAAATTCAGTTATCTTTCTCACCTTCAGATACTGCCTTAACGTGCACAAACCAGAAAATTTGGAGCAGCGAGGGTTGCTGGCAATAACGATTTGTACGCAACTTATAATACTATATAACCAGCAAGGGTTTGGCCTGAAAATGGTATGGAAATCAAGTTTAAAACAATAATATACCATACTTGTTACAATTATGATTACAATAATACACCTGGGATTGGGAGCAGTCACATCATGGTAGTTCATTTGGATAGTTAAAATATGGGTCCTGTGTGGGAAAATATGGGCCCATATATAACTAGGGCTGGTAAAAAAAATACGGTTCGGTACGTACCTTTCACGGTTATACGATTTTATACAAAGTTCTTTTTCTCATTTTGAACAAACAGTATGCAAAAAACTTATTTGGCATTAAATACTTATACCAAGAATCGTTATATTAGTATAAAATCTCGTTTTCATTGTGAGTGTACACAAATAAAAGCAAACCTTTATGCTGTGATTATTAATAAGACAATAAGTGTTTACAGTTTATTCTGCTGGTAACGTTATAAGGAAAAGTGTGAAGCGATTTTTTAAAATTAATTGTATTTATTGATATTTAAAACAAAAGATTTCAAACATGATCACGTTTCCTTACACACACAAAACAGATCAGTTCCAGCATTGCTAAAGTTGGTAGGCTACTTTATCAAAATCAAATACAAACATCAGCACAACAGCCTCTGTGTCATCGTTGGAATGCGACTGAATTAATGTTGAATGAATTAATTAATGTAAAGCCTATAATTTACATAATAAATAATAGTTTAGCATTAAGATAAGTTACATCGCAAACATGGAAATATTATGGAATATTTGGATTTGTGCCGAATGAGAGAGGTAGAATACACGAGCACAAACTTTGTCAGTCCATGTGAGAGACGCGTTCAGAATCAGCACATGGTCACTGTCTCAAGCGCGCAACTCACGGCATTCGCTGTTTTTCTGCTGGCGCTGACGTTTATCAAACAGTGTTGCATTACTGTGGGCGCCCCCTTCTGGATTGGGGGTGAATTGCTTGTATTCGTCGTGAGGCCTCATGCACCGAACCGAGAGGTCCGTACCGTGACGGTTCGGTACGAATACATGTACCGTGCTACCCCTACTATCCACCCTTTTCTTCAACACAGAAGTAAGCCTATGGGTGAGATATACAGTTTATTAGCCGTTATAGATAAACAATGAGAAGAATAACAATGTGCAGTAAAACTGTTTGCACTACAAAGCAGTGTGTTTATAATTAAAATAATACATTTTTACCTACATTTTACAGTAATAAAAAGGTGGATAGTGGCTTCGTGAAGTGCATGTGAACTGATCATTTCCTCCACTTTAATACCAGTTTCAGCACAAAATAAACATGAATAAACATCTGAAGGTATGTTAAAAGAAAGGGTACAACTAACAGAAATCCATATCTTGTCAGGTATTCAATAAATTAGTGTTTCGACCGTGGAAAGATGTCACATAACGTCATATAAAGATGTCACATAACGTCACATTTACTTCAGAAACAAACATATTCAGTGAGCATAAAGTTGTTAGTCAGCTAGAAAAAAAAACTCTAGAGAGGAACATTTTGCTAAATATATGCACCATATAACATAAATAAATCTGTCAAGTTTTTAGCCATCATTTAAACGTGTAGGTTTAAAAAATGAATTGGAGTAGAAATAGTTATATAATAATTACTATAAAAACTTAATAGTTAATTTTAACCTTCAGTAGTACCAACTGACTCTCATTTATATTTTTAGATTTATTTTTCCTTGAGAAAATTTGGCATGTACTATACATGATATATATCTAGAATAATTGATATTGAACTGAATTGAATCGAATCGAATTGAAAGCTTTTGAATCATGAATCATAAAATTTGTCTCAAAGCCCAGCCCTATTAATTACTCTTTTACAGTAGTAATAATAACCATGGTAACCATTACATATTCTCTACTCTGTCCTAAGAGTCCATAAAATCCCATTTTCAACCTCATAACCCTTCGACGCATCAGTCGGTCTGTTGGTGTGAGGTGCCCATTTTCTCTTTATTGTTTTATTGTTTGAAGCAGGGGCTGGTTATAGAGGCTGTGCTATATGCGATGGTGTGTTGTGCGGGCAGGCAGCCAGCATCGTCTGTGTGGGTGAGAGCGTTTCGCGAACGACTCGGAATGACCTTGGACACCTTCGCGTTTCCCACTGGCAGGCCACGCCAATTAAAATTCCACAGGTAATTAAACCACATTTGAATACGAGAGCGGCGGAGGAAGGCTTTGAGTGGGACTAAGGTAATTATGGCCGAGAGAGAGACTGCGAGAGAGAGAGAGAGAGAGAGAGAGAGAGAGAGAGAGAGAGAGAGAGAGAGAGAGAGAGAGAGAGAGAGAGAGAGAGAGAGAGAGAGAGATCTGTGAGCCTTTCAGAACTGCCGGGAGAAATAATGACTTCAGTCAGACAGCTCCTGGTGGACAAATCCTCTGATGAACTTGACTAATACCAGCAATGGCCAGAATATTAGCCCGGACCTGCTCCGTTTGATCATTTCCACAGCAACCGTCATAATAACGCTGCAAATATTGCTCTCAAAGTGACAGAATGATGAACGAGAATAATGTCTGTTTCTAAAAACATGCGATTATTTTTTAATTAAAAGTCTTCAAATAGTCGTTATGTTACAATGAGGGACCTCAGATTTGCCAGCAGAAATGCTCTTTGGTTTTAATTGGCCCGAATACTAAGAGCACGTTCAGGCTGAGGTCTGTTGTGAATTCTGGCTGCTGTGGCACCAGGTATGTTCTCGCAGAGTGGGACACTATACGTTCGTGGAGGCGAAATCAGCAGCTACAGCTGGCTGTTCGTGTTCGAGTTGCCATAGGAGCGTGCGGCTCCTCTGCGCTCCTACACTGCAGCATCCACAGGCATGCGTGGCAAGGCGCTGTCACCATGGTGATCTCCCCCTCAGGAGTGGGATTTGCCATTAGAGCAGACAGACAGAGTGAGAGAGAGAGAGAGAGAGAGAGAGAGAGAGAGAGAGAGAGAGAGAGAGAGAGAGAGAGAGAGAGAGAGAGAGATATCAGTGATTCTGAGCCTGACAGACATCTCACTGCTAACCTCCCTTCATTCTGCGCCCTCCCAAAAAGCAGAACAAAGGAGGTTCTGGTGTTGTGCATTCTGCAGGGCTCTTTCTGTCTCTGCAGCTCAGTTGCCTTCTCTGTCACTGCGGAGCCCGGTCCCCCTCTGCCTAAAAACACGCCATGCAATCACACTACCACACACACAGAGAGGCTGTTTGCGGTGATTATGTCCTTGGCGGTTCAATTTACCGCAGAGGCTCTTCAAGTCTGACCCTGGAGCGGGGTTTTACATCTCGCCGTGGTCTTCGGAGGCATAAGTCTGCCATTCACACAGGTTTGGATCTACCTGAGATATCATGCATGAGATATGTGATGCAGACAGAGGGAAACTCTGTACTGGGTGTTGACTACAGGATTTATCCAATGGGAAAAGCAGCTCTCTAAGTAATAAAGATGTGTTGCATGGGTAAAGATCACACAGATGCACGGATACACACATCAGAAACTTATGTGTATATTGGGTCTGTCTAAAATAGCCAGGGAAAATGTATGAATTTTGAGCAAAAATTGCAGTGCAAGTAATAGGTGAGAGTGCATCTGGATTTCTGAAGGATATTTCAAAATATTTGTTTCCGTTTCTTCACAAACCAAAGCCATTATATTGAACACACAAAATATCTGACAAAAAAGCCAAACTTATTCTAGCAATAGAAGTACATCATTATAAAGGCATACGCAAACAACCCGATTTCTGATTAAGGATATTTCAAAATATTTGTTTCAGTTTCAAGAGTAGTATGGCAGTGTATAAGGTCAAAATTCAGCCTGTCAATGTTATTGAATGTATTATTCAATGACTGATTCATAAATACAATCAATTAATTTCTAACAGCATACTAGCATACTACTCTTACTATTTCTATAATGCAAAGCTATGGCAGAAATAGAGTAGTATGCTATACTCTTAAAAATAAAGGTGCTTCATGATGCCATAGAAGAACCGTTTTGTCTAAATGGTTCCACAAAGAACCTTTAATATCTGAAGAACCTTTCTGTTTCACAAAAGTTTATTTGTGGTGAAAGAAGGTTCTTCATTAAAGAACCTTTAAAGGAACCATACAGAATGAATCAATGTTATTGAACAAACTGGCTGAGTGAATGATTCAATGACTGATCACTTATAAAGTACTATAATACAACTATTATTATTTCTGTCATATAAACATATGGTGGAATAACTAAGAGTAGTGTGCAATAGTATGCAATTCTGAAATCAGCCAGTCACTTGTTTTCCTTAAGGAATCCGTTTTAATGAAAGAATCATTTGAATGAATTATGACTCACTCATAAAGACAGTCACGTGTTTTGTAACTAAATTAATCTGAGTTATTAAACAAATCAACTGAATAAATCAATCAATGACTCACACATAAAGATAGTCACTAGGTGCCACCTACTGTCATGTCAATGTGAAAGAGTCACTGTCTTTTTAGAACATGCAAAAGCAGACAAGCGGAGTGATACAAACAGCGTATCAATGGACTGCACATCAACATTCACAAAGCGATGCACAGCCAAATACATTTGAGAACCAGAACTGGCCAAAATATGAAAAACTATATTAGAAGTTACACAAATATTCAAATATGAAATATTCCAACACAACAGCTGTAGTTAAGAATACAAGATTTTACACTTTGAGCATATGAAAATGTCCCTTGCTTCAAAAAAAGTTACAAATATCCTGTTGTATATTGTTTAGCACGGTCTGACTACAGTATGTGAAGGAGACATCTGGTTAAGCCTCACAGTTGAATTAACAGTTTGGGCGAATTACAAAACCCTCACAGATAACATACAAGCCCTCGGAATGTATAGCACAGATAGTTTAGAATGACTTGACGAGCATAAAGCCAACAGACCGCATAGACTGCATCCTGAAGACCCATCAAAAAAAGCGAGTGAGTGAGAAGAGAAGACAGAGGACAAAACTGCATGTGCCGCCCACTCAGTCCAGAGCCCATCTGTTTGCATGCGGCACACAAATATGATTTCTCCATGCTACATAGAACGAAGGTGTAAATTATGGCCTAAGGCTATAAATGAACACTGTCTGTAAGCGTCGATCATGCTAAATTTCAATAAACTCTTGAGAAGGGAAAAGACAAAGGGATCCATCAGCAGCTCTGTCTCAACAATCGAATGGCTGTGGTCGTAGTTCCATTGACTTCCATTCAAGCCAAAAGACATTAATGTTGATAAAACACTCCATTAGTGCAAATAGCATATTACATGTGAGTGGTTCTTAAGTAACCGTTGCAGAGACCTCCGAATACTTTTTTACTGCAAGTTTTGAAAGTGGCACTATTCCCAGTACTAAAAAAAACAAAAAATGGAGATGGCAGCTCTAAAAATATGCTATGGTATTTTCAAAACAGCAGACATTTGATGTATTCTGATCATTTCGAAACTGTTAAGGTGGTCCCTCTTCGATTCAAACATCTTTTGGCATTTAAACACATCTGTTTTGTTTTAACCACTGTGAATTTTTATGAATGACAATTTGTGGCACAACCAAACAGCTGTTTGAGAGCAAAGTTGAACTGCGTAACTCAATAATGTTCCTTTCTCAACAGTCATTTAGACCATTTCTCAATGAAAACAAACAACGTGTCCCAGCTGAATCAAGCTTTACGTATTGAGAGCTCTTTTATTTTACACTCATTGCCTCATTTCTAAAAAAATGATGAACTGACTCTTCAAGGTACATTGTTTATTATCAGAAATATATGCTTTTCCTTCATTTGAATGCATAAATTGTGCAGGTTTTTGTGGTCTCTCCCACAAGCTTTAGTACAACATGCTTTTTTCCATCCTTAGTCATGTGTTGGCCTTTCACCTTTTACATATTCCCAAAACACCACATCTACATAGTCTCTTTGTCTTTCTAGTGGGAGAAAATACAATGGTGGATGAAAGAGGCTGGCATTAAAATCTGTGCACTGTGGCTACCACAAAGGAGAAGAGACCAGACTTGTGTAGAGCAGGGAAAGCAGGCAGGGTGTTATATTGACGGGAAAAAAAGAGGGAGAGAGCGAGAGCAAGAGCAAGCATACGGCTTTACCATTCTCTGGCCGCTGCCACCAGCTTTTGGCTCAGTTCCCATTCTTTTAGTGAGTGCTACCTGTCAAGCCCTGAATTATACAGCCCTGGGCTTCAGCCTACGTGAGCCATCCATCAGAAAGGGAGGGAAAGAGGGAGGAGGAGAAAGAAGACTGGAAAGAGGGATGGAAAGAGAGCCGCAGAAGGAGTAAGGGAAAGGTAGAGGAACAAAGAGCCAGGATGTGGGGAAAATAAAAAGGAGGAGGAACGCGGAGAGGAACAGAAAATAGGAAAGTGGAATGAGAGAGAGTCACAGATGGAGAGGAGGAGGAGAGAAAGAAAGAAAGAGAAAGCGAGAAAAGGGGCACTAAACATGATTTGCACAAAGCAATTACTAAACCCTGTTAAAATCATAGCAGTCACACCTGTACTGACACATCCTCTTATAAAGAGTCTCTGCATTTGCTAAAAGTTATACATTAAAATGGAGAATGTGCAGATAATGTGTTTTTAGGAAGAGTATGCAACACAGAGGGTGTAAAGGTGGGTATTTTTAGATGACGAGAAAGTGTCACATTAAAGCATAACTCTTATGTTATTTCTAACATTTTAACATGAATGCAGCACCATTGGTCCACTGCAGCAGCACAGCAGCCATTATAATCAGGAGGAACATTACATTTCTGAATTTGTCTTACCACTTTTTGGGCTTAACAATTATATTTTAAGAACTTAATTTGCCCACTAGTGCCCACTTTGCTTTTCAGCTACTGGGCAAATGTTATGTCACGTAATTTATATTTATTGATTGCTTCTAATATTTAATAACATTAATTTACATTCAATTGGTCCCCACTGACTTGGATAGTATTTTCTTTCCATACTATGGAAGTCAATGAGGACCAGCAACTGAAGGTGAACTATCCCTTTAAGGCAATCGATAGTCTCATGTGAGGGCGACAGTTTTAATTAAACACTGCAAACACTTTGTTTACTAATATCCACTGTTGTCTATGATAGCGTTGCATATTATGTCAATAATCAGGGTAACTGAAACCATCACTACTTTCATGTTTTCGTAGCACTCCACAGACACTGGGATGTTAATTGCAATATATCTGTCATTACTTCCGTTTCATTTTTACTTTAATGCTACTATTATGTTGTTGCGGTATTTGTCTTATTGCTAGGCCAGTTGTTTTGTACTATTTTTATTTTAGTAAAAACATTACAATAATATACAGGAAGAATTACAATATGACTTTAATTCAAATTAACATTTAATGTTCATGTATTTACCAATTTGGTGAGTCTCATATAATGAGCCAGTGTTTTAAAATAAATCCCTTACACAGACTGTCAGAAAAATATGCAAAACAATTACCTTCAAGGGTACAACAGCTTGTCAGTAGGACAGTATCCTTGAAGGGAAAACGTTGTACCTTATCTACCCTTAAAAGGTGCATATGCGTACCTTAGAATATTAATGTGCACCCTTAAAGTACTACTATGCACATTTTATGGGTAAATAATGTACAAAATTGTAACTTTAAGAGTACTACCCCAGTAAGAAGCTGCCATACCCCTGAAGTTTAAATTGTTGAACATTTTGTGAGTGTGTGTGTGTGTGTGTGTTATGAAGCGCAAAAGGCTGATGTACGGCTGATGTACACATCAGTTTTCTATAATGTTTTGCCCCGAGAGGCCATTACAATACATATACTTACAATGTATACATTACATCAGTTCATCCCCCCCATCAGAGCAGCTATACATTAGGGGTGTGAACCTCTGCTGTGATATAACCCAGTGTATGCCGCAGGAGACAAAGACTGTTGTTGTTTTGTCATTATTACTTTTTAATGGAGTGGTAAAGGGCGGCAGACGCTGTGTAGCCTGTACAGGTGACGCAGTGTCCTGATTACCACCGCTGCCATTCCCACAATGTTCCCACAAATGCCCCCCAAATGTTAGCGTGCTCTGACAGCACAGTCGGAGCGCCGTTCTCTCCCCACCCTCTCATTTGGGGGTAATTCATCACTCTCTCGCCCTCTCTCTGCCTTTTCAGTGAGAGGTCTGCTGGAGGTACCATTTGTCTGTCGCAGAAATGCAATTCTGGTTGGTGGTTCACAGGGCTTGGCTGATGAATTGACACAGTAGACGTATCCATCAATCTTTTCTGTTCTGCCTTTCTTGTTTTATATCTTTCTTTTGAGGTACAGTAAATAGCATCAAGAGGAGAGACTGTTGAACATGGAAGTTGAACAGACTGAGAGTGACTTTGACTGTTGTCAAATCAGAGGTTATTAGTTTTGTATTTGAAGAAACTAGTGCCAGCGCAATAATAACCTAAATATTTAAAGTTGCTTGTTAGCGATACAGTGCCATTTGTATTGCTTCCACAATTTGTCCTCAAAAAGGCTTTTTGTCAAAGAAACAAACAGCACAATCTTGCTAGACACCAGCTGATTACAATATTAATGATGTCGTGCCTAACATCAGATAGCCTTCATGTATTCTTGATGTATGCTATTGAGAGTTAGCAACAGACCGATTGTCCATTTATATCTGTTTTTAAAGGGACAGTTCACCCAAAAATGAAAGTTCTGTCTTCGTTTACTCACCTTCAAGTCGCGCCAAACACATAAGACTTTTGTTCATCTTTGAAAAAAATATATTTTTAATAAAACCTAGGAGATTTCTATCCTTCCACCTGAAATGGCGTTCAAAAAGTTCATAATGAGAAAAAAGAAACCCATATGAATCAAGCGCCTTAATCCAAGTCTTCTGAAGAGACACAATTGTTTTGATAAACAACATATAATACAAACATAGAGCTAATCAAATATTGTAAATGATGCTCAACTTGACATGTGAGAACAAACACTGGTTCTTTTGACCTCATATTTAATGAGCTCTATGTATGTGAGTTGATCAGTGTTAAATGTGAATAAAAGCCTATAGCCTTGAATCACACAGATTCATTTTTGAGTGGTCTATCTCTTTAAGTTTACAGCTGCTACATTCAAAGGGGTAAAACAATGTTGCAAGCAAACAGTCCAAGCAAAAAAAAAAAAAATGCTAATACTGAGGGCTAGTAATGCACTATAAGTAAACCATTCCATTCAATTATTTAATTCTTTACAATCCAGAAAACATATAATACTTTTGGTAAAACGCTTCACTTTAGTAAATGCCAGCTCTGTTTCATTGCAGTTTCAAATTTTTTAACTGCACTTTCACAACTCTTGGCTGGTAAAAGGATGTATATAAAGAAAAGAAAGTAGGCCTTATTCAAATTCAATTGACTTAATTTCGCTATGGGTCTTGAGCTTTTCTGTAAGTGGCTATGAGCTTTCATTCTCGCAGCCTTAAAGAGACTTTCATGGCTGGGCACACATTCATATGAATGAGAGGTTGGTTCTTACCTCCTGTGTCTGGCGTATTTTCCACTGACATGTCCACTACCATCACATCCAGGTGTGGGACAGCTGTAGACGAGATAAATAATTAATACAAGACTGACGTCACACATGCGCACACAGACACACACATACGCTCGTTCTTGCTGACTATGTTCGAACCGTGGCACATCAGCCTTCATTACAGATTTAGAGAGCTCCCAGTGTCCTCCAGGCCGATGACTCACCAGGCTCCATATTTCATATTTCATATTGTATATCGCTCTCTGGCTGCTTCATTTAGGTCTACAGCCAGTTAAAAGCCATGAGGGAAAACATCCAAGAACTCCTGCCCCGCTCAAGCTCAGGGTCAAAGCAAACCAGTATCCTAGTCATTAACATAAAACTACCCACATTAGTTCCAGTGTCACTGATTGCCTAAAGTATTCATTAAGAATTTACTTGATTGGCAGTGGTATTTCTGTGTCTATCAAAAGACACATTAGTGAGAAAAGTTCACAGCATCCTTGAATTGTCCATTCACACAAAATAAACTAGAAAACATACATATTTTTTGTAATATTTGTATTATTGAACGGAAGTATTTCTACACTACCATTCAAAGGTTTGGGGTCAGTAACATTTTTTTCAAATACTTTTTATTTAGCAAGGACACAGAAAAATAATTAAAAGTGACATTAAAATCTGTTATGTTACATCAGATTTATATTTCAAATTAATGTAGTTTTAAAATATATTATAATACAAAACAGTTATTTTAAATTGTAATAATTTTTCACAATATTACAGTTTTAAACAAATAAATGCAGCATTGGTGAACATAAAAACTTCTTTAAAAAAAAACTATAATATAAAAATTGTAATATAATATACTATGTGGCCGTTGAATGCTTGAATCTGATTGGCTGACGAACGTTCTGAGGTGTGCGGAAATACATGGCGAATTTATTTCCAGGCACCGCATTACATGACCATATCACTTCACCAAAGGATTTGTGCTATTTGAAAAGGTCCTCCTTACACAGCCTAAAACAGCAAAAGAACCAAAACCCACAACGACACTGGCCAAACAAATAAATGTAGAAAACAAAAGTATAAAAACGACATATCATATCCATGCTTTTGCCACAAAATTACGTTTTATTATGTACGGAAAGCATATAGGCCTACTCTATCTCTCCTGCTCTCTCTCCCTCACAGACAGTTTGCACAAACTTTAACATACGTGCTAATGTTGTCAACGATTTTATCAGTAACATAGTTTAACTGCTTAAAAACTACATGACTTCTCACAAGTGAGGTAACAACGACGCTGTTCGTGAAGAAAATTAACTTCCAAGTTTCACTACAACTAGAGACATTGCTGCCGAACAATTTTGAAAGACGCAAAGACTCACAGAGGTACGCTCTCTCTCTCTCTCTCTCTCTCTCTCTCTCTCTCTCTCTCTCTCTCTCTCATAACTTAGTTATTAGCTGTATTAACTGCATTAGTCTGCTATCAACTTCGTTACGGTTTAAAATTGCATTTTGGAATTAGCAAAGAGAGGCGATGAGATGCGGAAGAAATAATCCTACTCACAATAGCGATTTAAGTAGAAAGACCAGACGAATGCCTTGAAATATATGCTCTGATCGATGTATTGAGGTGTGGCAACCGTAGTATAAGTGGAATAATTGAATTATCAGAAAAATAATGCAGACCCGAGGTGGTGATGCGGTCACGACGCTAAGCACACCTCGGGTGTGCATTATTTTTTTCTAATAATTAAATGGCCCGTCGTCAATTATACCTTATATAATAAATGTAAATACTGCTGTTCATTCTTATGAAAATGTTTCTGTATTTTAGTTTTTTGTAAATATGTCTCTGATGAAGTAATCAATAATATAAACAGAGGTTATATAGGCTACTGAAAACAATGTTACTCTTAAGTATCTTCATTGTGACAGATGCTGACTTTCAGTTTGTAGTGTAACTAACCACTTTTTGCAAAAGAATGGAGTGCAGACACCTGCTTCAAACTTTGATTCACATGTAGTTTGAGTGTTAGTTCCCCAACACTGCATTTAGTCTTGAAATTGAAGTCAATGGTGCATTTTTTTAACCTGAAGCTATTTTAAGCTTAAAATTTAGCAAAAGAGTAGGAAATTGAATGGGAACATGCAGTACCGTTTCTAGGCATAGGCAAGCTAGGTGGTGGCCTAGGGCGCCACTAGCAGGAGGGGGTGCCAATGAGAGCACGTACTGGAATACTATTTTAGCAGGGTTGTGATAAAGAGTGGCATGGTCATCCTGAAATATGATTGCCACCCCCACTGGATCACCCAACATCATTGGGCTAGAGTACTGTCAATCTGTTAATGCCTGTATGTCATTGGATTAGAGCGTTATTATTTGCTGCCTGATAGTTGCATGTAAAGTTTGAATTTGGAGCGCGCAACAACACCATTAGATCAATGGGCTCTGTCAGTGCTTTGGCAAGGTAAGGCTTTTTCTTTTGGCCATGCAATAAAGCTAAGTTCAAAGGCCAATTTCAAATATTGGTATAGTAAAAAGTGCACAGATTTTTTTTGTTTAGGCAGTATTTGAGGCAATAGAGAAAAGGTGTTCGTTTTTGCACCAATGCATTAAAGGATCAGTGTGTTGTGTAATATTCCCATATAAAACTTTAACAGCCAATTAAAAAATATTAAATTCAATAAATATATATAATTCAATATATATATATAGATATATATCATGAGATCAGTATATTCTTTATTAAACTGCTTTGTCGAATTTAACAAATGATTCTATAGTCTTATAGTTTAACGTATACCTATGGAAGTATCGAAATGCTGAATCAATTAATTCCCTTCTAACAGCGCTTCATTGGGAGCCGCGTCATACACAACATAGACGGCATATCATCACGCTATTTAAAGGGGAAGTTTATACGTTAATGAGTAACAAAGGAATAAGTAGCTGCATTTTGTAGATTACTACAAAGATTACTTTTATGCCACTGATCAGGCTTTTATATTTATATTTAGTTTGGGGTAACAAAGTGTTTTTTAGGTTTGACAAAAAAAAAATGATGCAATAACTGACACTTTAAAAGTTTAAATCAATGTTTCAAACAACAACAAAACAATTGAACTAAAAAAGATAAAGATAAAATAGCCATTGATAATATCTAAACTTATTCAAATCCAAATGTAATAAAACTAATTTATGTGTGGTGACAATTTCTTAGCTACTAGGTATTGTTACTATACATGCATCTAGTGGCTACAATGGTATTACAGATAAAAAAAATATTTGATCTCAACAGTCAATTTACAAATAAATATGGAGTATTACGGCGCCAATATGGATTTAAGCATTCAAAATAGCTAGAAACGGCCCTGGGAACATGTCTAGCCTAGCCTAGCACCAGAGTTGCATCTCCCCTTGATGTTGTTGGCTAGGGATCCGTGTCTGATCAAGCTGGTGACCCATCAGTGAGTGTAACTGGTGTTAAAGATGCCTGCAGCTACAGGCCTGGACCTGCTGATGAAGCAGATTGTCCTGATGATTGGGAAGGAGAGAGAGAGACAATAGAGGGAATTTCACTTCTCCTCTCAGTCTGATACATAATAAAGATGACATAGTAGAGAGCCGCCTCTGGAAAGCGGTCATACCACACTCCCACAGTCACACACACTTGTGTCCTTGCCGCTGTCATTGTAATTGGACACGTAGCCAGAAAATATAAAAAAGAGCCTTTTTTAACAACTGCGTGGGTGTTAAACCATTCTTAATGAGGAAAATGCTGCCATTTAGGAGGCCTGTAAATTGTGCTTAAGGGAAAGATATGCAGGGGGGAAAGTGACAGGCAGATATGAGTAAAACGACTCACTGCCCCGGAGGAAAAACAGGCCATTCACTCTCATCATGATGCATGATTTCATTAGGAGTGCAGGGATATTTACCAATACTAATTGGGAGAATCATATGTTCTCACTGAAGACAATTACAATGAAAGGTCTATTTATAGGTTCTGCCTGTAGTACTTGCCATATTGGATAAATCACATTGAAAAATATAAATTAGCAAAATTACTAATGCCACCTTGAACAGAAAAGCACATTGCGTCATAGACCTGTTTTAGTCTTTAAAGATAGAAATTGCAAGGGGAGATAGCATCTGTGAGCAAACCGCTTCAAGAGAGTCCAAATCCAGGTTGTTTTATTTTTTTTTATAAATGTTTGTCACTTCTTTGTACTAGGTAACTCTAAATTAGACATGTAAAAACAATCATGGGCTCCTTAAAAACCAACATGAAATCAAAATCAAGCTTATTTACCACATATTTCTGGTCTTGAATTGATAAAAGCTTAACATTTTAAAAATAACAAAATTAATTAAACTTACGTTCAAAAGTTTGGGGTAGTAAAATTGTACGAAATTAATTTTATTTTTTTATTCAGCAAGGATGCATTAAATTGATTAAAAGTGACAGAAAAAAGGCATTTATAATGTTACACAACATTTCTGTTTTACATAAATGCTGTTCTATATTTATCAGCGAATACTAAGAAAGAAATTTCCCACAAAAATATTAAGCAGCACATCTGTTTTCAACATAGATAAAAATAAGTTAACAAATGTTTCTTAAGCAGTAAATCAGCATAATATAATTATTTCAGAAAGCTCACGTGAAACTGAAAAGTGGAATATTCAGCTTTGCTATCCCAGGAATTAATTATATATTAAAATATATTAAAATAGAAAATTGTTATTTAAAATTGCAACAATATTTTACAATATCACTGTATTACTTTACTGTATTTAAAAAAATGAATGCAGCTTTGGTGAACATAAAACATTTCTTTCAAAAACATAAAAAACTCTTACAGACCCAAACCTTTGAACAGTAGTGTATATTAAACTTGCCTCACCTCTAAAATTAATTTCTTTTTTTAATTATGACATTTGATTTTTCTTTAAGTTAAATATCATGTTTAGCTCATAAATACTTCACATTATGAAAATAAACTGGTTGCAAATTGTATTGACTTTAAGTGAGTGGTTCCTACAATGTATGCAGACTGACCTGAACAGCTCTTGTGCAGCCTCCACGGCAACTGCAAAAAAAAAATAAAAAAAATAAAAAGCTAGAAAAATCAGCGAGGAAACATTTCAACATGAGCTTCATCACACAATTAAATAATAATATTATGAGCAGAAAAACTTTCTGGGCTCTTCTGGTTCACCTGTCTAATCAATTGTCCGTGTTCATTACTACTGACGTCAGTGATAATTCGTGAAAAGCAATAGTCTCAGTTATGGATTGAAAGTGGGGAAATGGATTTGACCGTAGGTTGAGACTGTAGCTAATACCATGTGAGTGCGTTATACCTCGCACACCTTTAGATCGTGTTCGATGACGCTTCTCGGCTGCATCCACCTCCATCTGGAGAAAAGAAGCAGCAATTAGCCTGACCTCCATCTACTAGCAGCTGTGAAAGCAAGTGTAAAAGGGCAATGATGTCTGCAGCAAGGATGGTTATGAACTGCATTGAACTGCACGAGAGACAGATCATAGAGGATATAAGAATATGTTCATTATGAAAAATACAGACTGTGACCCATGGTAACTATTGGTAATGCGGTACATGTGGCAATAATGCATCACTGTTTATATTGTATGCTCTAAAGCTATTATTTGTCTTATTCTGCACCCTAGTTGTGAATCATTTTTTAATGAACACAAATTTGGGCACTTGCATGGGCCTTGAGCCACTGGACACTAGAAAACATCATCTTACCTTTTTGTTGTAGCTGTTAAAAATACAATGTTCTTAAATACTGTATGTGTCAGTTCTCTGTCGTGTGTGTCGTGTTCCCGCCTCTTGTGTCCTTATTTGGTTTATTTCCTGTCCTCGTTTCTGGTGATTGAGTTAATTCTTGTCCAGCTGTGTTTGTCTCATTATCTATGATTATCCTGTCTATTTATAGTCCTGTCTGTTCAGTTTGATTTAGTCTGGTCTACTCGTTAATCCCCGGTGTTCCTGGCTGTGTCAGCCCTGCCTTGCCCTGCCCTGCCCTGCCTTGACCCTTGCCCTGCCTTGCCTGCCTTGCCTTGTTTGGGTACATTAAAGACTGTTATTTTGAGTTCCATCCTCGTCTGCGTGTTCCTCATTCCTCCCTTGTGTGTGCACCGTGACAGTATACACTTGTCCTGATTTTATTTAGTTTTTAATCAAGAAAAATAAATATTGTACACACATAATGGCATTAAGGCCTCATTTCACAGACAGGGCTTAGACTAAACCCGGATTAGGCCATAGTTCAATTAGGAGTTTTAAGTAATTTTATAAACGTGCCTTAGAAAAAAACATTACTGGTGTGCATCTTGAGACAAAACAAGGGTGTCACGAATCCGGTCTGTGGCCTTCCGCCCGATAGCCACCATCGAATTGACTCTTGCACTACACTACTGTTGCACATCACTCACGGACTACAATTCCCATCATCCATTGCACTGACGACACACATACAGCTGATTGCACTAATCACATGCTCACACCTGAGAACTATCACACACCCTACTTAAGCCTTGGACTTCCTCTTCCTCTTTGCCAAGCATTGTTTAGTGTTTATCACAGTCTTTGCTGATAGCTACTTTACGGAGCGTTTCCTAGCTTCTATGTCTTAGTCTTGCCTAATCTGTTTACCCGTGTTTTGATTATTGCTTTTGTGTTTTTGGATTGCCCTTTCATCTTGCCTTTTGGACTCTGTTTGCCCCTGTTTGGATTATTGCTCGTGTACTCGGAATAGCCCTATTGTCAAGCCCTTTGGACATTGTTCGCTGATCGACGACCCATGCATGCTCTCGGATTTCTCTTGTGTCTTGCCCTCAACATGTCTGTCTACTGATGTTTGACCCTGCCTGTGTTTGACCACGTTTCTAATAAAAGCTTGCAAATGGATCCTCACGTCTCGTCGGCTCCCAATTTAAACAGCTCAGACTTACATTTTAGTCTGGGATAGGCTTAAGCCTTGTCTGTGAAACCGGGGGTAAAACACATAAACAATAATAAATATTGTAAGTATTTTAATGCTTCTGTAATACTTTAAAGTTTGCAAGATTGTTTCTCTTGCACATTAGGGATGAAAGACAATTAAAAGCAAAAAAACAAGGCTGTGTTTTCTTACGACTTGAGAGACTTCAGAACACAGGAATACAGTAAGTATTTGATGCTCGGTGCATTCTGGGAATGAATGTGCACTGGAATGATTTTGACAACAGGACAGCAAAAACAACTCCCTGGTTAGTGTACTGTACTTAGTACTGTACCAAGGAGCAGATTGAGACACGCCCCTAGTCTTCTAGTGTTGAATGGTTTATATATATAATTATGTTTTTTGTGTTTTGTTCAGGAAACAAAGCAGCACAAACCCAACAAAATATGATTGAACATGCACAATCATTTAAAAGTTTGAAGTCAGTAAGAATTGCATCTGTTTTTGAAATAAAAACATTAATATTGTAAACACATTATTAAAATTTAAAACAACTGTTTTCTATTTTAACATATTTTAAAATGCATTTTATTCCTGTGATGGCAAAGCTGGGTCTTCAGCATCACATGATTCTTCAGAAATCATTCTAATATGCTGATATGTTGCTTGAGAATTTGTAAGTTTGTAATGACCTGTTAATACAGTTGTTTAATTTTTTGTGGAACATGTGATACTTTTTTCAGGATTTTTTTTATGAATAAAAAGTTCAAAAGAATAGTTGTTTCAAAAGAATATGGAACAGATTTGTTCACTTTTGATAAATTTAATGCATTTTTACTGAATAGAAATATTATTTCCAAAAAAAACCTGTTCTGATTTCAAACTTTAGAACAGTAATGAAAAAGAGCAGCTTTATTGCACAGAACAAATAAAAAGTAAAGTGTATTACCTGAGATTTACTGGGTGATGGTGGGACAGATGTGTTTTCTGAGGAGCGCCTCCTGTGTGGTGTGATTAGGCAGAATCGTCCGCTGTGTGTCCCTCAAAGCTGTTCCTCAAAACTCATTTTCTGTTAAAGGAAAAGAATCCACCATCATTTGTCATGAACTGCAGTCGTGTTAAATCTGCAAACTGATATGCGGTACTCTTATAAGAAAAGACATACAGATGTCTGAAGCTATTCAGGGCCTCCATTAGCACAGTATCACAGCAAGGAAAAAAACAATCAGAAATCTGTCATTCTGCTTTCGTTTTAAAATATAATAAGTGACAGGAGCAGCTTTTTATTTTTTTTTGGAACATGCACCGTTCATAAGGAATAAAGTCACCTATGTTTATTTTTTTTCTGTTTTGAGAGAAATATGAGGGTCTTTATGCCTTTTGAGTGAACAGTGTGCAAAAGGTAAATCACTGGGGAGTTTTTTTTTTTAAAATAAAGAAACAAAGTCACTTTTTTCTTTTCTGAGGTGCTTGTTTATAATATAATATCATATAATATAAACAACGTCTATTCTTTCACAAAACTGTCTTTCAGCCACACACACTCTAACATATGGAGTGCCCCAGTCCTCTGTCAACAAGCTATCACTTCTATCTCATGCTCCTTGCAAATCCTGTTAATGTGTGTGCTGTTGGTGCACTTGGGGTGTGTGTGTGTGTGTGTGTGTGTGTGTGTGTGTGTGTGTGTGTGTGTGTGTGTGTGTGTGTGTGTGTGTGTGTGTGTGTGTGTGTGTGTGTGTGTGTGTGTGTGTGTGTGTGTGTGTGAGTGTGTGTGAGTGTGAGTGTGAGAGTGTGAGAGAGAGAGAGAGAGAGGAACAGACACAGATTAGCATGCGCATGCAAGTATTTGTCAGCTCCAAGGCCAGTGACACAAAGGGTGCTCTCCAAATGCTGGAGATGTCTATTGAAAACCTTTCAATGACAGAAATACAGACTTGAACAAATTTCCTTAGAAAGATGGATCTTTGTGCGTAACACCTTCTCACGTCTGCCTTACACACAAAAATGCACTCGCTCTCATGCTGCCCCTCTTTCCACTGATAGATCGCTCAATCACTCACACTAGGGCAATATGGGAAGCTCTCATCTGAACTTCACTTGGTCAAATCAAAGCATATGAGCTCCAGCTGTCCCCCAGTGGCAGCGATCTGGCCTAGCTCGCTTGTAATTGGGGGAAAACACTGTTTAGTATTCATGCCCAACATCCTTCTGTCTCACATAAAGTGGGACATACTGCTACAAAATCTAATTCTCTCTCTCTTTTGAGGGGAGAAGTATGGGCTCTTTTAGAAGAGTCTGCAGTCTCAGAGCTCTGCATGTCCTGTACATAAGCAACGTTTCCCCATGCGAACCCTGCATACCTGCAGGCTACGTCGCACACGTTACGCAGTTTCAGTTATGACAGCAGATAGCCCCAGGCGTATCTGAGCTTGCTAAGATTTAGATTTTTTAGGATTAGTTCAGCCAAAATGAAAATTCTGACATAATTTACTCACCCTAAAGTTTTTTCGAAACGATACGGCTTTTTTCTTCTTCTGAGGAACATCGACAGGGAAAAAAGTGGTGCATATGACTTAACAAATGTAATTACTGAAAATCTTGACATCTGTTTTTCTTGTGTTCAGGAAAAAAGTAGTTACACCTATTATAATTATTTTCTCGAGTCAGATCTTTTCATTGAATCATTTAATGTAGTTCACAAAGCATGATCTGTTCACGAATCCGACTGAATCGGTTTGTGAGTTCGGCTTATTGAAAATGTCAATAAATGAACTCAAATGCTGTCTTTTGGAACATTGGAAATTGGAACACTGTAGAATAGCCGTATGGACCACCATTTGATATGTTTATGGTAATCTTTCATCTTTTGTGAATCTTATAAGCATCTAATTTCATTGAAAAGTGTGACTAGCACACTGTAAAAAAAGTAGTTTTTACTAAATAAAACTAGCTGCTGTCGTTTCCAGAATAATTATGTAAAAACTACAGTAAAAATGTATACAACTTTACAGAACAACCTGTACATTTAACATTTAAAAACTTTTGTAATAAAAAAATAAAAAATCCATTTACTGCTGAATTAGCATAACCAAATTTAATTTGTATACTTTAAAATATACTGATGACTACCATAATAACACAGGCGGCAAAGAGAAAGACACATGATGAATTTTACCTTCCTTACCTAACATTTTTTTTCACTTTTAAGGTAACAAAACTAAGGAAACTATCTAATTTTGTATTTTTTTTACAGTACTAAATTATCAGGATGTCAAAATAATTTTGCAGACCACAATCACTGTACATCAAAATAAATAGTTAAAATGGTCTAGCTAGAGAGTAGAGAATCTTCACCATTTTAGCATCAGACCAAACTCTTCTAAAAAAAATAAAAAAAATAAACCTTGCCCAGGCATTCGTCTGGCAGGGCTGTTGTCACATCCCATTCATCTAAAACTGCTCCAGATGCACAGCACCACTGTGAGCCTCTCCACCCCCATGAGAGTGTGTGCATGTGTGTCTGTGTGAGTGTGCATCACGCTCAGTCATCAGGAACAGAGTGACCTAGTCAGAGAGACATGACCCTACAACCCTCAAGACTCGGCATGCAATCTCTCCAGCCAATTTCCCCTCAACCCTGCCTAACATCACCCCAAAAAGTCCAAAAAACCACTGCATGTACAAATCTGAAATCATATTTACTGTCGATTCATGACACATGTTTATCTGTTACGTTAGTGCGCTGGTGTCAGTGACCCTGAGATTGGTCCGGATTTATGTGGTGTGACCGGTCAGATTTGCTTGGCTGGTTGTTGCCTGGCCCCAATTCAGATGGCATCATGTCTACAAGAGCCCTGAAACAATCACATCATGAGACATTATTCATTTCGCATTCTCTGATGTTAAAAAAATGTTGGCTGTGTATGGAATACTTGCCTACAACTGTGCACTGAACACAGCACATTATATAGTGTACACTAAAACATTTTTTTAAATAGTAAGGGTAACAGTAGACATTCATCTGCTATATTTTGTCATTGATATCAGCTCTTAAATACAAGAGGATGATACATAATTGACGTACAATTCTTAACATTTAGAGCCTGATCAAATAATGAGTGATAATTAAGGATATTAAAATTGTTACCTACTGTTCAAAAGTTTGGTATTGGTAAGATTTTGGTAATGTTTTTGAAAGGCATCTCTTATGCTCACTAAGCTGCATTTATTTGATCCAAAGTAGAATAAAAACAGCAACATTGTGAAATATTATTACAATTTAAAACAACAGTTTTCTATAATTTATTCAGTCATTTATTCCTGTGACGTAAAGCTGAATTTTCAGCAGCATACTCCAGTCTTCAGTGTCACACCATTCTTCAGAATTCATTATAATATGCTGAACCGGTGCACAAGAAACATTTATTATTCTCAATGCTGAAAACAGTTGTGCAGCCTTATATATTTGTGGAAACCGTGATACATTTTGTCAGGATTATTTGATGAATAAAAAGTGAAAAAAGCAGGATTCATTGAAACTACAATCTTTTGTTACAATCTACAAGTTCTTGCTGAATAAAAGTATACATTTCTTTAAAATAATAATAATTAAAAACCCCAAACTTTGAAAGTATTGTATATTTTTCCCAGTTCCTCTATCACAGCCATTGTTGGGTACTGTAATCCACACAACATGTATTGTTGTATTATACTAATTTTCGCAAATATACTGTAGTAGGTCCTATGTGTTTCCTATGCAAGCTAAGCACAGTATACACATCACATATATTAAAGAAATAGTGAGAGCAGCATGTTAGTATTCTACATCCATTGTGTTTAAAGGCATCCTATTGTCTACTGGAGAATAAAAGCCGATGGTCAGTGTTTGAAAATGTTTGCCCGCTCAATGCGGTGGTATATTTAGTCAAGAGCTTCAAAGAGTCTAGACTTCTGCTCTACCTTATCAGTCGGCGTGACTCACTCTGTGTGAATGCGACGGTATTGCAAATTTGTGCGTGTATGTGTGTGCACATGTAATGCAGATGCCTGCAAAGAGTCTAGTCAGAATTCCAATCACCGCACAGAGTGGAGAGTGTGGGCTGCTCGCATTTTCCAGTCCTCATTTAGAATCAGAGCACATGCACAGTAGAGCTCTTCATTATTAGTTACATGACTAGCCACAAAGCCATAGGTTATAAGCAGAATGCGAGCGAGAAAACTGGATCAGCCTGAAATCACAACTACTTCAGCAGCCCCTAACTGCGGGGGCATTTTGAGAAGAACGCTTGCTTGCGTTCAAAACACAGACTGGCTCATTTCCCGTATTGAGATGGCACCGAGCTCTGATGATGTTTCTCGTAAGTTTCCTAATTTAAGTACTAATGGAAACGCTCTCGATCTGCCAGTTGCAGCTAATCTACAAATGGCCTTGCGTCGTGGGCTCTCAGAGCTCGGAGTCTGACTTAACCCATATAGTGCATGGCATGGATACAATCCACAAAGACACTCTGCGCTAAACAATGAAACAAACCCATCTTCCACCCTGATGCACTCTATCGCATCCTCATCAAAGGTAAGGCTGGAGAACAATGCCTCCCTCTCCATCTCATCTCTCTCTCTCTCTCTCTCTCTCCATCTCATCTCTCTCTCTCTCTCTCTCTTTACCTCTCTGACTCCTGACTCTCTCTCTCTCTCTCCTGGGGCCTCATTCTATTCCATCAGGCAGAGAAGAGCTTTAATTGCCCCTTCCATTCTCGAGGCTTGCTTATGGAGAGAGAAACCCGTGCCATCAGGTCTTAATGATGCCTGGCAACCGCGTGGGTTCCAACCAACACGTCGTCAATGGCAACGGAGGCACCAGAAAGTCCTCTCTCCCAGCGACGGGAAAGGCGAAGGCTTCCTGAGACTTCACGCCCTCAGAGAGAGAGGAGCAGTTCAGCGGAAAATAGCTTTTGGCCCCTCATTCGACAACCTAAGTTGGTGCCAGGCCCGGAGGAGACGTGGGCACCCAGACTGCCAGAATCGTCTGACAGGAAGAAATCGCATGTTACCCATTAGATTATACCAGCAATGACTAGCTGAGAGCTAATGGATGCATTTAAATGTGTTCGGTTTTTCCAGTAACTCTTATTCCAGGATTTGCAGAAGATGTGTCCTAATTTCACCCTGAATCTCTGTCGCTTTTATTTAAGGTCTATTTAATAATTACACCAAAACAAAAAAGCAGAAATAACAGAAAAATCAGATACACTAGTCTAAGCATTTCCCCAAATTAAAGCACACACTGAGAAACACACAAACCTCTATTAAATACAGCACAAATGCCATCCCATGACACATAACGGAGGTGAAAATGTCATGATGAACTTTGCAGCGCTTAGCTTGTTCACAATGCTGGGCACCTTGCAGCTTGATCTGGCCGCTTTCACACCATACCTGCTAATTACATCTCCTCCTCTACACTACAGCAGCCCGCTGGGCTCCACCACGCCTTACCTCTGCAGCTGGTGTGTTCTCGTGTGCATTTGGGAGAGCGCACAGCTCGGCCAGTTCTTACACGTAGATAGGTGTATTTCACACACGAACACGTGTAGTCGTGCACAGAGAAAAACCCACGTCTGTTAAAAAAGAAACTATTCCAAAGAGCATCAAATAGGTTTGTCAAGCTAAATGCGCCATTCGATTTTTAAAGCCACTGACAATTCAAGGCAAACGCTTCCAAAACCTATTGAGTTGCCTATGAAGGCTGCATTTTAATCCTAGACGCATTACAAAAAGTTGATTTATTTTCACCACATTTTGCAGTAGAAATTCTGTAATGCATTTGCAGGTATTGGGTATATTAGTTTGGTATTTTGTGTACTGGTGATGAAGAAAAGCAAATATATTTTGTCTTACTGTTAGTATGATTTCCGATGCTAACTTACCAGCTAGGGCAAGCCCTTTTTTCAACAGGCCATGCATTCAAAAGTTGGAAAAATAATAATATTTTTTACATTATTGTCACTTCATAAATGCTAACCATGAAATATAGTCATCAACATTACATTTGTTCCCTAGTAAAAAAATAAATATATTTAAATGCATATAAAATACATTTATGTCATGCTAAGTATACTATAAATGCATTTACATATTTATGTGCTTAATAAAAATACCCTGCAATTGTAATTTTGGTATAATAAACTGGTATACTTAAAGTCTGCTAAATTGAACCAACTAATTTTGTACTTTAACTACATTTGAATTGTGACAAAAATAGTGCTGAAGTTCAACTAAATATATATACTGATGTATATTTGAAAGTGGAACTATTCCTTTAGTTTAGGTAAACTTCAAATATATTGCATTTAAAGACCGATATTATTCAAAGATCATACAATCCTCATCAACAGTGACATTAAAACATTTTAGGCTTAATATTAAGAATTGTGCATTGTGCACAAGTAGTACTCCAAATAAAGTTGAATTCTAATTTTTTATATCGGTAAGTCTCATGCAATATGTTAGTAAATGTGTTAAGATTTGAACTATACTTAGTATGAAATAAATGTATTTTAAATATACTACATTTTTACTAGAATTGGCTTTAAGTTCTTTCATAAATAAACTTTCACACATAAATACATACTCTAACAAACAAACTTATTTAAAATCAAGTTAATCTCACATCGACACGTTGCTCCACTCAGCAATTTCGGAATCATTTTCCGAGTTACAAATTTCCCAATATGACTTCCCTTAATCATTCAAAAACTGAATGCAGCTAACACAATTGTGAAGGAAAAAAATCAAGATGGTGGATTAAGCGACACATTTCAATTATAAATAGAAGACATTAAAAACCGAAAAGTCACGATTTTGCCTACATTTTTTAGACTGTTCTTTAGAGTCTCCTGTATTAAAATAAATCGTGAGTCAAGTATCTTGTATAGTTGAATCCATGTGCATATAGCGCCATTTATGTGGTGCATTTTTTGCTTCCTACATGGTGTTTCAAATCACTCATTTGCAGTTAAGGCACCTATCTAAGCAGTAGGCAGTGAGTAGGTTTTGGAACAGAGTAGGGGTGACCCCTAATAGTCGACGATTCGATGCTTCGATAGGAGGAGCCTGATTCGACTCCCAATCTCACAGTCGAATATTCGCGGGGTGTTATGATCATGCCATTTTGGCTATATGGGGGTGCTCAATGTCTGATTTCACACAGAACTACAGGTTTTCTCCCAATAAGTTACTATGCAGCCTATTAAGATAATGCTGTAAATAAGAATCTTAAAAGAAAGCTTTAAATAAATATTTTAACTTGCATGAATAAATCCAACCACCCCAATAGATTTAAGTTTCACCTAATCCAACATTTTGGCGGCAAGGATTTAAATATTTAACAAGACAGAGTGAAAGACCGGATTTTTTTCGATCAGGTAGGGTATAAGTGATTTCAAAATATTTCAGCTGGTTTATATATATCTTGTGTATATTATTTATCTCGTATAAAAGGCATTTGTTTGAGTTGCGCTGCAGTAAGTGCTTCATTGCCTACTATACGGTGATTATCTCTTCAGTGCGCAGCAGCGCGAGCAGATCAAACAACAATGCAGAATATTAATAACTATAACTGGGACTGTCAAATACATAACATTATAAAGAGAACACTACTATAATAAAACGCTGTACATTTTTAGAGTTTAGTTGCCATGTTTCTGCGCGTTGTTTCATGTAGAACGCGTCCACGTATAAGGAGTTCATTCAGAGCCGCGCAGACACATTCACGTCTGCATTTGGGGCATTTTGTGCAGATAGCCAATAAGTCTTAATATTGACGTTATGTTGTACAAATAACGAACCGAATTCTATATGAGATAAATGATGAGTTCAATCCCATTGATTAAAAACCTGCTATCAAATGCTTCACTCTACTGGTCATTTTCAACGTGCACGGCTCAAATTCAGAACATTAATAACTATTGTCATATACATAGGCTAACGTTATAACGAGAGCACTATTGTAAAAAAAAAAATTCTTAGGGGTTCGCTGATGTTTAATGTTAACTATATTTTAATCAAAACATAAAACATTATTTGTGTATCTACGAGGCATCTGTTACACATTTTCCCTGTGTGTTAACGTCAGTAATTATGACTGTCCAATGTCTGACTTGATTCTTGGTAATGTATTTTGGCCACGCCCCCAAACATATGATTCGACTATAAGTCGACTATTATCAAGTTTCGAAAATTCCGATTTGACTGAAAATCCTTAGTCGGGGACACCCCTAGAACAGAGCTTGAGCTTTTATCAGCTTACAACCAACCGAACCACATGAGAGCTTGACATCTATAATCAAACCCATACGGCTGTCCAAAGCGCTCTTTGTCAACTAATGAGTCTTTCCAGGCTCGGTTCAGCGCACATCTGTCCAAAAGCGTACGGGTACTAATTCTCCCCATCTTTATGAGCTCGGTGCAGTGGCGGAATGTGATTAGTTATATGTTGCATTGGGCTCTGTCTCCAGCTTTGTCACCAGCGAATTCTAATCAGTGAGGCAAATCAGCGCGGATTGAGCCGAGATGGAGAGGAAATATGATTTTAATCAGCATGCAGCGCTCGTGCTCCTGTCTGTCTCATTCACAACGCATTCAGAGACGGAGAAACCATGGAGCAATCAGCCAGACCTCCGCTGCGTCCTATCGAGAAGGACGTGCTTTAATTACCACCAGCCAAGACTCCCTTTCTCTCTCTCTCTCTCTCTCTCTCTCTCTCTCTCTCTCTCTCTCTCTCTCTCTCTCTCTCTCTCTCTCTCTCTCTCTCCCGCTTCTCTAAAATGAATAATTGCAATAATGAGCCATTTTCATCTAGCTCTCCTTTACTAAAGGATGACAAAAATTACTCATCTTGTTAAAAACCCATATCTACCGCAACGTGTATGTGGGAAAAGGGAATATGATGTTGTTCAATGTGCTTCGAGCCGTGCGCAGGCTGTGTACTGTAGGCACATTTGGCACTAATGAATAATTAGCAGTGTGTTTTAGCTGAGTCACTGTGCTGGAGGGCCAGCACTGGACTCTAATGGAGGTGTTGCCTCACGTCTTCCATCACAGGACTGTCCCCAGTGAGCCAATTGATAGCAGCCTGTGTGAGGCACGGCGGAGTGTGTGCGTGAGCGCGTGTGTGTTAAAAATAACAGCTCTCCCACTTCATGACTCATTCTATGAGCTCTCTGTCCGACAATCCCAAACAGTGTCTGGAAAGAAACCCTAGAGCCAACTCCTTAATTTACTGACAGGTCATTCCTTACCATCTTTATATGTGTGCTTGCTGCTATACGTTCTATATAAATAGCCCCATAGTTAGTTGGTATGGGAAGAATATGATGCTCCACTGAAGCTTCGTGCCAGCCCTGTTATATGATGTTGTTATGTAACTTTTCACAAGGCTGGTCGACAATGACAACCGAAGGTGAGAACGACAGATGGAACACAGATGCCACCAGTGCGTACATGATTTAGTCAGACTAGAGACCGGACCAACTGTGGCAGACTAGCAAAACTGCTAAAATCCATAATTTCAGACATATTTGCAAAATATCAGAGATGAAGAGAGCAGCCTTATTGATCCTGGACGTCATTAAACGCACACACGTCGTGAAAAATCATCTTCTTAATCTTAAAATTGTGATGGAACGGAAGTTGCAGCATCTTTTCTTCCCCATTGTGATCTAGATCTGAGTGAAACAGATTATAAAAAAAGAAAAAGGAAATTAGGGCGAAACTTGGTTCTATCCATAGCGTGTTGATTGGACGGAGGAAAGTCTGTGCATGTGATTAGAAGAAAGGATTTAAGCTGATACATTTTTGGAGAAGTCCAACATACGTCACCAGAGAGAAGTTTCACCAAAATCGATTTATGACATTTTAATAAAAAATTACAAGGTAAAAACATTAAAAAAGATGATTCATTCACAATGACATGCATTTAGAAAATATAATTTTCGCTTCAAGTCGACTTTAATCACCGCACTGGCAAATTGTTTTAAGCATGAATTTAACTAAACAAGTGGGGTTTTGTAAGAGAAAGGGGGAAAAAAGATTAGCAAATAAGGAAAGAAAAATAAACTAGAAAATACTTCTTAATATCCCATGCGATTTTGTTAAAAGTAATTTGATCTTGTTTTAAGGATGTTTAGATATTTTTCCAGGAAAACAAGACAAGCACACTGATTGATTGAGCACAATGATTTTTTCAGTGCAGAATAGGAAGCGTGACTGATTACATAAACATTAAAAAGCAATTAAGACAGTGCTTTCGCAAAAATACATCCTTCTGTCATCTTCTGGAAATTCGAGAGCCGTATCTTCAGAACCTGTTCACCTCTTTAGAACGCTTTGTATTCTGTTAACACACTCCTGCAACAGCAACCCCGGCAACCCGTGTCTGTGTCTGCAGATGCAAAATACCCACTCATGCCCATTTGAGCTCTCTAATGTACTCCATCCTCCTTTCTTTTTAGAACAACACATAAAGTAAAAAGACTGAGCAGAAACCAGATGATCTCTTAAGAGCTGAACTCGTGTAATCACCCCAGATTAGTTATTAAGGAAAATGCCCCCGCTGCACATACACACACACAAAAGGAATCCTTTCCACATTCAAAAAGAAAGATGATGAGACCCCTCCATTTACTCCCCCCTCCCTTCCACGGGTCTGCAAATGCAACAGGAAATAGGCCTCCATATGTGGCCCCAGCTCATGTTGTGAGATGCTCTCACCGATTGGAGTGAATCATCGCCATTATCGGATATTCGTGTGTATGCGTTGTGCTTTCAACACACAGACTCGATAGCTTTCCTGAGTCACTGTGCATATATGGGCGAATCAGGTCAGTACTGATTTGGAGAGTGGATGCGGTCTGTGGGGACGGAGAACTATGGGGAGTTTATATACCAATGCTTGTTTTCAATGGCCTCCACCAGTCTTACAAATTCCTGGTGATCAGATTCACTTGCAGAATTGAATTCAATGATTCATGGACTCCTGGATATGGCTGAGAATTATTGACTCTGTATTTGTACGGAGAACAAGGGTGCATTCCAGTTTTCACTATTCAATGCCATTTTGTAGTACAAATACTGTGAATAGTGTGTTCACTATGAAAATTGCGATATTTTGCATTTCAAGTACACAGATGATAGACATATTTAATCGAAAACAAAGTGTGGAACATTGGACGATTCATGCATACAACAGAGCAATCTTTAAAAAGTCACACACTAGACGTTAGAGTAAACAGTGCATAGTGTATATTACGTAATTTGGGACAAACTCAAGTCTAAAACTTCCTTCTCTCCCTTTGTTTCTCTCAGATAAATACTTCTATCAATATATGGTACCTCTCTGCAATTCATACTGGATCAGTCTTAAACTAGACACCAAGCACTGTCCTATATTTAATGTTTAATATAATAGATCAAATTTTCATTTACCCTATGTAGTATAGTTATTTATTTATTTAAGAGTCTTTTTTTGCATTTGTATGCCTTTACTTTGGATAGGACAGTAAATTGACAGAAAAGCAGAATGGGAAAGAGAGGGGGGATGGGATCGGGAAAGGTCCGTGAGCTGGGACTTGACATCGGGATGCCTGGAGCACAATAGCACTTGTTGTAACGCAGTATACGAGTCCATCGGCACCAAATATAGTAGTTGTTTTTTGGAGATGATAGTCATTTAATCTATCCATACTGCAACCTAATTTGACTGTTTGTAGCATATGACAAAATTTTGACAGAATTTGAGGCAAAATACTATATTATTGGATGTAGGGCATTTGACGACAAGATAGGAGACATGTGCCTCCTTCAAAAAGGTTTATAAGCTTATTATGCATTAGAATACTTGATTCTGATTGGTGAATCGTGGCATCAAGGGTCAGATATTTCCTAATATTCTCCGACATCCATAGCAACGTTGAAAATAAAAACATTCATGCGGATAACTGAAACTGAAGCATTACAGTACTTTCATGACTTTCGTATCACCTCTCGTTGATTATAATTACAAATGCGTTTCACACAATCTTGCATCCCAGTTATCAATTGCAGTAAAAAGGAGATAATCCGAGCAGAGCTGCAAAAATTAACCCTGCTGTTTTCGAATAGCTTTCCGAATATGAACCCTGAACGAACAGATAGTCCCATCCCCAACTCACACCATTGGTTGAGTCAGCATTTCTTTGTAGAATGACACGGTTCGTTTTAGCTTTCAGAGCCCTTTTATATTTTGGTACTCTCCTAATTTTGCATAATTATATGTTTAGTTTCATTTTATTATTCTATTATTGCTTTCTCCCACTGTCCCGTTTTTTTATTTAATTTTTGCAATTTTTCTTAAGAAAACTTCATTATGCAACTATATTATGTAATTGAAAGCTAGCACAGTCCTAATTTAGCCTGAGACACTGCTGGGCTGCAGATGTTTACAAGGGGTGAGAGGTAAGGCTGGATTTGTTTACACTGCATGCCTGCTGATCGTGAATCCTGGGATCTAACCCGAGCTGCCCTGAATGTTTTATTCACCTCCACAGAAACCTCTCATTCCCTGTGTTTGGTTGTCTCAGTCTTCCTTTCTTTCTCTCACTCTCTCTATTTTCCTCCCTCTCCCTCCCTCTCTCAACTCAACTAGGTCACAGTGGCATCTAATGTAGATCAGGGCTTCCCATGAAAATGGCAACAGAATAATCTAAAAGAGTATTGTAGCCTTCATATAAAATAACTTGTTTGAATAGGATGAGCTCTCTTAAGAGACAGGTTTCCAGAGGAACAAATAACCTCTACACCATGACCTATTTATATAAATAATCCACCTTTATTCAAAATACAACTGTTGATTCAGAGCTTCAGTAGACTTTCTCAGTGCCTACATCGGCCCTTCCATCTCTTCTGTACTGAATTCTGCTGGGCATTGTTCACGGAGACAATTTACTAGTAAAAAGTTGGAAAATATAAAATTAGATTTCTGTTTTTAGAATGAAAGATTTTCAATTCAAGCACACTATTAGTAAAGCTTATTTTCAAGCATTCAATACAGCGATACTATGAAATTCACTGCTGCAGTCTGCCAAGGATAGGTGTTGATGCTAAATCTTTAGTTTCGTGCATGTTTAGAGTATTCAGAAAGCAAATATAAGAGACACTGATATTTACATTGGATGAATATGGAGAATAATTAGTTCTAAAATATTGCCTTTTATATTTGAATTTATTTATTGTAAATTTGATTCTACATTTAATTACATTTACTTCATACAAATATAAATTTGCATACACTATAAATGCGGGTGTCAGAAAATATCCTTATTAATATCCTTTATGTTATTACGTAATCATCACAAACCACTGCAGAGTGAATCATATGCTCACCAGCACCAAATTCATTGATTCAGCCAAAAATTCCCATATAAATATTTATACTCTGAAAAAAAAGCAATTGAGATATTGTGGTTCTTCGGTCTTAATGAGCATGGCGTGAACACTGAATGGCCCGCTGGGTGTGTATGTGTGTGTCCATGCTCATCAGCCAATAAAAGCCTGTCTGTCAGCCTGACAAACATTCCTGTAGCACCACATGATTCAGCAAAACTCCACCATTAATACCATCAGAGCTACTTAACCTTTCTGTAAACTTTTTGGTACTGAACACAGATTATGAATGTATTATTAAACGGCTTGGTTAGTGTCATGCTAACACCGAGAAGCCCAGAAGTTTCACTCCAGCTTGAAGTAACATCTGCTGGAACCAGAGGGGTATTGGAAAGGAGTTTGGCAGAGCATGGCATGAGTTTGATAGGTAGGCTGGAATGAGAAAATCTCATTCACTTTGACAGCATAAGAACTGACTTGCACTATCTGTTGGTATAGGATGACGTATAACAAAGAGAGCATTTACATGCACAATCTTATGCCAATTATGCTAAATAACCTGAAAACCTACACATATATTTTTTTCATTATACATCAAATTTCATTCATATTCAATGTACTCATTTCTGTTTACATTCTGACATCCAAAAAAAGCTAAAAAAGAATGTCACCTAAAAATGTTATCCGTTTTTATAACAAGCTGATTTTTGAAAGCATTTTGTTGTACATATGAACACACTCATTGTGCATTGTTAGCATTGCGATGACATTATTATGACTAGAATGTGATTCCCGCACGGCTCTGAAATTCCAATGAACGTAACACAAAAATCAGTACAGGTGGTATTGAAGTATCACTTTAGAAATATTAAAACAAGTCAATAATTTCTCAAAACACAAATTCAGTAAAAAAGCCACAGACTAATGAGCAAAACATACAAGCATAAGTAAATGCGGTCAGGATAATGTGCATGTAGATTTAATGTAATATCCACATAAATTAAATCTATCAAATTGTGTTCTTTCCCAAGCTGCCTTCACCAACGATGCTATTTTTATCTGAGCAAGATTTAATGTAATATCCACATAAATTAAATCTATCAAATTGTGTTCTTTCCCAAGCTGTAGTTATGTTGGTTGGCGACTCATTAAACCTGTAAGATTGTGAAATGGGCAAGGTTTGTCTCTCTGTTTCCCTCTCCTTCTACTTTTCTCACTGATTTTCTCTTTCTCAGCGTGTAAATGGCTCACCGAAGCAAGGAAACCCTCTGGGGTCATGGAGCTTCTAGCCAAACAACTCATGTCTTCTCCTGAGGACCCTTTCTTCTCCTAAAACCCAAGCTTACCCTCAGCCTGCTCAGGTTCTGATCCTAAATGCTGTACTTTGCTAACAGTAATGCACACGAGCAAGGCCGCTTTAAATGATAATTTCTCTACTGATCTAATGTCATCTCTTGTAGTTAGCCTGTTAGTTCCCCAAACCAAACCGGGAGCTAAAAGAAAAACAAGAACACAAAGAAGAAATAATAGTATATAAGTTACATTGCAAGTCTACATGTCACTGTCATATCAGCATTTCTATGATTGTTGCTATGGTAAGGTTAACTTAACCAACAAGCATTGTTATCTATAGAGTCACGAGAACATACAATTCATAAGTGTGACAGCTCTCTCCTGAACTCCTGCTGAGACGTCTCACTGCTGATCCAGGATCAGAACCTCCCTCTTGAACTTCTCCTGAGCTATTATTATGACTAGATACGACTGCTTTCTGATCTGTTGAAAAGGGCAAGTGCAACAACACCCCCAGTCAACAATATCACCCTTCATTGCATAAACATGTGTTCAGATGCTTGTACATATGAATAATGCACAAAGTCTTCTCTAAAACTATTCTCCATCACTGATGCAGATATGCACTACCGCCTATCTTTGTGTGTGAGATTTGCACACCAGATAATCTACATTCATTTACATTTATGCATTTAGCTGGTGCTTTTATCTAAAGTTTATCTAATGTATTGCTTATTGTATTCCTCAATTGTAAGTCGCTTTGGATAAAAGCATCTGCTAAATGAATAAATGTAAATGTAACGTGACTTACAATATATGCACGACAGTTTAAATGTTTTAATTAGTATCATTAGGAAATCTTACAACCAGCTAAGAATGATTATTATTATTTTAAAATTATACTTTAATTATTATTTAACATTTTAATAATAGTTGGTTTTATGATAATAACTAAACAAAATATTAAAACATTGTTTTTACCACAAACATTATGTTTAATTATTACATTTAAATAATAGGAACAATAACAAAGTGTTGGTCTTATAAAGTATTCAAATATTTTGATTGATTATTGTGTAAATAATAATTGAAATAAAGTGAATCATTATAAATAACAAATAGCAGCTACAATAATAATAATAATCATATGATTATTATTGTTAATAAATAATAATAATAATTTGTTGTTTTTAATAAATAATATGTGATGTTTTTAATTATGTCTGTATTTATAATGTTGTATCGTTGATTTTATTCTTTGATTTTAATTAGATTTTTAGACTTGACTGGTTTTTACAGAGAGGGTCACAAATATTAACTTTCCATGATGGACGTCAATAATAATAATAATTATTATTATATAAATAATAATAATAATAATTATTATTATTGCATTTTTGAATCCCGGAAACAGAACAAAACAAACTCTTCATGATGGAAGTCCAGTGCATACTTCATTAAATCGCCCTATGGCGTGTCACTAGTTGACATTATATAACATATTATATATAATATATTCACACCTATGGCTGCATTATAAGTGGCTGTTGTATGAGCACCAACTGTACAAGCAACACTTCTCTTCTCTTTGTTCCACAGGTAAATCTACAACAGCCCCATCCAGCAAAGCCCTGCCGCAACTCACATTCAACTTCATAATCACTCAACTTTCGGAGTCACACAGTCATTCTCCTGAGGTGAAACTGTGTAAGACGCTCCTGTTTTGCTTCTAAACATGCACAATTAGCCAAAAGGGAACAGCATTTCAAATCACGATTTGCTTAAAAGTATTACATAAGAATAAACTGCCAGGCTTTGGTGAAAAATCTATTTTTTTGATGCTAATTATTGAGTGTCATGCGTATATCTAGTTGGGAACAACCACTAGTCGGTCAGATAGCTATAGCATTGCAGTTCGAAAGGCAAAGAGGTAGCAGAGCTTACTTTTTCAGACAGCTACTCTGCAGCCCTGTGTGTTGGAATGCAAAAGTGATGTCTTCTTGAATGCATTAGAATGTCTTCTTCTCTCAAACACACACACACACACACACACACACACACACACGCAGACAAACATGCACACTCATTGTTCGTAAAGGAACATAGATTATGAGGCCACAACATGCCAGCATGGCAAAACAAGAAGAACAAGAAGTAAACAAAGTGAAACCTACTGAAATGGCGACACTGTCTTTCTCGCTCCCTCTCTCTGTCTCCTCACACACCGTAGGTCTGAAAGTCTGCACCCGTCTTTCTTTTTTCTCTTTAAAACGCTTTATTTGTCCTTCAACGCACACTCTTTCACTTCTCTCCTCTGTTCTCCTGAGCTTTCTTTGTCTGAGCTCGGTATTCCGCCAGCACTTGGAGAGATGGAGGAAGAGAGCGCGGAGAAGCAGGGAACTGCAGCCACTCTGGAGAGGCAGTAGAAAGAGCGGGAGAGAGAGAGAGGAAGGGAGGGAGGGAGAGACACAGACAGACAGGGAGGAGGGGAGTGAGAGAGTTGGAGCGTAGGGAGGGAGCTGTGAGCAGAATGTGTGAGGCGGTAGAGAGAGAAGCGTGTGAGCCGGTCTCCAGAAGCAACGCGACACTGCAGCAGCAGTGAGTGTAGAGCATGCAGAGCCAGACTTACCCACCTCTTCTGACCGACAGACAGACAAACAGACAGCATGGACCCTCAGCTTAGGAGACGCACAGGCAAAATAAATAAACCGGTCTGCCCGAAGCCAGATAACAAAGGGTAGGCTGGAAATGTATAACCTTAATCAGTGTCTCCCATATTAATTCAGACTCCCATATTAATTTAGACAGTCTGTTTCTAGTCACTCCCTGCTCTGCTTTCCCCACAGACTACAGAGTCTACAAAGCCATATGAGCGCGCTAGCGTGTGCAGCAGTGTGGGTGTCTGTATTTGATATAGAATATGAATTATGTGCCAGTAAAATGTGCCTCATTGAAAATTAAGCAAACACAGTGGTATACAATGGCTGCATCTGCTTTAAATCCCTGCTGACAATGGCTTCATTTACGAACACTTTCAAAAAAATCTCCGTTGATTTAGCTGGATTCTATTTTTTTTATCAAAAACCAAGACAAAAAGGATGAGCATGAAATTCCAGTGCTTTTCAAAACCGCTGAACCACTTTGACAGGATTTTGAAAAGCATTTTAGGACAACCAACATTGTTCATGTCTCTCTTTTTGCAGAATCTGGAGATCCCAAAGTGCTGAAACACAAGCGAACAGCGTCTGGTGCTGAAACAAGGGGAAACACTGGACAGCTTCTGGTGCTGAAATGAGGAATATACTGGACAGCTCCTGGTGCTGAAATGAAACAGAGATTGTAGTTCATCTCTGATTCTCTCTACCCATGCAAGCAAACCCCACAAAAACAAGGCAGCCTGGTTGCCTCTCGACGGAGTGGCGCATATAATGGCAGCTGTCTTGGAAATGCCTCCCTAATCACGTTAATAGGTTTAATCAGTGAATTAGCAGCAGTAAAATGTCAGAGTGGCCAACAGAAAATGGAGAAGCTAATTAATGGAAAGGGAGAGTGTCTAAAATGCCGGTGCTGGGGACAGGCGTGAAGGGTGCTGTTCCTCATGGGCATTGCTCGAGTGGAGCCGCCGTCAAACGCAACCCTGTGGCAATTATGCATACGAGAGCAGACTCCCATTAGAGGAAATGCATATGTACTTGGCTGATATCCCAGAACCCATGTCTGCACTTTCAGTATTCACGAGCAAGGCTAACCATTGTGACTATGAATGCATGTAGCCAGCTCTCTCTAAAGCGGGGAACATGCGACACGCGTCATTCAATGTGCACGTGCCATAGTGGGTTTCTTAGAATGGCCTACGCCTTGTCTGCCTGGAAAAACAGACCGATCGATAGACTTCGAACGCAGTCGTGAGCGTACACACAAACTCGAGCACACACGTACGTTCAAATCACACCAATAAAGAGGCTCTTGTAGCCACAGGGCTTGGAGGAGCCTGTCTGGACCCTCCAATCCAACAGATCTCGATGTTCTGCAGGAGAAGGTATCAGAAATCTAATTCTTAATCCTAAACCCGAGGAAATGAAAAACACTGCTCTAGGACCAGGAGAAACAGGCTTTGTGGTGGGAAATGAGGAGACAGGCGCAAAGAGGCAGGGGGAACGAGAGCAGCCTCTGCCATGGAGAGCAAGGGATTTGGGGGTGGAGGGGGGTCGGGGTGGGTGGAGGGAGGAAAGAGCGGTAATTAAAGGAGAAAGGCAGGGGAGGCTGGGAGGAGAGGAGACTGGAGGAGACATGTACACACGCACACACACATACACGCTAAGGGAAAGAGCTGAGGCAGCGAGGGAGAGGAACGGAGGGGTGCAGACATGTCTTCCCTAGTGGAAGAGACAAATGCATTGTGATAGGCTGGGAAGCCTCATAGGAGCTGATTTATTTCCACGGACGGTGTGTAGGGCTGTGACACTCTCATGCACAGACACACACATACACATGGGCCTGCTCGCAGTGACTTAGATCAACACATGCATAAAAATACATATATGATGTATATGGGAAAACAACACTCGCATAACGAATATAAATTATCGGAGGATGTAAAAAGCGGTCTGTAACAAAGATGTAGATCTTCTACAGATCTGTTTTCATGATTCTTTCTTTTTCCTCTCACCGTCTCCATCATTAATCTCTCTGTAGGTCTCTGCTTCGCTTTCTCACTCTCTCTCCTCGCTTGCTGCCAAAATTTGCTGTTGCAGAAGCGACAGAACGCGACCTTCCGTTCAGGCTGCGCCAAACGAGGAGCGCTCATCAGCCATGCAAATGAGTGTGCATTCATTAGCGCTGACAGATGGCCTGCTGGAGAGATGATGATGGAGGAGAGAGGAGGGAGCGTTTCTCACACTCATTTGCTGCAGAGAGGTGGAGAGAAAGGGTAGAGTGTGTCAGAGGTGTGAGGGGTTGGCTGAGGCAGGGTGGTTCAGATCCATTCACTGAACTGCCATCATCAGCTTTGGGTTCGGATACCATGTGACAGTGACAGGTGCTGGTCTTAGCATTGCATTGTATGTGTGTGTGTGTTCGGATATGTGTGTCAGTGTCTTCCTATGTCTGTTTCATCCACCATATTGCGTTTTTCTAACGATTATAGCTTGCGTTGGCTCGGTTCTCCTGTGAATGGTATTGGAGAAAGCATATGAAGCTTTGTAAACAGGAAGTGAATGTTAGACAGAACAAATTGTTGTCGTCTTTGTGGAAGTATAGGAAGTTTTTCTTTCAGTTTGTGTTGTTGTTAATGTAAGTGTACAGAATACATAAGAAATGCACACCCACGCACATATACATTATATATAAGTATAGACACATGCAGTATGTGTATATGTATACAGACACTGACACAATGTTCATGGTAGAGCAAATGGTAGGTGGATAGACAAACAGACAGATGGATGGATGGATGGATGGATGGATGGATGATAGATGGGCAGAGCAATAGATAGACATGGATGGATGGATGGGCAGAGCAATAGATAGACATGGATGGATGGATGGATGGATGGATGGGCAGATGCATGGATGGATGGATGGATGATGGATAGATGAGCAGAGCAATAGATAGACATGGATGGATGGGTGAATGAATGGGCAAATAGATAGACGGATGGATGGATGGATGGATGGATGGATGGATGGATGGTAGAACAGAGCGGTATATGGACATATAAATGGATGCATGGGATAGATATGGGTGGATGGATGGACCGATGGATGGGCAGAGTAATGGACATGGATGGATGGGTGGATGGGCAGAACAATAATTAGACATGGGTGGATGAATAGATGGATGGGTGGATAGACAGATTGATGGACAGACAGACTGATGGACGGACGGACAGACAGATAGACAGATGGACACAGACATATATAATCTTTATCATTTCTTTGCAGTAGTCAAATTAACCTTTTTCTGTTTGCAGCGAATGGAGATTCCACATGCACAAACACACACACCCTCTCATGTCTGCACTATTGCCCTGTTTTTGTGCTACTGAACTTCACACATCAATCAATCGTTTGGTGAAGATTCAGAACAAGGGAGTTGGAGAAGACAACACCTCTGTGTGTGAGAGATCATGTTGTGTGTGTATATAATTGTGTGTGTGTGTGTGTGCGTGTGTACATGCCTCTGCTACCTCCCCGATCCAGGCGTGTTTGCAGGCTATGGCGGTGTGACCTACTTTAACTGCCTTGCTTGAATAATGTATCTCACAGAGACGGAGAGAGAGAGAGACAGAGATAGCGAAGAGGGGGCTAAGAGGCATGAGAGAGAGAGTAAAATGAGTGCGAGAAAGAGGAAGAAAAGGAGCGACAAAAAGAGAGCGTGAGAGAGAGAGTGAGAGAGAGAGAGGAGGAGGAAAGCAGTGAAACTCACAGCACGGTTTGTCATTCACACATCTCTGTCGATATGCCTCAGTGTCAACAAACAGTCTCCACCAGTGTGGAGTTAAAAGCAAAGCTGGAAAGAGCGTGAATGAGAGAATGAGGCAGGGAGAGAAAGAAAGAGCGTTAGTGCAGGGTTCAGATATGAGAAGAAAGCCCAGGTCTTTAACAGTCTGCAGTGCAGCCGCTTAGCTGGAGAGGAGGGAGGGGGGCGCAGACGGTTCGCAAGCATCCACACAGATGCTGCTTTATCCAGCACCTCCTTGTCACCTTTGTAACACGAATCCCTCTTTAAGTTCTCTACTGAAAAGACCAGAATAGACTAGTATGAATTTCAAGGCTGGTCCAGGCTGGAACTAGCTGTAGGACTGTCATAGCTATGCTCTTCACTTTGTTGGTAAAGCAGATCCACCAGCATTACCTTTCTAGTGAAGATTGACTAAGGCACACCACAATCTCAGCCATCTTGGTGATATTTTTAAACATTCTGCATAGGCAACAGCACCTCACTCCATACAATTAGCATGGGTAGCTATCATATTTGATATACAAAATTCTAAAACAATTATTTACATTACAATCAATCAGAAATCCGCCATACCTTTTGGTCATATAAATAACTGCAACTGCATCAAATTGCATATTTTTATAGATTAAAAAAAAAGATTGTCTAAAGTCTCAAAAAAACTTACATTTAATACATACGTATATATATTTCTGACTATTAATAAGCATAAATTACATAATACAGAAAGGCACTTAATTATTTAATTATTTTACTTGTATTGCACTGGAAAAAGAATAAAAAAGAACAAATGTCTTGTTTATAAAAATACATTTATTTAGGAAGCATTGCTGCACAAGACAATTGTGTCTTACTACATTGACAGATTCTCAGTTTAAAGTTAAAACATATACAAATAAATACGTAAATTTATCTTGTTTTAAGGATTTTTTTAGATATTTTTGTTGTAAAACCAGACAAATCAAGACAAGACAATTCTCCTTAGGATTATGATTTTTAATGTATTTATTTTTGCAGTGTAATGGTCTGGATAATCAAATCATTTTAATTACAATGAACTATCTTATATACTTTTCAGTATTACATAAAATATATATTAAATGTAATCATCATTGCACACACTTCCACCATCTTGGATGCACTCGCTGCAATGCATTTTGGGATTGCCTTCTCCATGAGGGACACATTTATGCTATGACCAAAGGTTTGAGATTTTTGTAACAATTTTCGGGTCAGGAACATGCCTTTTCTGGATTCCACTATACAAAACAAAACATCTGCCAGTAATTTCAGAAGATCTGGAGTAATACAGACAACACTATTATCACTAATTGTGCAAAATTTACAAAAAAGGAGAGCATTTTGCTAATGCCACTAAATTTCAAACCCATCCCTGTGTTTGTTGAATGCAAAATTTGCACATCTAGTCTCATTCAAAGGGTCTGTCTGTTTTTCTGGCCATATGTGCTCAATGTTTCAAGCATTAAATGTAAATTTAATTAAAGGTGAAGTGCTAATTGGATAATTTTTTAATGCCATAAGTCTGTTGACTGTGTGCAAGATTCTTGACTAATGAATGAATTGGAATACAGGAGCAGGATCTTAAAGGGTGAGTTCAGTCCATGAGTGAAAAATGTCATTAATTACTTACCCTGACATGTTATTCCAAACCTGACATGCACATGCTACAAATTAAGATATTTTTGATTAAATCTGACACTCCATAGACAGCTACAACTGAAATGTGCCCATGTCCAGAACACAAATTAAACGTATTTTTGATTAAATCTGAATCCATAAAAACACAGCAATACAACTGAAATGTGCCCACGTCCAGAAACGTAGTAAATACAACGCTACGAGAATACTTTTTTTGCACGAAGAAAACAAAAATAACAATTTACTCAACCATTCTTCTCCTCCGAGTTACGTTTTCCGCCATTTTGGAGAGTACCTAAGAACGTATTTTATGTAATCAGCGCTATTTACATTAGGGGGGAAAGCGCGAGCATGAACGTAATCTGAGTATTAAGTGTTGTTTACACTTAGGGGAAAGCGTGCGTATGCATTGGGAGACTCTCTAAAATGGCGGACGACGTAACTCGGGGGAGAAGAATGGTTGAGTAAATTATGTTATTTTTGTTTTCTTTGCACAAAAAAAGTATTCTCGTAGCGTCGAAAAACTGAAGTTGAGCCACTGATGTCACATGGACTGTTTTACCATTGTATTTACTACGTTTCTGGCCCTGGGAACATTTCAGTTGTGTTGCTGTCTATGGAAGGTCTGAGAACTCTCACATTTAATCAAAAATATATGAATTTGTGTTCCGAAGATGAACGCAGGTCTTACGGGTTTGGAACGACATGAGGGTGAATAATTAATGACATTAATTCATTTTGGAGTGAACTAATCCTTTAAGAGGCATTTGCGGTATTTGGGAAACCTGTTTGGAAACAAATCTAAATATTATATTATTTTTTTTAAATAAATATTGTATGTTATATATGCATTCCTGTTCAAAAGTTTGGGCTCAGTAAGAATTATTATTATTATTATTACTCACAAATTAATATACTTTTATTCCGTAAGGTTGCATTAAATTGATAAAAAAGTGCCTTTTACATTGTTAAAAAAATCACATTTCAAATAAAAGCTGTTCTTAGGAACTATTAGTCCTGAAAAAATGTATTAGATTCCACAAAAGTAGCAACCATTTCAAGAACAACCATTTATGTAATAGCTGCTGAAAATTTAGCTTTGCTATCACAGGAATAAACTACATTTTAAAATGTATGAAAGCAGAACTGAGTTATTTTAAATTGAAATAATAATTAAAATTAGTACTCTTTTTACTCTTTTTCTGATCAAATAACTGCAGTCATGATGAGAATAAGAGATATTAAAATGTTACTGACCCCCAATCCATTTGTGGTCAGTAATGGCACAGAAAATGATACAATTCTGCTTCAATTTGTTCACTTTAGCTATTTTTCTATGATTTGGCATGCTGGAGCAGAATCTGCCATCTACAAACTTTTGTTTCTTCTTTTAAAGCTTAAAAAAAATAAAAAAGCACAGAATGAATCTCCTGAACCACAATGCATCATGATCACTCTTTCAGTGGTAATGCAGCTTTTCTGCTGAAAACTCTTGTATGTAAACATCTGTCTGCGGTAATGTCAGTGGATTTATATCTGTGTGTGTGTGTCCCATCAAGGCAGTGACATGGATCATAAGGTTCAGCAAAGCTCCTCGCCTGTGCTTCCATGCTGTGTGTGTCACTCAGTCTCAGAGTACCCACAATGCTCTGGTCCGAGGCATCTCTCGAGCCTCAGTGGAGGTCACCATCCCCAGCAAAGGTAGACCAGAGGACACGTTTCATCAGACGACCGTAAACTTCACTCCCTCCCCCGTCGGGAGTACCGGAGGAGGCTGAAGGGGAAGGTTGTTTTAAAGTGAAGAGGATTTTGGTGCATATGCACTCTGCTGTGTGGGAGATGAGAGTACGGCCTTTCCCAGCAGGCTTTAGATACAGACAGAGCCCTCTGTCTCACACCCCCTCTGTACTTGTCTGAAAAGTGAAGGCAAGAGGAAAGAGTACAGGCTTGTACTGACCCGCCTGGCTGTGCCAGTTGTGTGTTTGTGTACAATTTTGGTGTTATGTTGGCTATACAATAGTGCTGATCCAAATCCTAACTAGCAGCCTCAGTGTCTACTACCTAGCGGAGAAGCAACACAAACAGCGCTCTGAACAGTAGCACCCACGACTTATTTCAATAGAGTTTGACATTAGCATGTTGCTAAGCAGTGTAAATTGCTAATAGGCATACAAAAATAATATTAGTAACAAATAAATCTAATTTTCGATTTATTACATTTAACAACTTTTTTACATTTAACTATTTAAAAAATATATTTTACCTCATCCACCAGTTTTGAATTAATTTAGTATTATTTATATACAATAACAGTATATAAATATTATTTATAAAAAGTTTTTGTTTTATATTTTCAGTTTTCATTTTAATTTTAGTTTGTTTTTGTAATTTATTTTATTATTTTTATCATTTTACATTTTTATTTCAATTTAGCTTTCATTTATTTCTATTTTCTGTTTGTTTTAATAATTTTACTTCAACCTCAACTTATTTAATTTCAAATTGTAATTTTTTGTTAAAGTTTTTAATCTAATATTTTATTTCAGCTTTATTTAAATGACCAAAAAACGTTTTCATTTTAGTAGAAGGATAGTCCACCTGAAATTAAAATTCTCTCATTTACTTGCCCTCATGTTGTTCCAAACCTGTATGCATTTCTTTTTTCTGCTGAACACAAAAGCAAATACAACCCAAATTCTGGAAATGTTGGGACATTTTTTAAATTTGAATAAAATGAAAACTAAAAGACTTTCAAATCACATAATATTTTATTCACAATAGAACATAGATAACAAATTTTTTAAATGGATACATTTTCCACTTTTTCCACTAAATGAGCTCATTTCAAATTTGATGCCTGCTACAGGTCTAAAAAAAGTTGGCACAGGGGCAACAAAGGGATGAAAAAGCAAGACATTTTTTAAAAAATTCAGCTGGGAGAACATCTAGTAACTAATTAAGTTAATTGACATAAGGTCTGTAACATAAAAGGGATGTCTCAGAGAGGCAGTGTCTCTCAGAAGCAACGATGGGCAGAGGCTCTCCAATCTGTGGAAGAGTGCGTAAAAAGATTGTGGAATACTTTAAAAACAATGTTCCTCAATGTCAAATTGTAAAGGCTTTGCAAATCTCATCATCTACAGCAGTGGATTTCAAACCCTGAGTTGCGACCCTCGGGTGGGTTCGCGAGACTTGAAAAATGGGTCGCCACTCGCATGATGATTTAAGGAAAACGTATGTAGGTAACGTCTCGGGTTACTCGCATAACCCTTGTTCTCTGAATAGGGAATGAGACGCTGTGTAAAGCTTACACGCTTTGGGAACGCCCCCAGGCATGCCGATTGTCTGAAACCCGCATAGAATCACGCCAATTCATTGGCTGATGGCGCGGATGCCGCCCTCAAAGTTCTCACGTCGTATCTTATACTGGCGAACGCGCCATCTGCTCCTCAGATTTCTCTGCAGAAAAGATCCCTGTCGGCAGCAAACGCAGCGTCTCGTTCCCTATTCAGAGAACAAGGGTTATTCGAGTAACCCGAGACGTTCTCTTTCATAGGTTCATTCAACGCTGACTAAAGCTTACACGCTTTGGGAACGATATACCAAACACTCCAAGCTAAGAATGCTGCCCTACCTGGCCCGTTTACGAACCAGACAGCACACGCGGCCGGTTCAAACAGACAGAACCTGAGAACCCAGAGCAGTGTCAAGATCTAAGTTATAAAACCTGATAAAAATGTGCGGAGAGGACCATCCTGCCGCTACACAAATATCCTCTAGGAGGACTCCTCTGAAAAGAGCTTGAGAGGAGGCCACGCTCCTAGTAGAGTGCTCCCGAACGCTGAGAGGTGAAGGAAGGCCACGCACCTCATAAGCCAGAGAAATAACGTCCCTCACCCAGTGAGAAAAAGTCCACGGCGGCCAGCACCAAAGCACACCAGCAACTAGGGAGATTTTCTCCAAAGTTTGGAGCGGTCCACATATATCTTCAAAGCTCGGACAGGATAGAGCATGTGAAGCCTCTCATCCTCACCTGAAGCAAAAGGAGGAGGATGAAAAGAGTGAAGCGTGACCACTTGAGAGCGAAACGATGCGGATAAAACCTTTGGAACATAGCCAGGCCTAGGCCGCAGGGTCACTTTGACCAGACCCGGGGCGAAGTCCATACACATTTCACTGACAGAGAGAGCCTGCAAATCCCCAACTCTCTTCAATGACGTCAGTGCCAACAAAAGAGTAGCCTTGAGAGTCAGAATCCGTTCTGGAGCTGACTCTAAGGGCTCAAACGGGGCTGCCATTAGACCCTCAAGAATCTACTGATAAGTCCCAGGAAGGAACTCCAATAGGATGTACTGGTCTCAGCCGTCGGACGCCACGCATAAACACAGAGACCAATCTGCAGAGACACAGATTCACGGAAGGCCGCGGAAGCCTCCGGGGCCCGACGGGGAAACACGGATGACTCCCTTTCAAAAACCTCAAGCGGAGGGTTTTGAGACGGAGGTTTTCACAAAATTTACATTTTGACACCCCATAAACCGCATCGCGTGCATGCGAAAAACCCATATACTTAACACACTTACTGTGCGAGTCGTCGCTCGCGATAAAGCGCGTGCACGGCGGCTGACAGCGACGATATTCCATGGCACTTCACCGCGAGGAGAACAGAGTTCTGCTACTGCAGTCGCCGAAGTGCAAATGAAGAGGTAATCCAAGAAAAATAGATCAAAATCGGGTCAGAAGAATCGCAACAAGAAGGGCTAATATGGCCGCTTCATGAAGGCAAAGAAATCTGAGGAGCAGATGGCCCGTTCGCCAGTATAAGATGCGACGTGAGAACGTTGAGGGCGGCATCCGCGCCATCAGCCAATGAATTGCCGTGATTCTATATGGGTTTCAGACAATCAGCACGCCCAGGGGCATTCCCAAAGCATGTAAGCTTTACGAAGCGTCGAGTGAACCTATGAAAGAGAACATATGAAGTTCAAGATTCAGGAAAGAAGCAACTAAATAAACATAAACAATAAAACGAATGTAACCGGCAGCCACCTCAGGTCAGAATCAAATGTGTATTTGTGTTAGCGCTGTTTTTCAGCGTTGTATTGTAGCAAATCAGAGACATATCTGTTGATTTCTATAACGCAATGGCAAATGGCCAGTTTTAGTCAGCCTGATCCATCCACTCAGAACCGTGCGATGCAGTTCAGAAAAATCCTCTGATTATAATGAACAAAGTTTAGAGGTGATGTAAATAAGATATTAATTGTGCCGTGTTGACAGATTCGTTGATTATAGCGGAATTAGATATCGCGATAAACTGAAATGAGTGACAGCTTTTTAAGGAAGCGCATTTTCTTTGGTGTATATAGCAGTGGCGTTCCGTCCATATAAGCTATGAATGCGCCGCATACCCAGGCTGTCTGAGAGAATGAGTTCACGGGCTAATTAATATAAACATGATTCTAAGTTGACACCTTATCATTTGAGATGTGACTTAAAGCTTGTGATTTGCTGGTATGCGCGTGATTTCATGCGAGATGTAAGCTGTTCGCGAACCGCTCGTCCAAGTGGGATAATGCGCTAGCTGTTGCTGCTCGATTGCCAAACATTACATTGTGTTTGATGCAAAACTAACTCGACGAAATCGTATGAAGAAAAAAAAAATACATCATAACTGTATATTTTCATGCTGTCATATATTTTCAAAGCAAATTTTGAAAGTCCACTAAAACCATATCTGGGCATAGACAATGTTGAAGACGTTATTGTCAACATGCCTACGTAGTAAATAAAAAAAAGTTTATAAAAATGTATATAAAATGTGAAATAACAAACATCAGGAAAAAAATTAGGAAACAACCTTTGTTTTCCATATACTTGTGTCGCTTACAGTTAAGCCCTTCTGTGATTTTATTGTTGTTTGCAACGTTACTTGGCAATATTTTAAAGATGTTATAATTTATTTATTTGGTATTTTGCATGGTCTATTATTGTCATCCGGGTGGGAGTATAACACCCATTCACTGGGAATAAAAAATAAATGAAAAAAACAAAATAATTTAGTCGATGCAGAGACGTATAGAGCAGGGGATTCCCCCATCTCCCTGTCAGGGTGCGTGAGTAGAGAGAGATGAGGTGAGGACTCAAGTGCAGGAGAATTCGGGTTTTTAATAATAAAATAAAACAAGATGAACAAAAACCACCCCGAGGGAGAAAAACAGGCAGGCAGGTAGGCAGAGAACTGCAGTACAATCAACATACACACACGACGTAAGACAACGGATCAGCACAAGACTGCAGACTCCAGGAGGCTAAATAAGGAGACAAATGAGGGTAACGAGGGAGACACAGGTGGAGCAACTGAAACAATGATTAGTTAACAAGATGGGAGGGGCAGACAATAGACAGGAGAGCACATGGCACCAACAACAAACAACAAGCCATGTGCTCAACACAGAGACATCTGGTGGCCAGCCCGGGCACACCAGCAGTACCGTGACACTCCCCATCCTCTCAATATTACGTATCATAACATAACAACGTGTCATAACGTAACTACATGTAAACGTTATTTGGCGGGTTTTACTTGGAAAATCAGCTGTTTTCTAGCATTCGAATAACTGATAAACCTGAAACGATAGAAGAAGGATTGAGATGAATTTAATTTACAAATAGCCTAAGTAGGAATGTGCATACTTTTAAATCAACACCTGCCACTGTGTTTTCCTCTTTGAGTTTGTCCTAAAAGCATGAGGAGAGGAGATGAGGTGGAGAGGAGGAGGAGGATGGGGGGGTCTTAATCTTAGCACTCCACATACCCAGTTAAAAAAGTCACCGCTTGCCACTGGTATATAAAGCCTTATTCTCCATTCAGAATTTGAATAAAAGTTTCGTTTTTCTTGTTGCTATGAGGACCATGTGGCGTACTTGCAACAAACCTTTGGAAGTGACATCCGCATATTCTCTTGAAATCGCAATGACATTGTGTTAATAATAACTATGGACTGGACAAAATATGATATGTCAGAATAGATGTGCATGAAGGCAAGCACGCTCACTAATTTCAGAAGCACCAACATTTTTGATTTTGGAACAGAGCTTCCTTCCGGAGCTCTACAGTGGGACTCGAGATCTGTCTTTAGCACAGTTGTCTTTCTTTCCTTCTTATATATATGTGTTCCTGTGGCTCAGTTGTAGAGCATTTCATTAGCAGCGCAAAAGGTTGTGGGTTCAAATCCCAGGGAACACACATACTGATAAAAAATGTATAGCCTGAATGCACTGTAAGCTTTGTATAAAAGCGTCTGCTAAATGCAAAAATGTAAAAATATATATATTGATGGGTCGCTTCAATAAAAAAAAAAAAAATAGGGTTGCTCTTAAAAAAGTTTTAAAACCACTGATCTACAGTGCCTAACATCATCAAAAGATTCAGAAAAACTGGAGAAATCTCTGTGCGTAAGGGACAAGGTCGAAGACCTTTGTTAAGATGCCGTGGTCATCGGGCCCTCAGACAATACTACATCACTCATCAGATTTATTCTGTCATTGATATCAATAAATGGGCCCAGGAATACTTCCAGAAACCACTGTCGTTAAACACAATCTGCCGTGCCATCTGCAGATGCCAACTACAGATCTATCATGCAAAAAGGAAGGCATGTGTGAACATTGTCCAGAGGCGCCGTCATGTCCAGTGGGCCAAGGCTCATGTAAAATGGACTGTTTCAAAGTGGAAAAGTGTTCTATGGTCAGACGAGTCCAAATTTGACATTCTTGTTGTAAATCACGGATGCCGTGTCCTTCGGGCTAAAGAGGAGGGAGACCTTTCCAGCGTGTCATCAGCGTTCAGTTCAAAAGCCAGCATCTCTGATGGTATGGGGGTGCATAAGTGCATACAGTATGGGCAGTGTGCATGTTTTGGAAGGCACTATGAATGCTGAAAGGCATTTTTAGAGCAATAAAGGTTTTAGAGCAACATATGCTCCCCTCCAGACGACGTCCATTTCAGGGAAGGCCTTGTTTATTTCAGAAGGACAATGCAATACCACATACCGCAGTTATTACAACAGCATGGTTTCGTAGTAGAAGAGTCCGGGTGCTGAATTGGCCTGCCTGCAGTCCAGATCTTATAGAGAACCTATAGAGAACATTTTGGTGCATCATTAAATGAAAAATACATCAAAGACGACCACAAACTCTTCCGCAGCTGGAAACCTAAATCAGGCAAGAATGGGACCAAATTCCAACACCAAAACTCCAGAAACTCATAACCTCGATGCCCAGACGTCTTCAAACTGATTTTGGGTTGTATTTCAAAGAATGTTAACAAAACCATTTTGGTGCCCATTGACTTCCACTGTATTTCGAAGACAATGGGAACCAAAGCTGCTTAAGTTGAGTAAATGATGACAGACTTTTTTTTTTGGATGGACTATTATTTTATGTTGTTTTATTTATTTATATATATTTTATGCAAAGCAGTAGTAATATAGTGATTGGCCTAAAGATGGTATCTTAGGCTGCAGCATAATTACGATGACCTTTTGAAAAATACTTTGTGTCAGGAGAGCACCTATGAAGTTTTAAAATGCCGCCTCCATAGGCAGCTCGCTAGGTTTTCAAGTAAAACATTTTTTTTAAACGTATATACACAAATACACAAAAGCTACAATGCACAAAGTACAACAAACACACGTTGTTGCACCCCCACGGCTCCGGTCCTTCATCATGCCGAAGATCACAGGGCTGAAGGTCTTGTCAGTCAACCTTCGATCAAAGCAAAGCCAGGCTCTCTACACGGCGCGCTCTCCCCTGCATCGATTTCCCTCTTTTTCATCTCGGCTGTGTGATGTTCGCTCAAGATAGGGCTGAGGTTTTGGACGGAGCCGCCTGCAGCAAAGCAGAGCTCGCGTTGGATAACACTGCGCTCTGCTGAGGAAGAATGGAAGAATGTTTAATAAAATAAACATATTGAGTAATTGCTTTGTTTTTCCTCAAGGGGGCAGTAATGTTAGTATTCCTTTCTGTGAAATAGGAATCAACCGAATGAAAGAGACTTGAATATTTATACAGGCATGCACACACACAGCCGCACATACCACAATGCATGTGGAGGTTTAGAACAATGGGAACAGAAAGAGAGGATATTTAGGGGGGAGAGAAGAGAGAGAGTGAGATTGCTGGTTGAGTGAGCTGATAAATGAGAAGCCAGGCTGAATGAGGGATGTGCATGGCTGGCTGGCTGGCTGCTGCTACTGCTGCTGTGTGAGACTCAGCCTACACTGGCAGAATGTAAAGCAGCAGCAGGCACACCGGGGTGCAACGGCTGTCCCAGCCCCCTACAGGCATGAACACACACACACACACACACACACACACACACACACACACACACACACACACACACACACACACACACACACACACACACACACACACACACACACACACACACACACACACACACACACACACACACACACACACACACACACACACACACACACACACACACACACACACACACACACACACACACACACACACACACACACATCATTGTCCCTCACATTCTCTCGTTCCTCCTCTCTTTTGCTCATTGGAAAAGGATTGAAAGAGTAAAATGATCAAAAACAGTGCAAGCTGAATAATTGCACAAAATGTTGTAGAACTACGACATCGAATGATAGGAAGCTATTAAGGCAGGATTTCAGAAATAACGGGTAACTCCAAATGCTTTTTCCTCTGAAGGCTTTTCTCATCTTGGACAGTCCGTTGGGCTGAGAACTGGAAGATGAGCGCGGTGGCAAATAAACACTGGAAAACTGTTATCGGGGGTCCTAATGTGTGGATGAAATAAACAAAACATCTCATAGCTCAGCTAGTTGTGTTTTTATTAACACAAGATTGTCTAAAAATGATACCCAGCATAATACAAAGAAGTACACCCATTTAAAGAGAAACTCAGATTTTAACACACTAAATTCCATAATCAGTCTGGTAAAACAAAGCAAAATATATATATAACTTTGGATTATATATATATATATATATATAATCCAAAGTGTAAATAAACTTAAAAGTGGATTATACAATTTGTGAAACATTAAAAGTGAAATATATTATTACAATAAATATTAATTAGATTATATATATATATCATTAAAAAGATAACTAATAAACATATCTAATTAATATTTATTGTAATAATATATTTTAATTTTATATATACACTACTGTTCAGAAAGTTCAAAAAGGGCTAGTAAAACTTTTATTTTTTCTTATGCTCATCAATTCTACATATATTTGATCAAAAATATAGTTAATATTGTGAAATATTCTTACAATATAAGATAATTGTTTTTTTCTTTTAATGTATTTTCAAATATATTTTGTTAATGTGATTTTCAGCAGCCATTAGGCTACTCCAGTCTTCCATGTCACACGATCCTTTAGAAATCATGCTAATATTCCAATAACAACTGTGCTGCTTAATGTTTTTGAGATTTTTTTTGATGAATATAAAGTTCAAAAGAACAGAATTTATCTGAAGCTTAATTTTTTGCAACAGTGTCTCCACTGTCACCTTTGATAAACTTAATGCTTTCTTGCTTAACAAAAATATTCTTTATTAAAACATCCTACAGGGCCCAGAGTTTTGAATGGTACTGTATATACAGTTTACATTTTTAAGGATTTTTTTATATATATGGACTGGAAAGCAAAATATAAATACCAACTAAGACCGTGTGTTTTGCATTGTGTGCACATGCACCTCAATCCAATCTCAAATAAGATCTGTCTGGCGTGCTTTTTGCTTGTGAACGATCTCTCTGAGCCTGCAGTGTTTCAGGCAGTGTATAGAAACCACTCTCAGCTGACCAAAAGGAAAGAAAGCACAAGAAAGAGGGAATAAGCTGGATGTTCTTATTTGCCTTTACTGCTCTTACAGTGCAGTGGGCTCATTAAAAGCGCTGAGGATGCTCTGAAGACACGCACATTAAAGACTGTGGAGTAACATTCCAAGACTGTGAAGCAGACAAAGTATAAATACGAACGAAAATGGCAAAACAGATTTATAGCAATGCAGATTTTAACTAGTTATGTGTCCTTGAGAGTCTTTTTACAGCGTAATAAAACGAAGGGGTGATAACTGGAATAAAACAAAGGTAAGCAGAGAGAAAAGAGAGGGAGGGAGGAAGGGAGGGAAACAGAGAACAATATGAAGGTATGGCAGTATACTTGAAAATGCCTTTGGCCACACGCACAAATTCTAGTGTACAGGCATCATTAAAAAAAGTTAATTAATCTTAATTAACTTCTCCTTTGTCTTAGAGTTCTTTATTGCAGGCGGAATGATTTGCCTCACAAGGGGAAGAATTGGGCACAGCCTAATGCCATAATCAGCGGTCTGCAGGAGGCAAGGCACTCACGCTGCTGATTGCTTTTTGACAGACTCGTGCTCTGACGTGCTGCTTTTCTTTTCTTCCCCCCCCCATCTCTCCCTGTTTTCTGTTGTAGGAGCAATCTAAATCATGCACATTATGAAATGGAAGACGGCTAATCCAAAGCAGTGAAGAACTTAAGGTTTTGCAGAAGAGGGTATTTTTGTCAAGCCCCTTTGTTCACTGTGCCAACGGGCAGCTCTCAGTGTCCGTTTAACAGGGATACGTGTGTGTGGACTGGAACGGGTTTGTGTCCATGTATGCATGAGAGACAGACAGAAAAAGAGGACGAGAGAGAGAATCCAACTCTCTTCTCATTCTCTCTCGTCATAATTGTTTGAGAGCTGGCTATGATGAGACGTGCGGTGAATCGCAACTCAGTCTATCACTCACAAACAAACAAGAAAGCAAAGAAGAACAAAGACCTTCTCCTCAGTTACACAATGCAGCAAAGCTTGATGGTTTCTAAGCCCATAAGTGCTAAAGCTGCTGATATTCTTATTATTATTAGACTATCAGCTGAGCGTCCAAACATTCAGGCCTCAGGATATACCCTGGTTGTCAAGATGCTGAATAATTCAGTGTTGAAAAAACAAAAGTTAGATCAGCATAAATGGCAATACTAGTTCAATGAGGTTTGTGCTGTATAACTAGACCAACTAATAACTAGCTATATTCCAGATTATATATATAGCTTCAATCATTCTATGAGAATGGTGCAGCAAGCAATTAGCTAATAGCTTAAAGGGGACATATAATGAAAATCTGACTTTTTCTGTGTTTAAGTGCTATAATCAGGTCCCCAGTGCATGTACTATCCCAGTAACTTTGTTTTGGTAAGCCTTTATCTGCTAGCATGTTAAAAAATGAACTGCTCAGATTTCACTCCCCCTGTGACGTAGAAAGGGGATCTTATTATAATATTACCTCTTCTTCATCTGCACATTTCCCCCTATGGCTCCGCCATTTTGTTTTTGTGATTTCTTTCCCTGCTGTTTACATTCACAGACATAATCGATTGTGTTTTTATAACTTATGTGTGTTTTTAACACAAACTTGTTTGTATTTGACAGTATAAGCACAATAAGACATGCAAGAGAACTTAGTTTTGTACTCACATGCCATCTGACAGCTGCTTTCTGTACATGTGCTTCAGATGTGTGCGGTCCCAAAACTGTATATCAGATACATTGGACTTATGATTTCAGCATGATGGACATGACAATCAAAACCTAACAGATGTTTTTTTGGCAGAGATCTGAGGTACAAGCTGCAAAGGCACAGTCTTATTCTGAAAAGGGGGCGGGGAACAGCAGCTCATTTGCATTTAAAAAGACATGCACGAAACAGTGTTTCTGCTTCCACTCAAAATTTACACAATTTTCAAATTTTGCATTTTCAAAATGATATAATAATTGATTTGTGGGGTATTTTGAGCTGAAACTTCACAGACACATTCTGGGGACACCTGAGACTTATATTACATCTTGTACAAAGGGGCATAATAAATGCCCTTTACATAACTACATCAAAATGATCAGAATTATTGTTTGGGAATTATATAGCTAGCTTAAGTGGTTACATTAAAATGATCAGATGATGACAATGATGTAGTTAGTAACTAGGTACTAGTTTAGCTACAACAAAAGGGCTGTACTGGTTGACAATTGTTTTCCTGGTAAACAATTACTAATTATTTCTAATTAGGAAGCCTGGTAACCCTTACGAAAATGAACCATGGTTTTATAAAAAAAAAAAAAAACACATGGTTACTATAGTTAAACCACGGTACCCACAAATTAACTGTGGTTTTGCTACACTAAGCACTGTTAAACCATGGTATTTGTAGTAAAACTGTGATTATACTAATGGTAATCAATGTGCCAAAAAACATGGTTAATACACTTTTACTATAGGTAAATTCTTTTAAGGTTTACTTTTCATTTTGTTCCATCAAGCCAAATAGAAATATAAAAAGCGGTTTCTCTTCAAATTTGCGTTTGCGTTCAACAGTCTCCAGATGGTCTTTATTTGGTGCTGCGGTGTGAGGTAAATATGGAGGAGGGCAGAGAGTGGCACGCGACACTTGGGCACCGGGGGCTGCTGGGAGTGTGTAGCGGCCATCTTGCCTGCGTTATCTCTCTCCCATATGTTCACCCCGGGCTGGCTCATCCTGCCGTAATTGACTTTCTCCATGGAGCCCAGCCATAGCTGCAGGCTGGAGTGCACTTGTGTGCCTGTGCTCACCCTGATAAAACTATTACACACTCCCCCAGCGATTCAGTGTGTGCATGGCACACGATGCGAGTGTGTGTGTGTGTTTGTTTCCGAATCGGAAACTGTACTCCAACCACTGCAGTATAATTGGAATCTAGAGAGGCAGTGGGCTGTGGTGACACTGGCATAGATCCTTGACTTTGCATGAACTCCAATCGGAAAGCACAGTTCAAATTTATATCCCTTTTCGAGGAACCTGATAATGTTCCTCGTGGCCGGAGTCATGCGAGTGCACAAACATGAGCAGAAACAAACAATGCTCGCTAAAGCAGACAGTAACTCTGCTGTAGCTGCGCTATAAAGCGTTTACTCCTCTCTAGCTGGTGTTGTGTTGAATAGTAAAAACCTTTCTGATGTTTGTGTGCTGCACAGCCCCACTGAGCTTCCTGTGAGCTGCTCCCAATAAAGTCTCACCTGTGGCACTGTTATTTTCTCTCTCTTTCTTTTTTCCAGTGATGTGCCTCGGGCTCTTGGATCCAAGCCTCTATCCGGGTCCTTTGAGTGTCAGTGCACTGATTGTCACTGGGGCTTGTTAAATTCGTTAATTGTATTGAAGGCTGTCACGTTTTCACGGGAGGGAGAGAAGCTGTAAATTATTCATTATCCCTTGAAAGGCAAAAGACAGCCGAGGCGAGGGAACGGTGCTATGTAGGTCACTTCCTTCTCTCCCACCCCCTAAACCGACAGTCAGAGGGAGAGGGAGAACGAGAGAGCGACAGACAGAGTAAGAGAGTGCTTAACTGCAGCATAACCATGGAACTGCGGCTAGGAAGCCCCACAGGAGGAATACTGATGACAGGAAGCTCTCGCCAAGACTGCTGCACTTTCAGTTTGTATATACTTCAGTTTGGAGCCGGTTGCAACTTTTAAAGCTTAATCAAATTGGAGTGGCAGTACCTTTCTGTTTCCCTGATATAGCCATGCTCGGGCCTTGTTTCTGATGCAGCAGTCCCAGGAGTTAGATTAGTACTAGGGCTACACGAATCACGATTCAACAAAATAAAGATGTGTTTCAGATTGAAGCAGAGCACTGTGTTCTTTTACACACAAGCAGCTCATGATCCAGTGTTTTCAGCATCTCTGAGCGTCTCGGTTCACACATTGCTTTGGGTCACTTATAATGTGCATTAGTGAGCACAACATGCACCAGCCATCTTCCCGCACTTGTATTGAGAAGCACAAACCAGCTGTTGTCAATAAAATTGAAGCTTTAAGCGCTCTCTGCATTAAAAACTTGAAATATTAATATTTAAAAATTATTATTACTGTTTTTAATAGTAGTAGTCTCTTAAATACTTAATAGTTAAACTTAACATTTTTACAGTAAAATATTACACTAATAATATATCTTTTGTAAAATATCTTTAATAATATTTATTGATTTATGATTATTTTTATTACTAAATAGAAAATGTAGGGCTCAACAGTTTGGCATAAATGTTTAAATTACATATCAATATGACTATAATCACCATCATCATCATATAGATTAATACTATAGTCATATTTATATACAATCACAATATTTTGGCCAAATTGTGCAACCCTACAAAACGAGCACAGCAAACACGGAGCTTAAAGATACAAACAAACAAAAAAAGAATCACAATTTAACTTTTTATCAGAAAATCGCTATTATAATATTCCCACAAATTGTGAAGCATTAATTTATATACATAACGGAACCTAGACTCTGGTGCAAACATGCCGAAGACGGAGGCTTAAAAAGCTTTAATAATGCCTACTTCATCTTGAAGCACCTATAAACCTGCATGGAATCACAACAAGTTTCTCCTGCTTCCCGAAGTTTAAAATGTGAGTTTTGCTCATATTTCTCTTTTATTACGGTTCTAAGTCAAAGTGCTTTTTAGCTCGCTGTGGCAACGGGGGGCGCCTGTACTCACGGTGGGAACAGGCAGCCATTTTGGCTCCACACAGGGAACCTGATGGCGTAAATACGGCTGCCATCAATCAATCCCTGGAGCCCTGCAGCGACACCATCCCTGATCCTTTTCTCTCACCCTTTCTTTCTTTCAGTATCATTTAAAGACACACACATCTTTAACATAACACAAACCTCTATTTGTATGCATTTGAACACAGGGAAAATATATATTTCTATGAAAACAAGTCTAAATAGATTTAAATATCCGCTCTCCAACATCATCCACTGCTTTGCATGTACATGACAATTGTGTATCAAAATCAGGATAATCACTTGTGAAATAATCAAGAATTAGCCGGTATAATCAACACCATTACAGCTACATGAAAGAATCATTAGTGGAGGTGTTACAGAAGAATAGTGCTGATGGTGAGTGGGTGTACGCACGCACTGAAATAACTCAAGCGGTCATCAGGACGAGACTGAAACAACATTGAGCTTGGAGGTGGTTCAGAATTCAGCAGGAAATGAAGTTACTGAGAGGAGAGTCATAGAGCGGAGAGCTACTGCAACAAAAGCTGTGAATGAGAGTGACGTAAATGGTATTAATGCCAAACTGGTTGGTAAGAGAGCTTAAGTAAGACCTAAACCTTTTAAACTTCACTGAAGAAAATTCCAAAGTAGAGGTCGGAAGCATATGTTGTGTTTGGATGCTGCATCCACGCCAGGCTGATTCAGCTGCTCAGCCAGCGAGACCTACAAATAAAACAAAGTCAACACTGCTTTTAATGGCAGTTAATAAAGAAAAATGTTATTTGCAAATGTATCTATCCGTATTGAATATAAACCAGACACACTCCAATTTATGCCCACTACAAAGCATGCCAATAGAGCGCTGCAAGGGTGACATATTTTTGTAGGCCAAATCCTGGAAAGGAGTTAGCATTTTTGTCAATATAGGATTTTGGTTAAATGCCTAAAATAAGGTCTGTGGCTAACACAAGCTTAAGATATGTTCATCTTTTATTTTACGACATGTATTTTAAATTAATCTACTCAGTAGTCCCCTTTGTTGTGTGCCTTGTTGTGTTTACAATCACAGTATTGCTAAATATTCTAACTTAATCATTTGTTTATAGCCTATGTTTATGTTTAGCTTTTTATATTTCTGGCAATTGTGTTTAGGCTAAAGTTAAGATTAGCATTAACAAAATGAAGTAAAGAATCATAAACGTTTGTTGGTCATAGATTATTTTCTGTAATCCAAAATGTCAAGGAAACTAGGGTGATACTCACTTTCGGGTCAGCCTCGCTATCGCCACCTTGTGACAATGTATTATATTTTTAGCCGGTCTTCAGCTGTATATATTGGTTTTGTCAACTTCGCACTTTTTCACTTTTTATTTTCTCTGGATTTGCTAGTATTGAAATTTGGGACAATATTCTATAGCTGATAAATTCATGTTATGCCCAAATTCAGCAGTGAATGGCCAAAAGTTCATACCAGTGGTTCTCAAACTAAATTTAAATGGAGATGAAACAAGCTTTGAAATAAGCTAAAAACAGAAGCTGGTGTATGCTGATTAACGACGGACAGACAGACTTTTTTGTGAAGAAGAACCAGGGTTCTTTCATTATACGTGCGTGGATTAGCAAATCATCAGCACAGTTACTGATAAACATCTCTCCTGTGAGAGATTATTTTTCTATTGAAACTAATACATCTGGCTCTTTACAAAAAAACTACATAAAACAAATTCTAATGCTCTCGAACAAATACAAAAGGATGAGAGCTGGGCGAAGGAGAGCAAGCCCACAGAAGATGGAGGGAGCGAGAGTAAAAACCTTGTAGGTTGAGACTGTAGGAAGCTGATTAACATTTAATAAAGATCCATGAGTCAGACTGGATGACACTGGAGCAGTGGGCAGCCCAGACGGCTGCTGTTCAGGCGAAGGGGAGATGGGCGCTCAATACTAACGAAAGAGGAAAAGGTCATAATGCAAGGGCACAGCTTTACACTCTTTCCCTTTGACAGTCTCGCTTATAGCGGTTCTCTCTGTTCCCAGTGCAGGACAAGCCTCTGCTGTTGCATTTCACCAACTGTGCTATGTTTCTCACATGTTATACTGATGTAAATCAATGCCACTGTGAGAAAAGCAAATGTACATTAACCTTTAGCACTCAGAGCTCAACGCACTATGAGCAAGGACGCTCTTGCTGCCGACATGTCACATATTGATTTGTACACCCACAAAGCTGGTAGTCATGTGACTCAACGTGACCTTCAGCTCAGTGCATCTTAATATATCAGCAGGGGTCAGTTTTGGAAAAAGCAGAGAGTGAAATGAGAATTGTTATTTTGCAATGCAAATTAATTGCTTTTTAGATAAAGTAAGAAAATGTTAATCTAAAATGAAAGTAAACAGTAAATGGATGTCAACAGTGCATCCACACACAACGTAACTCATTTTACTGACACACACAAACATGCAGTTTTGGGGTCAGAAAGTATTTGGTTTTATGTATATCAACAAGGAAGCATTACATTGATCAAAACAGTAAAGACATTGATAATGCCACAAAATATTTGTACTTCAAATAAAAAAAAAATTAAAAGTTAAAACGAAGTTAAAAACACTTTCTATTCATCAAATAATCCAGATTTATTTTAGTCATGGTTTCCATAAAAATATTAAACAGAAAATCAGCATTTTAGAATTATTTCTAAAGATTAATAATATGACATTGAAGACTTGAGTAATGGCCAAAATAATAATAAATAATAATCACGATATTACTGTTTCTCATAAAACAAATGCAAATTTGGCTAGCAAAATAATACAAAAAAAAAGTATATATATATATATATGGAAATTTACCTGCAGTCTAAAGCATGAAGAATATTAAACTTTTAAAAGTAACACTTACTTTTAACATTTACTGCTGAATATGACAAATATTGACTAAATTTCAATGATATTTTCATCTATGACTATATATAAAAACTAATTGCACACTGGAAAGCACTTTATCAATCAGGCAACTTCTAATCCAGTTGGCTGACTTTACACAACCTCCAAGAGTAAAGGAATACAGGGCTTTTTATCATTCCACAAAGTCATGTTTACAAGGTACTGAGTTGATACAATTAATTATTTGCCAACATTTACAAGGTTAGAGATACAAAAAACGTTGAAATATATACTTTAGACACCCATTATCTGCATGTTCTCCTTTAGTTTTTGATCACGTCTAAATCAAGTATTACGTTTGACAAAATCTATCTCTGAGTCTACACATTTTCTCTCTTTTTCCAGTATTTGTACAACCACACAAATGTCTATATTGTGGAATATATTTCAGATAAAACCATGGTGAAATCAAAAACACCACGATTGGTTGCTGTACATGTCAAATAGATTGTTTAAGTGGATGGGTCTTTGCCAGAATACACTGCTATATGAACCAGACCTTCCGCTGTTTAGTAAAACCTGGCAACACGAGACTGGGTGCATGTGCACTGCTGCATGTGACTCCATGTATCCAATCCCATTAGTAGGGAATCTTTCGAGTACTGGCCTCCCACTCTTTCTCCCTTAGTGGCTTTCCATCTGAAATGCTGCAGTGCCCTCAGTTGGTAATGGCACTTCTTAGTGCTCTCCTGCTTGTCATGTCAGACTGATTTCAGACCTGGAGCCAAACCAATATAGCGAGCTTTTCCGACCGAGACTCTACTCCGATTTTTTATTTAATCTACTCCCAAATCAACAAAGACAATGCTCATTTATGTTAGTGGTAGTATAAAGAGCTAGAAACACAAAAAGGGACTTTGTGGTGAGGAGGGGAAAGAGAATGAGGGAGAGAAATAACGAACGGCTGAACACAGAGCGTGAACGAGCGAAAGAAATCAATAGCTAGGTTTCATGCAGGGCAGGTTGCTGTGGGCTGTGTTGTCAAGGTGACAGAGGAGCTATGGGGCTTGGTTGCGCAGGCTGATGAATGGGCAGCGGTTGAATGACCTCATGCTATCCATACTGCTCTGCTCCTCTCCAGCCTGACTGAACCTGTGGCGCACACCTTCTACTACTGTATCAACACCAGCTCGCTTCATGCCAGCCGCTCTTTGCCATGCCAGGGCCAGAAGTGGGCACAGATGCTTACACAAGCCTGGCTGTGTCTGGCAGAGATTTGCGCGTAAATCTAATCAACAAAGGAATATGGTTGTTTCTGCTACATAAAGATGCCAATTTAGGCAAAGGCTGCAAGTTGCTATAGTTGCAGGACAAATTTTGTGAACCCTGACATGGATTTCTGTATAAAATTATAATAAAATATGATCTGATCTTGAGTCAGAACACTAGACAAACTGCAGGCAACACACTAAAATGAACACATACATAAATTTTACCTTCATGTCATAGTTATCTTTGATGCCTTTTTATTATGTGAAACACAGCTTTGAAGAACGTTGACATTTAACCTGCATTGGCTCATATTAACTTTCATTGTATGGACAAAAATAAAAAGGTTTGGAAAGACATGAGGGTAAACAAATGAGTAGAATGATTGTTAAATTATCTTTGGTTAGCTATTTATTTAAAAGGATCATAAACTGTCTTTGTTTTTTATTTTGTCCTGTTCTATGAGACCCACTTATAATGTTATCGAGATTTTTACATCAAAAGACATCATAATTTGGAATAGGCTATTTTCTGTCCTGTTTTGACCCCGTCATCAGAAAACTCTGTTTGAATAGGCGTGGCGTATTGTAGACTTGGAAGTAAACGCCCACAGCTATGATTGGCTAATAGTTGTGTATTTACAGTGTACATTCCTCATAGATGGATGCTGCTGTGATTTTGGTTAAAAACGCATAAATACTTATATCAAACAATCTGTTTAACAGACAAAGCAATAGTGTAAACGAATCTGCGGTAAAATTAAGTGAACAAAGGACTAAGTTCTTACTTTGATTTTGAAGAAATAACATATACATACATATCTCTGGTCAAAATTTTGAAATAATTAAATTTTTGAATGTTTTTGAATGAAGTCTCTTATGCTCACCAAGGCTATACACCAATACAGTAATTTTGTGAATATACAATTTAATATTTTTTTTAAATATAATATATACCTGGGATGGAAAAGCTGAAGTCAGTGCTACATGATCCACCAGAAATCATTATAATATGATTTTTATATAATATTTTAGCTATTTTTTATATTTTTTATTTGGTATAGTGACCAATTCTCACCATTAACTAGTTGCTTATTACCATGCCTATTATTAACATATTGGCTGTTTATTAGTACTTATAAAGCACATATTCTGCATGACCATATTCTACATTCCTAATCCTACCTAATACCTAAACTTAACAACTACCTTACAAATAAGCAGCAAATTAGTAGTTTATTGAGGCCAAAGTCATAGTTAATGGTTTGTAAATGGTGAGAAAAAGACCTTAAAATAAAGTGTGACCTTTTATATTATACATTTTATATATTTTGTATACATAAACAAACAAAAAAGAAAGAAAGAAAAGAAACTGAGCTACTAGAGGTGAAGCACTTAGAGCTCTTAGAGTTGAAAAGCATGCAATATTAAAACATGAAGTAAACAAGAGTACTGCTCTACCCCCTAATGCCCTTTATAATGTTTGCTGGTAGTGAGAGAGAGAGAGAGAGAGAGAGAGAGAGAGAGAGAGAGAGAGAGAGAGAGAGAGAGAGAGAGAGAGAGAGAGAGAGAGAGAGAGAGAGAGAGAGAGAGAGAGAGAATTTACGCATACTCATTCACTGAGTTGTGCCATCTGCTCAACTTGGCAGCTTAACATTATATATGGTGGAATGCCCCTCCCTCTCTCTCTCTCTCGTTCTTTCTCTCTGATGATCAATCAGCAGTGGTTGCGGTCACCACAAAGTTATCCGCAGGGTCACAGCAGGCACAGCGGGCCCAGCAGAAACTCTGGGCACTAGTAGATCAGCAGGGGTGGAGCATTCATGGAGGCAGAGAGTGCAGGACAAACACAACACACACAGAGCCACAGCTCTGTTATACAGCAGAAACACCGTTAATGTGAAAATACAATATGAGCTTGCTCTTATTTTGCTTTTTTTAAGAATTTTTGTCAGAAATTTTCAAGACACATTATTTTGAGGTTTTGTGCAAGCTAACATTTGCACCTTAGCCTTAAAGTGATAGTTCACCCAAAAATGAAAATGATGTAATCAATTACTCACCATCTTGTCGTTCCAAACCATATGATCTTTATTCATATTTGGTACACAAATTAAGATATTTTGATGAAGTTGAGAGCTTTCTGACCCTGCAGAGACAGCAAAAGAACTACCCCGTACAAGACCAATAAATGTAGGGCATCAAAATAGTCCATGACATCAGTGGTTTAACGTTAATTTGATGAAGCTACGAGAATACTTTTTGTGTGCAAAGAAAACAAAAATAATGACTTTATTCAACAATTTCTTCTTTTCCGTGTCAGACATTGACACCTTCACCTCAGGTGAGTGGTACAAGCAGCTATTTAGCGCTTTCTGACTAACTTGTAATTTATACATTTTGTGTGTATATATATATATAATAAATATACACACATACACATGTACAGATATATTGATCATAAAGAAAAACACTCAACCAGTGTACTGTTGCTACTGTTACTGTTAGATGACACTCACCTCTTTTCCACTTATAAGAGTTATTGAAATAAGGAAATATATGTCCTAAAAAGCAAATAACAGCATGTTATACTGCCTGCTGTTGTTTGCCCACAAGCTTGGTGCAGTTGTGCTGTAGAAGGCCATGCTCCAGCGAGATAGAAAATAAGGCACAACAAACCCTCTGACTCATCTCATAGAAGAAACATGAAACATTTGCATCTTCTCTGCTGCACAGCTAGATGTGGGCCAAGATCAACCTCTCTCTCTCTCTCTCTCTCTCTCTCTCTTTCTTCCCTCCATCTATCGTTGCATGTCAGGACTGCTCTGAGAGCCAGCTCCACAGCGGGGAGACATTCCTTCACATCTGACGGACTGATAATGGTGCCCCCTCTCCGTTCACTTGACCGGACATGATCGGTACACTCTGTCGCTCTCTCTCCTTTTTTCTGTCACACATACACACACACAACCACATCCACGAAATGCACCCGTTCATTCAGGTTGATTCCATCAGAGGAGGATCTCAGGGGAAGCTAATTAAGTTGAAGGCAGGCCCTGCTGTCTGCTGATGAGCTGCAGAGACTCAGACTAGCCAGCATCTTCTCATAACTTGCCTGTATTATCTACAGCACTGCCTTCATATAGTTCGGTTCTGCCTGTCAAGAGATTACTGTCTGTCGTTTATGCATAACTGGCTAGGAGTGAAAGATTAGGAAGAAAGAGAGAGCGAGAGAAAGAGAAGAGAGAGAGAGAAAGAGAGAGAGAAAGAGAGAGAGAGGGAGCGAGAGGGAAAGAGAGAGAGAGGGAGCGAGAGAGATGGGCAAATCTGGATGGATAAATCAGTCCGAGAGCTGGTTTGAGAAGTCAGATTGTAGACAGGGGGCACCATTGAGCATTTCATACTGTTTTATCAGTTGGAAATTAAGGCACACCTTTATAATACCTGGGTTGTTTCTGAAATTGCCCCTATACGCTTATTTAAAACACTATTTGAGTAGACAACCATTTTTAATGGTGTCCAAAACCATAGTGGACATTATCATTTCAGTGTCATAATGCACCTCAATAATTAATATACAACTGATGTGACTAAAGAATATACACACTGTGAGAATTGCAGTGTCTGAGTCCACTCATTCGTTTTTTTACTCATTCAGTGTACTGGAGTAATGAAGGAAATAGTGAATGAGGGTATCAGGACGATTTTGGATACAGTCCTGGAGAAAAGCATCCATTAGCATTCCCATGCATATCAATCACCTGAGACGTATGTTACTACTCACAACAACACTGACTGGCTGATGAGCTCACAAGAACAAACGGAAAACCTTCACTAGTGACTATCTAGAGTTGTGATGTGAAAAGCAGCAGACAAGGCTAAATAAATATGACATATTTACAATAAAATTAAAAACACATACTATAATAAAATGTTAGCTAGATAAATGCCCCTTGCATTTTAAATACTATTTACTAAGATGGATAAATGGCAATTAAATTAAATGGCCATCAGTGGAGATATTACAAAATCATATTTTTCTTCTTCAATGCCTGATTAAACATGTAGCCCATTATCATGATATCATATTCTAGTGAATCAAACAACGCAAAGCTGGTGTAGGCTTAGCTGTTAGCTTGCTAACCAAAGGCAAACTGAAAAAAGGTAACATAAATATTTACTTAGACTATATTCAGCTTGTAATGTAATGTAAGGTCTTGCCTTTAATCTAATTTAAAAATATTGTCATGAATAAGAATAAATATACATTAAAATGACCAACTACAATTGATAACCAAACAGTGAATAGTAGCCAATAAATAAATAAAACAATTGCCCAGTGGAATTGCGGATTGATGAAGAGAGATAGACAGGGAGATGCTTGAGGTTCACAATATGCCAGTCGAGCACACTAACCACTCCCCGAACTCATTTAGATAGACTCTACAGATAGATAAGATCCATGACAACAGCAGCTAACTGGCAATATATATATATATATAATATATATATACCTTAGAAAACAACTGAAAATAAACTCTCATCTTCGCTTCTGCGATGCAAATGAGGAAAAGAGAAAAATATGGCGATGGTGCGGAAAGGCTCCCTCAGCTTGTGCAAGAGCACTCTTCCTCACTCTCTCTCATTTTACACTCATATCATGCTGTTCTCAGCAGCATCCAGATTGACTGTTGTTTTCTATAGCGACTCCAACCAAGCAAGCCACACATTTTAAACATTTAAAAGACGTCACTGATCATGTGATCCCCAATTGCTGACTTTTTAAATTCTCAAAAAAGAAAGAAAAGCAGCACCAGAGATCCCCTATTAAACACTTGAATGCTTCATACTTGCAGCTGTGCACTCCTTGTCTCTTTCATACTAATTTCTAATCTACTGTATATCATCACTATACTGCAACATTACAAATAACACTTTATTAAAGGCAATAGGTGTCTAGGAACAATAGGTGGCAATAGGTGTTTTTCAGAGGCAATTTGTCTTCTATGATGGGTATATATGGGTATTTCGGTAACCCTTTACAATAAGGTTCATTAGTTAACATTAGTAAACATAAACCAAGAATGAAAAACACTTCTACAGCATTTATTAATCTTAGTTATTGTTAATTTCAGCATTTACCAATGAATTATTAAAATCACAAGTTGTGTTTGTTAAGTAAGGAATAATTGACGACGGGCCGTTGAATTATTAGAAAAATAATGCACACACGAGGTGGTGATGCGGTCACGACGCGAAGCGGAGTGGCGGTTACACCTCGGGTTTGCATTATTTTTCTAATAATTAAACGGCTCGGAGTCAATTATTCCGCTTATACTTCGGTTGCCACACTTAAAGACATCGATCAGATGATATATTTCAAGGCATTTATCCGGTTTTTCTACTTCAATCGCTATTGTGAGTAGGATTATTTCTTCCGCATCTCATCCAACGCCTCCCTTGCTAATTCCAAAACGTCATTTTAAACCGTAACGGAGGCTTGAGCCGTTGATAACAGACTAATGCAGTTAATACAGTTAATAACTAAGTTATGAGAGAGAGAGAGAGAGAGAGAGAGAGAGAGAGAGAGAGAGAGAGAGAGAGAGATCAATGTTACCTCTGTGAGTCAGTGATCGGCAGCAATGTATACTTTAAGTTAATTTTCTTCACGAACAGTGCCGTTGTTGTTACCTCGCTTGTGAGAAGTCATGTATTTTTTAAGTTCTTAAACTATGTTACTGATAAAATCGTCAGTGTAGTGCTAACTACAATATCGCTTATGTTAAGGTGTGTGCAAACTATATGTGTGTCTGTGAGGGAGAGAGCGGGAGAGGGAGAGCAGGCTACGTGCTTTTCGTTCATAATAAAACGTAATTTTGTGGCAAAAACATGGACAAGATCTGTCGATTTTATCCTTATGTTTACTGTATTTATTTGTTTGGCCAGTGTCGTTGTGGGTTTTGGTTATATTTCTGTTATAAGACTTTGAAATAACAGAAATAATTTGGCGAAGTGATACGGAACTTTAATGCGGTCAAGAGAGCTGCCTGGAACTACGTTCGCGTGCATTTCATTGAAAATAATTGCACACCTCAGAACGTTCATCACCCAATCAGATTCAAGCATTCAACGGCCCCGTAGTATAACATTAGTTAATGCACTGTGAATTAACATGAATAAACAATGAACAACTATATTTACATTAACTAATATTAACAAAGATTAATAAATAGTGTAATAAATGCATTGTTCGTTCATGTTAGTTAATACATTAAATATAACATGCTCTGCAAGAATACATTTTAAATAACTGTCTGGTTCCTGTTAGCATATACAACTCCATATATTTCCAACACAGAGTAGTAAATCAAATTGTGAAATGAAGTATACAATGTATGTGACCCTGGACCACAAAACCATATGGGGCAACTTTTTGAAACAGAGATGTATACATCACCTGAAAGCTGATAAATAAGCTTTCCATTGATGTATGGTTTTTGTTAGGATAGGACAATATTTGGCCGAGATACAACTATTAGAAAATCTGGAATCTGAGGGTGCAAAAAAATCTAAATATTGAGAAAATCACCTTTAAAGTTGTCCAAATTAAGTCCTTAGCAATGCATATTATTAATCAAAAATTCAGTTTCGATATATTTACGGTAAGAAATTTACAAAATATCTTCATGGAACATGATCTTTACTAAATATCCTAATGAGCTTTGGCATAGAAGAAAACTTGATTATTTTTACCCATACAATGTATTGTTGGCTACTGCTACAAAAATACCGTGATATATGACTGGTTTTGTGGTCCAGGGTCACAAATGAGAAATAGTCACATTGTGAGATATGAAGTCACACTTAAGAGAAATAGTCTCTGTAACAAGAAAAAGCTTTAATAGTAATATATGCAATTACTATTTCAAAAAGTGAAAGTTGAAATTGTAAGAAAACGTTGCAATAAAATACGTCACTGTAGTGGAATTAAACCCATTCTAAATATATACCTAGACAGGCCTATTATAAAATATTGTGTAATAATTCAAATGCTTGATAATATTAAATAAAAATAATAATAATTGACTACTGAGGCATTTTCCCCTGAGTATTTAAATATCTGTGGAATTTGTCAATGCTTCCTGTCCAACAGAGCTCTTTCCTGTTTTCACGTCCTCCAACTATGTATTCTGAGCCCTCTAACATTTTAAATCTTACTCTCTCATATTTTTTCATGTTTTTGCACGCTTCCTCTGCTCCATCTCGCTGTTCGCTCTCTCTCTTTTTTCTGCTAATACCCTGGTGCTCAGCAGGGCCCTGCGCCCCACAGTGTGTCTGCCTGCATCTCACGCTCATTAAGATTAAACACGGGACTCTACCAGTGCACAGGCAGAGCTGTGGGCATGGAGGTAACCCAGGTTCACGAGCTGATTGTGGCAATTATGATTTTATTTTCTAAAGCCCCTCAGGTGCCAGGGGAGGAACATGAGCGTGATTCAATGTTTAATACAATCCAGTGTTCCTCACGCAAATTGCAAATTCACATGTCCTACTCCTAACAAGTGGGTTACAAATATGCTGTTCTTCCTCAGTAAATGATATTTGCTTTATACATATAAACTTCAGCAAATTACAAAGCTTCAGTTCAGACAGAAATGCTACAAATAAATAGACCTATTCAGGCATTCATTTTTAAGTCAACAGGGTAGGCTAATTCTCCTTGGTTTTCTTTGGGAATTTCAGATGGGCTTTTGGAGAATATATCATCACGGAAAAACATTGAAACATTTAAAAAATGTTCCACAGAAGAAAGAACATTATACATGTTTGGAACAACAATGAAGGTGAGTAAATATGAGCCAAATATCTTCAGTTTTGTGTGAACTACCCCTTCAAGGATCTTATTAATGGTTTTAATGTTTTGTTCCACAACTTAAATTATGCACAGTCAGACCTCGAACACGAATTTTGAAACCACTGTGTGCTTTTAAATGTCGCTTACAAGTTGCTTCATAAGGACTACCACTACCACAGGAAAGAGTTTTATGTGCTTTCTGAATCAGACAACCACTAAACCAATGCAAAATTCCTAAGGGAAATTTCCATAACTTATTTTCTTTTGGGTTTTAGGACTACAAACTGAACAACATTATGAGGATGCAATGTCTTCACAAGCCCATGCTGGTGTATTTTTGTGGGATGTTATAATGGCGCACCATCTCAGTGATCCTGCGTTTGGCTGTCGGCACAATCCACCTCCCTTCACAGACGACTCGCTCTTCATTATGCATCTAGGGAGAGGGAGGTCTCGTCTCTGTAATAATATCTCATGCTTGGTTAGAAGGCTGCTGCATAATTAGAGGCAGGAAAACTGATGGATGGGGAGCAGGGTGGTGTGATGCTGAGCAGTGTGACCCCTCTGACCTTGTTATCATTATGGGTGGCAGGGTTGACCAGTCCAGCCCCTGCTTCAGCAAGCAGTTGTTGCCTTTAATGGCATAATTTGCTCTTCACCTTGTCACCCCCTCTACCTTTCTCTCACTAACTCTCTCTCTGTCTCTTCCTCTCTGTGGTATCTTGTCTCATGGTCAAGGGCAGTTGAGAGCATGCCAAATCTGACTGGCAGACTCATCAAGGTGAGGATTCAGATGGTCATCTAGTAACAGAACCACCAAGTGAGGTTGATTCTTCTGAAAATCTTTTTTTTTTTATTCCACCAAATATTATTTTTAATAAACATTTACAAATAGACTACATATGCATTTGCAGATAAATAACATCCTACATGACTACAAAAAAATTGACTATACAATAAAGTAGATACAGTGGCCCCAAAGAGTGGGTAAAGATCTAAAGAACATGTCTGAATATTATTGCATTATATAAGAAAATATCAAACTGAAGACAAGCAGACTAAAGACATGGATTACTGGAACCATGTCCTGTGGTCTGATGAGACCAAGATAAACTTATTTGGTTCAGATGGTGTCTAGCGTGTGTAGCGGCAACCAGGTGAGGAGTACAAAGACAAGTGTGTCTTGCCTACAGTAAAGCATGGTGGTGGGAGTGTCATGGTCTGGGGCTGCATGAGTGCTGCTGGCACTGGGGAGCTACAGTTCATTGAGAGAACCATGAATGCCAACATGTACTGTGACATACTGAGGGGCAGTATTCCAACATGATACCATGAACCACTGCCTTGCTAAAGAAGCTTAGAGTAAAGGTGATGGACTGGCCAAGCATGTCTCCGAAAAGATATGATAAAATATTTACAAAAATGTGAGGGGTGTACTCACTTCTGTGAGATACTGTAGGTAATACCATACTGTGTTAAGAAAGACCTCCAAAAACAAAGCGAGAAAGAAAGAAAGAAAGCAAGAAAGACAGACAGACAGACAGATACAGACAGACAAAAATATAAAAAAAATTCTTAATGATATAACAACTTCTTGTGAAAGTAAGGATGACGGAGACACAGATGTTCCTTTTGTTTTTCTCCTTACAAATGCTGAAAATATTGCTTGGTAGCTGCTTGACAAATGTATCATTAAAAATCCAGCACGGCTGGCTCACTTTGGTTACGTGCGAGGAGGTGCCGTGGCCGCCTCATCAGCGAGCACGTGATGGGGAACTTCAGCTTTAAGAGAATGAATATCCTGCTGTGGGATTAAATTGAGTTCTCTGGTAGCTTGATGAGTCAGTCTCATACGCACACAGTCTGAGGCAGCCTGAAGGCCAGGCGACACGGCAGACTCTCCTGAGCTCACTGATTTAAGTGGCAGTTCAGAGCACGGCCATCTGCACTATTTGGGTCAAGGACTTTGTGTTTCGATGCGCATATAAGATGATGCAGTGCTTATTAAACTCTAGCTATAGTGGTATCTCAATGTAGTGAGGGTTTTGGAGAGCTCCTAAGCAGGTGTACTGTCTGAGAGATAGGGAGGGTGGAGTGAGAGAGAACGAGAATTAAAGCTGCAGAGTGCCGCAGTGCTGGAGCTCACCTTGTCAAGCCCCTCTCTGCGAGCAGGCCTTGCCCTTGCAAACAGCAGACCATGGGTCGTCTTAACCATGTAGAATGATACTGGCCTATTAAAAGGAACATTTTGTTGTAGTGCAAGTTAAGTTCAATCAGTAGCATTTGTGGCAGGCATTATATTGATAACAGAAATTATAATTTAGAGCCCCTCAAATCCCTCATCAAAGAAAAATGGAGGCAACAGTTTGGAAGATTAAATAAAAAAAATAGGAGCAATTTTTAATTTATTATTTAATGACATTTAATGAAATGCATATTGTAATGTACATCCAAGTGAAAAAAAAATCACAGAAAAAGAAAAACTACATGTGGCAGGACTTGGTTTTACACATCAAGCTAAATAATTTGCTGAGTCATGTATGACATAAGAGAGAAATCTGCCATTTCACTGGAAGGCCATGACATTGTAATGAACAATTTTGGGGGAAAAAAGCATGATAAGATCATTAAGATGCTTTTGGAAAACAGTCATTTCGAAAATAGAAAATGAAATGTGAAGCTTATGATTTTGTAATAGTAGCCTAATGTTAAATAAATAACAATTATATTAAAACATGTGCATTATTTGACCCCTAATCTGTCCAAATAATTTTACGGTCATTTTGTAGTTTATATTATCAAAATTGGATAACACTTATAGTTTCCACTCTAAAAGTGTGTTACTATGCTTATTGTTCACGTTTGGTGGCTATACCTTCCAAACAACTTGAATGTTTAGATATTGGCACCATTCACTTCATGTTATGTGCTTCAGTGTAAAAACAGATATGCGTGTGTTTACGAAAAGGAGGGAAGGGTGGAAATTAATTTTTCTGTAATCAACATTATGCCAGAAATGCTGTCGTTTAACTTATAGTCAAGTTGTTTGTCTTTACTGTAGGGGAGACCGGGGGCAATTGTAAAACAAATTACATTTTCCTTCATAACTCACAGACTACTTGAAATACACTAGTCATCTTTTGATACAAGAAACAGATATAGGTGCACTAATTAATAATGCAACTGATACATTTTCACTAATAAAGACAAGACTGTAATATTAAATGAAATGCAAGAATTCAGAGTGTTACAATTGCCCCCTTGGTGGTGCAACTGTGTTTGGGGGCAATTGTAACACTGAGAAATAATTCACTGTATCTCAAATAAAAAGGGATTTTACTGTAGTATCTAATATCATGTATGAAATATCTAATTATATATACATGTACACATCTAATATAATATATATATATGGTTCAAATTCGCTTAAATGTCAGGCATCATTCAAAAAGCAAAAGCAGTTTCTTTTTCAGAAGACTGCAACTATTCGGTAACCAGATTTTAATTATTTAAATATATTGTACTCAAATACATTATTTAGCTGATGAGTCAAGAACAGTCTTTAATGAAATGGTACAAGATAAACATATTAACAGAAGAACTCAATGAGATCATGTGGAGATGTCATTTTATTTTTTTAAAGATTTAAAAGCAACACTAATCTTTTTAAATTTAGTTTTACAGTTAAAATATATTAATTTTCTAACAGAAAAGAAGTTGTCAATGCAGAAAAACAAGGTGTTTACACTGGGCCCTGTGGCTAGGGGCAATTGCAACAGTGTTAACAGTATTGCAAAAGTGTTACAATTGCCCCCGATGTTGCAGCCATGATACAATCTCACACGCTAGCTAGCTAGCCACACCTATATTAGCATAGGTTGTTCATGTTAATTGTATATCAATAACCTAGAGATAAAATATATGTAGTTTAAATGTATTTAGTACATCCACAAATACATTTTCATACCGTATTTTGCTGAGGTGAAATGATTGTTCTCCTTTTCCACAGGCAGAGATAATCGTTCTGAGCATTTGCAGATTGTATCATCACTATAGCTTGATTCTGATTGGATGAATTGAGTGTTACAATTGTCCCGGTTACAATTGCCCTCGGTTTCCCCTACCCTTCGCGGAAGCTACGTCCCTCTGAAGCAGCTTCCGTCGAGCACACCGCGGTAGTTCACTCCATATGTCTACTTCTCTCGGGTACATTTCTTCTCCCTTCCACTATTTTGCAGCCTCTGATTCCCGACAGCGTCAAAGAACAACAAAACAAACACAAATGCAAACTTCCCTCTTCGCATTAGTGCATCACAACAACAAGCGACGAGGGTTTCTGACAGAATCTTCTCTGTCTTTATTATCATGAGATATCAAACAGTCAGACTAGTTCTGAGGCAGCAGTTAGTTAGACTGATGCTGTTCCAGACAGCTGTCATAGAAACAGATGTCTGTTCAGTTACAAGCTGCAGCTTTGCTCCCGTGGTAACGGCTTGCTGGTGCCTTTGATTGTGCCTCGCTGTGCCTGCTCCGAATGTGGCTTCCATTGAAGTCCCTGCACAAAGAGGCCTCATCGTGTGATTGTTGGATTCATTAGTGGAAATTTCCCTACACTTCCTTCCAGATTTGAGGGCCCGAGTCAGCTGTAACATGTTTTTTTGAAGAGAGCAGAGACCAGATGTGCTGTAATGATGGGGTGTTTTTGGTGTGCCTCCTCCTTCCCTTAATCTCCAACAAATTATCACCGTGTTTGATTATCAAACAGCCTTCAGATGAGTTCTAAACGTTACCAGTTGGAACAACTAACTTCCATAAATATGACAAAATGAGCTAATCTACATTCCCCATTAGACTTGAGGATAGTTTTCATCTTCAGATCCAACAATAAGACTTGCAAGGAGACAATCTGCCAAACAAGGTAGGCTCAAGAAACCTGAAGCTGTGGAAGGTTATGAGGACTAAATCCTCCTTGTTTTCACCAGGCAAGGACAATCGGAGTCTCCTGACCTATAACTGATGACCGTACATCCCGCTCTGAATGTCTTGGATCTCAGCGGGAATTCAGAGGAGCTGAGTTCTGCAAGTGAAGGTCAGGACGGACCGCACCGAGGCCCTAGTGTTGAGATTCTCACCTGTTTATTTCATGAAAGAGAAGATGCCTTCACTCCACCTCAGCCTGCTGTGCAGCTTATCTGTATTTAAGACAACACTCAAGGCATCTGTCTAGACACAGGCTTAAAGCAGAGAATCGGACAGGACCGTTATATGGCTTGAGATAAACGACAGCACTAAGAGTGTTTCTGGAGCAATGAACATGAACAACGGGGCAAGGCTCTCACTATATAATTAAAAATCTGTCAGAATTTACTAACCCTCATGTAGGGGTGGGCAATATGGAAAAAATAGAATATCACAAAAAAAAAATTTTTTTTTTATCACGATTCACGATTTTATCACGATTCTTTGTCATGTTGGTTTTACTATTTTGCAAGTTGTCTGAGCAGTACAGCCAAACTAATTTCCCTATTATAAAGCCTTTCAAGGTAACAAAAAAAAACGGCAGATATTTATAATTTGTTACATTTATATAGCGCTTTTCTGGGTACTCAAAGCGCTTTACATAGAATCTCCTCAACCACCAACAATGTGCAGCATCCACCTTGATGCGACGGCAGCCATATTGCGCCAGAATGCTCACCACACACCAGCTTACTGGTGGAGAGGAGACAGAGAGATGAAGCCAATCAGTGAATGGGGATGATTAGGAGGCCATGATGGTCAAAGGCCAATTTAGGCCAAAGTGGGCAAAGATAAAAAAAATTGTATCTTTCTTATTAAAAAATAAGAACAAATATACAGATTACAAATACACACCATATACAAGTAAAACAAACAGTGCTTTATTTCCAGGTACAATAGATGTATTTAGCAGGAGCATTCAAGAATAATTTTTTTTTATATAGACTTATTCTTAAAGCAACTGTATTAAAGTTTTTCAGTCAAGAATATGGAGTAATTTTTCTCTGTGTTTTGTTGTTTTATTAGTGTTTCTGTGGCTCAGTGGTAGAGAATTGCGTTAGCAGCGCAAAAGGTTGTGGGTTCAATTCCCAGGGAACACACATACTGACAAAAAAATGTATAACCTGAATGCGACCAAAGTCGCTTTGGGTAAAAGCATCTGCTAAATGCATAAATGTAAATGTATTAACGTTAAAGGAATAGTTCACCCAAAAATAAAAATTATGCCATCTGTCTGTCGATTCTCTCATGGTGTTTTATTTTTATACCATCATTTACTCAAAAGTTGTTTTAAACCTAAGTGAGTTTCTTTCTTCTGCTGAACGTAAATGTTATTTTGAGGAACAAGGAAATCCAAACAGAGTTGTTGGTCCTCGGTGACTTCCATATTTTTCCTACTATCAAAGTCAATGTGGACCAGCAAAGAGTTTGGTTACCCAGATTCACCAAAATATCTTATTTTGTGTTCAGCACAAGAAAGAAATGAATACAGGTTTGGGACAACATGAGAGTGAGTAAATAATGACAGAAACTAAATTGTAGGGTGAACTATCCCTTTAATGACAGTCGGCTGCATGTTTAATACTGTAAGACCTGCACGCATCTAATATGCAGGCGCGCATCCGTTTGTCTCAGCTGTTGTTTACTTTCATTTTAGACATAACCAACTGAGTCTATACATAAACCTTGTGTGTTTTGACCGTATTAGCTTAAATTATAACGTAGTTCAGTAATCAGGCGCCGTTTGACAGGGTTTTAGTGCGCGTGCTTCTGGTGTATGCGCTCAGAAAAAGCGGACGTCAGACCAGCGCGTGAATGAAACGTTTAACCTGCAAGGGTTGTACGCAAATAATGTACTTTTGCTTTCGCGAATAAGTGCAGTGTCCTGTCAGATTAACTCTACCGCTGTATGTCGTGTTGTACACTATATAGAGACGGAGGCGCCAGAACTGTAACTGATACGATATGCGCTGTAGCACGATACTACGATATTTCTTCAAAAGCAGATAGTGGAGATATTTTTATCGTCCACGATCAAAAACAGTCATATTGCACACCCCTACCCTCATGTGTTTCCAAACCTGTATTACCTTCTTTCCTCTTTGGTATTTTGATGAGACTTGTGGTCAAAACCAAAAAAACGTCTGACTTTAAAAAAAAAAAAAAAAACGGATTTATCTTTGTGTTCAACAGAAGACATAAGTCTTTTGAACATGTTTAAATATTTCCTTGAAATCCTGTGAAAATAATTTTGATAGGTTTAAATATTAACTGGATAAAGCGAATTGGATGAAGATATCCTCAGCTATATATATAAGTGTTGTGACAAATAAGATTTGTACACTAAAATCATAATATCCCCATCATTTAGTTAAAATAACACAGGTGAAGATGGGAAAGCCTCAGTAATAACAGGGCAAAGCTAGATTTTTGTAAAGATAAAATCTGTATTCTACTCTAAATTTTCAGCATGAACTGCAGTGACGCCTGCTGTTCATGCGGATTCATTTCAGCACTGGTGCATTTCAGAGCCATGATCATTTCTTAACTGAAAACGCCTTGCTGAAAATAAGAGCAAGATGATGCATTCAGAGATAAAGAATCAATAATACATTACAGTGGCAGAATATTAGCCAGGTTGGAGACTTACACCGGTACACTTACAATTATTTTTGTCACTTGTAATGCGTCCAAAAAATGTTCTAAGTGCTTTTATTTCTGAGAGATGGGAAAATAAGTACCAGCAATCAATCTCAGGAACAATATATGACAATTTAATTGACAGAACAATCAAAAACAAAAATTGTGGATATGCGCTGCTCTTCAGAAAAGAAGAAATCTTGTTTCGAGTGTTGTTTAGAATATTTCAACACTCGCACAACAACAAAAAATTTAAAAGGGAAAAAAAGTGCATTAGCCATCGAGGGTAAACAAACTACAACCTCATCCTAGGCACCTAAAACAAAATGTAGCATTATAAAATGAACGTGGCAACAGTGGACTAACACAAGGCCTTTGCTGCTCCCTCCCTGGACAGTCTGTCTGCTTCCTCGTTGCCTGTATAGCCAGCATGACCTGGAATGTGCATCTAGAATTTAAGAATAAGAGAGATGGTACATTTATTCATTTGTAGTCATTTCACTGGCAACGCCATGCATTTGTTTCATTACTCATAGCATAATGCCAAGCATGCATGAGAACAGCTGAAAGTGAGCAGCAGGGTTCTGACATGGTCCTTAAAAAATTGTAGCAAAAAAAATAAGATTATTCACAAAACTATATATTAAAGCTAAATATAAACTATACACGTTCATGATCATTAGGTGTAACAAAGCTCTATATAATTGCCTCATTCAATAAATAGCTATTGTAGCCTGAAGGTATCTCTCAATTTCTCAAAGTTCTGGCATAGTCTTCAATATATGCATATTAGATTTAATACTTGGATACTGATTTAATATTGTTCGAGCTGGACTCTGTAACTAAATGTATTCATTTATTTTCTGACACTGTGTGTCATGTTGGATTGTAGAGTGCTAGTAACTATAGTTATCCAGCCAGTTTACATAAATACCAAATTTTAAACAAGAAGTTCAGTATATTCACTATTCTACATAGGGCAGTGCAATTAATCAAATTCGATTATCATGCGCATCTCGTCAGTAAAGCCGTTTTCTTGATTAGCGGTAAGTCTCGAATACCTGTTTTCAAATGGAGCGGCATTTAATACACAGAGCCGTAGTTCACTGACAAGCTAGGCAATTTCGCCTTCATAATTGAAGGCGATTCATCTTTGATTATGAACGCGATATTGCCTAGCTTGTCAGTGAACTAAGGCTTTGTGTAGGGATGCAACGATTATAGTCTGAGGAATAATCACGTTTTCACAATTATTATTATGCATTTATTCATTTCACAACATAAAATCACATAAACACTATTTAGATATTAAAGTGTTATTTATTGTTGCATTTTGAAACCGGAATAACAGTAATCAATAATACAGCACAAAATAATACTAAAGAAAAAAAAGTCCATCTCTCCTATTGGAAATAAAAAAGGTGAATTAATCAAATTCGATCACAAATGGAAATATCATTTGGTGTATATTCTTCTACATTTCTTTTGGTATATTCTTCTACATCTGGAAAGCTGGTGATTTTTTTTTACAGAATAATAATATAAAAAGATAAATCACAATGTTAATTAAGTATTATTAATATAAGACTAATATTAACTTTATTTATCCCACAGAGGACACTCTAATAAGAGGAATAAACTAAACTATTAGTAATCAACGTCATACATATTTATTCATTTTAATAAACTTTATTCATCTGATTTTACATATGGCTTGAGAAAATCATGTGTATTATTTTGGTTTGTGAGATCGATCCCCACACAAAATAGGAGGACAGAAACCTGCCCAGTTTTCAAATGAAATATCTTAGATACTAGCGCTACATTATATTAATCAGCAAAGAGGGGGTAAAATGATTAAATAATACTCACATTGTTTGTAAGACGCGCAGATGCAGGTAGACTAATTCACTCTCTCTCTGTCTGTCTCTCATCGCACTGTTTCATCTCTGTCTGAAGCAGGCAGAATGCTAAAGATAATGAACTTTGCTTCATGTGGTCCTTGCCTTCACGTCGTGCATTAAAATCGCTTATTTCACAACGAGAACACTTTGGATAGCCGTGCATTATCCCTTATGTTTTCTCTTTAACAGCAATTTTTACTGCAATATTTAAATGACGCCCTGGTCATTCTTGGTGTACCCAAAATGGTCCCACACTATCGACTTCAGACATTGTCTGGTGGAAATAAAAGATCGCGGTTTGGTTCCTCTGTCATAGTTAATCTAGTGTGTGTAGTAGCCTCCGAGTCTCTGATAAGCACGGCATTTTAAGCTGGTGCACCGCTAGTGTAACTTTGTTTTCGTTTTGCGCAAGCTGCAACAGAAACCCTCTGTACCTTCACGATTAATTAACGGTGATGTTTTAAAGCACGGTCAATAGTAAAACCGCTTAATCGCTGCATCCCTAGTTCTGTGTAGTAATTGCCGCTCCATTTGAAAGCAGGTGATGGAGTTTTACCGCTAATCAAGAAACCGGCTTCACTGACGAGATGCGCATGATAATCAAATTCGATTAATTGCACAGCCCTAATTCTACATTCAGAAGGAGTTAAAGATTACTTCCAGACAATATAATGGCCTTAAATCACAGCATTCTTAATAGATCAGCTGCTATGATATTACTTTCCCTTCTTAATCGCCTGCATCGGTGAAAATTATGCAGATATACAAGACATCTCTCTTTGTAAGCGTTTATCAAAAATGATAGAATGAAAGTCTATAGCTGCACATTTACATCCCAAAAGAATGTTTACACACAAAAGGTTGGGACATCATGCTTGAAATGCTCAAACTGATGAGCAGATGCCATAGTGCACATCACTGCGAGTACAGATAAAACATACCCATACGACCTCAAGTTCTGCATTTAGTTTATCCAACTTTTGGAAGTCATCCTTGTTGACTATGGTCCCACCACCTTTAAGCCTCCAGCCATTAGACTTCCAAGTCTTAACCCAACTTGTAACGCCTTTTGAAAGCAAAAAAGTTAAAGTGCACAAATATTGAAATAAACTCAAAATTACTATTTGTAAATTATGTGTATGCATGATATATATATATATAGGTATTAAGAAGAATTTGAACAGAAAAGCAGGGAGCACATACCATTAATGGTGAACTTGCTGTCCGTGTATAGCACAACCTTTTTTAAATTATTTTCTATGGCTTGCTCAAGTGCCTTGCAAGCAGCCTGTGAAGAAATGTTTAATGATAGGGTTATCAATAAAAAAGGTATATATATATATATAATATAAATAAATAAAACATTGCTTGTGAACACCTCACTGTTTTTACCTGCAGTTCTGCTCTTTGGTTGGTCTGTCTTCCTGGAAGCCTCTCAGCCACATTACTGAGGAAAGAAAGTATTGAAAAAATATTTTAACACTTACAAAACAGTGAAAATATTTACATGAAAGTATTGTTTTGTTTTTTAGAATGCTATTAATCAGAGATGACTTACAGTGGATGATCACGACCCCAATATACACCAATTCCTGCACGTGCTCCTTTTCTCCCATTGGCTCTGCAGCAGCCATCAGTGTATACTACTACAGCATCACCTGTAACAAATGCATGAAACATTTTACTACGGTATAAATTAAATAAACGGTTTACTATGGTAAAACCTCAATTTAAAACCTACAACACTATAATTAGTCTATTATTTGTAAATATTGTAACATGTATTTATATATTATGTATATATACTAGACAACATTTGAAGTGGATCAAAACCTTTCATCAAAGTTGTTCTAAAACCAAAATGAGTTCTTGTCTTAGGACAGCTTTGATTAACTTTTTTGATCCACTTAAAATGCTGAACTACTGTATATGCATAACCATTATCTACTGTAAGACTACTGTAGATCATACAGTATCTCACAGAAATGAGTACACCCCTCACATTTTTTTTAAATATTTTATTATCTTTTCATGTGACTTTTCAACACTGAAGAAATGACACTTTGCTACGATGTAAATTAGTGAGTGTACAGCTTGTATAACAGTGTAAATTTGCTGCCCCTCAAAATAACTCAACACACAGCCATTAATGTCTAAACCGCTGGCCACAAAAGTGAGTACACCCCTAAGTGAAAATGTCCAAATTGGACCCAATTAGCCATTTTCTCTCTCCGGTGTCATGTGACTCGTTAGTGTTACAAGGTCTCAGGTGTGAATGGGAGCAGGTGTGTTAAATTTGGTGTTATCGCTCTCACTCTCTTATACTGGTCACTGGAAGTTCAACATGGCACCTCATGGCAAAGAACTCTCTGAGGATCTGAAAAAAAAGAATTGTTGCTCTACATAAAGATGGCGTAGGCTATAAGAAGATTGCCAAGACCCTGAAACTGAGCTGCAGCACGGTGGCCAAGACCATACAGCGGTTTAACGGGACAGGTTCCACTCAGAACAGGCCTCGCCATAGTCGACCAAAGAAGTTGAGTGCACGTGCTCAGCATCATATCCAGAGGTTGTGTTTGGGAAATAGATGTATGAGTGCTGCCAGCATTGCTGCAGAGGTTGAAGGGGTGGGGGGTCAGCCTGTCAGTGCTCAGACCATAGGCCACACACTGCATCAAATTGGTCTGCATGGCTGTCGTCCCAGAAGGAAGCCTCTTCTAAAGATGATGCACAAGAAAGCCCGCAAACAGTTTGCTGAAGACAAGCAGACTAAGGACATGGATTACTGGAACCATATCCTGTGGTCTGATGAGACCAAGATAAACTTATTTGGTTCAGATGTGTCAAGTGTGTGTGGCGGCAACCAGGTGAGGAGTACAAAGACAAGTGTGTCTTGCCTACAGTCAAGCATGTTGGTGGGAGTGTCATGGTCTGGGGCTGCATGAGTGCTGCCTGGCACTGGGGAGCTACAGTTCATTGAGTTCAGTTCAATGCCAACATGTACTGTGACATAGTTTAAAACGGCCCCTTCGGAGACTGGGCCGCAGGGCAGTATTCCAACATGATAACGACCACTGCCTGGCTAAAGAAGCTTAGAGTAAAGGTGATGGACTGGCCAAGCAGGTCTCCAGACATAAACCCTATTGAGCATCTGTGAGGCATCCTCAAACGGAAGGTGGAGGAGCGCAAGGTCTCTAACATCCACCAACTCAGTGATGTCGTCATGTCAACTCCAGTGGCAACCTGTGAAGCTCTGGTTAACTCCATGCAAACTCCACTAACCATCTAAGAGGGTTAAGGCAGTGCTGGAAAATAATGGTGGCCACACAAAATCTTGACATTTTGGGCCCAATTTGGACATTTTCACATAGGGGTTTAATCACTTTTGTGACCAGCGGTTTAGACATGAATGGCTGTATGTTTAGTTATTTTGAGGGGACAGCAAATTTACACTGTTATACAAGCTGTACACTCAATACTTTACATTGCAGCAAAGTGTCATTTCTTCAGTGTTGTCACATGAAAAGATATAATAAAACAAAAATATGAGGGGTGTACTCCCTTCTGTGAGATACTGTATATGTACATGTAAACCAATTACCCATATATGTAAATCCATCACTACTGGCTGCAGCTGTCTTTGGCTGTGGGACCTCAGTGAGTTTCACTCGTTTTGGATAGGACAGTCTCTCATCATCAGAGTCCTCATGTGTCCTTTTAATTCCAAGGGGAACAGCCATTGAGGCATCAGGCACATTTCTAGAAGGCATGACCTCATAATCACATCCTTGAATGGAAACAAATGTCAGTGTTAATCACTTGCATTACAGTATGTTTTAGCAACCTATCAATGCAAAATTCTTGCGAAGTGACATGCTACAATCATTTTAAACATCAATTCATCAATTATTTTTAATTACAGTGAAGTCTGATTTGATAACTTTGTATTTATTAAGAGACCACAAGGAACGATTCATTGGTTATAGCCAGGGTCATTTAACAAACCAGTGAAAGCAAAAAGATGAAAGGAAGTTGTGACCAGATAAGACTGGAACAAGTGGGGTAAGCTGTGCCACTTTTTACATTAGTTGTCCTGTAGGCAAATCAATATCAATACATACATTTAAACTACAATTCAATAAAATAAATATGATCCAGAGATGAAGTATGCCACACATTAAGTGCTAAAACATTTACATTAAACGATCCCAGAGCACATCCTATACAGCTGTCTGCCGGTCTCTCTCAATTTGATAGTCACATGACAAAAATAAAGCACTAATTTATAATTTGCTTATTCTTAATCCTCCCCCTCTTGCACGCTTTTCTTTACTCACCTGAAACCCCGATGATGCATGGATCTTTATAAGGGGTGTGTATGGAACATCTGTCATTTTAAATAAACTTACACCTTTTAAATTACCTTTTGGTCTCTCAAAAGATGATGCTGCTGCTGCTGACTGGCTCCTCACAAAGGCCCAAGCATCCTGTTCAGAAGCGAACTTCTTATAAATCGCAGAGGGAAACTTATCCACCTGATGTTTACATTCCTCCCTTTAGGAGAGAATACGCAGTCAAGCAATGCTGTGCAAAATGCACTAAAAATGACAAAGAATAGATATCATATAGTTGGTCACCATGTTTGGTATACTCCTGGTCTAAATCCTTTCCTCACAGCGTAGACAAATGTTCCTTTCTTGCCCATCTCTTCTGCGGCGTCACAGAAAGCCCTGCGTACAACATTAAAAAAACCAGGCAGTCTCAACATAGTCTCTGCTTAGAGCAGAGTAAACACGGCAACATCCTTTAGTGGTGGCATTCTTAAAAGACAATGACCTGACAAAGACGAAATCTTTCACAAAATACTTATGATTCAGTAATTTTGACTGTCGTTTGCAAAACCTCTGCAGCATGTGTAACAACTTTATGGGTCAGCTGACCAAACACTTCTTCCTATTTGCTTTTACAATCCAGTTCACAGAGCGTTACCGCCACCAACTGAAGTGGAGTGTGGCTAACGTTACTGCAAGCAGGAAACAATCTTTAGTATAAAATGAAAATAATAATAAAATGAAAGTATTTATTGAGTCACAGTGACTCAGTCATATTTAATATTGTGGTATTAAGAGAGAAATTTAATTTAGTGAGTCGAAAGCATACAGAGCGAACAGTGCAGTCTGATTCCTCAACATATGACTCTTATGAACCGATTCTTTTAACTAACATACCGCGCGACCAACGTAGTCCGAATACCAAAGGAATGACTCGTATGAATCGGATCTTTTTAGTAAATCATTCAATCAAATAAACAAACAAACACAGCCCAGTTTGCGAACGAATGACTCTTTTGAGCATCGGATCTTCTATCACTCTAGAACTGTTTGACTGGTAAAACGTCTTAAATACATGATAGATATTAAATGCATGATTTTTAAACTTCTTCATGGATTGCAAGTCAGTATTTTCAGTAAAAGTTAAACAAACCTATTTTAATGACTGCCCATAACCATTTTATAATCTTGTATATGTTAATTATTTAAATAATAATACTTTTCTTCCTTTACACAACATATAAGTAAAAGAGCGGGTGAGTGGCGCCCTCTGCGCCCGGGATGGTGATTACATTTCCCATCATGCAACACACCAACGCGCTTTTACCGGCCTCTCGCGAGAATACGGCCTCTTCCCAGGCCGTCGTTGAAAGAGGTGAGACTAGTGAATGTGCCCAGCTAAAGAGTTATCGAATTAAAATGTCTTGAAAAAAGTAATATTTGTCTCCACTATACACACTTATGTGATGTTTTGACAGTGATGCGTTAGATGCGAGTGTATTAGAGAATGGATGGCTATTTTAGAAATAGAAGTGTGTATAGTTAAGACGTGCCTGTACTTCAGTATTACTGGGCCTCTTGAGGTACTCAAAGATAGTCTAAAATGCTTTTCTTATATATATATATATATATAAGCAAAAGATTATAATCTCGATGGCCCATATTTGCGGTAGAATTAAGCCTGTAATGTAAATGTAGCAATTCTTTACTAGCTAGTCAGTGCTAACGACATGCTTCGAGTTAGCCGAAATGGTCTGCTTAACGGTAACGTTAGCTGGTTAATTTACCGACAAAAGCTGAAGTTAAGATAATAAACTCGGAGATAGACAATTACATCAAATCCCGAGTTATGTAATTATATATCTCAGAAACTGGTATTATGAATGAGCATAGTTCAATTATGTTTAAAGTTTACTCACCTTCGTGTTGTTCAAAACCTTAGTGACTTGCTTCTGCAGACCACAAAAGATGTTACTGCTGACGCCTTTAATCTACATTCACTTTCATTGCATTTTTCTCCTCCATAAATTGAAAGTAAATTGAGAGGCTGTTAGTTTCCAGCATTTATTTGTGTTATGAGGATGTACATTTAGATTGGAAGCAACTTGTGATTTAATAAATTAGACTCACTTTTGAGTGAGCAGTTTCTACTGTGTAGTTTTTTTTTTTTTATTCTAATAAGTCTGTTTGTGTTTCAGACACAGGCCATGTTCAGTACCAGCGCGAAAATAGTCAAGCCGAATGGCGAAAAGCCAGACGAGTTTGAGTCTGGCATTTCCCAGGTATAATATATGATCATATCTTTTTTTAAATGTGATCATGTATCTGTAGCCTCTAACCATAAGCTGTTGTCTGTCTGATGCAGGCTCTTCTTGAGCTGGAGATGAACTCTGATTTGAAGGCTCAGCTGAGAGAGCTTCACATCACTGCTGCTAAGGTAAAAGCTCTGCTGGTTAATTCATTTTGAATGAATGCCATCACATCAGTAATTCAGCTATAGCTGCTTCAGAATAAGTAGCTGTTTGACCTGATAGTTGACAACCAACGTGGACATCCAGCGAGGTGGCTCTGTCCTTGTGGCGTAAGGGAGCGCAGCACTTCGGTGCCATGACGTATAGTCCCGTTCCACGACGTTGGATAGCAAGCTTGTCCCCAGTCTCTGGCTGGTGTGGACGGCATCCTGTATATTCCTACATCTTCCCAGAGCCCTTTGGGCCGTTACTGGGGAGGTAAACCATGCAGTGCACATGCCCTAACTGTACTGGTCCTTGCCAAGTACTAGGCTAACTCATTCATGTATTTATCCGCTTGTAATTTCATGCTATTCCCTCTCTTTCTCTCAGGAAATCGAGGTTGGTGGTAGCAGGAAAGCCATCATCATCTTTGTGCCTGTGCCCCAGCTAAAGTCCTTCCAGAAGATCCAGGTGAGGCTCGTGCGTGAGCTGGAGAAGAAATTCAGCGGCAAGCATGTGGTATTCATCGCACAGGTAAGGCTTGTCCTTTATAAACATGTTTTTAATATAAAATTGTTGGCTGCTGTTTTTATTTACTTTTTAATATTGTTCCGTGGGGTGGTATTTTTAAATACCTCACACAATCTTATTTTAAATTGTGACGGTTAGTCCATGTCTGTTAGCTTTGATGCCACAGTTTATGTGAGCGTGTTCCTTCCTACACTGAGTCAATGTTTAATGCAGGCATGCACAATAAAAAAAAAAAATAGATTGCCCAATCAAATGCATGCAATCTAGTTTTTAATAGTCCAATCATATTTCACTGGTATGCACCATTTTTAAATCTAGAGACCATTGGGTAATTAAAATTAGAACTGTGTATACAGGACAATTTTAAAATCTAGAGAGAAATATACAATTAAAGGAACACTCCACTTTTTTGTGGCTCATTTTACAACTCCCCTAGAGTTAAACAGTTGAGTTTCACCGTTTTTGAATCCATTCAGCCGATATCCGGGTCTGGCGGTAGCACTCTTAGCTTCATTTTCCGTCGGTCTTAGTACACGATGTAACTACAGAAGAGTCTAATTTTAAATAGGAAAAATATTGAAAGTCTTTGGTCATTTTTGAGCGAGATGCTAATGGTCTAATCCGATTCAATAATCTATGCTTAGCTAAAAGGGCTACCGCTAGACCCCGAGATCGGCTGAATGATTCAAAAACGGTAAAACTCAACTGTTTAACTTTAGTTGAGTTGTAAAATGAGCCTATTTCCCCCAAAAAATGTAGTGTCCCTTTAAGTTTCTAAATTGTGCACACCTGCAAAAATTGACTGGACTATTTGAACATTCAAATGGTCCAATCACATTTAGCAGACATGCTCAATTAAAATTTAATGTTGAATCAAATGTTTTTTTAGACTTTAAAATGTCCCTCTTTATCTGCAACATATCTAGCATTTACTGCCTATTGGCCTTTTTTTTTTGTCCTGCTGAACATCCTATTTTAGGATCATGTTTGCACTGGTACAAAAAACTCTTCGCCAAGTGATGATTTCATGAGGTCCTTTAAACTTTGATTTAGTCTTGGTGTGATAAAATTTTTCCCAACGTGGACATCCTGCGAGGTGGCTCTGTCCTTGTGGCGTAAGGGAGCGCAGCACTTCGGTGCCATGACGTACAGTCCCGTTCCACGACGTTGGATAGCAAGCTTGTCCCCAGTCTCTGGCTGGTGTGGACGGTGCCCTGTATATTCCTACATCTTCCCAGAGCCCTTTGGGCCGTTACTGGGGAGGTAAACCATGCAGTGCACATTTCTTTTAAGAGCAACAGTAATGTGATTTCTGCTGAAGAATTGGCGTGTTGACCACCAAAATAATAATTTAAATCTAGATTTGATCTTGTCTTCCAGCGAAGAATCCTGCCTAAACCCACAAGGAAAAGCCGCACAAAAAACAAGCAGAAGCGCCCCAGGAGGTAAATGTCGTCTTGTTGCATTTTGGAAGCTGTGTTTGCGGAGTCAGGGTTAGTAGTGCTTGCTTTTTTCAGTGTGATTGTGCCTACTTTAGCAGTGTTGTGCTGATTAGCCTGTTAGCATATAGAAAACCAACGTGGACATCCTGCGAGGTGGCTCTGTCCATGTGGCGTAAGGGAGCGCAGCACTTCGGTGCCATGACGTACAGTCCCGTTCCACAACGTTGGATAGCAAGCTTGTCCCCAGTCTCTGGCTGGTGTGGATGGCATCCTGTATATTCCTACATCTTCCCAGAGCCCTTTGGGCCGTTACTGGGGAGGTAAACCATGCAGTGCACAGCCAAGACTGTTATATTTAAGATGCTTAAATTTTGGGTCACATGAACTTCTGTTTAATGGCAAAGTTAACCCACTTAATTTTGTTTTCCCTTTCAGCCGAACTCTGACTAACGTGCATGACGCTATCCTTGAGGACCTGGTCTTCCCCAGTGAGATTGTTGGCAAAAGGATTCGCGTGAAACTGGACAGCAGCAGGCTCATCAAGGTCCACCTCGACAAGGCACAGCAAAACAACGTTGAACACAAAGTGAGTACTTTCATCTTAGAATATTTTTTATAATAATCACCCAACGTGGACATCCTGCGAGGTGGCTCTGTCCTTGTGGCGTAAGGGAGCGCAGCACTTCGGTGCCATGACGTATAGTCCCGTTCCACGACGTTGGATAGCAAGCTTGTCCCCGGCCTCTGGCTGGTGTGGACGGCATCCTGTATATTCCTACATCTTCCCAGAGCCCTTTGGGCCATTACTGGGGAGGTAAACCATGCAGTGCACACTATTAACTGTCAGTGGGGCTGCTATTTTGGGACTTTTTTGCTGTATTATCAGGAAATCCTAATTTGATTTGTGCAATCTAAACATTCTCAGTTTTAATCCTTATTACTATAACTTAATGTTTTCCCTTTTGAAAACTTTGAAATTACTATGCACTGAGATGTTTAAATTTAGAAGTTAGTCCCAAGTCACCTAAAGTTTTTAACTGGATTTTTTAAAACTGGACATTTGTTTGAAGTAACCAAGCATTTGGGTTTTGTTTCAGGTTGAGACCTACTCTGGTGTCTACAAGAAGCTCACAGGCAAGGATGTGATATTTGAATTCCCAGAGTTCCAACTGTAAAGTTCAGATGACAAAATAAATTTGTTTACTGTCATGTTCCCTGTCTCTTTTTCATTCTTTTACTAAGTCATTGAGTGACTTCTCACTTTTTATATGGCCATATATTTAAATGCTAGTTCATGAATTTATTCCAGCGGAAAAATACATGTTCTGAAAAGGTATGAGGTCATAGCAATCCTTAACTCTTGTTTGTGCATTATTGTGCAGCAGATTAAGTGTGAAAACCGAATGCAAGTTAGAGAAGATCCATTGTGGATGGTGGTCCATGTCATTATAGAGGCCACAATGACGAGTAAACTCTCTTATAATGTTTAAACTAATCTGTTCAGATCATGACTCCCAGAAGAGATGGTTTAAGTCATGATGTAAACCAGGTCATCCGGCAGCGAAGATTGTGACTATATTAATAGCCAGAAATTTTATGCAGATAGTATGTTGGGCAATGCCCTGTATTAGCTTTAGAATTTAAATGAATACTATTTAGGTTAATCAAAAAAGGTTAAAACTTTTTATTTTCAGCAAATTGAGATTTTCTCTTACCAGTGCAATGGATCAAACAAAACTGCTTTATTTTATATAGCCAATTCATGACGTCAGTTTGTAAGCTAACCTGAGACTTAATTCTTTGGTCCTTTGCAATAAATAAACGATATTCTTTGTTTAACATTTACATGAAACGAGACTAACTCAAGCGTGAATTTTAAAGCAATGCCGATTTAAAGGGATGGTTCTCTCAAAGGTGGAAATTCTGTCATTTACTCACCCTCAAGTAGTTCCAAACTTTTATGAATATCTATGTTCTGCTGAACACAAACGAAGATATTCTAAAAAATGTGGGAAAAAGAGCAGTTCTGGGACACTATTGACTTCCATAGTAATTCGTTTTCCAATTATGGGAAGTTGGGGGTTCGGTGTTAAAGTCGTGGTGCCCCAAAACAACCTTGGGTTCCTGTCCAAGTTCAGGCCAAACTTTCTTCAAAATATCTTCCTTTGTATTCGGCAGAACAAAGACATTCATACAGGTTTGGAACTACTTGAGGGTGAGTAAATTACAACAGAATTTTCATTTTTGGGTGAACTATCCCTTTAAGGTATGCATCTGTCGCCAGATTGGTCTACTCTACTGCTTGTGGTAGTCCTGATTTAGCAACTTGTGCGCCGTTTAAAATTGTTTCAGAATCTGTTCAATACAAAATCGATAATTATACCATGATTGAGGACGGTCATTTGTAGATGTTTTTGTGTGATGGTAAAGAAATATCCCACCCAATGTAAAATAAAATGGATAAATTGTTAGCACTAGCAGGGTCATTCTACAGAAACGTCCACTTTTGGTATGGTAAAAAGTATTTCTTTTTTTACATTTAAACTTAGAACACATTATTAGATTACCTTTTGACTTTATGAATACATATAAATGAGAGCATTGTTTTTATGTTAGCATATTTAGTTTTTTTTTTGCTTTTCAGCAATTATTTCAATATCACATGTATAATTTTGTCACTGGTGTTACCTTTAGCAATATTACAAGTTTTTATTAAATATTATTTCTCGATTTTTTTCAGCACACAGTCAGTTAGAAAAATAATGAAAATGCAAGAAATAAATAGACTGTTTTATTTATTTACTGTAACAGACTAAAACTACAGTAACACAGCACAGCAACACCAGTGACATACATAAGACCTGATATACTGATCTTCACTGTTGTTATCCATAAGGAAGGTAACACCAGTGACAATTTTCATAAAAAATACATTTTACCAAATGTCCACTGCAAGATATCAAGCTGTCATTCATGGTATACTCACTAAATTAAGTAGTTTAATCATTTGTATTATAGTTTTTTTTTTTTAAAAAAAATAGGTCATACCAGTGACGTCGACTAAAAGCTTCATATGAAATCATGAGATAAATGAGAGAATTTCTGATAACTGAAAAGAAACAGTGGTCTCATGGGCCTTTTTTCTTTAGAAAATAGGAAAGAGGAAGTTAAGTGATGTCATATGTGTGGTTTTTTATTCCAAAATAAAAGACTTTTAAGTGGTAACCAGTGACACAACTCCAGGGGACCACTGTTTTCATTATATATTTTATAATATTTATTTGGCATTTTGTTTTTATTATGCTATTTACATCATATATTTGATAGTTACGAATAGACTTTTGTATTTTAAATGGTAGAAAATCCTGTTTTTGACCTCAGAATAAAGCACTTTCCCTCATGGCTGTGGGGACAAGCAGTTTTGTGGTACTTGGAATTCTTTAGCATTAATAAAGAAAATGCCACATTGATGGCTCAGGAAGGTGTAATTGTTCAAATAACATATTATTTCATTTTAAAATATATAAAAATTTAAAAATGTATTTCAATTGTTATATTTCTGTAAAGTCTAGGGGCAGAAAAGTGGACGTTTCTGTAGAATGACCCAACAGCATGCAAAAATAAGCATGTGTGTTACATGTAGGGGTGGGAATCTTTAGTCACCTCACGACCCGATTCCAGAATGATTCTTGATCTACTCCCCCCTTATTAATTAATTAGTTTACTGACGTGAGAATCTTAAAATCCTTACATTTACATATCCTTACATAAGTAATTAAGTATTTTTTTAAATAATTATACATGTAAAAAATAATTAAACAGTTGTATGTTAATCATTTTAAACTAATATAACTTCAAAACATACAAGCAAGTAGCAAATAATAAAGAGGCGCATAGAAACATATAACAAACAACAAACAAAGAGTGCTTTCAGTCTGAAATCTGAACGTTTTCCATTCAAGAACTGTGTGATTTTCTTCATCTTTATTGTTGTTGTTTTTTACTATGAAATCATAGTCAGCGGGAGATCTATTAAGCTGCATTCACGCACGGATCTCTTTTGAAATACAATAATTAATGTGGTTTGTCCTGTCCGATTAATCCCGTAAGACATAACTGGCTGTATTTACATACATTTTGCGTCATAGAACCATTTTGAGACGCAAGAAGGCTAACTACATTAAACCACACGGAGTCGCGCACAGCCGCATGCGCGAGCAGTCTACACAAATAAAGCGCGCGTCAGCATTTGAAATTGAGAGCAGACTTATGTTAGTGAGGTTCATATTTTAAATACATAAGACCACTGCATTCCAAACCACATAAATGATGACTTCGTAAAGCATTTGTAAAGAAAACACTGACGGGCGAGACCGCACACTTCAAGTGTAACATCAAAAAAGCGCGCGTTTCTCACAGCGCATCCTGTGCAATGAAGCCCGCGAATGTCCTTGTAATTCGCTTCAACCTTTCCGAATTGTATAAAATATTATTTTACGGAAGGTTCGAGTGGTGTATGTGTGTGAGGAATTGGAAGCAATCAGCATACGTGTGTTTCTAAAGCAAACTCAGCGTCATCGCACATCTGGTTAACAACTAAGCTCAGAATCGATTCTGAAATTCTCACAATCGATCCAGAATCGTTGGAGAGAGAATCGCGATGCATCAATTGGTCGATTTTTTTTCTCCCACCCCTAGTTATATGACCCGACCATCTCTATATGGCGGTGAATATTGTGCCAGTTATTGCTCAACAGAGGGCGCTATTTTTCCAGAGACTCACAGACGTTGGGAAAAGAATATGAGGTCTATGGTAAAAATGCAGCATTAGTTAGATTATTGTCATATACATTCAAGATAGAAATTGTAGTTAACTGAAATCTCCGTTACTGCAAACGTCCCACGATTGAGTTTTGAGATTACACGTTGCTTTCATAATAGTCAACGTGACAGCTGTTGATCAAGACAGTGGACTTCGCTCTGTTTGAGGTAGTTTTTGAGAGGGCAGTTAAATATTATAGTTAGGAAGACAGATTATATCGCGTAGAGAAAGCGATTTTCTCTACAATTTGCTGCGTGGATTCTTGTAATATTAAACAAAAGCTACATTTAATTAGCATAACATTTAAAATTGAATCACAACAAACATGGCAAATCGACAAGTGCAGAAGGAAACCAGCAGTCAACAACACTTCCTACAGTTCAACAACCTCGCATGCGAAACAGCTGGAGGAAAGGTGAAAAACGGAGCATTTAAAATACATAATATATTATCACTTTATATATATTCTGATATTCCTAGATTGCGTTTGCTCACTGAAATTAAGATGAACTACCAACATTGTCATTAAAGGTGATTTTTGCCACGGATGAGTGGTTTGCCCCTGCTAGAAATCTTTTAAAGGTAAAGTCCTTCATGTGTTCAAACATTTTCTAGTATTATTTTGTATTAATTATGATGATCTGAAACTTTTAAGAGAGACCCTCCAGAATTCATAGCCTCTGCGTTTACTGAATACGGAAAATGATGGATGGCTGGGAAACCAGAAGGAAAAGAATTACAGGTATTAATCCATCTGCACAAATCAAAGCGAGTTCACTGTAAAACTGGGAAATAGGGCTCTGTGTGTTTCTCATTTCTCTCTAATGAGCTCTAGTTCCACTGAGCCTGGATGAATTAGAGCAGAATAGCTGCAGGCTACTTCCTTCTCTCATCCATCCAATCTCTCTGAAGATCTGTAAAATGAACGCATAAGAGAAAGATGTACTGCAATTCTGAGACGCTTCCTCATCTGATCGGGCTTTCTGGGCATGTTTTGTAATCTCAAAGAGTGCTCTGTCTGTACTTACAACAGATTTCAGTGATCTCATGAAAGATGCATGTGTCTCTCATCTTGTGTTAAAGGTCACGACTGGTGCATCATTCAGTTAGGAGTTCCAGGAATTATTCATGGCTTTGATGTGGACACATCTTTCTTCACGGGGAACTATGCACCATACACCTCCATTCAAGCTGCATGTCTTGGTGGGTATCTATGGCTGCAGCCTTTAAGAACCAAAGTATAAGGTAACCTTTATTATATCTAACATTACATTTAAATCAGATCCGATGCCGTCATTCACTCTTGAAGGAGATCGTACAGGCATGGCAGCTTCCCCAAGCCAGTTCGAAGCTGTGGCACAGGTGTAAACCATCATCCAGTGCACTAGATTTTTTTAATACACATAATCTCCAGTCTGTGTTTCTGAGGAACTCATTTCTGTATTTATGTTGAACAGCTTCGCTCAGACAGCTGGGAGGAGCTTGTTCCGATGACAAAGCTGAAGCCGGGGTACTCTGAATCATGCCACAACTACCTAAATGTCATCTACCCACACAGAGTTACCCATATCCGCCTTAACATGTATCCAGGTAATACACCATGAATCATTCAGTGCAATTTAAAAAATGACAAAACAGAGAATGTGATCATTCATAATAAAAAAAATGGCCTGGGGAGAGATGCTACTGCGGAGCAGCGTCTTAGAGAGCCATTTGTTTTGTAAAATGAATACAAATGAAGGGTTGTAAAATGATAATAAATTATTAACATTTTATTTATATACCACCTAAAAACTGGTACTATATATATTCCACTTTTTTATGTGGTGTTTTATTTACTTATTTTTCTTAGCGGATGATTTCTTGCCTAATGTGGTTGCAAGAATCTTTTGATAAATTGTTGAAACAATTGTAGCTTTGACTTAAAGCTGAAGTGTATGATTTCTGTGCCACTAGCCACCAAACCTTCCTGTCACTGGTTGGTCAGACAGTTAGTCCTGGCCTAAACCAACACTAGTGCAACACATTCTTTCAGTGGCCTTGGTTCCGGAATAATTTTTCACATAGGAATTAAAATTATTTTTGAAAGTGTTATAAGCCATGAAACAAACCAGTAAGCTATAATGTGAATCACAGCATTACAAACTTTGATTGGATTAAAAAAAGTAAAGAAATTATTTAAAGATGATTTCACACACACACACACACACACACACACACACACACACACACACACACACACACACACACACACACACACACACACACACACACACACACACACACACACACACACACACACACACACACACACACACACACACACACACACACACACACACACACACACACACACACACACACACACACACACACACACACACACACAAACACACACACACACACACACACACACACACACACACACACACACACACACACACACACACACACACACACACACACACACACACACACACACACACACACACATACTGTATATATATATATAATCAACCTACTGTTGCCTACCTAGTTGCCTCAGCATGTTAAAATAAGTGTTTACCCTAGAAACAATGGAAAAAATGTTTTAACATAAACAAATGACACCTTAGCTTTAAATATTTTATTGATGTTTGGCAGATGGCGGCATTGCAAGGCTAAAAGTTTATGGCATTGGGAAGAAGGACTGGTCCACTGTTTCTAGTCAAGACCTAGTGGATCTTGTTGCCCTGGTCAATGGGGGCGTATGCGTAGGCTACAGCGACGCCCACTATGGTCACCCACGCAATATGATTGGTGAGCGGGTTTTTGGACTGACAAGTTGAAAAACATCTTAGAGAGGTACTATGGCTCTTTTTTGTTCACTTGAGTCAATAGAAGCATCTAAAATGCAGACCACTTTTACAGACCTTTTCAATCAGGCAAATCATAAAAACTCTGTCTGGACTGTTTCCCAGACTTCATTTTTAATAACTTCCTGAGAGAATACTACACATCGCTTCCCAACAAATAAGTTATGGTCTATTTAATAACTGTTTGGAGAAGATTATGGAATAACATGAGAGATTTTGAGATCGAGATCAGTACTGTGTGATTATCTGAATGTGTGTTTCTCTGTAGGTCTAGGGAGGGCTGACAACATGGGTGATGGGTGGGAGACAGCCAGACGCCTGGATCGGCCCAAAGTTTTAAAGGTAAAAGCAGTCTTTTCATTTTAGGAAACATCACAAATATCAGTTATGTTCCACACATATATTGGTGTTCAGGTGGATGAGAAAGGCATATTACAAGTGCCAGGCTTTGAGTGGGCTATTCTCAGACTAGGACATCCTGGGATCATAAGCAAAATTGAGGTAGACACCAACCATTTTAAAGGTACGAAAAGTATTGAATATTTATTTAAACTTTGTAGCATTATTTGTCTAAATGTTTTACATCTGAAAAAACAGTATCTGTATGGAAGCCTGGTTCCGCCTCAGAGTACAAATAAAAAGTTAGTTGTCAGATAAAGTTTAAAATAAAGTCACAATTACCAGAAACATAAAATTACACGGTGAGACACATAGACACATTGTGATACATATGATACTGTTTAAAAGTTTAGGGTCAGCATAAGAGACTTTTTAATCAACTATTTTCCTTAGGAAATTTCCCAGACTCCTGCAAGATTGAGGCCTGCTGTTTGACCCCAGATGAGGAGAACAACTTCATTCATAACCAGTGGCGTTCTGACAAAACCCCCAAGTGGAGAATTCTTCTTCCACCTCAAAAAGTATGACTTGCCCATCCGATAATTTCATTTGACTTCACCTTCAACTTTTATTCCTTTTTGTTCTGTGTAAATGTGATCACAATCTTCCTCATCTAGCTGAAGGCAAACCACAGGCATTTGTTTTCTGGGGAGTCTGTGGTGCAGCGTGGGCCTGTGACTCATGTGCGTCTGGTCATAGCTCCTGACGGAGGGGTCAGCAGACTCAGACTCTGGGGTGGACCGGTGTCGAACAACATGACTCGCCCTCAGCAAATCTCCAAACTGTAATGCCATCATGTACTTTCAACCTACAGTTACAGAAGAAACTGTCATCCGTTGTGATTTAAAATATTAACACCATAATGTTAATAACAACACTGAAGACTGAGAACATACTATATACAATACAGTACATAATAGCCTTCGCTGTGGTACAGTATACAAATGAATTATTGTCAAGGCTAATGTTTCAGAAAACACCAATAAAATACTCTCAAGATAGCTTAATAAAATGAACCTTCACTCATTTTGTCTGCCTTTGTTTATTGCCAAATGTGACATTTTTTATATAAAAGTAGTTTTGAAAATGCATATTATGCATATAATACAGATTGTATCTGTCTATCAGTGTTAATATGCATGTTTGCCTGGATCAATTTTACTTTTTGAAACAGTAATGTGAGCAGATGCTGACAGTATGACAGTCTCAACGGGGTGGACATAATAAAAGACTCTCCACAGACTGTACAATCATATTGAAAATAACTGTTTGTTAAAATAATAATGTTAAAATAGATGTTATCGACAGGATAGTATTTTCACATCTACCATTTTCATACACGTTTGAACAGTTCTGCTTGCAGGCATCATAGAAACCCCTCTGAAAAATCGAATTGTAATAATATAATAATAAGTATTGTCATTATTAATATTACACTTAAAATAATTATAAAAATACTATATATATATATATATATATAAATATTTTTTATAATCTTTAATGATGTAAACTTTCAACTAAAGTGTTCTATTATAAAAGGAACAACAGTGTATAGTTAGAGTATAGTTAGATTACAAAATATCATGCCTGCTGTGTGTGTGTCCATCTTTGTTGGGCAGTATTTTCTAAAAGATTTTGCTGACATTTTTCTGATATAGGAAGGAACATGCATCAACAGGTCTTTGATTTAAAAAAAATATGTCTGAGTGAAGAAATGAATTGAAGCTTATCTATATTTACATGAAAAGTTGCAGTTGACATATTCTTTTGACGTTTCTTCCACTACGTGCTTATCCCTCGGAACAGTTGGTGAAAAAATAAGGTGGGATTTTGTCATTCAATGTCATGTTTCAAACTCGCTGGTATTTACTCTGTTCAATTGCACAGATAGCTTCTGCAGATGCAGGGATTTTTCAGTGAGCTGCCCCCCCCCCCCCCAATCATTTTGTCATGTTTCTCCACAGATTAAGGCAGCGGTCCATAGCAGGTCAAATTGTGTCAGCATGGTGGAGAAAGATTCTGCAGGAGTCATGTGCTATCAGGTCAGGCCTTCTGTGCAGTTATGAAGCCCCAGCCATATAAAATACAGTCAACGGGCCTCATTCATAGAGAATAAATCTCAATGTAGATTGTTCATGAAACCATTCCAATGCAAACTGTTGCATTAAATTACCTTAAGAATGGGTTTATGAGCTGTTCAAATTCTGTTTGTGTTTCATGAATGAGGCATTTACTGTAATTGAGTCAGTGAGAGAGATGTCAGTATTTTTTTACAAACAATAAAAATCAAACAAAATGAGCAGAATTGAAAATTGCAAATATGAATATGCATTTTGTGCCCATAGTTCTAGATGTCCTTGAACAGCCTGACATGTGGAGATGCAAGACAGCACCAGACATCTCTCATTTCTCTGGAGTCAAACAGGCTGCATTGTGATTAATTACAGTATTATGTGTTACAGTGCACACACACACACACACACACACACACACACACACACACACACACACACACACACACACACACACACACACACACACACTCTCAGGGCTCTTTGCGGTGGAGGAAGATAAGTGTTTGTTGGACTGAGCTTAAATGACAGAGGGGGGTAAACTGCACGCTCAGCACTTTGCTTTGAGAAAAGGTCAATGTGAAATATATTGCATCTTTATTATCATGAAATATTATAACTTGGTTTTCCACGCCAACTATTTTGTTGAATAAGGTTTGTTTGTGCACATATGTTACCATCCAGATGAGTTTACCATGTTTTTGTCAATTCATTTAAAACAGTTTTCATACCAAATATGTTTAATTTAAGTAACGTGAAATGTAACGAAAATGCCTTAAGTCCTTTTTGTCCGTAAAGGGCTAATATGGATATCATATCTAAGATAATTAGTGTTGGAAGAATTTTATGAGAAATATATTGAAATGAAAGACTTTGAACTGAAGACTTTCTCATTGTTATTAACTAAAAATTTAAAATCTTAAAACCAACCATTTTTGTTAACCAAAAATGTTGACTGAAATAAAATGTAGGTGCGAAGCAGACATTTCTCATTTTAATGTTATAACTTGAAGTAACTAAAACTCAAAATATAATGTAAAATAATATAATATATATGTGTGTATGTGTGTGTGTGTGTGTGTGTGTGTGTGTGTGTGTGTGTGTGTGTACATGTCTATATTCGATATTTTCTATGTCTAAACTATATAGACATTTAGAAAAATAAAACTATTAAAAAATGACAAAACAACAAAATTACTGAAACTTTAACATTAAACTGAAACAGAGATTAGAAAAATAAAAATCAGCTAAAAAAATGTTAGTATCTCAGTTATACTAAAATAACTGCTTTATGTCCTGGCAAATCGGTGAGAAATTGCTGAGATTTTAACTGAAACATGAATATGAGAATATTTTTCTTGTGTGTGTTTTTTTTCTCAGTCTGAGAATATGAAGACAAAAGTCTCCATTTGCTTATAGTTTGATCCCATTGCTGTCTGAGGGAAACAATGTAGATGTTAAAGACATATAATTTGTGTTTTTTTCTTATTGGATAGAATCTGTTTGAGAGAAAATGTGACATATTTAAGATAAGTAAGGTGCGTCTGAATAAATATTTCAAAATCATGTTAAATGCTAACATATATATTGAAAAAGCATTTTAAGACTAAATAAACCACATATGCTATGCATTATATTATATCACTCCTCAACAGAACTGCTGGACTGTCACCTCATACTGTACTCAGATGGTCCGTTCATCCAGTGCTCACCAGCAGGTGGCGGCAGAGGCCCAGCAAACATCTTCTGACCCCACAGGTAATGTGAGACTTGTGTGCATCTGCTGTCTTAGCATGACCTCTCTTCTGTCTGTCACTCTTTGTGTCTCTGCAGCACGGTGTGTGATCCAGTGGCCCAACAGGCTGTAAATATAGAAAATTCTGAATCGAGCAGTCTATACGAACTGTAGCTAAATGGACCAGAACTGCATTAAAATGTATATTCTAAAGCATATTGGTCTGAAATGACAGGGTGTGTAAATGAAGGTAATTTTTATTTTTGAATGAATTGTTTCTTTAAGAAACACCAATGTCTTCAGTGCTCTTTGCTCTCATGCAGCGATGAGATTGTTTTACCTCAAACCCTAAAGCTCTGTTAGCAAACATAATCAGTGCACATTGATGAAGTGGTAAAAAAAAAAAAAATTGTACATCTATAAATCTACTTCTCATCACCCCGAGGGAGACAAACATTTCACCTAGATGTCCTGATCTGACATGAAACACTCCATGAAATTCAGATTTGTAATACGCGCACCGGCTCCCTAATACCCACACAGAAACATGCACACACACACAAACTCCCTTTCTGCCTCCACCTTGCCCTCCTCTCTTATTCGGCAGCCCCCTCCATCAATATCTGTCGGTTGGCTGCCAAAAAGAAGGATATGCTCAGGAATTAACTCTTTTTTTTCAATTCCTTCTGCAGCATGTTTGGATTTTCTCTGTTTGATCTGGACTGTTAAATAAGACGAATGCTATTAGAAATTCATGGCTGTGCTGTGCCATCAATACATGATTAGTTTGCATTGCTTGCCAGTGATTGATTGGCTGGGCAGGGGATGTATTGGAACCAGACTCATTCAATGCCATGGCGAGTCGCTGGGGAACGGCTTAGCTTATCAGTGCCTGAACAACCTAAAGTGCTGTTTGTTAAGAAAGGTAGAAAAAATAAGACGTGAGAGAGAGAAGAGAGAGAGAGAGAGAGAGAGAGAGATAGGAATTTAAGATGGCTGTTTGTAGTTAATTGCACTTATTTACTCAGATCTGATAGATTTGATATACATAAATTCATAAAAAGTGCATAAATTCATCTGGGAAAGTTCCATTTTAACACAGTAAATCTGATCAGTGTCAAGGTACAGTATATTAATGGCTGTATATTATGCTATATTTTTATGTGAATATAGCATAACTCTTACAGGCCTCAGTTATCTGTTATGCCAAGGCTTTGATTACACAAAAATACACTAAAAACTTTGAAATATTATTACAATTAAAAGTAATTGTCTTATATTTGAATATGTGATGGCCTGTGATGCCAAGCTGAATTTTCAGCAGCCATTACTCCAGTCTTCAGTGTCACACGATCCTTCAGAAATCATTATGAATTACAAATCAGGCTGATTTGGTGCTCAATAAACATTTCTTACTATAATCCATGTTGAAAACAGGGCTGCTTAATATTTTTGTGAAATCCGTGATGTATATTTTTCATGATTCTTGGACAAATAGAAAATTCAAAAGAACAGAATGAGAATCTGTAGCAATGAAAAGTCTTCACTGTCACTTTTGATCATTTTTATGCATCCTTGTAGATGTCTTTCCATAAATAAAAAAATAAATGTTTCTGACCCTAAACTTTTGAATGCACATCTCTCTGGAATACTTCATTCTGATTGGTCATTTGCTGCATTGAGCATATAGCGATGCTAAATTGTATATTCCACCATTGGCCATGGCAAAATACAGTTCCATATACATTCATGGCTCTTGTATCAACCCACAATCTCTTTCATGTCAACACAAGTTCGAATAGCTCATTAGCGCCATCTTGCAACTCAAAGCAGTTGGTACAACTATCAACTGTAATAATATTAGCAACCGAGGACTAAAAATATCAATTGTAATATACACAATTAATGGCCATTAAACATGATTGAAGATGACTGAAAGTTTAGGAGTCCCCAAATAAAGCAATTAAAACTTTCTCTTGGAAGAACGAAAAGCTGGCAAGAGAACTGTGGCTAAATATATTTTGTTGGATTGCAGATTAATAATACATAAATTAATATTGTTGCAGTGTTTTCTTGTTATGGGTTTTTCTATATGTTATCTCAAGGACTATTTGTCTTAGTTGAAGCTTACAATAACACATTTGAAGTCAATATTACATTAATTTATGTGGGAAATAGCTTTATAATTAAAGGGATAATTTACATTTAACTGGTCACTAGCACAAAATAAACTCCCTTAGGGATTTATTTTGTGATAATTTCCAACTGACTGTACATTATCCCTTACATATTTGACCAACAAAATTGCGGTTTCACTTGTGTGCGAACATGCTGAGTCTTTAAATCCCAAATTCTTTTTGATGTAGTCTGCAAATCGGCCAGACTCCACAGACTCCAAGTTCATTGCCAAGCCTGAGATGAGAGTAGCCAAGCAGCAGAAACAAGTCTCCAAAACTCCCTGTCTCCACTCATCGGGGGGTAGATACCTGCTAACGGGGCGAGTGTGTGTGTGTGAACACCTTTAAGCACCGATGCTAATTCACAGGCTCGTAGACGCTGCCTCAGACAGTAGGCAAGAAAATCAGTGCTGCGCAGCGAATATTTTAGCTCTGCTCAAGCTCAGATAGAGTCATAAATTAATTCAGCACTTACAGGGAGTCCTCTCAACCTTGCCAGGTTTCTCGGTCTCATTTTTAGTATTTCTCGCACTCTTTTATTTTATATGGGGTGTGAAGACTACCATAAATCATTCATCTCATCATAACCAGATCAGACAGACGATTGTTTGGGTCATACAGTGAATCTTTTTTTTTTTTACAGCTCCGCTCAGACTGCACTGCTATTTCCAAAGGCAATGCAAATCAGTGCTTTTTCTGATGGATGTTTGGACATTTACATTTTTTGGTATACTGAAAAGACAGTTTGTAAGATGGATCCATTGAGGGACGCTGTAAAGTCGTGGTTGTGCATATTGTGGCTGTCCGGATCACAGTCTATGTATTAAACAATGACCTTTGGTGATGAATGCTCTTAATGTAACCTTGGGGAAGTGGATTTGACTCCCTTACACATGTCACCCTGTGTCAGAGCTCCAAATGCACCTCATACCGGCTCGTGATTGACACGGTGTGTTGCTGGGCTTGAGATTCCTATTAAACTCACTCACATATTCACCAACCCGTCAGCATCAGTGTCAGTGCCACTTTACTGGGACTGCAGCCAGAGTCAGCATGGCAGCAGAGGTCAAACATCTCTCCCTCCTGCTTGGGCCAAATCGCATTTCAAACACCTGCTGTTGAGGAAATGAAGCCCCTTTTTCAAAGTTTATCCTCAGGTATAATTTAGATGCTGGAAATTAAAGCCATTTTTGAGCTGAGAGGTTTAAAGAAGTCAATTCTGTGATTGTAGATATCTTTCCAGGTGACACTCATGGGGGGCTGGGCTTTAACGCTGATTGACAGACTCATTGAGTCCGTTCATTGTTGAAGAAAGGCAGAAGAGGGCACGGAGCTGGTTGTATGAGACTGAATGAGTGAGTGAGAGAGTGTCAGCGGGCTGAAGTAACACTGATTAATGTCCTTTCTTCATAGGGCAGCGCGTCCACCGCCAGAGATCGCCGGATAAGACCGCAGAGGTACCCAAAGAGGGCCGCTTGAGGTGGATCTGCTTGTTGATTAGGTGCCTCTGAACTCTTCAGTGTAAAGAAAATGACATGCTGTCTAACTGATATTATTAGAAAGCACAGAGATAAAGATGTTTTCCAGGTTCTGATTGCTTGCTTGTGGTTATTAGGGACTGTGTAAGATGATTTTATCTTTTAACAGCCAGAGTCTGAAGTACCGATAGGAGCAGTGTGACAGAAAATGCCATGACAAAAAATGAGAGGAACTCTTTTACCTTCTAGCAACCTCATGGATGCAGAATAACCAGTGCTCAGCAGTTAGACTCTAAAGTATTCTGACACAAATTAATCTGTCACTTAGCAGAAGTTAGCCAGGTAAAATAGAAGAAAATATAAGGGGTCATATGATGCGATTTCAAGTTTTCCTTTCTCTTTGGAGTGTTCAGTGAAATCAGTGGTTAAGTTGTATTTACAACACTGTTCCAGAACAGTTCAACCCAAATATTAGAGTGTGTGCAGCACATTTTACGGAGGACCATTTCCTGCCTGCCAGTGAAGAAAAGGCTGTTTCTATAAAGTGGGGCAATTCCAACTTTGCAAGGACAGTCTGGCGCTTCTGACTCACAGCCTGTGAGTACGTTTTCTTATTTAAAGAATCTGCCACTGACTATTCAAATGCGAGTTTTGAGCAGTGTAGATTAGTGCTTGTTGTTTGTCGTTTCTCCGATCACAAATGCAGACATGATAATGTTTATGCGGCGCGATGCAACTCGATGCGTAAAAAGACAGGTAAGTCATTATAATCAGTAATTATGTCCACACTGGGTGCAACAAATGCCTCGTTTATAATGTGTTTTATTGTTTTTGTGTTGTCGCGCCGGGACACGGCATCACAATACGGTAAGGGACGTAATATTTACATCTCATGCTTGAGGTATTCGGCCAATCACAATGCACTGGATAACTGGCCAATCAGAGCACGCCTCGCTTCTCAGAACGATGAGCGTTGTAAAAATCGATGCATTTCAGAAAGTTGGAGCAAAGAGGAGCAACAATAATGTACAGTATGTTTTTTAACATTAAACTGCATAAACACATTGCATTACACTAAATAATGTTATTTTTAGCAACGTATATGACCCCTTTAAGAACCACTTAGATGTGCACTGATTTAATCAGCACATTAGAATGATTTCTGAAGGATCATGTGACTTTGGAAACTTGAAGAACAGCTGCATGATATTCAGTTTTGCCATTACAGGAAAAAAAAATCATTTTAAAATATAGTAAAACAGAGAACAGTTATTTTGAATTGTGATTATATTTCACGATATTGCTGTTTTTTTACTGAATTTTTGGATAAATAAAGGCAGCCTTGGTGAGCATAAGATACTTTCCACAGCATTGAAAAACCTTATCGATCCCAAACGTATGAATGATAGTGTACATGAATTTTGATTTGCTATGGAAATAAGGGGCTCCTAATATTTACGCAAGTTCAACCCAGAGGGGCCCCTTCTATGAAAAATGAACACCGTTGTTTGATTTAGAATTAAATGTAATTGTTGGTTTTTTCTTTGCCTCTCACTCAGGTGTCAGGACGTGAAAATAGAGCCAATGGATTTCTGCCACCTCACACATCGCACATATCACCATAATCAACAACAGCAAAGCTGCTCAGGACCTGTTAAGCAACAGAGGTATGTTTATAATTTCATGAAACACAGTGGATTATCAAAAACAAACTGCCCTGTTGATTCAGTGAATCGTCATTTCCCTGTATATCTGCTCAAATCAGTTTTTTTATTGTTTAAAATTAAATATAAGTTGTTTTAACTTTTGAGGCATTGATTTGACAGAATTGTGTGTATACTAATAATGCATTTTGGGATTTTAGACCTAGTCGATGAGTCTTGGCCTTCAAAAATACTTTATTTCTCCTCACAGGATGCAATAGTTTATTTTACCCCAAACTTTTCTGTATTTACATAAGTGAAATCCACATCAAGGTTAACCGTCGAGCTCATTTTGTGTTCATCACAAGCATTTATTCACACTTAATGATCTCAGCCGATTCATCAGTCAGTCAGCTGGGCATTTCTCCTCAATGAATAACAAAGTCTGCCGATACAGTACGGAGGCACTTGATCAATCTCGCACCCCCTCCTTCGTCAAAAGAAATTAGCAATAAAAAAAATCAAATTGCTATCGATTGGTCTTTATTGATTTCCTTTAGTCTTTTCCACTGCAATTACTCCTCGTGCAACGGCCGTTGTTTTCTGGTGATTGCCGGACGGCCAGCTGGGGTTACAGCCACACGCGATGCTTCTCTCCCTTTCTTTCTCTCTCCCTCTTCCTCACTTCACGATCAAGGTCAACTTTAATCAACCTCAGGGCCTGTCAGCGGCTGCCGACTGCCTCAGCTGCGCCCCGCTCTCAATTCCTCTGGGCCTCGACGCGGCGGCTTACAGAATTACCCTGCTGTTCATCAAACACCCAGTTGCTCATTACTCACCGCACTCCTCCTGGAGTCATTAAGAGTCTGGGATACAAAGGACTTAGAGCAGCCAGACGAATGCACTTCGCTACACTGTTGGGCTCCCCTGTACCACAGGAGGAGAACGTGTACTCATGAGCGACGCTGTTGTCGTTAGTTTAGGGCGCAATGTTGATGTCGACAGGGCTGGTTAATCTCTGACGTTTCGCATTATGCGAGGTGCGTGTTTAGGCCAGACCACATTATTCACAAACAGAGCCATACCGTAAAAACTGACTCTAGGACTGGTGGTTGTAAAGTACAGATAGCTTATTATTGGATTCTTCTTTTGAATCATTGATGTTTGAATGTGTGGAATGTGGATGCTGTTTGTAGTCGAACATCTGATATTGATGTTTTCATGGGTGTTCAAAGGAATATTTAGGGTTTGGAACAATTTAAGCTTCCTTATAAGAGCATTTGAGATGATTGTTTTTAGTTGATTAAATTAATTTCAAATTCCATTGTATTCCTAAAAACAAAAAAATAAAAAAAATGGAGGAGACCGTGAACGCTTAGGCCTACTTTATAATGAAAGTAAATGAGGCCAATTTTTTGGGGGGGTTAAAAACTAAAATGTGTAGTTTCTAATTTTATAAAAGCATTTATATAACTTATTCTGTTAAAACTTATGAATTAAGTTGTAAAGTTGTTTAAATATCAGTTAAAGAGTTCAAAAAAAATATTTTTTGTTTCCACACTAAAATCATGTTTACATGCAATATGTTTATGTCTGGTGGCTATACTATTGAAACAGTGAGTATTTTAACATTTATGGATTGACTCCGTTCCTAATGTAAGTGTCTCATTGTAATCCAGTTTTTTGCCTTTTTTAAGTAAAGGAAGGAAAATTGTAAATTAATTATTCTTGTATAATCAGTTTATTCCACAAAAACTGTTCATTGAGCTTAAAGTGATAGTTCACCCGAAAATGAAGATTCTGTCACCCTCATGTTGTTCCAAACCTGTGAGACCTTCGTTCATCTTTGGAACACAAATTAAGAATTATTTTATGAAATCTGAGAGCTTTTTTGACCCTGCATAGACAGCAACCTATCTACCACGTTCAAGGCCCAGAAAGGTAGTAAGGAGATTGTTCAAATAGTCTAATTTCTTCTAGAATATTTTCTTCTCTCCTGTGGCAGATGTGTTGCTGTCTATGCAGGGTCAGAAATCTCTCGTATTTCATCAAAAATATCTTAATTCGTATTCCTTATATGAACAAGTAGATCTTACAAGTTTAGATCGACATGAGAGTAATTAATGGCAGAATTTAGATTTTTGGGCAAACTATCCTTTGAACTGAACCCAGAATATTCCTTTAACTTTGTATAATTTAAGTGTCAGCTGTGGTAAACATGGTTTGTGCTTTGCGTTTTGAATCAGTATACTGTCCATGCATGCATATAGAATATGCGATTATAACCCAGTGCCTTGATGTCACATGGAATAAACATTCGAGATGAGAACATCTCTTGCATATGCCCTCTAAGAGTTTTTGTGTAGCTTTGCTTTGATGGTGCTCAACCTGTCCTTCGCAACCGAATCTTTCACATGCGCTGCCACTCACAAACAAACAAAAAGAGTCTGTAAAAGATTAAAAAGCACTGAACTTCCTTTATGACTGATTGACGCAGCCTGCAGTGCACAGTAAGAAGCAGACATGAGGGTCACCTCCACAGTTTTCTACGGTGTCAAGAGCTGCTGATGTTGACTATGAGACCACATATACAATGTACAGTTTCTTTTGATTAATCGAGTGCATTGTAAAAGAAAATACTATTTCAGTTGCTACTTTAAAATGTCATGTTTAATTTAATATCTTACTATATGTCTGAATTGTACTGAATGCTAATTTGTTTTAGAACATACGGCATATCTATATCTTCAAATCAGATATATAATGTAGAGAATATATATATATATATATATATTCTGTAATATATTTAGACATTTTTGTAACTATTTTCAGTAGTCGGTTCTGTGTTTAAATGTTTCAGATATAAGAAGATACATTAATTTTCTAAATTGTGAAGAAACGGGCAGGTAACATCATCACAGTCTTCAGCCTTTTCAGGCAGACGCCATCTCTGTATTTATATACTTCATAATGATTATATTGCAAATTCTTGCCTGTAATTCATCCCCCATCTCTAATTATTTACTCTCCGTTAAAATAATCATTATTGATATACAGAGTCAAATACTTCTTTAAATTACTTATTACATTTAATGTGTGATGTACAATGACACATTTAGATTTTTAACTTTAGCTTTTACTGTATTAAATTTTTTATATTAATAAATTATATTATATAATTGACTCCCCTGATGTTCTAAATTTTACAATTATATTATCTTCATACTCTGTTTTCCTAAATAGTCTTTGTAAAAAGCCAAATCTTGTAATTCCTTATTTCACATGTGGTCCAGAATCTTCTGCCCTGTAAAAGAGACATAACTGCAGTCCACTCCAATGAAACCTCCCCCAATGAAAATGTCACATCTTCTTCACATTAATTTATTCGTTTATAACAAAGTGGATTTATGGCTGCCCTACTACTTCTGGGTTAACAGTGACAGCCCATGCTGAGTTACTACTTTCCACCTGAACAACACCGCACGCCTCCCACACTTTTACGAGACTCTCTTTGTTGTGGGCCGAGAGCACAGGATACTCGGCTCTTGGTGCACTGTCTCCCCTTCAGCAGCCATCAGCTCTGTGAGCGCTGACCCGCCAATTTACTGTGACACTGCCAGTCTGCTGATATCACTCATAAAACTCGCTGATTGACGACGAGGGAAGAAGGTGCGTTCAGTCATCACGGAATGTCATAAATTCACACGCACACACTTGGATGGTGTTGTCGTGGCTCCATGTGTTTGCGTGCACTGGTACATCACAGAGTGCACATGATGATGCCCTTCACTCTCATTGAGGTTTCACCGCTGTAAATCAGAGGTCTGTATGCATGTGTGTATATCTGCTGTTGATTAAAGAGTTAGATGTCGTTAATATGTGGTAGATCTTCCTTATATTACGTTACTGTCAAGAGTGCAGTGACTTTGAACGGGTCAGTTAGTTCTTTCTTTGATTCTAAATTGTTAGAAATAAATGGTTTCAGATATAATCTTAATGCATTTTTATATGAGCCTGCACATTTAAGGGATTTTTATTTTCAAATAAATTTTAATTAACTTTATAATCTTGGGCCTGGAGTGGAAAAAATTTCATTCAGAAATGACTAGTACATTTCATAAACAGTTACAAAGACATGGCAAATAACACATATAATTTAACATGGAATTTTGAAGTTGAAAAACTAAAATTGTATTTACTTAAAAAACATATTCCTTTAATGTTTTATTTACAGTGGAGTTGTTCAAAATAATCTAAGTGTTTTTTATTGTTTTCTTAATACAAGCTTTAACACAAAAGCTTCTAATTTTTGCAATAAAAATACAAAAAATTAAAACATGTTATTAAAAAAATTCTCAAAAGTTTAGTGTATTTTTACATTTTATTAATTTATTTTTTGTTTTTAAAGAAATTAACACTATTATTCAGCAGTGCATTTTGATTGATCAAAAGTACAATTACATTTTTTTATATATACAAAATAGAAAATGGTTATTCTACATTTTTTTAAACAATATTTCACAATACTATGTATTTTTGATCAAATAAATGCAGCCTTGTTGAGCATTAGAGACTTATTTCAGAAACATTTACAAATCTTTTAAAACTCCAAACATTTGAACGGTAGTGTATATTATACAAATATTTAGATTATTTATATTTAAAGAAATATAATGTCTGGCTTCCGATTCTCGATATTCTCTTTTTCTCTTGTGGTTTCACTGTAAAAAAAAATATCTTTTGAAGTTGTAAATAAAACATTGATTACTGGAGATTATTGGAGTGTGTTTTACAAGCAAATCCTATTTCGGTTTCTTTGTAAGTTTTTGTTTCTACAGTATTTTTTTTTCTTCAGTGTATCTATAAAATAATTTCTACAAATGCCTATGTAGTAATTATGGTCTGTAAAAGTAAAACTTCATTGTGGGTGGGAAGCTTGTGTTTTAAAGAGTAATGTCATGGCAGATCTAGACCACATATGATCAAAACACTGCTTTACCCAAACCCATCACAGATGCATATCACAGGCTTGCCGTCTCCCACGGTGTGTGCAGGTCGGCCATCCATCCTTGCCCCTGTTCATTAGATGCCGTCACCTGGCCTGCCAGCGCTGCGGATGCAGAGTGTGAAGCGGAGAGGCTGAGAATGTGTCAGGCTTGTCCACTGCCGCCACACTTTGCTTATTTTCCCCGCAGGCAGCCATCAAGGGTTGCAAGACATGCTGAGATTAACTTCATATATAATTCATCATCCTGCACGCATTCTCCGACAGGCCGCTCCCTATCTAACTCAATTTAGCATTAAAACCCTTCCATGTGTCTCCCCCTCACTCTCCCCCCAACAAATCTTATTCAGTGTGTTCTGGAACCCACATTCCCCTTTATAGCATCGCAAGCGGATAAGCAGCATTTCCAAGCAGCTCACATAAATAACACATGCACTCATTTATTCTCTCTATCCTGTCTTTGTTTTTGTCCTCCATCTATTTTTCCCTGTGGATGTAAGGAATTCAAAGCTTTACACTCTTGTTCTGTTTCTTCTCTGAAACCCCAAATACTATTTCAATAGATTTAGAAATGGTATTAGGTTGATTTTTCCTAACCTTATGCTGGTTTTAATGCACTAACATGCTTCAACCATCCTTCATAAAAGTATTACATTACTTATGTTAAAGGGATAGTTCACCCCAAACTGAAAATTATGTCATATTTCACTCACTCTCATGTCGTTCCAAACCTGTATGACTTTCAATACTGTCTTTTGTTGAACATTTTGAAAGATGAATGTCTGAATGTGTTTTGTTTGTTTGTTTTTACAGTAGAAGTCAATGGTAACTAAAACTGTTTGGTTCCCAACATTCTTCAAAAGAAATGAGAAATGCATGTAAGTTTAGAACAACATGAAGGTGAGTAAATGATGACAGAATGTTCATTTTTGGGTGAATAAGATAAAATATGAATGAATGCAACCGACTAGCTTACAAACTGAAGCAGTGCACTCTTACCAGTTGTTTATTTTGATTTATTGAGTTTATTTATATATATATAAAAAACTTTTACATTATTGCAGTCTTGGGGACCCGTAAACATAGAAAAAATATTCTCAACTGAGCAAAAGTGCTAAATAGCAAATCATAAGTTGGTATTCATATATAAAAGGAACATGTGTGTAAAAAAGTAATTATTAATTTTAAGAATAATTTCCCACTTTTTAGTTTTCCAACCAGGGAACGGACTGTTTTGATTGCTTAATTAATTAGGATGCATGTGTTGGCTAGTTTCACAACAGAGGTTTTTCTCTAGGTTGCTTCTGTAGTGAAATTTTGGTTGATTTGTGTGTGTGTGTGTGTGTGTGTGTGTGTGTGTGTGTGTGTGTGTGTGTGTGTGTGTGTGTGTGTGTGTGTGTGTGTGTGTGTGTGTGTGTGTGTGTGTGTGTGTGTGTGTGTGTGTGTGTGTGTGTGTGTGTGTGTGTGTGTGTGTGTGTGTGTGTGTGTGTGTGTGTGTGTGTAGGCGAAATACAGTCTCAGTGCGTGTTTGTATAACTGATTTTTAAGTCTAATATCAAAGTTAATGGCATGACTAGCTCAGCAAATTTGCAGATGGAGTAGGTCCAGGGTTCTAATGGGGAATAAATCACTTCGCTGATTAAAAGTGAGCTGAATCAACTAATAACATAATGATAGTTAACTCAGAAGAATTACAGTGTGTACACTTCTATCGATATTAAACTCGCTGAGGCCTAATGAAGCAGAAAATGAAGGTGGCTAATGTTTTTAGCTCTAGGCTGGGGGTGGATCTAAATGGGAAAAACAAGACAACCTTTAAAAATGATAAACATCACTAAAATCTTGTTTTTGCCTGATAAATTGTCAGGTTTATGTGAGTTTAAGTAACCCTTTAGCTTATTTGTATTTTACTTCACTATCCAGCCATATGCTACCAGTTATTACCATTTTCTTTATATTTTTGAAAGAACTCTGCCATGTTAACCAAGACTGCATTTATTTATTTATTCGTCAAAAATACAGTAAAAATATTATTACAATTTTCAGGAACTGTTTTATTATTTATTATAGTAAAGCAGAGTAGTAAAATATATTTTTATGTTAATATATTTTAGTAAATTCTATATTTTACTGTAAATGTAAATTTATATTTTAATGTATATTTTACTGTATATTAAATGATTTAATATTTTAATACATTGTCTGTGTCACATGATCCCTTAGAAATCATTCTAATATGATAATTTGGTGCTCAAGAAACATTTCTTATTATTATCAGTGTTAAAAACCGTTTGTGCTGCTTAATATTTTATGGAAATCTGTGAATATTTCGGTTAATAAAAAATACAGGTAATTGTCAAATAAAGTCATTGGCAGTCAACAACAGTTAATTTTAGGAGAATAAGGGTGTTTCAAGTTACTCTGAACAATCTTTACCATTTAAAAGGGTGGCTATATGTAATTTAGAGCAGTATGATAAAACTACTGTCGTTCATAACAGGAAACATTGGAAATTTAAAATATATATTGACCACAGAATTAGAAATACCCCCATTTTAATTTTTTTTTATTTTGGAAATCTAGTCACCTTAAAGTATAGTTTGTCACATTGCAGTACTGCTGCCACTCTGCTTGACCTGTCATGTCAACAATAATATCTGATAGCAAGCTAACACAATATTTATCCAAGGATAGAGACTTTTTTGTGCCATTTTCCTGTGTGAAAAGCTGGAAAAGTGACATATTTGTTCCATAATCTCATATGATGTGAAAAGGATGGTGGGCCGAACAGCTCCGTTTATCTGAGGACATATGAGGATGTGTGGTTTGCCTGTCGCACTAATGGTTTACACTGGAAGTCATGAGTGGTACATTACAGTCTTTCACAGAAGTAAAAGCTTTGCCCATTATTTCATGTCATTGAGAAAATTAGAGGCCACAGTTTCACACATTTATTAGCTGCTGACAGTTATGGTCACAGCCTCTTTGCTCTCTGGGTATTACTGGTGCTCTCTCTCAATTTGTAGCCCAACTCACAAGAGGCAAAACGTGAGTGTGTGTGTGATTGTCTGCTCATGTGCAAAAGCACATTCCCATTAGAGCACAATATGCTTCAGCTGTTGTGAGATCTTTGATTGTGTTCTCTATCAATTATTCCAATCACTGAGAGGAGTGGTGATGGTCATAAAACCTTATCAGAAGCCTTGACCCATGAAGGAAGTGCAGACTTGCATTATCTCTGTTTGACGATAACAGGCGTTTAGGTACAAGGTCAGCCAATGTCAATGTTAGCAGAGGGTCAGGGGCTACTGAATTAGCTTTACTGGAGAAGAGTACTTGAGCTCACAGCAATGTCAAAAATATATTGAATGTGGCTTGAACATGCACAAAAAAGCACACAAACAGGTGTTGATTACAGTAGCAGGTGTTGAATGCAGTCAAAAGGTTTTATTGACCAAATATTGATATAGTGTGGCAATATATTATGTGTTTTTATGAACATATTAATTATATATAGAAAACCAATAAAAACCTAAAAATAAACATACATTAATTAATAAACAACATCAAAGTAAAGAAAATATTAAAAAATTTATTTAGAATTTAATTAAATAAAATGTTATGTCATTTTAATTTTATAATAAGTAATCTATATTATTTTATAATGTTTTTGTATTTAAATATGATTTATTTAGCTCATTCTGTTATTATATAACATTTTGATATATGTATATATTTATAATTTTTTTATATTTATATAATGTTTTTATAATAAAAAAATAAATATCTTTATTTATTTTGCACATTCTGTTATAATATAAAATTGTAAAATAAAACAGCATATTTTGATAGCTGCTGTTATTAAAACAAAAGAGTGGCAAACTTAATACTAAGACATTCTGAAACGAATGTGTGTTCAAATTTTTATGTTGCTAATGTAATTTGTAATTTGAAAAATAACACTTTTGTTGGTGCCAAAAGCCTCATGGGCAGCGTCATATAGCACCATTTTGCTTCGGACGTCCTGAGTTCGAGTCCCAGCTCACAGACCTTTCTCGATCCCGCCCCCCTCTCTGCCACTTGGCTTCCTGTCTGAGTATTGTCCTTTCATAAAAAAGGCAAAACACACACACACACACAATTTTTTTTTTCATAATTTGTTTAAATTAGAAGCATTTTCGCTATTGGTCTCCGAATTTTAGACCCCACTGTATATACCGGGTGATATAATATGTGCAGAAGATGTTGCCTTATTACTATAGAGAAGATTAATGATAAAGTCACATTGTCTCTACATTTGAACTAGTACTTTATTTATTTTATGACTGACTCCTGAAATGGTAACAGTTAGCTCATTTGACATTTTCAGCGCACTGTAGGAACTTGCATAGATAACAATAGGATGGATCACATTCATGCGACGACACCAATATCCGCGCTCGTAGCCTTTCTCCCCAGACCCTAAATCAGCAGCGTTCCTCTTCCGACTCCCCACGCAGGATGCGGATTTAGAGCTTTGGCTACCTGACACTGGTTGTAAATCAGAGTCTGAAGTGAACGTGAGGACAATGCTGAGGGGCTCTGGCATCAGTTGCGGGGGCTTTCTCAGGGGAAGGAGACTGTATTGTGTAGGCTGCTAAAGATAGAGCACAGCTTCTCTGAGGAGGTCTTTAAAGACAAGGTGAGAATGAACACATGGGCAGAGGTCAGAGATAGGTTAGGTTAGGTTGAAAAATTATAACCGGGCATATGCTTATCAGCTGCTTTGATTCAAGGAAAGAGTCAGTAGTGGAGTCTATTTTTGGAGGCTGAAATTGAGTTTGGTAACGTGTAAATTAATTTTCTCATTAACCGGATGGAGAAGCAGTGTTACTCAGGGATTTATTGTTCCTCTGTGCTTTAGAGACATAAGATATGATTTTGATTGAAAATTGGGGTATATTTTTAATGAGAGTTGGTATCTCTTTTTCAAAACCTTGTGAGCTGCCATACTGCCTTGCTCCCTACATAGGCAGCATCATAACCATAATAACTCTATAAGTGGCCAATCTGAAACACTCTGCACTGACTGCGGCTCTGTGTGCCACACAATCAGTGGCAGCTTGACATGCAATTCATTTAATCAGAGTTTGTTGTTAACATAATGCTATGTGTAATAGCTTACACAATTAATAATCTAGAAATACTACATTTTTAATACTGCAGAAATATTTTAGAAAGTATTTCAGAAAATATATTGTTATATTATTTTATATTTTACAATATGTTATCGTTAAACAATTGGGAGACTTTTTCTTTAAAGAAATGTATAATTTTTATTCAGCAAGGTTCCATTAAATTGATCAAAAGTGAAAAAGATTTTTATTTCAAATGAATGCTGTTATTTTGAAATTTCTATGCATCAAAAAATCCTGAAGAACAAAAATGTTTAATGGTTTTTGCCAAAATATTAAGCTGCACAGCTGTTTTCAACATTGATAATAATAGGAAATGTGTTTTGAGCACCAAATCAGCATATTAGAATGATTTCTGAAGAATCGTGTGGCACTGAAAACTGGAGTAATGACTGCTGAAAATGCAGCTTTGCTATAGCAGGAATAAATTACATTTTAAAATATAGTAAAACAGAGAATAGTTATTTTAAATAGTAATTATATGTCACAATATTGCTTTATTTTTTTTTTACAAAGACAGCTGTTATTTTACTGTATTTATTATCAAATAAATGCAAACTTATTTTTTATTAACTTATAAACATTTAAATATTTACCAAATCTGTATTTAAAAGCAGCATTTTTCACTCTATTATTATTATTATTTTATCGCAATTCATTCTGGGAACCTTTGGACTTAATGAAGTGCCTTAAGAAGTATTTTAAGGAATGTGTCTTAACATACTACCTCTCACTAGTTTTTGGAACACAGCCGCACATCACAGAATGATTGTGTGTAATTTTAAAATGCTGACCTTAGAGAAACAACATCTGTGAATGTAATTGACTACAGAAAATTGCGGTTAGAAGTATTTAAATGTTATACAGAATTATGAATGAATGGAAAAGGGTTTAAACCCTGTGAAAAACTGTAAAAGCTACTGTAATGCCTGACAGTCCCCTGTATTGAGAATGAATGCTCTCGGGGGTTGAATAACAGTGCATTTTCCATCCCTCATCTTACAAACTCTCTGATCATCTCCCACACACAGCAGCAGGCTGATAGCGATGCCCAGTCTCTCTTGGGAGGCAGAATGTCAGTGCAGTGTGTTGGGTCAACAGAACAGGAGAAATTCAATACTTCCTCTGTCACGTCCAATAATTAAGAACGCTTACTTTGACCACGGCTGTATTGATTTCTTCCACATTTGAATATATTTCCCAGTGAACACAACAATAGCACACGAAGCACAGAGTTCCAGCTGTGACTGTGGCTTCCAACAAACAAAACTCTTTCAGAACATCCTACATTATTGTAGGGAGGATCAACACCACTGTAATCAAACTGGGAGTGCTTCTACTTTGCGTGGTGGATATTTCGCAGTCTGCCTTGTGGGTGGCCAGTCACAATAGTCCCCTCTCTCCCTCTCTGTAGGGAAAACCAAATGCAAACAGGTGTCCAAACACAGAGCAGCTCTCCAGAGACCCTCTTTAGGGGCCCACCGTGGCTAGAGTGCAGCTACTTTTACCAGCATAGTAGAGAAGTGAGCTTTGGTATTGTTCTCCAGTCAATGGTCCTCTATAAACCTTAGCCCATCTCTTACAGAGAGAACTCAAGCACATATATCCATTATTGTAACTTGATCAGAGCTGGGGGTACAAGGTTTTCTGTTGCGCTTATGCAACAAAAGCATTTCTCTCATGCTTGAGGACAGGGACGGATGCACCTTGACAAGACAATCAAAGTCATTCTCCTTTCTGGAGGAGTTATAATGTGATCCTTTGGATATTGAATGAGAACAAACTCTTGTTTTGGTTCAGCTGTGAATGAATGTGCTTGAAAAGGAAAGGTTAATTTGTTGTTGTTATTTGTTATTTATTTCAGGTTATTTTTGCGCAGTATACATTGGTACACAACTGAATGGGAAATTCTTACTCCAATTGTATTTCAGATCTAAATGTAGCTTTTTAAAATTATATTCTAATGTTTCTGTCTTCTCCTACTGTAATAATACCTATGTATACCCATGTCATTATATAATTTGTGTCCTCATAAACCACATAAACATGCCCACAACACACACACACACACACACACACACACACACACACACACACACACACACACACACACACACACACACACACACACACACACACACACACACACACACACACACACACACACACACACACACACACACACACACACACACACACACACACACACACACACACACACACACACACACACACACACACACACACACACACAGTTTATAGTTTGTCATATTTTATCTCTTGTTTAAAAATCTAAATAAAACTAATAAAAAAGGATATCAATAAAATATGTATTTATTTAGATTTAAATGAAAAATAGATAGTTAGTTTAAAGATTATTCACCTTCATGTTGTTCCAAACCTGTATGACTTTTTTCTTCCGTGGAATACAAAAAGGAGAAATTTAGCAAAATGTGTGAGCTGCTCTCTCCCATACAATGAAAATAGATCCAAAAAGGTACAAAGCACCATAAATGCACCATAAAGTAGTCAATATTAGTTGTGCATTATATACCAAGCCTTTTGAAGCCACTCAGTAGAATAAGGAACAGAGTGAGACTGAAGTCATTATTCACTGAAAATCTTCAGAAAGTTCTGCTATTTTGTTTTCTTCAGAATAAAGAATGTCATACAGGTTTGGAACAACATGAGGGTAAATAAATGATGACAGAATGTTAATTTTTGAAGGTAACTATTCCCTTTCCTCTGCACTTTGTATATTTCAGTAGATCAAGACTAATATGTGCAGATCTTGTCTCTTTATAGTCTCAGAGGTGGCCCAGTCCTTCATGTAGAGCAGCATTGCTCTGTGGCTCTGCAAGAAAAAGGTCACGAGTGTGATACAAGCCAGTTCAGGCAAGACGGCAGCTGCACAAACTCAACTCTCACTGCTTGGTCAACCCTGAGCTTGGACCTGACCTCTGACCTCTCGCTATGGGTTGTCTGTATAGTTTCATGATGCAGGAGGTCAGGTTTGGCAGGTATTCCAGAGGGACTCTATAGCTACAAAATTAGAGCAATTTCACCCTCATCCTGTGTGACATAGTGCCTATAGGCATTTCAGCTGATCTTCTTTTAAAAGATGTAAAAACAATAACAATTGGCTTCAAAAATATACCTAAAACAACATTTGATCAATTTAAAAAATATTTTATTTGTGATTGAGCCCAATTTGAAAACTGTCATGGTTTGTGGAGTCATCTTCTAAAACAAGACATGCAATCATTCAAACCAGAGACCCGAAATGAAGCCGAATGTCATCTAGGCTGCAGCTGTATCTAATATAATACATATTTATGAAGCCTTTATGAAGCCTTTATGGTGGTGCTTCATCAATGAGGTATGTGTTAGAAGTTGACGGGAACTCCCCTGGGATGCCATCCTCCAAGAACTGCCTTCTAGCTGGCAGAATCTGCACAAATCCACCTTCTACATGTTTATATTCTCTCTTTCTCATTTTTGATTTGCTTGCTGATGATCTGAGGGACCAGGATAACTGAAAATGTCTTGTGTGTTCATGCAAAAAGTTACCATTTAAGGCACAATAACCAACATTTTAACAACCTGTTTATTTTATTTGAATGAGTAAATTGTTTAGATAAAATATGCATTTATTTTTGTATAGGTAAATATTTCATTTATTCATTTAAATATATATTTTTTATTGTAAATTCTACACACATCATATTTTATACTTTATTAAGTTGGCCTACACCTTTTAAACACAATGATTTACTGGTAGGTGTTCTCACTTTCATTTGGTGCCATTTTATTGTCCATGTACTACCATTGAATTCCTTACAGTGTTAAAGTGTTGAGCATGTGTGTATTTTATTTAATTATTTCCATTCTAAAACCTTTGTATACTGCTGACTGTCTTGGCCGGCAAGTTTTTCTCATTGCTCCAAACATTTATTCACTCCAGTCCATTCCAGGTTTTCCATTTTGCATTCTCTGCTCAAAGTTATTTTCGATATGTTTAATACACTAACATGAGCCTGTCAATGTTTTAGGCTTGTGATGGAGCAGCATCAGAGAGAGAGAAAACACCAACACTTCTCGCTACAAGCTAAATCGTGTAACTCCCTATTCCACTTTCACTCAACACTGTTTACTTGCACCCAATGCCATTAACCACATGAAATAACAGCTTTATACAAACATTAGCAAGCAATGTAGTGTAAATGTACTGCATTTCAAATGTAGGACTTTGTGTTTGCCTATTCAATGGATGAAATCCCCTGCACTGGAAGAGTGTGGTTTAGTCCCCTATTTTTAAAAAGAATGCGGCATTGGAAATGAGTTTGTTCCAATGACTGCCGCTTGTTTCTCTAACACCATATTTGCCAGGATTTTATGTATGGGATAGTGTGATGCATGTTCTTGCCGATGATTTGTGACCAGCATTATTAAATATGTGCGTGAAATTCACGCTTTACCCCTCTCCTCACCTGCAGAAGTGAATGTGTAGCTATCAATCGAACTGACAAGTGCTGTAAAGCATGTGGATTTAACAGGCTAGCTACATCTCAATGAGAAGCAGTCTCAATGTTCCAGCAGAGTGGCTGCATATAGACACGTCCCTCTAACTTCTGTCTTCACCTCGCTCTTCACATTTACATAAAACAATAGCTAGGCAGGGCATCTGAAGGTGCTCCACTTCTATAAGGACACGGTGTATCATCATCACTGCAAAAGAACAAATAAACTGATCATGTAATGACAATGAGAAATTGGTTATTTTAAAAACAGAAAAGATTCACTACCATTTGTGGTCAGTAAGATTTTACCTCTTAATTTTATTGAGCAAGGTGTTAAATTGATCAAAAGTGATTATAAAATAAATGTATTATCCTGTAAAAGATTTATATTTTGAATAAATGCTGTTCTTTTAAACTTTATATTCATCAAAGAATCCTAAAATGTATCACGGTTTCCACAAAAGTATTAAACAACTGTATTTTAAATTGATGATAAGGAATGTTTCTTGATTATCAAATCAGCATTAAAATTATTTCTGAAGGATCATGTGACACTGAACACTGGGCACTGCCATCACAGGTATAAATTACATTTTAAAATATAATAAAATCGAAATGTTCTATTTCATACTACAGTTTTAATGTAACAAAACAACAGATAACTCAGATGATACATGATATAATAACTTGTGACTTGCAAGACCCTTGCATTCAGATTTTTAGTTTCATTTTGAACACTTTCCTTATTAACCAAGATAATTTACATGTACATATTCCACAAGACATAATAATTTTATTTACAAAAATGATTGTTTGAAATATTACATCCCCTAGGTTTTCATAACGGTGTTCAGCTTTCTTGATGATCAGTGGCTGATTATGTTTTGTGAAAGTCCCTGCTTTGTCTCGAGTAAATAAGAAAAAATATTACATTAAAATATAAGTAAAACTATTTTTTTTAAATATTAAATAAATGTATTATATAATATAATATAAAACTTTGGACCCCATTGACTATTATTGTATTTTTTATAATAAAAAAAAAATCATTGATCTCTTTTTGTGTTCCACAGAAGAAAGAAAGTCATACAGTTTGGAACGACATGAGGGTAAGTAAATGATGACAGCATTTTCAATATTAGGTGAAAATGATAGTGCCTCTCAATAAGTTTTGACATGGTCTTATTCCCATGCTGTACTTTTGAGTTGTCTGTGTGTCTTCGGTTTGACCCGGTGATGTGTTAGTAAGTTGTTCCAGTGATACTCCCAACGATCTCCTTCAGAGCAATGCCCTGGCTTGATATTTGTCATTGGGGCATCGTACAGGCAGTGATCGAAGGCCTAATGCAATTGACTACCTGCTGCTTCTGACATTAATAAAGATGGAACATGCGCAGGAAATTAAAGCCTCACTTTCCCATTTTAATGAGATCGTATCCATCACACTTTGCTCTTTAACCCCGAGCACCATTGGAACACTTCAATAGGAGCTAAATCAGCCTTTTCCCTCCCCCTGCTTTTTATCCCCATTTCTCCTTTCACTTTGCCCACTTTTCAGTCTCTCTCCATCATGCTGTCATTTTCCCTCTCAGCCTCCCTTCCTCTGTTTCTGCAAATGTCATTCTCCGATTTAAGCGACCACGGCTTCTCGAGGTGTTCGTTTTCCATCTGAGCTACAGCGGCAGGCTGTGAACCTGACGGAGCTCTTCCAGCACGGCCTGCATTATTTATGAATGCTTCTTTCACATGTCTGTGTGCCTGATCAGCTGGCTGAATGGCTTTCTCTCTCTATCCTCAGAGGTGACTGAGTAGCGTGGCCCCGAGGTTAAACAGAAGTGACCTGCTTTTCAGCTTCCAGGATGAGAGAGTGTGAGGTCAGAGCTCAGCGGTTCACTGAAGACACAAACATGTGCGATGCCCCACTTTCTGAAGACTCAGTGGTGACTGGTGAGTGATACCACGACACGGCGGCCTCCATAAGAGGGCAGTAGCGAGACAGCCCTGGTGGAAATCTGACATATAGATAAGCATTTTGGACCTGGAGTCCAGTTACTTTGTATTCTTCTGTGTGGGTGTTTAAGGTAGATGGGGGCAGACTGTCAGTACACGAGCGCTTCATGAGTCTGGTGAGGGACGCTTTCATCAGTGCTGAGGACCTGGATCAAAACGACCTAATACTCAGAGCCAGTCTGCCTTATTGTTATTGTCAGACTTTAGCAGTTTGAGACAGTCTAGTCTATTTAGAGACAGACAGAGAATCAGAGGAATCAGACCAAATATGACTGTCTTTTAAAGTAGCATCTTCGCTTTCCACATCTGTCGGTTTTACTGTTGACTTTAAGCTGCATGTTTGGCCGTAATTTTTTTTCCTATTCCTGTTAAAGTTATCCATCCATCCATCCATCCATCCATCCATCCATCCATCCATCCATCCATCCATCCATCCATCCATCCATCCATCCATCCATCCATCCATCCATCCATCCATCCATCCATCCATCCATCCATCCATCCATCCATCCATCCATCCATCCGATGCTCTTATCCAAAGCAACTTACAATAAGGACAATAAAAGCATTCAGAATCAATAAAAGAGCAATAATATGTAAGTGCCCTGACTAGTCTAACACAGTACACATAGCAAGTTTTTTTAAATAATAAGTAAAAAGAATAGAGAACGCTAGTGTTAGAGTTTTTTTTTGTAAATAAAAAGAAAGAATAGAAAAAGGATAGAGAACACTAGTGTTAGAGGAAAAGAAAACAATTAGTTAATATCGAAATAGAATAGAGAGTGCAAGTGTTATTTGGTCAAGTTTGTTTAATAAAAATAAATAAATAAATCAAAAGAATAGAAAAAGAATGGAGAGCGCTAGTGTTAGAGGGTCATTTGTTTATAATAAATAAAACAGAAAACAAGTCGAACTATTAGATAGCTGCTGAAAATTTGCCTTATTAATCACAGGAATAAATTACATTTCTAAATATATTAAAACAGAATTATAATAACATTTTACAATATTACGATCTTTACTGTATTTTTGATCAAATACATGCAGCCTTGGTAACATTTATTTATTAGGATATACATTAAATGATTGCTATGATTTTTTTATATTATAACTTCGAACTGTTGAATCAAAGGCAGCATGTTATGACATACAGGTGCTTAATATATACATTTTTATGTTAAAACTATCATCAAGAAATGAACACAGGCTCTGGAACCAGCACAGTCAATGGAAAATGCGTATGACAAAACCAAAGGAAGTTAAAATACAGCTAGAGAAGAGTGTGCTATAGCCGGCCGCCTGTATCCACCTCACAAATTACCTCAGCGCAGAAGCCACTGCCCTGTACAGATGCAGTAAATTCTGTCCTGCCTGTGTCTCTACATGAATAATAATTAACCACATCCACTAAGTCACAGCTTTATCACATCATCAATCTCTAATATCACCTAATGTAAGAAAAACACAGTTGCAAACTGATTGCCAGCATAAAATACAAAATAAGATTTTGTAGGCAGAGAGGCAGTAAAGTCGGTTTTTAATACATTGATGCATTTTATCACAATGTAGTGTAAGACTGGGACACATTAGCAGGGTCTGTGATATAATGGCCAATAAAACATGATCAGTGTTTTAGGGTCAGTCTGGGTGTACACAGCTACCTGCAGGCACTTACAATAAGCTAATATAACTGCCATATACAGGTATGTGGTGTTTGTTTTTTGGAGAACAATATCTGACATGATGTTTTATACAACTGCAGGAAGTCTGTTTGGACTACATTTTAGATAATGTTGCTGTATAGTGGTGGAAGACCATAGAGGCAACAGGGGAGTCCAGAAATGGCCAGAGGAAATATTTTCAGTGGAATAACTGATGGCCTTTGTATGACAGCGGCTCATAAATGCCAAAGGCATTTGTATTTTGTGACTGTTTAAGTCAGTGGGCTTTCAACCCAAGTGGTGCAGATAAGCTTCTTGCAGTTTTATTTGGTCTTGTGGCTATATTATTGCTCGCCGAACGGAGGTGAGGTTATTGCTTTGCCTGATGGGAAACCACCCCACTTCCCTTCTTTTCCCCTCTCCCAATTGACTCTATAACCTGGGCCTGGCCGGCCTCCTTCTGCCATCCTTATTTCCCTCGGGAACACTGAATCAAATTTCCGGTGACCCTCACAGGAGAAATTTGGTCAAATGGGCCATCACAGGGAGCGAAGTCTCATCAGCATAACACCAAACGAATAAAGAAAAAGGAGAGAAATGAGTGCAGTGCAAGATTGTGTGTGACCTGTTTAAAGAGTGTGAACCTCTTCATCCACACTTCAGTCATCAGCTCAAAATAAAAGACAATCAGATGAACAGGATCACGACAGTCATGTTTTAGTTTGGGTGTTTCTTTAACTATAAGCACTTTTGAAAAATAAACTCACACTCTTTATACTTTTTTTTTTTTGGTAATGGATAGTGGTAATTAATATTTCCACCAAGTAATTTCCATTAAATTAGTTAATAAGATAGCATTCTGTGGTAGAAATTGAATTTTGAACATTTTTGGAATAAAATGGCTAACTCGTCTTATTTCATAGCTAGTATTTGTATGATATACGTTACGCTATTGTCCAAAAATTGTATTATGATTTACAAGAAGTCTCTCATGCTCACCAAGGCTGCATTTGTTTGATCAAAATACAGTTAAACCAAGAATACTTTGAAATATTATTACAAGTTGAAATAACTTGTTTTCTATTATTATATATTTTTAAAATGTATTTTATTCATATGATGGCAAAACTAAATTTTCAGCATCATTACTCCAGTCTTTAGTGTCACATGATCATTCAGAAATCATTATAATATGCTGCTTTGATGCTCAAGAAACATTTCTTATTATTATCAATGCTGAAAATAGTTGTGGTGCTCACTATTTTTGTGGCAACCTTTTTTTTCCCCAGGAATTTTTGATCAATAGGAAAGACAACAGTATTCATCTGAAATAACAATCTCTTTTATGACAATGTAAAAGTCTTTGATTATTTAAAATCTTACTGCCCCCAAACCTTTTAACCATATATAAATAAAATGTACTTCACTAACTACTTGTTCACAAATTGTTTTTGGAATAAAGAAACATTAATACATTTGTAATTGTTCGTTTTGGTGGAAATGATGGGAAACTGAGGGACATTTGTAATTTATAAAAATGTATTTAAATGATATTTTTTCAAGTTTTGTTTTGATTATGATAGTTTTAACATTTTGTATTTTAATAATAAGACATGATGATATACAGAGCATAGAAACAGTTTTTAAGTTTTACATAAAAAAGTTGGAACTTCACAGTAATATAAAAGTGGCAGCATTTGAAGAAAAATCCCACATGCTCAGCTTATTTTGACCTGGTCTGTCAATGTTTCTACATTATTTCCAGGTGACCTCTTGCTGAGACTCATCTCTTTCTCAGGCATCTGTATGCAGGAAGGTGATTTCACTTGGGAAAGAAGTCCACAAGGTGCTAAAGGTGAAACACTGAAATTATACCGAAATCACTGAGTTTAATTCAGCCAACATGGCGCCCCCATTTATTCAAAGTTCCCTCAGTAGAGACAGCCTGCTGTTTAATTCAATGCTTGTAGATCTCTGTGATGAAAGAACTAAACAAGATGCAAACTAAAGAGATGAAAATGCAAAAAAACACAGCTGGAGGTGCAAAGGCAAGCAAGGGCACCCAAACTTTCCGAGCGGCAGAAATATGGGCATACAGCAGGAGAAATTGCTGTTGACATTTGAATTTGAATTCCATTACGGAATGGAAATCATTCCTTTCATCTTTGAACAATGAAAACAGACATCGGCGAATAGCAGAAGTCATGTTCCATGACCAATGGAAATATTCTACAGTTTCTGTTTAGCATTTTCATCACATTACCCTCACAAACAAAATGAATAAGCTAATGGGTATGTGAGCCTGAACAAAAATATTGCTTCCATATTTGATGAGTTGATGACAAGTGAAAACGCTCAAGCTGAGGAAAAGCTGGCCTTGGATATGTAGAAGTAAGATGATAGCCATAAACGGTCCTTGCTGTCCTGATGTTACCTGGCTCCGTAGGAGCTCCAAAGCACTTTGAGGTCAGCAGTAGTTTAATTGGGCTTCTGAAATATTCATGAGGCCCGACCACAGAGCTTTACCATTATGACGATAGAAGCGACCGCCGGACGATCCCAATAAATCACAGGAAAATTTACAATAGGTCAAGATGTCAGTGGCCTCACTCAGGGAACAATTCACTGAGCCATTGGAAAATGTAATAGCAATTAACATGCTAAGTACAAGGCCGCACCACGTCCAACTGCTTGTCAGTTAATGCTGTGGTCAGAGGCTGAGTTAGCATAAATGGGTTTGACTTTCTCTGGATCAGATCGTTTACATGCTCAAAGCCGGCCTTTAGTCACTCAATAAGGACTTTATTGATTTTAAAGGTGCAGTGACTATGTTTATTTATCAGTCTGAATCAGTTCACTCCAATATCAGTTTTATTATCCTAAACTATGTAATGTTTTGATGTACACTCTTAAAAATAAAGGTGCTTAAAAGATTCTTCACAGCGATACCATAGAAGAACCATTTTTGGTTCCACAAAGAACCATCTCTTTCTTACCTTTTTATAATCTGAAGAACCTTCTTTCGCCACAAAGAACCTTTGTGAAATAGAAAGGTTCTTCATGGAACCATTTAGACAAAAAATTCTATGGCATCATGAAGCACCTTTATTTTTTAAGAGTGTAATGGCCAGAAATTATGTGAATATAATTAATCAAATTCATAGCAATCAGTTATGATATTTGTACACTACGTTTGGAGTCTGTAAGATTTTTTTAATGTTTCTGAAAGAAGTCTCATGTTGTCACGAATCCGGTCTATGAACTTCCGCTCACTCACCACCAGAGGTCACTCGCATGGACTCTTGCACTACACTAACTGTTGAACTTCACCACGGAATACAGTTCCCATCATCCATTGCACTGATGACACACACACAGCTGATTGCACTGATTACACAGCTGATTCACATCACACGCCTTACTCAAGCCATGGACTTCCTCAGTCAGATCGCTGAGTATTGTAAGCACATATCGCTACCCTAGCTGATAGCTACCTTACGGAGCCTATCGTAGTTTTCATAGTCTTGCCTTGCCTGTTTTCATTGTAGCCTTTGTATCTTGGTTTAAGCATTTGCCTTGGTGTTTTGGCTTGTGTTTGTCCCAGCCTGGATTATTGCTCGCATTAGCGCGTACCTGGATTATCTCTCTTTGCCTTGCCCTGTTGGATACTGTTCTCCGATCGAAGACCCACACTTGTCCTAGGAATACTATTTGTCTTGCCTAATCTATGTCTGTTTGCTGTGTATCGACCAATGCTTGCTTCATGACCACGCCTTTTAATAAAGCTCTGCAGATGGATCCGAACGCTTCCTCTGTTCCTTCCGTAACACATATGTTCACCAAGGCTATATTTATTTGATAAAAAATACAGTAAAAACTGTAATATTGTGAAATGTTTTATAATACAATTTCAAATGACATAACTCTACATTCCAATAATGTTTTCTATTACATTTTAAAATGTAATATCCGTGATGGCAAAGCTATGGAAGCTTGATCCCACCATGGGGTAAAAAATCTCACAATTCAGATTTGTTTTTTTTTTTTTTTTCAATTCTGAGTTTATATCTCACAATTCAGACTTTTTTCCCCGCAGATTTGTAAGGTATAAAGTCATGTTGTGAGGTAAAATCTCAGAATTCTGAGAAAAATGTCAGAATTGCGAGATGCATGCTTGCGAATCATAGTTAATATCTCACAAGAATTGTGAGAAAAAGTTGCAGTGACCTTTTTAATTCATTTATTTTGTCCTGTGGCAAAAATGGTCTATACAAAGCTGAATTTTCAGCAGCCATTATTCCAGCCAGTGTCACATGATTCTTCAGAAATCATTCTAATATTGTAATTTAGAGCTCAACAACCTTTCTAATTATTGTCAGTGTTGAAACAGTTGCTTAACTTTTTGTGGAATCTTTTCAGGATTCTTTGATGAATATATGCATTTACTTGAAATCTATATCTTTTGTAACATTATAAATGTCTTTACAGTCATTTTTGATCGATTGAATACATCCTGCTGAATAAAAGTATTAATTTCTTAAAAAAAATAATCATCTCTCCCATGTCTCCCATGATATTAGGGGATGGGATCATAGAATCGGGATCGAATCTTGCCCCTGAAATCGAATTGGGATTTTTCGTCAACATTAAACGTCAGCGAAACCCTAAGAATTCACAAAATTGTTTACAATAGTGCTCTCATTATAACATTACGTATATAACAGTAGATTAATGTTCTGCATTTCTGTTTTGAGCTGCGCGCACTAAAGATGATCAGTATATTGAAGCATATGATGGCAGGTTTTTAATCAATGGGATTTAACAAATTTATATCATACGCTGCGTTGTTTATACAACATAACGTTAATATCACGACTTATAGGCTATATCTGCACAAAATACCTCGAATGCATGAACGTGTCTGCGTGGCTCTGAATGAATTCCTTTTTGTGGATGCGTTCTTCACGCAACAATGTGCAGAAACACAGCAACTAAACTAAAAGAAATCACAGCTTCTCATTATAATGTTATGTGTAGGCTATATGACAGTCCCAGTCATAGTCATGTTGTTTGTCCTGCTCGCGCTGCGCTCTGAGAGATAACATTAATCACAGTAGTACTAGATTGAAGCGCTTTACTGCAGTGTAACTCAACCAAATGCACCTTATAAGAGATAATAATATATGCACGATATATATAAACCAGCTGAAATGTTTTGAAATCACTTGTACCCTACCTGATCGAAAAAAATCCAGTCTTTCACTCTGTCTTTCAGTTTGAATCTTGCCAAATTTTTAAATCCATCCTTTATGCTTTTCGGTCACGCATGGAAAGTGAAACTTAAAGGAACACTCCACTTTTTTTGGAAATAGGCTCATTTTACAACTCCCCTAGATTTAAACAGTTGAGTTTTACCGTTTTTGAATCCATTCAGCCGATCTCCGGGTCTGGCGTTAGCACTTTTAGCTTAGCTTAGCATAGATCATCGAATCGGATTAGACCATTTGCATCTCGCTCAAAAATGATATGACTACCTGAAAGTAGTCCCCAGCTATATCACAACGAGTTACCTAGCTGGACACTACTTTCAGGCGCTGCGTAATATCATTACGCCTGCTGCACCCATGGTACGGCAGCAAAGTTCCTTGATTATTATGCCGGAATGAGAGTATAGTTCCTAGCCAAATCGGCCTAGAAAATCGCAACTCTTCATTTTCCATCGGCCTTATTACACAATGTCACTACAGAAGAGTCAAGCTTTAAATAGGTAAAATATCGAAACACTTTGAGCGAGATGATAATGGTCTAATCCGATTCAGTTATCTATGCTAAGCTAACAGTGCTACCGCCAGACACAGAGATCGGCTGAATGGATTCAAAAACAGTAAATCTCAACTGTTTAACTCTAGGGGAGTTGTAAAATGAGCCTATTTCCAAAAAAAGGGAGTGTTCCTTTAAATCTATTGATAGTTTTCACGTGACGTCACACCCTTATAGGTGAACGAAGTTTTGCACCACTGGCCGCCAGCTATTTTTACACAGTTTGCATTAAAAAGTAATGTAGTAAAACGCAGATATTAAAAGGCAAAATTCAGGAAACACCTCATTGATGATATCTATTTTGTACAGGCATGCAGATGAAGCCAGAATATAAAAGCAATGTGCAAAGTTTCACATTAAATGGTTTCCCATAGAAAACCGTTATAAGAAAAACACTGAACCATTAAGCGGAGTGTGTTCATATTAAGGCCTCAGTTGTTTTTTCTATGTAAATTATGCGTCATTAATATGGCGATTTCTGAATTTGATCTTTTAATATTACTATTTTAAATATATTATGGCACTTTAAGTGTTTTTTACAACGTTTTGTCCCACTGTTTAATGATTGAAATATTGCCGCGGGTGGATCGAATATGGCCAAAACTTGCATTTTGTTCACGTACCTTTGTTTTATTCTTTTGAGAAGTCATATAAATATTTGCGACTGGGAAACAGATGAAAAATGGACATGCTTGTCCTGCAGTTCTATAGATGTTTTGCCCTCCAGGTCTTCGAGCCGGTCACGTGACTGAAAGCTATGAATTGGGTGGTTGGAATTTTTCTTATTTACAGCATTATCATAATAGGCTGTATATTAACTTATTTGGAGAAAACCGGTAGTTCTGTGTGAAATCAGACATTGAGCACCCCCATATAGCCAAAATGGCATGATCATAACCCCCCGCGAATATTCGACTGTGATATTGGGAGTCGAATCAGGCTCCTCCTATCGAAGCATCGAATCGTCGACGATTTGGGGTCACCCCTAGATGGGATAGAAGAAAGTTTGGAAAAAATGACATCGCTTTTAAATAGCCTTCACGTTTCCACAGAGGCTGCAGAGATAACATATAAAGCACCAGCAAATAACAGCTAGCTTTATATTTACTTTGAGTTGCAGAAAGTGAAGGAGGTTACGCTGATTACACTGCAGCACCATATGTTTGAGTCCTAAAGCCACCGCTTTAAAAAGCAGATGCAGGAGTTTGTGAGGCAGGCCAAGGGAAGAGGAGCAGCATGGGGTGTTACAGTAACCCGCTGAGTGTCAAATCTTCACCTCTCTCAGCAAAACGCAGGGCGCAGGGACAACTCCTGCAGCAGAGAGCCAATATCAACCTGCGTCCCTTCCTATAGAAAATCACAATGAAGTTTTACAAGATCAGCTTTTATAAGTGAGAGAGATGCACAAATGTATTAATGTGTACAAGGTATCTGTGGTGTATATATTAATCTCATAAATTGTTCTCTAAAACACACACATGCAGCAGTAAACTGCTCTGTAATACAGTCTCAGCATTTATGATTTATCACACCTAAAGTTTTTTTTTTCCTCCCACCCAACATGCAGTGTGCGGTATGAATTATTAGCTGGTGCTATTAGTAAATTGCATGATGATCACATCATCACTATCAGCATCTGAAATCTAATTTAGCACCCGTTATAGCGCATAAAACACTCAGCAATAAACTAACAGCCCAAGAGTTATTGGAGAATTACTGTTGGATGGATGATGAGACTAGGACACAATGTTGCCGAAGGCACACATAATTTATAGTTTATGACGATGTGACTGTCGGTGATGATTTAAAGTTTTTCTGGTGTAGGTTGTTGGTGGATATATAGAGGTCAGTCGGGTTGTTGTTGGTGTGCTGAATTACAAGTGGTCATCAAAATGCACATTTCAGACTGGTTTAGGGGTCAGCTGTAAGAATGAAGGCAGAGTTTCATACCAGTTGATGGAACAGTCACTTTTCCTTTCAGGGCACTGCTGCATTGCAGCTAAAAAATTATATTAGTTGATCTCATAGATACATTTTAATGCCTTGCCAAATTAAATGTTTGGTTTTGTGTGATGTATTGAACATTGTTGTTGCAAAGTATGTTGATTTGTCATTTAGAAATGTTACATAAAAAAAGACTGTGAATGTGACTGTGAAGAATGTGTTGAAAACTACAAAGCATTCAGTAATGTTATGTATCATACAGTCATCATATCATCATTTCCCAGCAAAAGTTTGTTTAGTTAAAGGAGCTACATTATAGATGTATCAATTCAAGCTTTTTGCAAATGTTTGTAAAGAAAATAATTTTAGTGAGCAAACAATTTAAGCCAATATTTTGGGAAATAAACTACAATCACTATTGTAATTATTAAAGACAATATACATTATATTAAACAATTTTGTTTTATATTCTCGAAACTTAGGAATTTAGTGAAAACTATAAATATTTATAAAAAATATAAAATACATTACTAAAATAAAAACTTGTGGGTTCAGTGAAAGTGTGGCAGAACAATTATTGTAAAGTTCTAAAATGATAAAAATCACCTCAAGGTAGCATAAAATTGAAAGTCTTCAGAAGCTATATCTATCACCGTTCCTGTAGTTAAACAGTAAAGTATGGCTCTAGTAATCCGCAGTCATGGGTTTGATGTCCAGTGTATGCACAAACTGATAAAATGTATACCTTGAATGCAAAATAATTTGATTTAGAGAAAAGCATCTGCCAAATGCATAAATGTAAATATGATAACTTGATTAACCTTTTTGCCTCATGATTTATTCAACAGGTTACAGCTGTTGATAGGGTTATTTTTGTTAAAACTAAAACCATATTATTGCAAAAAACCTCAGTCCATTAAAAAACACTTTAATTACTGGAAACGAAATATTAAAAACATAAACTTTATTTATTCTTAAAATAATAAATTAACTAAAATACTACTTGAATACTGAGCACAATACAAAAGGCATAGCTGAATTTAGCCTTGTCTGAGCTTCATCCTCCGTTTCTAAAGTTTTTCTCTCTGTTTCTTTCAGATCGCTATGAAGAATATGCAGCTCTGTGTTTGAGCGCAGGGTCAGCGAGTACATTCACCCAGAAAAAGGCATTCTATTAACTCCTAACCAAAGAGCATGACTAAACTTTTCAGACTATACTCACTGAAGCATTCTTTGAAAGCTTTTTCTGTTGAATCAATTTTGAACATTTTATCTGACAGCATACAGCAAAATCTTTTCTTGTAGACAGAACAGAAGCAAGTACAAGCTGTTCTTTCCAGACATTATTCCGTATGTCTGTGCATTATTGATCATGGCCATAAAGCTTATCAAAATGTAGTTGTTCTGTGATAAAGAATTCCAAGAAAAACCCAAACAAATTCTTTAAGTTTGCCTCCAGATAGTGTCATTTGAGACAGAGTTGAAATACAACTTAAAGAACAATAATTATTATTTATGACATGTACAAAGTCTTCGCAGGGATCCAAACATTGTAAAGTAGAGCTCTTAAAGCCGTTAAGCTCTGGGAATTCTGTTTATCCATGTCTCCCCAAACATACCAACTGGCATGAATGCAGTTCTTTACTTTGTTACTGCCATATTCACTAGGCTGTTCCCTCAGCATGTCTGCGTACATGTGTGATTCTTCGTGAAGGCATCTGGGTGATAGGAAGAGATGGCTAATTAGCACCAGCAGACAGGTAGCTAGCATTCACCCGCTGAACAGAGGGAGACACACCGCTAAGCTGCCAAGTCCATATGTGGAGCGTCTGGGCTGCCAGAGTAAAGCATTTATAATTTTAGGACGTATCACACATGCCAACACACACATTTTCAGTGTTTGTTAATGTCTGCTCATTTGACATCCTCTTGTACATTTCAGGTTCAGAACGAGTGAAGCTGACATCCTAGCTAAGAATTGTAGGAGGTGTTTTTTTGTGATATATGAAAATACAATGAGATAGAGATTGCTATTTGTACCTACAGTACTACAGGTTACCAAAACCGAATGGCAGTTCTTTAGCATATATTTTTCCATTGACGCAGATGGATCTAAAATAGTCTTACAGAATTTCCTGCACTAGTATTTAGTGGTGCCACCAACCCAATCTCTTGGGAAAATATATTTAATCTATAGCACAAAACCGATAGTCCGATCAGTGTAGTCTGATTCCCGAAATACGATTTAGTGTGCCAAATGCATACAGCACAAGCAAGGTAGATTGATTCCACAACTGACTCTTAAGAGTCGTTTAGGGACTTTTAGTGACACTGTGAAACCAGGGTAGTTTGATTCCACAACTGAAGACTCTTAAGAACCAGTGCTTTTTAGTAAATTAAAAACATAAAGAGCAATCAGGGTAGTTTGATTCCTGAAATACTTTTTAGTGTATCAAACAATTACAGTGCAACCAGTGTAGATTCTCGAATTAATTGACTCTGAGTCAGTTCTTTTTAGTGAATCAAACACAACCAGCTTAAAAATGTATGTGTGTAAACAGACCTTTTTAACAACAATTTGGCCAACAGTAGTATTGATTTTTTAACACTATATAAAAAAATATTCTGAAGTAGTGTGACTATTTGGAACTGGGACTGTTAAGAGGAATTAAATTGTTTTTGTTTATTAAATTCTTCTCACAGTTAGATGTAGGCCTCATCTAGCTGTGAAAAAAAATAAGACTAGCTCTGACTGCAAATTGACATTTTGGCTGTAAGCTTGTAAACATGAAGTGTATTAAATGCATTTGATGTAGACAAAGATAAAATAATTAAGACCTTAGTGGCCACAGTAGCAAGAGGCCATCATACAAGAACAAGACCTGTAATATCTGTAGCTTGTTCTTTAACCCATTAGTCTGGGTTTATTGATTTTCATAGAAATACAAATCCACAAACAGATGAGTAGTGAAGAATTTGATACATGAAGAAGGTGCAGATGGGCCTCGTCAGCAAACCTGATGCTGGACACCTTAAAACTCATCGTATTACAATGCTCTCATTGGAAATAAACAGCCAGGCAATCAAACAAAACAATTTAGAAGAACAAATCGATGGAGCAGACAGTATTTATTAGCATTCATTGTTTTTCAGCCTCCAATGCCTTTCTATTGTTTCATTTGATTGAGTGCATGTTATTCATATCTGTCATTTATAGTTATATGGTTTTGGACCAGTGCCTGGAAGAGGAAATTGAGCACAGGTTTCTGGCACAAAGTGGAGTTATAGCACTTTAAAGGGTACTTTTCACTTTGAGTGATGTTAAATAATATATGCTAGAATGAATAATCAGACAGCATCAAACTGATCCAGAATAGTAGACAATTCAGCCTGCGGGATGAGTGTAATAAGCCTACGGTCAACCCAAACATGTAGACCCAATGTCAAGTGTGTTTGCCACCATTACAGAGCCCTGTTAAATCCCCTGGAATAATCAGCCAGTCTAAGTCTGAAGAGGGTCTGTAAAACGGATCGCTGCATATGTCTGTTAGCAAGAGCGCAGGGGTTGAATGTGGAGCGCTAGGTTTAGACCGTCGGCTGGAGGGGTATAATGAGACTGCAGTCTCAGCAGGGCTTTGTGCCATGCTGGTTCCTCTGCCTCATCATTCCAGGCCTGATAAATTGGCCTTCTCTAATTGAAGTCCTTGTTAAGGGGCTCTTTGTGGAGATCTCATTTGTGGGTCATGCACGGCCTTTCCTTAAGCTTCCCACCATTCTCAAACAGAAGATTTACAGAGTGTTTTAGCATATGCTAAAGTCATGAGCATGTAAGAGGCTAAAGACAGTAACCATTATTGGTGCAGGGAACATTCCTTTAACAGTCATTGGGACTGTTACTTAACTTTTGCTTGAGGGCTTTACGAACAGAACAATTATGTAGTTTTAGAGAAATTAAGCACAGGGAATCGGTTTTAAAGGGTTAATTAACCTTACTGCAGACAGGAAGTGGCATTATTAAGTAGTGGCACTTTTAGTTTAGTTTATTTATTACTTATTATCTCAGATTTCAGTTCCATTGCTTGTGCTCAGAAGGTGATGTATGAAAAAAGAAAATAGCATTAGTTTTAGCATGTGATGAACAAAAAGCCCCTAACAGCCAAATTGCGGAAGATAAATCAATCCCAAAACAAATGCATGTGAATCTGGCAACTCTGCAGCAGTTCAGAAATGAAATGTCAGATGAGTGTTGCTAAAAGGATAGTGTTATTGCATTTGAAAATAGCATATCATCTACACTAAATCACTTATCCTTACAGTTTTTGAGCTGTTTTATTTTGATTATATGAGGCTGCTTTGCATTGCAAGTGCTATACCAGGTGAGCTACTGAGCAAGTTTACTACGTCAGAAAAGCCATATATACAATATATGGAGCTGGTTATGTAGTGCAAAGGACAAAATATTTTAGTTTACAAATTATGCGTTTATGCAAGGTAAACGTTTTTTTTGAGATCATAACTTAATGTTGAGCAAGGAATTTCAAAGAAATACTGACCCTGATCTGTCCCTTGTAATTATAATATGTGTAAAAAGGAGTAAATGAGTTCAGTGAATTGTATGTAAAGGTACATTTTATATATATGAATTTTGACTCACTGAGGCATTTTAACATTAAATTGGTCATCTGACATCATAACACCCGCATCTCAACAATATTGGAATTGTGGCCTAAAAAGGAAGTTGGACATTCTGACTTTTCAGAGTTTAATGGATTGCAGCATAACAAAAAAAAGGTTTTGTCTTTCTGTAGAATAATTGTTGCATCAACCTAAATTTTCCCCAGTGTGACAATAATTGAGTTAAGCTTGAATAGCATTATCCAAATGTTTGCTAATACATATTATAGAGATTATGGAAAAGGCCTCATGTTCCTTGGAGATATGGAAATGACTTTAAGGAAGACCATGTTCAGATATGGTAGAGACTGTTTAGCATATGATGCAATCAATAGTTGCAAATGAGGTTCATGGTTCTTCTTCCCAAAAAGGTTACTGTGAAATGAACTCAATTACAGTGTTTAAAGTGGAGAAGTCAAACATTATTTAGTCGGGCTGAGGTGAGCGGTCTGCATTGGTAATATACAGGTGTATTGACAATGACAGGTCACCTGGAGGAAGGGAAGAACTAATTTAATGGAGCAGGTGGATCCATATACCTCCATTTAGGGTTGCCAAGCCAAATGATTTTTGATCGAAACACAGATGGAGATAAGCAGACAAGCTCTCTGCACAGTCAATGAAACAATCATCCCTATCAAATTATCAAATGCTCGCTAATAAGCAGCTGTATACTCGAAGGTTGAGCAAATAGAGAATGCCAAAACTCATAAAATGAGTGAAATAGAAAATATTTACGCTTTATGCAAAATGTTTCAGACAGGCAGCAAAATATTTGATTATATCTACATCAAAACACATCATACAAATCAAATTTTTGCCGACGTCTCAGACTGAATCATCAGATTTCATGTTTTTTTTAGTTGTGTGACTTATAGTGTGACAGTCTGTTATATCACATTCCCACTGGTTGCTTTTTTTCGCCACTCCATATTCCTTACCTACAGGCCGTGTTTTTGAGTTCCGCTGCACTTCGTTTTAATTGTTTTTCTGCATAAACGTGCTAGGAAGCTGTTCACACAGAGCCCGTTTTTGAATTCCACTGTGCTGCTTTTCCATTGCAAACGAGTTCAAAGTAGTTCAACTTTTAAAGATGCGTTGTGCTGTTTTTTTGTCATTCCTCTTCCCAGAGACAATTAGCTATTTGCTTGTGAAGTTTGACGTCACGTGTCTCCATTTCCTGGTCCAAAAGCTCTATCAGAGACCAAAAGAAAACAACAAACGGTGGTAATATAGCCTACACTCACAGTTTCTATAAAAAAAAATCATCTTTTATGAGATGTTAAAATATTGGTGCCCAGGATGCTGTGAGTTTGTGGATTGTAGTGTACACTGTGATTTTTTAAAAGCTTTGCATCAATGTGTGATATGAGTAAAAAGTGCTCATAAACAGATCATATTCTCAATTGAAACAAGTGGACCCTAGTGAAAAAAATACTTTATGTATTTGAAATACATTAATTTCATACTAAGTATACTTCAAATACATTTTCATATTTATGTACTTAATAAAATGCCCTGGAATTGTACTTTTAGTGTACTAAACTGGTATATTTCAAGTCTGCTAAATTGGAACAACTAATGTAGTACTTAATTAATTGTACTTAATTGTGTGGAAGTAGTGCTGAAGTCCAATTAAAGAAATACTTAGTATATATGATTGTGCTAAAGTGGAACTATTGCAAGTAAAATTTAGGCACACTTTGTATTTAAAGACTGATATTATTCAAAGATCATACAATCCTCATCAAAAGTGACATTAAAACACATTTGAGGCTTACTAATAAGAAATGTGCATTGTGCACAAGTAATACTCCATGTAAACATTTTGGTAGCACTTTATTTTATAGTCCTGTTCCTCATGTACATACTGTGCACTTATTGTAGTAATTATAATAACTAGGTACTAACCCTGAACCTACCCCTAAACCTAACCCTACCCCATGAAGTTATCCTATATTTCCAGTATTTTCTTGGGTAAGTACAAGGTAAGTACATGTAAGTACACGTACTGTAAAATAAAGTGCAACCAAATTTTTTATATCAGTAAGTCTCGAGTTATCTGTCAGTACATTTTTTAAAAGATTTGAACTATACTTAGTATGAAATAAATGTATTTTAAATATATTACTTTTTACAAGGGGAGGTTTGGACCTGCAAACATTATTCCATACATCACGATCAGCCAGGCTCCACCACCAATCTCTCACAGCGATCACTGTCACCTGAGTTTTAACTCAAACCACCTGCACCTCATCAACACTCAATTAAGCCAGCACTACTTAAGCACACACCTCACCTCAGTCAGTTGTCCGATCTCGCTTACACGAAGTGGACTCACACCTACTCTACACAGTTACTTACCGCAAGATTGCGTACTTCCTGTTCCTCGTTGGTCCTCCGTGTCTCCTACGTCTGCCTGTCTTCGTCCGTCACCCCAGCTCATCTTCGGTGTTGGTCCGAGGTGTGTGCTCAACCACGTCATCCACGAGTTCCTGGCAAGAAAACCATCATCAGTATATCCTTTAACATTCTAAGTACTTCAAGATACTTACTCACCATTCTTCCCTGCGTACCCGACTGCTGAATTCAAATAAACTTCGCTGTGTTATTCCATATCCTCTGTGTCGGGTCTACTTCTCGTAACAAGAGCCTGGTATCCATTTTTTTTATATCTCAGCTTTGCTTTTTTTTCATTGTTGTATGCAATGCATTTTTATTTTGATACTGCCCTCCAAAATCAAACATAAATTTCACATGGTGAATCTATATGCAATTTGCCGTGCAATTTGATAAACAAGTGGGTGCACTGCAATTGCAATCTGCTACAACATTCTTATGCTTGCAACAAAAAAAACTAAGCAAGTTACTATGCAGTTTGTTAAAATGTAATTTAAGAAAATAAAAAAAGATTTCATCTGCAGTGTAAACCAAGTCTAAATTCTAAAGACGATGGATAAAAGTGTGAAAAGGCATTAAAATTACTGCAATGTTGCCAGAACTCTCAATAAACCTGTCTGATCACGCTGCTACTGTACAAGGCCTCTTTTCACAACAACAAACAAAGATAACCATGTAAAAAGGAACCACAGGAGAGACCTTTTTTATTCTATTATGTTGAGAGGCCTTGATTGAACTTAGGATAATAGCTGTAGTAGAATAGATCAGGAATTAGCAGGAGTCGCAATTGTCTCCCAAAGTGCCCTGCGTCTCCCCCAGAACTGTCATTCATTCTCCTTGGTGTGCGTTAGCAATGTTTACCTAAACCAGACCACACAATGGAGCTCTTTTTGTGCCATTGGCGGGCACTCATCCATGATGTGGTGTTAAGTGAGCTGCGATTAGCCAAGTTACAGTTTTATAATGAACGTCCTCGGTGACCCTCAGTCAGGGCTACTGCCGCAGCCATTAGGAGCACGTCTGACGGGACGCATCCCCCCACCTGCATGCGAGCTTGTGTAATGAGCTGACAGTTTTCTGCGCAGACTGATAAATGGCTGTAATTCTGGAAGATAAAGTGAAGCTGGTTGCTGCAAGTCCATGTCTATTCCCTGCTCAGCCGTGGGGATTCCTCTTGCTCTCATCAGACAGAACTCGAATAATTTTCTGTCTTCATCTTTTTCCTCTTCCTCTTTCATTGCACTTTGATTGGCTCCTTCATGCAGCCCAAAAAAGAGACGAAAAGAGAGAGAAAAAAGGAACAGGAGAACGAGAGAAAGAGTGTGGTGAAGATGAGAGGATAAGGAGTGCCATTGTGCAGCTGCAAATCAACTTTGCCCTGGCAGGCTTCCCATGGGAGAAGAGATAAAGTAATTTGGTTTTCCGATACCCAATACGGGTCGAGGGAGGGGGTTGCATTAGGGGGAAGAGGGGCAGGGAAAATAAAAACACATTGATCTAAGGGGCTAATAGTACTGTTATCTGGGCCAGGCTGATCGGAATGAGAGAATTGAAAAAGTAATAAAAAGTGAAACATTCCCTCCTGATTGAAATAGATTGGGCCGGCCCTCAGTGTCTGTGGACATCTGGTTAGTCCTGAGCATCTTCTCTCACGCCATTACCCATGGTCCTAGGCGGACCTTCGTTTGGGGTGATTCCTTGTCAATAATGCCCCACCATTTCTCCTCTGCTTACAGAAATAATGCCTTTGATTTATTCCCAATGTATCCCAGCTGTCCAGTGAGCCTGTTCGGGTCACAAGGTTAAAGCAGGCTGCTCATAATTGCTCTGTATCTGCTGGGCAGAATGGCGTATCTAACCTTTGACCCTCACCGCAGACTGTTACTGACATCTTGAACGTGATTAGCGAAGAGGAGTGGCTCTTATTTCAGTTATTTCAGTGACAGTTGTTACTCCCATTAATAGTTAATAGACAGTTACACATGACACTTCAACAGAGACAGTGAGACGCCCAACGTGTGGGATGGTGTGGCTCCTGCATAATTAAAATAATAATAATAATAATATTTTAATATAGCAGAAATTAAGATTCGAAAAGGATTCTCACATTTCATTTGATCTGTGTGACTACTAATTGATATCAGACATACACTGCCATTCAAAGTTTGGGGTTTGTATTTATTTATAAAAAAAAAATAACTTTATATTCATTAAAAAAATAATGAAAAATGTATCAGGTTTTCCACAAAAAAAATATCAAGCAGAACTGTCTTTAACTTTTATGTTTTAGTGTTTTTTTTCAACTGCTCACACACATTTTCAAAACTTTGCCTCTTTATTCAAAACTTTGCACACAAATCCAAGAATTACACACAAAAAATGCAAAATGCCTCACATCTGCTGCAAGATGAAGCACTGTATTCAAAATATCACAAACACATCTAAAAAGCAAATATTATTTTGCAAACACCTTTGCCATAATATTATTTTTTGTTAGAGTAATGTGTGTTGCATAGAGAATTGTGTGTTGTGTTTTGCACAAAGTGCTTCATGAAATTGAAAACTGAGTCGAAGGCCGAGAATTAGTGTATGGTTTTGCAGATTTGGTGTGTGGTTCTGGTGTTTGAGTGTCACGTTTCAGAAATTGTGTGACATGTCAAGATTATGTGTGTTAGCAGTTGAAAAAAAACTGTAATACATAATGTTACTTGAGCATAAAATCAGCATCTTACAATTATTTCTATAGAATCACTTGACTCTTTCAGCTTTGCCATCACAGGAATAAATTACATTTTAAATATATATTGAAATAGAAAACAGCATTTTAAATTGTAATAATATTTCACAAAATTAGTTTTTAGTGTATTTATGATAAAAAAAATTCTTAAGCACTTAAACATTTTAAAAGCACTTAAAAATGTAAAAAGTGACTTAAAAATTGTACCTACCTTAAACTTTGAACAGTAATGTACCTACACATATTCCATGAAGCTTGGTGCATGCATATTTATCAAGTATGTATGATATTTTCTTTTTAACCTGTGCATAACCTAAAGGTGTTTTAATACATAAAAAATAGAAAAACAGTTTGCTTTGAGAAGAAAAGCAGTTTGTCAATGATAAGCCATATACTGCCATTTTTTTAAATGTTGAATAAAATGTTTTTTCGAGTACACCTGCAGTTTGCTCAGCATGACATGCTTGTACAACTGTGTCTTGTTAGGCATCTTTTATAACTGACACATACTGCTAATTAGCAAATAATGACTAATTTTGCAGCTGCATAATAGTGTTGGTTGATTCAAAGTTAAAATGCTTTTTCCTGCGTCATTTTTGTTATTTTTGTCCACCCCCTGGTTATGACTTCCATATGAATGATTGAAGTGCTCCCAAAAGCCATCAGACACGCACAAGCCACCGTCAGAATGTACTGAGAGATGACAGGAGCATGTGTGAAGCCAAACTGACAGATGTGAGGGATGTCTAATAATACAGACTCTTTTTATCTGTTTCAGTTTAAGACTTCATTGAAGATAAAGAAAGCTGGCTGCAAGGACATCTCCTTCATTTCTGTTTTTTAAGATGTTGTTTAGTCATTCTTTTTAAAAGTTTTATATCAATGAAGGTTGTCTGTAGAATAATCTTAGCAAACCCACATGTTCGGTTGACTTTACTGCTTTTATGTTTGGGAACAGATGATGTTAATGTGAAAATAATGAAAAAGGAATAGTATCTAAAAGGAGGAAACTTTGTTTGAAAATGTACTCACTCTGATTCACCAGTGGATCCTATGCAGTGAATGGGTGCCATCAGAATGAGAGTCCTAACAGCTGATAAAAACTTCACAATAATCCACAAGTAAACCAAACATCTCCAGTCCAACAATTCATGTCCAGTCAAATGAAATGCTGTGTGTTTCTAAAAGAAACAAATCCTTTATTAAGAGGTTTTTTAACTTTCAAATCATCGCTTCTGATTCACACAACTTTTTCACTGGCGATATTATGGATTATGGGGTATATTTTCACCTGATAAACCATATGGTTTAAAGTTAAAATACCTTAATGATGGATTTTTTTCGTACAAATACAACACTTTTCACTTCACAGGATGTTATTTGATTGGAGTCGTGTTGTGGATAATATATATTTTTAATTTCATTCCGACGGGACCCATTCTCTCTCACACACACACACACACACACACGCATGCACGCACGCATGCACACACACCCCACACACACACATCTTAATAACAATGCCTTTGAGTCTCTCAGGCCACAAATAGAACATGAGTATTTAAACAGGCTTGGATTCTGTACAATAGCAAAAGTTATACAAAACCAAATGGAGACAAGAACACAAAGACATTTCAGTCATCCGCCCTCTACTTCAAGCAAGCTAAAATCTGCCCCATTTTGCATCTGATTGGTGGTGTGTGGGTCATTATAACTGCTGAAGCTCTGTGCTTGATTGAGCTGATAATAACTGATTGTACCTCCTCAAGCATGGGCTAATGTCTGTGGCCTCATTTGCATGCCGCACAGGGCTAATATGCATGTGTCAGCGATCACAGTTACTGTCCACTGTAATAGTCTCTGTTCACAAATACCAGAATTTAATATGAGACATGTTCATATTTCTTTTGCTATGCGGTGCACCAGACCTGCAACCGGTTCCCAGAAAGTCGCTAAGCTTTTCTCAGGCACAAAGAGGTAATTTGATTTGAGAAAGGCCACACATGAATTTGAAAGAGACAATCATCAGTCCCAGCACGCGGAGCGTCTCTGCTCGGCATTGCTTGAATTGTAGAGTGATTGTCTCTGAAAGATGTAACTCCTCCAGGAAAAAAATGCCATTAACTGCTGGAAAGCATTACTGGCATGTAAATGTTATGCAAAAGTGTGTATATTAGAACCTTTATGAGATATATAATATCCAATATCCATTGCAATATAACTCTTCAATACCTCCCTGATTAAAAAAGTCATACAGTCACTGTTTATGTGATATTGTCCTTAGAGGCGCCACTGTGTCATTCGCTGTATGATATTTATGCAACCTTTAAAATTAGATCCTTATATTTGATGTTCAAATCTGTCAGGTGAGACATGACCATTCTCTGATGTTGGGGGAAGGTAATACTTCTCTGATAAATAAAACAAATATGGCTGATTGTAGGAATTGTGGGTGTGGGGAGAGAATGTACAGCGCCCTCTCCACCCTCAATACCACGACTGAGGTGCCCTTGAGCAAGGCACCGAACCCCCAACTGCTCCCCGGGAGCCGCAGCATAAATGGCTGCCCACTGCTCCGGGTGTGTGTTCACGGTGTGTGTGTGTTCACTGCTGTGCGTGTGCACCTTGGATGGGTTAATAGCAGAGCCCAAATTCCAAGTATGGGTAACCATATTATGGCCAAATGTCATGTCACTTTTTTCGTTTCATTTAATTTCATAAACAAACAAAAACATTTTATTTAGCATTTTGCATTTTTTTCTTGTGCACTGTTTACATTTAGGCATAAGACTTTAGATCAAAAGGTTTTCAAGATTACGAGGAACATTACGAGGAACATAAATTCAGACAATTGTGACCAACTGTTATTTCCGAAAGTGATTTTTAGCACAGTTATTAAAGATCCTGGCAAACAATTTGCATAATTTATGATCAATTAATACACTTGACGAGCCACCAAATCGCTAAAAGACTCTTCAGCATCCCACCTATTTCACTTTCTATATGCTGGTTGGGGGTGAACACAAAACGCACATGCATACTGAAATGTTAATGATGATTGCTGCTGAAAGCCTTGAATTAGGAGGTACGCTTCAGAGCCTGGGCGTCCAAAGAAGCCCTAAGACTGTTTGAAAAAGGGGGGTTCCTTTTGTATGCTGTCTAATGACCACAGATGTTCCCTTCTGCCTCCATAGAGGTCCCATTAAACACCCCTCCCTCACCTTGTACGTGTGTGTGCTTGTTTCTGTAGTACTTGCACCTGCCAGTGGCCCTCATCTCGTCTCGATTCTCAGAAGGGTTGCAGTGATGGATATCAGGTGGTAATGCCATAATACAGAGTGCATATACCATGGTAATGCCAAAAATAAGACATATAGCCATTGGCATTTTTGCCACAGTTTAATTTTACTTTTTGGAATATATGGGTGTAGATTTATATAAGCTACATTTATATTGTAATTTTACCTGCTCACTTATTTAGATGTATAACAGACCCTCATATACATGTTGTGTCCCTACCCATGGCCCGCTTTTATCATCCTGTCCTGATCAAGTGACTATAGTTTTTATAAGATTTCCTATTTGTGTTTGAGTGAGCAGTTCCTACATCGGTTGAGGCTGTGTGCAGCTATGAAATACTTATTTTTCAGTAGATGTTTTTATCTGTTTTGGCAGCTGTCTGTCAAAAGCCCTCTGTAGAACCAGCAAGTGTGAGTTACAGTTCAAAATGAGAGCCAATAGGGGGCAGTCTAAGCAACTTGACTTTGGCTGGGAACTGGGTAAGTCTTTTCAGGACAGTTTCTCTCTCTCTGTGTGTGTGTGTGTGTGTGTGTGTGTGTGTGTGTGTGTGTGTGTGTGTGTGTGTGTGTGTGTGGGTGTGTGTGTGTGTGTGTGTGTGTGTGTGTGTGTGTGTGTGTGTGTGTGTGTGTGTGTGTGTGTGTGTGTGTGTGTGTGTGTGTGCGTGCGTGCGTGCGTGCGTGTTTTAGGTTGTGTGCTTGGGTGGCTATTTGCACGTTCACAGAATTCATCACATAACCGGGCTTTAGCATTCATCTTTGCTTTTGTTTCTTTTTCATGCATGGGATTTGTCCAGCTTCAGAAACTACTAAAAGTCACAAAAGTTTATTTGACCACAAGTTTCTGTATGTTTAATCAGCATCAGAATAAATGTGTACTGTAGAGGGTAAAAATCAGAATAGACTGAGATCTCTAATTCACATGAATGACATTTATTTAATGTGGTGCGCTATCACACTCTCTACGTAAAAATCAGTCAAATCATGTAACGTGAATGTCGTGCAGTCTCTTGCTCGAGATTAATACAACAACAACAACAACAACAACAAAAATAGTTTAAAGCGCACTGAGCCACTGAAGAGATAAACTAGCGCTATTTTGCATTTAGCGTAGGGCCCCCAGAAGTTTAGGATCGGCACTGACTGTATGTATAAATGCTGTAAAAGTATTGTTCATTGTTATGTGGCGTCTACAAGACTGTTGATCTCATCTTTATACAAAAGTGAGCTGCCACCTCATATACAGTAGCAGGAGCACATAAAATAAACCAACAGAGCAGTCACATTCAGAGAAAAAATAATAATAACCATTTCACCAAACCATGAATTTCCTTAAATACATGTTTATAAACCTATAATGATTTATATTTTAGAGCACATTCTTTTAGCATGAAGCTGAAAGTGTACAATGATTGAAAAAAATTTACGGTGAATCATTCAAAACAAACAAACAAAAAAAGCGTTATTTATTTGTTCATACATTCTGATAAATTGTATTAATGTGCATCCTTGCACATTAATATCCTTGCTCTCCATAAGACACGTGACTTTTTTCTTTAACCGCTAAAGGCCAAAAGTTACAAAGTGTAGCTTTATGAATATAACCTTACTGTGAATTGTAACCGTAGGCTTAAGTGCATAGAATGAAAACAGACCAAAAATAATGAAATAAAGTAGAAGAACAGTAGTGAGAGAGAACAGTGCAGAGTAACAGTAACCTGATGCCACTCTTATTATGGCAGACAAAGCCATACTGACATACTGTACATCACTCTGAAGTTTCAGGCCTTTCATCAGTGTTGAACCCAGACACATCAACCGTGCCAGTCGTACAAGGTTTGGATGACAATCTCAGTGCGAGCTGTCACTGGACTCATCTGTGTTGCAATCGTTCTGGGTCTTAGCTACGAATCATGAAAGGAACAGAAAACAATTATAACAGCACCAAGCAGAGATTAAAAGAATACGTGAGCAGGCACGGGACAACGCAGAGAGGGGGAGACGCAGATATAGAGGGGGGTAGGTTGTATCCAGAATGTAGATGTTATGCATGCAGACTTTAATAAAAGAAGGAAGAGGAGGATTTTCTCTGTCGAATACACAGGTCTCTGGTGGCTGCATTGCAAGTGTTTGAGACATTAACTTTACATGAGTATATGGGAGGTGCTGTAGAACGCACAAAGAATGTGTTTGAGAGAAAGAATTTCCCGAAATCTCAAAATAGAAACGTTATTTCTAAACAGATCATGATTAGAATGTCCAATAAGTTGACTGTATGGGATCTCTAACACATTGAAATAAATGTAGTTTAACACTGAAAAATTTTCATATTTGGGTTTTTTTCTCAGTTAAAGATATCTAAACATACTTAAAATAAGATACATTTATTTTAGAAATCAAATTGTATTATATTTTACATCTTGGAAAATTATAAACACATTTCAAGATGATTCAACATCATCTACTCTGAAGTCAATGTGGAATTTAGTTTTAAAAGTTATATTTTTGGAAACTTATATTTCTTAATTCACTGCTTTTTCTGTTGTAGACAAAGATCTAACAAAATGTAAACAAAAACGTCCATGGTTAATGTCTGAGAAAAATCAACTTAATTCAAGATTCTCTGAAAACAAAATCTTTTCTGACATTGTTTTGCTTCTCAATCAAATTTCTCATTTATATATTTTTACTGGAAAACAAGTTTTTGTAGTGCCATCTCGCCATTGAACTGTGGGTACAAATTCAAACCTGCAGGGCTATAGAAAAGAACTACACATGTTTCCTGCCCTGTCTCTCTTTCACTTGTTTAATATTCCTCCAGTTCAAGCGCTCAAAGTCAGTGGGCTAATATGAAACCACTCTGTTCTTATATAATGCAGGGGCTGCTGGAGTGTCCTCCACCTGAACGCCTGGAATGAGAGGCCATCCTCGCTCACTGGCTCTCCCTTGTGTGAAATGAAAGGTTGGTGTCTTTTCAAAGCTGACAGCTGTCACAGGCACAGGCTGAGGAAGGTTAACCGTCTCTCATAAAGCGATCTGAGACCCCCAGTGCTCGCTGGGTGTGCTGCCTTACTGTGTGTTTGAAATGCAAGTCTTTATGCTTGAGGTAGGGTGCTACATATGATACCGCTGGAGGTAATAATAGATTACTCGCTTCTGGGTGGGTAAAAGTAGGAACTTAAAAGACTTGCATGCATGGCACGGAGTGGATATAATATATATAACCATACAACAGATACCTTTAACAGAGTCGTGAAATCAGAGGAAAGCAGAATCTAAAACCTGTGTTGCAGAAATGGTAATCAAAGTATATTAATAAAATAATCGTTGGGATACTGTTCAATCAGACAGACATTATTGTGAAAGAATGTGAAATAATTTATTTTGCAATAATGACTGACTGACTTATTGACAAACTGGCTGGCCATAATCCAGTTTAGTGCACAGCTACTTATCAAAAAACAAACAAACAAAAAAATTCTATGTTTGTTTATTTAGTAGCTTATTATATTTTTGGTTTTATTTTTATAATAAATACATTTTTGTATTGATTTTGTAAAATTATTTATATAAAATGTATTACATTTATTTTTCTTATTATATATTTATTTTCATAATTTAATATTAAATAATTTTCTTTGATAATTATATTTTTTATTTACTGTTACTTATATTCAATTTCTATAATTTAAATGTATTATTTTTGTAATTTATTTTTTAATTTATTAATTTGATATTAAATTACTTATTTATTCTTATTTTAAATGTTTTTTTCTTTTCATGCAGCTTTTGGCTATAATGCCGTAATCAGGGAAAACAGTAAATAATAAAAAAGACAGTAATCTTTTGTCCTCCTTCCCTTTTTCTTTCACTAACTTTATTAGAAGTATGGTAAGGGTTTTTTTACCAGACAGATTGCTGGCGAGTAGCATTGTTGGCGATCTTCATTCGTCATTGAGCTGAATGGCTTGGATTGGAGGGTTGAGATGATTTGGTTTTGGGCTTTTCCTCCAGCTCAGCTTAGCCTGATCTGATTTAATTTAAGCTCTGATGTTGCAGAATAGAGTGGAGCGCAGGGCATCCCTGTAGGCATGTTTGTTAGGAGGACTGTGAAATCCTGTATGAGAAAGTGTCTCTGTCTTTATTTTATGCGTGCACTTGTGACATTTTACATCTCAAGCTAAATTCCTGTCCTGTGCTGTCTTAGTCTGATGGGTCGGCAGAATCACAGTGCATGTTTTGTAGTTGTTTCTGGTTATGTTACACTTTGCGAGATAAGATTTGTCATTAAGCTGGACATGTGGTTATTGCAGTTGTGTGTTTGTAAGTCGCAGAGCAAATACTTCTATTCAGTCATGGTTTAAAATAGACAAAATAATTTCTTTCTTTCTTTCCACCATGAAAGACTAACAAACTGGGCCTTTGTGGGAAATACCTCCCTCTTTCTCCTCATCTCACACTCCCTCGTGGCTATTATACAGCTCCCCCTCTAATATGACCTTTGACACAGCTCCAGACACAGCCACGCAGGAAGAAATGGTCATTTGCTACTCTGGCACACACAGGGGGTCAAAGTTTGGCTGGTTTAGATGGTCAAAATCATGTTTTTACTATTCAGAAGTGTCTGTACAACTTCATATTATACAATTTTGTACAGAGTTGTATTATATTTATATTTAGTAATTTAGCATACACTTTTATCCAAAGAGACTTACAATTGGGGAATACATGAACCGATTTATCTTAGAGAGGCAAACAGACAGAGGAAATGCTCGTAATACCAAGTCTCAGGCATTGTTCAAATAAGAAGTAGCAAGAGAAGGAATAAATAAAAAAAGACAGTGTTTGTTTTTTATTTATTTAGGATGAAGTCAAGTAGTGTCGAAAGAGATGAGTTTTCAGTTGTTAGGTTGACAGGGATCCAGCATTCCGGATAGGGGTGGGAAGATCATTCCACCAGCCAGGAGTGGTGAACGAGAATGTTCTGGAAAGTATTATTGTCCCTAAATGTGTTGCTATTTTAATGGACTTGGGACTGCCATATGTTGTTGTATCACATGGTCAGGATGTAAATTTTCCTGTGGCTTCAGAATCATTAGTCACATGGCATTTACAGCTCAGGTGATTGCCTAAAAAAGTAGTGGGAGGGTCATGCTCCAGCCAGGCAACTGCCATTGAGATTAAAATAAATGTTAACAGATTGTTTTCTCCTGGTAAATTAGCACACAAAACAAGCCAAGACACAGTGCTTACATTAAAAATATGATTTCTTGACTATTATCAATATTTTAAGTGGATTTCGTTCCTAGCTGCTCAAAAACCGTGATGCCAAATGCAACATTTGACCTTTTCAGACAGCTGCAAAAAGGGGAATTGAGCTTTAGCAAATGTATTATTGAAATGACTTTTCCTCAACACACAAACTACTAAGTACTAAGTCAGACTGATCTGTGACAGAGCTTGGATGGGCTGGGACAAAAAAAAGTATCAAAAATGTACTGCTCTTTTTAAAATACTTTATTTATTGAATTGATAAAATGTGACAGGAAAGACATTTATAACGTTTTAGAAGAGTTACATTTCAAATAAATGCTGTTCTTTTAATTTTATCAAAGAATCTTAAAAAAAAGAAAAAATGTATCAACATTGCTAATAATATGATATGTTTCTTGAGCCCCAAATCCCCATATAAGAATGATTTCTGAAGGATCATGTGACACTGAAGACTAGATATTATTTATTCATGTGATGGAAAAATAAATGTATTAAATAATACTTTATTAAAGTAGTGTTATTTTAAATTGTGATAAAAAATTTCACAATATTTTCAAACAAATAAATGCAGACTTGGTGAAAAGAACCAACTCCAAACAATGGTAGTGAATATTGATGTTTTTACATTGCAAAACCAGTATAGATGAATAAACCATAATAAATCTGTACAGTACGCACATGTCTAAATCTCACATTATTAAACGTATGTTTTTAGTAAACTAGGTCTCAGGCACATTAGAGTGCACATTTCACTGTTTTTATATGGTTCTTTGTTATTCTTCCTTTCAAATCTTTGTTTGTTTATTTTGTATCTGGATTTAGTTTTGGCAGCTGTCCCAGAGATCGACCGTCCCACTGGGAAAAGTCCCAACAATGCTCCCTATGGTCAGCCCATCCTTGGTGCAGGGACATATGTAATGAGCAGTATCATTCACAAATGGCAGTGGTAGAACAGTCTTGGTCTTTGATTAAATGAAGAGGAGTTCAGCCGTGGCAATGTTATTGATCGCACAGAACTGATCGACTAATAGACAATCTGAGTCATGTCTTTGGGTCACTAAATTGATGAGCCACAGGAGGTCAGTTAAGACAGGGGCAGCTCACTATGGAGACCGAGGGAGGTCTCTATGACAACCAGGAGGACCCTGTGTCCCCTAGCCATTGACCTTGGCATTTATGCCTTAATAATATTGATCACGTGCAGGTACAGGCTTGAGAAAACTAAGGATTTGTATCTGTTCCTGCATGAAGGAATAGTCATGATGTGGCATTCGTATGTTATTCGTATGTGTGTGAGAGAGAATATTATTCAGAATTTCTAGATACTGCGGTATCTGCAGGCAAACAGCAGAGATGCGCCTGAGGGGATATATGTGATTTAGGATTTGTGCCTACCAAGGTTCCCCCAGGCGAAGCAGACTCCAGCTGAACCCATCTGTGCAGAGAGAAACACGTTATCATGGTCCCGCTGAACGCTTCATTACTGCTTTTTCCTTCCCTCTGTGGTTTAGTTTCTTTTTCAGTCCAACACCAAGTACTATCAAGGCCGATACGGTACTTCTTAATGAGGATAGAATGGGTAGTTATAGCAATTTAACATTACAAAACTTATTTGTAAATACAATTATTAACTTTAAATGAGCCTAAAAAATGAACAAATATAAACACTGCTGTTCAAAAGTTTGGGATCAGTAAGAAACTTTTAAGCTCACTAAGGCTGCAATTATTTGATCACAAATGAAGAGAAAATTGTAATATTGTGAAATATTATTACAATTTAAATTAACTGTTTTCTATTTTAATATACTTAATATACCCTTTTCATGATTCTTTGATACATAAAAGGTTAAAAAGAACATAATTTATTCAAAATAGAAATCATTTCTAACAATATAAGATTCTGCCAATCTGCTTTTTATCAATTTAACACATCTTTTCTTGAAATAAATTAATAAAACAATACTGACCCAAAACTTTTGAACAGTCAAGTATAGTCTATAATATGTTTATCAACGATCCCAAATAAAGTCTCACAAGTTACAAAAATAATAAGCAGCAAAACGGTTTTCCAATAAATCACATAAAACACTGAAGACTGAGGTACTGTAATGAACCTTGCTGATAATTCAGCTTTGCATCACAGGAATTAATTACATTTTACAATACATTCACATATAAAAGGGCTAATTTACATTGTAATACTTTTTCACAATAGTACATTTTTTTCTGTATTTTGATCAAATAAAGGCAGCCTTAATTATTCCTTATTTGCTTGTTCTTTTTAATTATTTGAAATCTGTGTTTAAAGCTGTGTCATTTGAGCTCTGTTGAAAACAAAGAACCATTAAAAAATTAAAAAACTGCTCATTGCACTGCTTCTGAAAAAAACCATTAAAATATAAAAACCTTACGGATCCCAGTGAAAACTTCAAATTGTGTCGCATGCATGTAACATGTGTGTCTGTGCGTGTGTGTGTATTTTAATATATATACACTATAAAACACACATAAACTAACATATACATTCACATCACACAAACATGCATCACCTATGCACAGTGTGTATGCACACACACATACACACATAATATATGCACTCACACACACACCCACGCAATGCAACACACACACATACACAACACACATATATATATATATATATATCTATCTACGTGATCTCATGATAGTTCGTATGTATTTTACGTAAAATGTGGTTCTATAAAACTTACATTTACTTACGTTTTTACAGGCACCAAAACGTACAATACTGACGTATTGACAACATCTAAAAAATAATCCTTGTAAATATTGAAATCGCGTTTTTTGTTTTCATTTCAACTACATTACCTTGTTTTCAATTGCAACATTAATTTGTTTACTCATTTACTTAATATGAAATGATAATATTTAGTTTTGTTGTGTGATTTCTGCTGCCAGCTCGTTTCCAAAAAAAGGCCTACATAATGTTAAACAAGACTTCACTTTAAACCTTAAAATAAGTAACTAAATATTATTTTACCATTTATTCCTTTTCTTTAATACTGACAGCATAAAGTCCAACAAAACTTGAACTAAATTGAGCTAGATGATGATAATTATGTAACTCTGCAACATCAACACAATTATTGAACTGAATTTAACACAGAACTGACTTGAGCTGAATAATGACACGTGCCTTCAGAACAGCTGTTTAGATATTGTATTTCTTCATAATTGAAGAACTTATTTTAATACTGATAATTTCTTGTTTATTACTGTGAAGCTGCTTTGCTACAAAAACTCGGGAATTCAAAAAAGTTGTACAAATTGTATAAAAAAGGAAAATAATAAAAAAGGAATGCAATAATTTACAAACAAATTCATAAACTTATATTTTATTCACAATAGATAACATATCAAAATGTTGAAAAACACAAATGTTTGAAATGTTTATGGCCAAATTTGGACTCATTTTTTGAGAGCTCACATTCAAAAAAGTTGGGACAGGTAGCAATACAGATTCCATTCACCAGCTTATTGTACATATAAGGATTAGCTGTTTTTGAATTGATTTGCAAATTATTAGGTCATTTGTTTATAAAAAGATTTTCAGAGTGTTATGCAGTGTCCATCTCAGAATCAAGATGGAAGAGGATCACCAATTCCCCCAATGCTGCGGCAAAAATATTTGAAGGAGCAATATCAGAAAGGAGTTTCTCAGAGAAAATGGCAAAGAGTTTGAATGAAGTTATCATCTACAGTTTAGCATTTATCATCCAAAGATTCAGAGAATGCTGGAAGAATCTCTTAAGGGCAATGGCATGCTCGTGATCTTCGGGCCTTAGACGGCACTGCATCACATACAGAAAGTACTGTAATGGAAAGTACAACATGGGCTCAGGAATACTTCCAGAAAACATTGTCGGTGAACACAATCCACGTGTCCATTCGCCGTTGCCCTAAACTTATAGGTATCTAGATTATTTCACATTCTCATCTGTGCTTTCTTGTGCAGCTCAGTGCGTACAGGTAAAATTTCTTCTCCCTCTCTAAGTTTTCCTGTTGTTTCAGCTGCTCAGTTCAGAAGCTGCATCTCTCTCTGGTAGGTTGAATGAGTGCTGAATGATGAACCCTGTTCTAGAACAAATATGTCCGTTTGTCTCTTTCAGGAAGACCTTGCATTTTCTATAATTACAACATCATGGCTGGTTAGAAGAAGGATAGTCCAGTCCTGAGGGATTGCTTAGCCCTTGTTATACACATTTTTATAAAATCAACTTTTTTTTCCGTGTCTTGGTGAAACTTCACAACACACACACACTACACACCATTCTATTGATTCGATTCTGTTTTTGAATTGATTTGATTATTATTCATCACATCCATAATCGATTTTGGCTTATATTTGAAGGAAATTACACACAGTTTAGCACTGAAGAACTTATGCATGGCTGCATAGATTCACACAAGATTGAATCCCACACACATTCTCGTCTGTGCTTTCTTGTGCACAGTGCACAGGTTTCTTCTCCCTCTCAGTGCACATCTCTGTACAACCTTGTTTCTATACATACACTTGGGACCTACACATATACACACACATACACACACACGTGCACACACACACACACACACGCACGCACGCACGCACGCACGCACACACACACACACACACACACACACACACACACACACACACACACACACAGACAGGTTCACTCTTCTGGTAATGTGTTTCTGTGTGATGTCTCTAGCGTATCTGCCTCGGGCGTTTCATTTTCAACCAGTCCATCACATTGGTTCCGGTCCATCCGAAAGATAGATGCCTGATGTGGGCTTTAAAATAGAATAATGTATACATAATTCATGTGGTGCCAACCCTAGAGCCTCTCATTAAACTTTACACAGCAAATGGGGAAGACAGCCACATATTAAATGTTTCTCCTCACTCACAGATGTCCCCGCATAATGATATTTGAGAAATGGATGAAATTTGAGATGGAAGCGTCTTGATTTCAAACTTGCACTATACCAATATATACTGTACTGGGACTGAAATCTGAAAAACTTATTGCTGTTTTGTAGCTCCTGTATTTTAGAAAATCCCTTTATGGATTTGGACACAGTTAGCATTCAATGTAAAATAGTTCAATGTTCAATGTTTCTGCTGACATTACTTAGGCCACACTGGCTATTTGTTTTTTTTAATATTAGGTATTATCAAACTCACATTTAGACCCATTGTGGTACGAAAAGGCCACTTTATATGATAACATTGCTTCTTGTTGAAAATCTTTTAAAGCAAAACAGATTCATGTTGATGTTCTTTTTTATGATATTTAAGCTATATAATTGTAACAACCCTGCCTTTTGTCGCAGTATAGAGTACAGCTTTAAACTCTTTATGTATGTGAACCTTTTAAAAGTTTGGGATTGATAAGATTTTTTAATGTTTTTGAAAGAAGCATAATGCAGCTATAACTCCAGTACTTCATGATCCTTCAGAAATCATTATAATATACTGATTTGGTGCTCAAGAAACATTTCTTATTATTATCAATAAAAACAGTTGTGCTGCTCAGTACTCTTGTGATACCTTTTTTCAAGACTCTTTGAATAAAACATTCAAAAGTACAACATTGATTTGGAATAGACATATTTTGTAACGTTATAAATGTCTGCTTTCACATTTGATCAATTTAGTGCAATTCCTAGCTGAATAAAAGTAATGTATTATTTTAAATATTAATAGTTAATGAATTTCTTTTGAACACTAGTGTATATGTACATGTCGTGAAACATCCTATAATTACAGTCTCGGCATACAGTAAGTGGAAAATATTACATAACCTCAAGAAAAAGGAGTGAAGAAAAAATTATGCCAGATTTGAAAGCAAGTTATCTGACATCTCAACGAGCATTACTTCACACATGAAAGTGAGTCTGTAATAGAAACATCAAACGAAGTGAACTTCCGTGAACTCCAGTGCCCCAGCAGGCGCTCCATTTTTGGTAATTAAAAATTGATTCATAAGCTGGGCACCCTGCAGAATCTCTATTTGATGTGGTACTGTATCAAGTGCAGCGAGTCATCCATTGCGAGACGAGTCTGTGAATGCAAACCACAGTGATTTGCAGTCTATTCTACCACTTTTTGCAAGCAGCAGAGAAACTGTTTCTTACTGAGATGTTAAAGAATATTCGAAAGGTGTTCGAAGAGTGTGAAAGAGTTACAGAGGAGCCATCAGTGCAATAACACCAGTACTTCTAAATTGGGTAGGTAGTCTAAGAAACGTTTCCATGAAGATCTTGCATTTCCAAGAAATCCAATCAGGAGTTCCTATCAGCTCTTTTAGGGGGTTAAGAGAGAAAGAGACTAGACCCCCGAGACAGAAACTAACAGAATCACCATGTCTGAGATTACCTCCCAATCCTAAATACCTGAATTCTACACTAAACACCTCCAGCACTCGGGCTCAAAGCATTATAGACAAACCGTGATCTATACAAACACAATCTTCTCTCCGTAATACTGTAAAGTCTATGCATTACATCTTTTGCAGTGCTCTTGAATTTCCCTCAAACTTCATCAGTATTCCCGCCAGTTTCCTCCCCGCTGCTCTGCCGTTCATTTCCCCCCACGTCCGCAGTTGCCACTCACAGGCACTTATCTGTCTTAGCCAGGGTTGGATAATATGTTCTTGTGTAGTCCCAACAGGGCTCCAGTGCCATGCAGGATTACCCAGGTGTGCCGGGCTGCTGGCAGAGAGCCATGCAAGAAAAGAGGAGTCTAAACAATCCAGAGAGCTGATGAAAAAGAGCCGTCACAGCAGGAAATATGAGCTCTCCGCATGCAGGCACTGGAAAGCTAAACAGAGCAGTCTACCACACACATGGACGCATAGGGGATTTCTATCAATTACAGCTTGTCACAAGCCGATCTCGTAATTTGCATTACAGTAACGTTTGCCTAACGATATATTCAAACAGACATGCAGAGAATGCAGCCTCCCCGCAAATACTTCTCATTTGCAGACTCTATCTCATATAAACAAACATAAAAAGAGTGGAGTCCGGGGCTAGTTGTCACACTTTTTTTACTCAAGTGAAAATTTGTAAGAGTAGGTTTATTTTTGAATGTCAGTTTCTGTATAAACACATACTTTAAAGTCTTGGCTACAGAAAAAGCTATTGAATGTTTTCAATATTATTTCCCAGAAAAAAATACAGTTCATTTAACATGTGTTGGCCTTTTGTGACAGCATTTATTAATCTTTGTTAATGTTAAACGCAACTGTTCATTTCAGGCTACATTTACTACACTACATTTTAACAGTGTATTTGTAAATGTAAAATTGACTAGGATTAATAAATGCTTCAGAAATAATTATTTTATATATATATATATACACTCTTAAAAATAAAGGTGCTTCAAAAGGTTCTTCAAGCGATGCCATCGAAGAACCATTTTGGTTCCACAAAGAACCATTCAGTCAAAGGTTCTTTAAAGAACCATCTCTTCCTTACCTTTTATAATCTGAAGAACCTTCTTTCACCACAAAGAACCTTTTGTGAAACAGAAAGGTTCTTCAGATGTTAAAGCTTCTTTATGGAACCATTTAGACAAAAAGGTTCTTCTATCGTGAAGCACCTTTATTTTTAAGAGTGTACATATACACGCACTTGAATTTTAGTTTGCATGAAAGAAAAACATAAAATATAACATTTGAAAATATTACTTTATATATTTTTATAATTATTTCATTTTTTTTGAAAGAGTAAAAAATATATGTAAAAAAATATTGATGCTTGCCATTGGACCAAATAGCCCTTGTGACAACTAGCCCCTTATTCTTTCCTTACAGGAGCTGTATCAATGTTGAATATTATGCAGGGTTTTGACTGCTTTATCATCGATGATGGTATTGTGTTTTTGATCACATTTGATGTAGTTGGTATGCACCATCTCGTCAACCTTCAGACAGCACATATCAATATGCTCCTTGCACGTTGCTTTTGTGTTAATGTCAAGCAGGCTGCAGACATCCATGATCAATAGGGAAATCAATATCTAAATGCTGCGCTAACCATTAGGTAGCCAGAGATGTTTGTAATGTTGATGATCCAATACTTGTTTTTCTGTCATACATTTGCTAGAAGGCAATTTACGCTTCCAATATGATTCCAATAATCATCTTGAACCAAAAAAGAGAAAAAATATCTCTTAAAAACCTAAAGTAATTTAGCACTTGAGTTGTATTTCCAGCATTTGCACTGTAGCTACTGAGCATCAGCAGTGTTTCTACTCTGATAACTGGAGCATCTATTCTACAGCATGCAGTATGCTGATGAATAGCTGTGATGAATGAAGAGAAATAGGCTAATAGTGCAGTAAGGTCTCTGTATTGATCTAAGTCCAGGGTAGATAGAAAGCATGTATGCATCTTTGTGGCCTATTACTGAGAAAGAAGCAGGGAAAGGTAAAGTGTGTGCATTTTTATTTCCGGTTAAGAGATGCAGAGAAACATTATGTGATGAGAGCAGGATGATGACACATAGGCAAATCTAACAGTTTAGATTGCTTTTCATTAAATGGGTAGTTCAAACAAAAATTACAATTCTTTCATTCACTCAATGTACACCTTTTGGATCATAAAAGAAGATATCTTAATGTCAGTTTATTTTTTGTTAATACAGTAAAAATTAGGTGGACTACTCTTTGAAGATATTACTTACTGGCTTATAAAGCCTTTGTTCTCCTGGGGACAATTGACTGGTCCCCACACTGTAGGTGTTGCACAATTATAATAAATCATTTCAGCTTGGCTCATGAATATTAATTACATGGCTTCCTGTAATTAATATTAAATTGGACAAGTTATGATTTGCTCAAAAAAAAAAACAACAAAAATAATTGGTGTAGAAACATTTTTTGCTCAGAAATAGTACATTTTCATAAACAATTCAAATTGTGAAGTAAAAAATGGAATAGTATTTTCTTGTAAAACAGTGTACCTGATTTGCTGGTAGTAATGGTTATGGTGTTAATAGTTATGCAAGACATTATGGTAGAAATAGCAATAGAAATAGAAATAAAACTATTGCCACTTTTGTCAACTCAACTGTTTGGAAACAAGCTTCTGTTTGGTCTTAAAGGATAGTTTAAGACTTTTTTATTTTCTTTCGTGCTCAAAAAATAATCTCGTAGCTTCGTAAAATTACGGTTGAACTCTTGATGTCACATGAATTATTTTGCCGATGTCCTTTCTACGTTTCTGGACCTTGATTGTGTTAATTACATTGCTGTCTATGGGAGGGACAGAGAGCTCTCAGAATTCATCAAAAAATATCTTAATTTGTGTTCTGAAGATGAACGGAGGTCTTACGGGTTTGGAACGACACGAGGGTGAGTAATTAATGACAGAATTTTAATTTTGGGGTGAATTAACCCTTTAAAATCACCATTTTATTTAGCTGGCTACACTTTTGAGCTTACTAACGGCAAGCAAAATAACATTGTATTATTATTTATCAAGAAATAAGTAGTGCGAACTTAGAAATGTCTAAAAGGAGATCACGTTTGTAGCATCTCTACTTGTGGGGATGTTTCGTCCAACACCAAACCAGATTTTAAATTTATGCAACTCTAAGCTGGTCTTTTCAGCAGGCCCTTGCATATATAATATACATGTTCTTTGAATACGCACATACACACTGACATTAATAAAGGAGTGAAACCAAATCAGTAAGAAACACTTCATCATCATGTGCCTAATCATCTGCTAATAACCACTATTATATAGTTGGTCCAGACCCCATGTTAGCTTGGCACTGGAGCAATTACAGTGCACATCAGCATATCTGAATATAGAATTAGCTTTAGCTCGCCATATCCCAACCCCACCAACCAATGCCTCGCATTCTCCTTCCTCTCATTCTATTCCTCTGTGAATTCTTGTCCAGCACGCAGAATTAACATGCTGTAATGTTCAAAGTATATCTATTTATAAGATTAAACACTTGAATCTATTAACCTTGATTATAACTGCAGAAACTCAGGGACAGGGAGAGAGAGGGAGAGAGAGTAAGCATGGAAACAACATTGCAGTCATAGGTCAAAAATATCTCTTGGCTTCTTGGAAATATTACTTATTCATTTAGCTGTGGCACAAACAGAAATAACAAGATGCTTTACTTTGAGCCTCTCCAAAGACATTTCAGGTTTTTTGTTTTATTTACTTTGCTCATAAATGAGTCTTACTGATTTGGCGCTCTCAGTGCAATTATAAATACATCTGGAAACTACATAAGAAACATAAATCGATCCTCTTTAGCACACTGGCTTACTTACTCTGTATTTATTGTATTTTATGTGGGTTTTATATCAAAAAGTACCCTGCTCTTTATTGACATTTGTAGTTGAACCAAAATTACTTGTTGCTTGCAGAGGAACGATTTTTTATTGGTTGTTCATAAGTTAATTGGAATGCTAGCAAAATGTTCTTAGAGGGTAGCCAGACCATGTTTACAGACATAAGCCTGAAATTTTCTGCCAAATCGAACTTGAAATCTACAGTCATTAATGCAGGCTTACTGTAGTGACATACACATGCAGTTTTGTGCACAATATTTTTATGTAATCCTTAATAATTATTTTTAAACGTCAAATTTAGGTAGCCTTCCTCTGTAGTGTACTGTTAAGTTTTTAATATTTGTTGTGTCTTCCTATACGTCCTATATTTCTTATTTGATGTCTGTTCAGTATTAACACTGGGTTCTGTAAATTGATCATTTTCATGTCGCTGCTCATAAATTGACCCGCTTGTTGGATTATGCCTCCATCTGAAGGGTGAAATGTGTTGAGGAGGTTCAGCTCCACATGACCTCTTCTGATCTGGCCAAGAAGGCCATTGCTACTATTCCACAAAGGCTTGAGGGAATCAATAGCAATAGCAGTCTTTTAGAACATTACATCTGTCCAGGGATCAGACTGAGACATGTTCCTATTCATCTTGATCTGATAGCCGAGCACAGTCTACTTCCCTTCAGCACTCGGGGCTTCAGACTGTCATCTTCAGGCTTCATCTGCATGTCAGTGAGTTTAGTAAAGAGCAAGTGAATATGTGTAATGATGTTTGATTTAGTATAGTGTTTCTATACATATCTTTCCCTAACACTTCCAAAACTGCATTCAAACAGACATACTGGAATATAAGCAAGTGCATAAGGAGTCGTGTTCAAAGATTGTACAGTCTTTCAACAGCAGATGGAGCCCCACAAACTAAATGTTTCAAGGGAAGATAAACAAGACAGTCTTTAAGGTATAAGAACTTCTTATCCAGCTCTTGTGGAGAAATTCATTTCAGGTGATGCTTGAAAGGGCTGTAAGGAAAATGACTAAAAGCTTAATACAGCTTTTCTTGAGCAATAGTATATATATTATAATTATATTATTAGATATTTATTAGACTACTGTTTGTAGCCAGTGATATTTTGTTAATGCCTTTGAAAGAGCGCTCACCAAGGCTGCATTTATTTGAACAAAAGTACAATAAACAGTGAAATTGTGAAATATTATTACAATACAAAATAGTTGTTTAATATATTAAAAAAATTGAATTTATTCCTGTGATGTTCTTATTATTAATGTTGAAAACATTTCTGCTGCTTAATATTTATCAATTTAGTGCATCCTTGCTGAATAAAAGTATTAATATAAAAAAGAGAGCTCGAGAGAATTTACATTTGTAGAAACATTTGTAGAAATGCTGAAGTTGTGTAAAGTCCCACAGCACATTTTCTAAAGTATTAGATGAGGAAATGTGGTAATGAGCTCATTTTTAGGTGGCATCACCAGTCACACGACATGAAGACATGAGTCAATATGTGATTTCACTTGGCCTTGAAGGAGCATGACACACCAAGTTTGTGTCACCTACCTTGAAATGTTCTGTATTCGTTCTTGTAATTTGTTTCCCATTTCAGTGACAAAATGGTTAGATCATTCGGATGACAAAAATGCTGACAGAGTTAATAGATAAGATTTTCTACTGAGGGTTATTATACTTTCTGTAATGATGACACTATCCATCAATTAGGATGTTAATCCGCTTGTTTTTTTGGAGTAAAGCTCTTTAAATACACATGACACATCGGCAGGATGGTCAGAGGAGCATGCAGGAATTATAATCTGTAGACTGAAGTCTCACAAAAGCTCTTTATATGTGACATCACCGGGTTTTCCAGAAGGCAAAAGTAGATTAGTTTCCACCCCTCAACTTCCCCTATTCACCTGTAGTGCACTCTTCGTTCTATATATGCTGATGTTAAAATGCTTCCTGGAAGTCAGTAATGATATCGTGGTTTTCCGGACTGAGCTGAATGACATCATTTTTAGTGTGAGCTCAACTGGATAACCTGAATTCACGCTCACAGATGAGAATAGATCTATTGAGTGATAAAGTGCTGATGCAGTGCCATCAATGATTCATACAAGCATAAAAAGATTGAGCACGTCTGTAGTCTGTTTCTTAGAGATGGTTTTTAAAGGTTAATAGGTGTAATACACAGCATTGTATCGGAGTTATTCATGAAAGCTGCTGTTTTGAGGATTTGCCGTGTGAAGAATGTTACTGGATTATGCTTTTTATTTATTGCAAGTTACATTTTAAGCAGTTGGTGAAAAGTTCAAAATATTGATTTCAGAGTGTTACAGCATTTGATTTACAAGTGAAATTATAAAAACTTTAAATTAGTCTCCCATATTTTTAATCTGATCTCTATTGAAAAAGATTTCAGCCTTTACAATAATAATAATAAATGTTTCTTATGCAGCAAATCAGTGTATTAGAATGATTTCTGACAAACAATTTGACACTTAGACTGGAGTAATGGCTGCTGAAAATTTGCTATCACAGGACATTACATTTTAAATGATATAAAAATAGAAAATTGTTATTTTAGTAATAATATTTCACAATACTACTGTTTTGTATTTTGGATCAAATGTAGGCTCGAAGAGCATAACTTACTGTTATGCATAATAAAAACCAGAAAGACCATATACAGTGGTGTGAAAAAGTTTTTGCCCCTTCCTGTATTTTTTAGCATGTTTTTCACACTTGAATAATTCAGATCATCAAATTAATTTTAATATTACACAAAGATAACACAAGTAAATACAAAATGCAGTTTTGAAATAATGATTTTATTTATTAAGGAAAAAAAGCTTTCCAAACCTGCCTGGCCCTACCTGAAAAAGTAATTGCCCCCTAAGTCTAATAACTGGTTGTGCAGCCCTTTGCAGCAACAACTAGTATCAAGTGTTTGCGATAACTGGCAATGAGTCTTTCACACAGCTGTGGAGGAATTTTGGCCCACTCTTCTTTGCAGAATAGTTTTAATTCAGCCACATTGGAGGGCTTTCAAGCATGAAATAACTGTTTAAGGTCATGCCACAGCATCTTAAACAGATTTAAGTCATGATTTTGACTTGGCGACTCCAAAACCTTAATTTTGTTTTTCTTGAGCCATTCAGAGGTGGACTTGCTGGTGTGTTTGAGATCATTGTCCTGCTGCATAACCCAAGTGCGCTTGAGCTTGAGGTCACAAACTGATGGCCAGACATTCTCCTTCAGGATTTTCTGATAGAGTGCAGAATTCATGGTTCCATCAATTATGGCAAGTCGCCCAGGTCCTGAAGCTGCAAAGCAGCCCCAGACCATCACACTACCACCACCATGTTTGACTGTTGGTATGATGTTGAAATGCTGTGTTGGTTTTACGCCAGATGTAACAGGACACGCATCTTCCAAAAAATGTCCACTTTTGTCTCATCAGTCCACAGGATATTTGCCCAAAGTCTTGGGGATAATCAAGATGTTTTTTGGCAAATGTGAGATGAGCCTTTGTGTTCTTTTTGGTCAGCAGTGGCGTTTGCCTTGGAACTCTCCCATGGATGCCGTTTTTTTTTGCCCAGCATCTTTCTTATTGTTGTATCATGAACACTGACCTTAATTGAGGCAAGTGAGGCTTGCAGTTCTTTAGATGTTGTTCTGGGTTCTTTTATGACCTCCTGGATGAGTCATCATTGTGCTCTTGGAGTAGTTTTGGTAGGCCGGACCACTCATGGGAAGGTTCACCACTGTTCCAAGTTTTCTCCATTTGTGGATAATGGCTCTGACCATGGTTCGCTGGAGTCCTAAAACCTTAGAAATGGTTTTATAACCCTTTCCAGACTGATACATTTCAACAATTATGTTTCTCATCTGTTCTTGTATTTCTTTAGATCGCCGCATGATGTGTTGCTCTTTAAGCATGCTTCACTTTGTCAGACAGGTTCTATTTAAATGATTTCTTGATTCAACAGGTCTGGCAGTAATCAGGCCTGGGTTTGGCTAGTGAAATTTAACTCAGCTTTCTAAAATAATGTGGTTAATCACAGTTATTTCATGATTTAATAGGAGGGGGCAATTCATTTTTCACTTAGGGCCAGGTAGGTTTGGACAGCTTTTTCCCTTAATAAATGAAATCGTCATTTAAAAACTGCATTTAGTATTTAATTGCATTATCTTTGTGTAATATAAAAATTTGTTTGATGATCTGAATTTTTTAAGTGTGACAAATATGCAAAAAAAAAAAAAAAAGGGGCAAAAACCTTTTTATGGCACTGTGTGTTTGAATGGTATGTCACAAATCAAGCCTGAGACAAAGGGTAAGTTATGGAAAGGCAGATTTATTAACAGGTATTGCAGAGACAGATCAACTGGAGTCTAAGGCAGGTGAGAATCCAACACAAAGTTAAGTTCCAAGATTCTTAGCTGAACACGGATGTTGGCTTTCTTTGCAGGTTTGCGGGGAGTGCGGGATCCAGGAGCGAAGGAGAGCAATGTTGGAAGATTTTCAGGAGTCTAGAGGTAAGTATAAACAGGTAAATAGCATTCAGAGAGTCTGGTATAGTGAACGGTAGATCAGACAGTGAGTGACTGGAAGGAGCGTGCTTATGAGTGGCAACTTGATTGGAGACGGCAGGTGCAGGTGATCAGAATTCAAGTAATGGTGATAGTGATGCGAACAGGTGTGAGCCGGGGAGGATTCAGGGACATGGAGTCCAGAGCTGGTGATAGGTGACTGAGACTCCCTGACAGGTAGTGCATATTACAATAAATAAAATCAGTTACTTTAATTTATTTTTTCTGTGGCAGAAACAGGCTTCTAATGTTAGGACCTTACTGTATATTTGCCCATCTTTTCTCTCCAATCACTGACCATTCTATCAAACTAATAAATACTTCCATCTTCTCCTTATAGGCTCATCACAAATGTAGTTTTAATCCTAGTTGAGATGAAATGGAGAGAGAAATCTGTCAGTTGAATCTGTATTCCTCTCTACATCCTCAGGCTCATCACTGACTGGTGATTGAGCCGAGATATCCAGGGGCGGCTGCCGTCTGTCTGAGAGTGGCAGGGATGAGATGGTCTTTGCCATATCAATGAGCTTTAGCTATTGAATCCTCAGTCAGCCATGCTAAGAAAGGGAATGACAGCCCCAACAGGTGCGACAAAACCCCATGTGTGATTGTATTGTAAAATATATTTAGAAATGTCTCTAGTAACTTGCACAAAAAAAGGACCAGAATCCATGAGCCGCTCGATATTTCAACTACTGGGATACTGTTACATTTTTAATGTAATTTTTTATTTAATGTAATGATTTTTAAAAAGTATTTTGATATAACTAAATAACTGGCATAAATTGTATCCGTAATGTATAATACAATTTGATTTGTGTGTGTGAGACTTTCTGTTCTTTCTCTATTTGTTTCTATATGCACACAGAGGCAATCAGAGAGAGCACATTCACTTTGAAATATCGAGTAACTTTCCTTTTGGTTTCTGTCTTTGTACCAGCCATTACGCAGGATGCCATTACGACCGCATACATAGATGGATTGATTTTAATAACTCAGCTACTTAGCAGTGGATTGAAATGTAGCCACTGGCCCTCATAAATGCAATGCATCAAACAGACAAGCCTATCACAGGCTACACTTGAGATCCGTCCAGTGTGATTAATTGTAATTAATTGTTTTACTTAGTGAAGTGTTGTGTGCCGTCTCATTTATCTTACTTATAGCAAATTACATTGCTCAAGTTTGCAGCCGATAGAACTATGGCTGTTTTTGCTTTTCCCTAACTGACCGATTTTGTAGCCATTTCTTAAACGGGGCAGTATCTAGTAACAATAATGTTTTGTTTCAGATCATTGCATTGTTTCTATTTTATGTGAAAACATAAATGAGATTTATAAGATTTATAGTGATAACAAATAATTGGATGAGATAATGGGACATTTTAACCACCAATTAGCCCTTTGTCTTTTTCATGCATTCACAGTCAAGTAAGTTGATATATTTACAGTCATTTTTTAGGGTCATCATCTCTGTTATACAACTAGATTGTTATTTTATGTCAAATTTTAATTCTGTTCAAATAATTGCATAATTTCAAGGTCCTCAAACTGTGCCTCCGAACCAATTCAACCTCCTCAATGTTTAAACCATAAAGTTTTATATATTTTTTTATATACACGTTGCTCATCAGCATTCAGAACCACACAATACAAACAGCTGCTGCAATCAAAGATATATTATAGCCGGTAATAAAACTTGAAAATGGCAGATTAAGTGGTATTTTATACAGCCTCATTAATTTGAAAAAGGTCAGCGGGAAATGTATTTATTTGAAGAAATATGAGGAGACACGTTTTATTAGTGACAAAGGTGGTAAGGAGCAACAGTAACTGGCATTTGTGCTTGTCTGACATGCATCATGTTGAGTGAGCCGAGAGCACATTTTATTGGTTTCTGTCGCTGGTCTGCACATCCTGTACCGCTACTTTGTGCTGTATCCGGTGAATGAAAGGTGACCATTAAACCTTCAGCAGAATGTCCGTATGTCATTGCTGATAGTTAAATTATAATATTCAGTGGTTTTGTGTTTGAGAAAAGCATAGTTCCTTTCTTAGTGACATTAATTGAATGCCTTTCCACAATAATTCTTAGAAAGTGTTATAATTGCACCATTTAAAGATGTTAAAATTATCATGTTTACAAAATAGATGACAGCAAGTGTACTGCCATGTTAATACAATTTTTTAGTTAGTTTGGAAGCAGACTAAAGCCCTCTTGTTTGGTGCGCACTATGGTTCAATGGTAGCATTCACACTTATTCAAATGCACCACACTAACAGAGCAATCGCACCAGAGTTCATTTTAATCTAACCAAGCCTGCCAAGTGTGAACAAGCCTTCAGTAATCTTGTGTTTGTGTGAATTGAATGGTCTTCATGTGACTCTGGAGGACTGGCAGAGATGTGGTGATTTGACAGTCACTGGAGAGATGACTGGAGAACAGGTTATGACAGCTCTCACTCCTGATCATCCTGTGATGTTGAAGCCATGCCGATGCATGCTGGAAGTTCACGCTTTTGTGGCAAACTATTTGTGACACTTGCTGTATGAGGAAATGTTTCATGACAGTGTGGTCGCCTTCTAAGAATCACCTAAAAACAACAAGTACTGCATCTTTGTGTAGATGGGATCATAGTTAATGCTAAATGATATAGGCAAGGTTTTTTTCTGTTACAGGATGAGACATGGATTTGGAGCCTTGGGTCTCTGCAACGTCACTGTTAATTAATGCTGATTATGTGAACGCGCATGTCCTGCAGAAGCTCATGCAGATGTCTTAATTAATCAGAGTCAAAATGCAAATGTCTGTTCCTTTTGGAAAACTTGAACTTAAGCGCTTGTTGCTTTAGACCTTGCTCTGCACTAACATACATTGGTGTTTTGTCTGAGGAGGCCTTGTGAAAAAGAAATCAACTGAATTACAGAAATAAAACAGAACATCTGGCTATCATTCTTCTACCATTCAGAAGTTCAGGGTGTAATTTTCTCTAAATTTTAAAGAAGTTTCTTACATGTTCACTAAGGCTGCATTTGTTTGATCAAAAATGAAAGTAAAATCTAGCATTTCAAATCACCTTAACTACAGCATCTTTTGTAACATTATGAACGATTTACTGTCACTTTTTATTAAGTTAATGCTTCCTTGCTGAATAAAAGTATTAATTTCTTTAAAAAACATATACAGGTGCATCTCAATAAATTAGAATGTCGTGGAAAAGTTCATTTATTTCAGTAATTACTCACTCGTGTATTAAATAAATTCAATCACTATGATTTTGGCTATCTCAACAAATTAGAATAATTCATAAGTTAATGAATCAATTTAAATGTACTCAATAAGTAATTAAATGGCATGGAGGTGATCAGTTTGTGGCATGAGGTGGTATGGAAAGGTTTCTTTGACAGTGGCCTTTCATCTGCAGTTTCTCATTTACCCCAAATTCTCTACAGGTCGTTTGCTGGCCAGTATGGTCATTTAACATAGGTGCCAAATCCTGCAAAATGAAATCAGCATCTTTAAAAAGCTGGTCAGCAGAAGGAAGCATGAAGTGCTAAATAAATGCAGTGACTTTGTATGACATTGCACCCCAAATCATCACAGACTGTGGAAACTTAACACTGGACTTCAAGCAACTTCTATGAGCTCTTTCCTCCAGACTCTAGGACCTTGGTGAAATACAAAAATCTGAAAAGAGGACTTTGGACCACTGGGCAACAGTGTAAGATAACAAGTAGCCAAATTGACAATGACCCCAGCCTCAGTCATTCCTTGTGAAGTTCACCCAAATTCTTGAATGATGACAATCCTCAGTTGTGCATCTTCCACATTTTTTCCTTCCACTCAACTTTCTGTTAACATGCTTGGATACAGCACTCTATGAACAGCCAGCTTCTTTGGAAATGAATGTTTGTGGCTTACCCTCCTTGTGAAGGGTGTCAATGATTGTCTTCTGGACAACTGTCAGATCAGCAGTCTTAATTGTGTAGCCTAGTGAACCAAACTGAGAGACCAGGCTCAAATGCATCACCACTTGTTAAATATGAGAACCAAAGACTTAAACTACTTCAATCTGTGTGCATTTAATGTATTTAATACACAAGTTTCACAATTTGAGTTGAATTACTGAAATAAATGAACTTTTCCACGACATTCTAATTTATTGAGATGCACCTGTACACTGTATGGTACGTATATACACTGTCCTCCAAAAGTTTGGAAACAGTGTTAGGATAAAGTGGGGTTTTGGACAAGATCAGCATAAATCCTTATCATAATCCTTGGAATAAATGCATTAAAGTATCTTAAATCCATTACAACATAATTATTTTCTTTTTGCTCACATAATAATGGTAATAAATACACATTACAGTCAGACATGGCCCTTTGGCAGCTGTGATGCCTGCTTACTGGATTAAACTTGGCCCATGTTTCTGTTTTAAAGATTATTGGGTCAGCACAACTTTATAGCTTTATTGATTGATTGCCAGTAAACCTTAGTACTCAATAGACCAATTAGAACATAGTTTGATTTATAAATATATTTTTATATTAAATAAAATATGTTCTCATAGTTTGTATTGTCCCTTATAAATGTAAAGCCATCAGAAAATAGTAAGCATTTATGCTGATGAATTCATATGCTGTCCAAAACCCCACATTGCCTAGAGCGTTTCCAAACTTTTGGAACACACTGTATATTATTGCATTGGAAGCAGTCCACTCTGTCCAAGTGATCTGGACACTCTGCTTTACAGCTGCTGAGAAAATAGTTTGTTTTAAATGGACGAGAACTTGCTGTGAAGTGTTTAGGCCATGCAGATCACACTTGCTTCCTCATTAACTGAGCATCACATATAACTGGAAGGACTGACATAATTACATGCTGGTTTGGTTTTCTGGAGCATGTTAAAGCAGTTTATGATTCTATGATGTCAAATTTCTGATTCATCGTGTTTGCATTTTCATTCATGTAGTGAATCTAAGGATGCTGAGGAATAGGCCTGATGTTTCATGACATTTTGGGGAAAAAAATAACTACTACTTTCTTTACTGGAATAACTGACATGCAAATATATACGCTAACCGCATGCTGAAGCCAATACGACTTGGTTGGCTTGGCAGGGAGTTTAGAATGAATGTTTAATCTCTTTGCATATTTTAAGAGAGATTTAGGATGGATTCTGGATTTGGCTAAGCATTTAACCAGGTCGTGACTCATAGTTTCAAACAGAGACATTGCTGAGCTCTTTTATTAATTCCTTCTCTATATCTGGCCCAACTTCTTTTACGGTGTGTTTTTCTTATACATTCATGTATATTTAACCTAAAATCTTGATGCTGTTAAAATGGCCATTGGCACATGATGCGTTAGCTACTCATGTGCATTAAGTATCCAGATGTGGGTACACCTGTTCTGGCACACTGTGTGTCCCTGAGGCCTGTGAGGACAAGATGAGTGTAAATGTGTGTCGTCTTCCATAGAGCAAATGGAATGGGCAGACACGCGCACAGTCTCTCTCTCTCTTCTCTCAGTCTGACACCTCTGCAGGGGCCGGGCCCTGAAAATTGGCTTATTGAATTACAGCTTCTTCACAGTCGTCTCTTTGCTCCTCTTCCCTGTGCCCCTGATCCATCAAAGATTGTCACTGCGGCCGTTCATCTTAGTATGCTTAAATAAAGAGTCATTTTATAAAATGGGCACGTTTTCCATTTTGCGAAGGTGAATGTTTGAAGTAAAGATTTTAAACAGAATGAGAATGTCTTTAAGTGGTAATAAATTGCAAGCTATATTAATCTCAGGTTATATTAATTAAATGCATGTTGTGATATTTTGAACTTGTTATGTAGCCATCTGGTCAAATAAAAACCTGTCTATTTTGATGGGATGAATATGTTATAAAAAATCTAATGAAAAATCTGTAATCTAATGAAAAAAATTAAATTATGAATGTTAATTGACAGTAAAACTGTTGAACTTGTTCTATGAAGATTCAAATGATGTAATATTATCTTCATTATGTCATTTATAATAATGTATTATTTAAAATCTAATTATTTGGGGTAACTAATTGTTGTGAAGTGGGTAATTGGGTAGTGGGTAAGTGGGCAGATGTTTTATTTTATGTATATATTATTTCTATAATGATTCTCTTTCTTTCTCTAAACTTTCATTTTAAATGACACAATAAAGACGTCTTCAGAGGACCCAAGATCAAACCTTCACTCTCATTCGATAATGTTGTTTTTGACAAGATCAGCGTACATATATATTATTTTATATTATGTATACTATATATTTTACTATATATTTATATATATAGTGCTTCTTTCAGGGACTGCCTAATTGTTGTGAAGTGGGTAATTGGTAGTGGGTAAGTGGGTAGATGTTTTATTTTATAAAACAAGAAAAGGTATATATTATTTCTATAATGTCTATTCTCTTTCTTTCTCTAAATTTTCATTTTAAAGTTGACACAATCACGTCTTCAGAGGACCCAAGATCAAACCTTCACTCTAATTCGAGGGTCAGGTCTCTTTTTCTCTCTCTGTTCATTCAGTGTTTTATATCACAGCCTATTTTTGAACAATGGCTGTACATTCACTCTCTATATATTTATATATATAGTGCTTCTTTCAGGGACTGCCTATAAAACAAGAAAAGGCATAATTCACTCTTTATTCTCCCTTCTTGCACTCTCCCTTTGTCTCTCTCTCTCTCTCCGAAGTCTATATCAATTTTCATAATTTTCAAATCACTGAAATAATAAGGGTCATCAATCCCCAGTGTTTTCAGGTCACTCAGGGTCACTTCCGTCTGCCAAAATTGAACAATGAACGAAGTACATTCACTCTCATTTTCCTTCATCTGCACAAATAGATTCAGTCATCAGACCCTGTCTCATGTAAATTTTCAAATCAGTAGTTAAATCAATCCCCATCAGGTCACTCAGGGTCACTTCCGTCTGATATTGAACGTCTACAAATGAGATTAAAAATTATTCAAAGCTCATTTCAAAGGGCATTCCATAAATCGTGTTCCACCACCTACCTGTGTTCTCCGGCAGGAGCGGAGATATTGCCCCCGTCTACAAATGAGATCCTTGGTTTGAGCTAAAAAGTAAATAAATCAAAGCTCAGGTCTTCTCCCAACGAGGGTTACATAAATCCATAAATCGTGTTCCACCACCTACCTGGCAATGACAGATCGATGGCATGGTGTAGAATCCGGCAGGAGCGGAGCACGGAATGCATCCTTGGTTTGAGCTGAGTAAATAAATCCATAGGTCTTCTCCCAACGGGGGTTACATAAATAACCTGGAACACTGCCTCTGCTTGTTAAGGCAGGAAATGATGGCAATGACAGATCGATGGCATGGTGTAGAATGCCAAAGTGCCTGTCCTAGACTGTGCCGTCTTTCATATAATCTTTCACCTTGTGGGGAATGTGATTATGATGTCCCTTTATCTTTGCCTATTGGATTGAAGGGCTGTGTTTATGTGTTATACAGTATATTTGGGCCAGAAATTGGATTTAACTATGTTATCTTGTATTATATTGTTATATACAGAAGTCATTGTTTATGGAATCACACCTGCTTCATCTGCCATCGACTCCACCGCATGGAGTATCTAGTTGACTAGGAATGACTAATACTCACATGGAGCTGACTATGATTGAGTTACCTATTGTGACATCACCCTCAGGCTCTCCGACAGGTCTCTAAAGAAACTGCCGTTTAATGCCACTAGACTTGATCCCCAGTCACGTTTAATGGCGGCAATTGTATTTGACACGGTGATCACAGTCTCTGGTGATTGTTTTACCTTGTTATATATCCAAAAAGCTGTTTGTAGATCAATGTTCATTCACTTGAGTGAGGATTGGGGCTATTCGTGAGCTCAAGCGGCGTGAATATGCCCAGTTTCAGCTCTCATTTGCAGAAGCACTGACCCACGCCTTCGCTGCGCAATCAGGTCCCCGGCTGCCCATTAGAATAAATCACTCCTGAACAGAGGAGCTTAACGCCTCATCAGGAGCTGAATTTCACTGCCCGGAAGAAAGTGCCTATCACCCTTTCTCCTTTATAGCAACTAGGGAAAGGACACTCTTGTTCAGACAAAAAATATTTAATCATGGAATATGAATTCAGTTCATTGAAGTTTGAATTCAGTAAGATTCAGTGAAGACTATTAACATGTACACAGACGAATTAAAGAAAATATTCAATCATGGAATATGAATTCAGTACCATTCAAAATTATTTGATCAAAAACACAATAAAAACAGATATATTGTAAAATATTATTACAATTTAAAATAACTGTTCTCTATTTCAATATAATTTAGTGTAATTTATTCATTTATTATAACGAAAGCTGATTATCAGCCATTCAAATCCATTTATTATGCCTATATAAAATTCAATATAAAGCATCAAAAGGACAGCATTTATTTTAAAAATAATCTTTTGTGATTAATTATAAATGTCTGTAAATCAGACAGTAAAAAGTAAAATGTGAAATTTGCTGCTCAAATAACATTTATTATGCCTATATAAAATTCAATATAAAGCTCAAAAGGACAGCATTTATTTGAAAAATAATGCTTTTGTGATTAATTATAAATGTCTTTAAATCAGACAGTAAAAAGTAAAATGTGACAGTAAAGTTTTAATAAATAATTTAACAAAATTGCAGATGCTAAACTATTTTATTAAAATTATTTATTGTATTTTTACTTGTGGATGAAAAAGCTAATATTTTAAACTTTTTAGAGCTCCAGATGGTTTGCACATAGTGCTTGATGTCTGAATATCATACAAAAAAGTTTTTCAAAAAAAAAAAAAAAAAAAAAAGCTCCGTGCTACGTGAAGGTAACTTTGGAAATTCTGAATGGGGAAATCATACAAAAAAGTTTTAACTGCTAAGAGGTTTGGAATGACTGCATAAGGATGAGTAAAATATTTTAATTACTGTGGGGAAAATAATTAACTGCTAAGAGGTTTGGAATGACATAAGGATGAGTAAAATATTTTAAATACATTTTCATGTTTGTCATTTTTCATTTTTTGTTCTCTTTAATCCCTTACCTATCACTCCCCTTTTTGAAAATAGACTTGAAAGTGCACTATTTAAAGTTAAATTGTTATAATTCATGAATGCTTTTGAATACAGACCTAAGGTTGGTCTCTTTTTAAAGAAGACAATCAGCAGATAATTGCAGAAGTGAAATCATTTCAAAACATGAAAGTATAAAAAAGTTATATGTTTACATTTACTGTAAATAAAATGTCCTGTACTATTTTTATTTTATTTTATAAAAAAATAATATTTTATAAAATAGGTTTTAATCCAAATTTGGCATAAAATTAAAGCCATATGTCTAAATAAGTAGTATTCCAAATTTGAAGTTGATATAAAAAACTTGAGGTTACTATGCAATTTTGTTTAGGCGTTATACCACAAACAGCCACCGGGTGCCATCCAAACCCATTACATTTTTTTATGCATTTTCCTGTCACAAATGTATACATTTCTCTCTCAGTGTTACTCCTATCACAAAATACCAAATATGGAATCTTGAGACTCAGACCTTTCCGATGATATGTGTTTTGTCAAGATCATCAAAAGTTTTGATTCTATAAGACCGTAATACAAAAGGGGAAGGAGCTGCTAAAATATTTTAAAGTACTATTTCTATGGTAAAGCAATGTCCGATTTCAAAACGGTTTTCACTGGATGAATCTTGAGGTTTTAAGCTTTCAAATGATATATAATATATGATGATTGCTAAAAAATGTGATAGGATAAAAAGGAAACAAATATAATTTTTGTGTCAAAGGTCAGCGCTCCTGTTATGGTGTATATGTTTTGAGGTGCACTCTTGTCATAAATTAATCTATTACTGCTCCTACATAATTTTTTAACAACAAACAGTGGTCAAATATCTATTTAGGAGTCTTGGACCTTTCCAGCGATATATAGTTTGTCATGATTAGATTAGGATTTAATGGTAATATATTGAAGTAAAATTAGGCGTTCCGTATACGGGACGGTGACAGTTAAGTTAAGGAATGACAGTATTTAACAAAAATCATTAAAAACTGAATTATTTACAGCCCAAATATTTTTTTGACCTTGCAATCAGAAGAAAGTATAAACAGGACAACACATCTGGACAACAGGATCTAGCATCATTACAAAAGGAGTTATGACTGCTTGCTCTCTTATCCATCCCAAGAGCCTGAAGACCCACATGGCCTATTGATCTACTGCTGTCATTGTACACCCTGAACGGCATTATCACCCCAGCGTAACAGCTCTTCCTTCATCTCCACAACTTCTCATGCGGCGATGCTTGCCAGTTCATAAATAACAATTATACTGATAATAAAACCAATATTTATTTTCCATATTCAAATGTAGGCTCAGAGGCGATGTTTTATGCCTGTGATGGGGACACGAAGGCCGCCTTCATTAATGTAGTGTGCTGATGGATAGGTTGTGGAAGACGGCACACGCAGGGAGATGCGTTAAATGTCATGCAGCGGAACATGGGCTCCTCTCTCTCAGAACCCACAGAGTGGAGAGCAGTAGAGAGGAGGAACTGACCTTTACAGCACATTCAAACCCACTGAAAAAGAAATACTGGAGGTTTTTGAAGCTGTGAGGGTGTTCAGTGTGTTCTAGGTTAAGAAGCTGAACATTTCTGGATGTGTGGTTGAATAGTAGGCAACACTTTAAAAAAAAAAAAAGAACAATGGTCTCAGTAAATGCCCATAAAAAGAGGCATTTATTTCACCTGTATATTTTTGCCTTGCTTTCTAGTTTGAATGATTGAATTAATTAATGACGAATGAACGAACGAACAAATTAATTATTTATTTATTTAAAAAAGTTTCAGAAAATATTTTGACAACATAAAATATGAGATATTCTTTCTAATAAAACATCGCTGTTAATGTTATAAGAATATACAATACAACACCAACTAAAATGTGATCAAATTTGATCAAAATTGATTGTAAAAACATAAAATGTTACATAATTTCATATAAATATTGCTTTTTGAACATTTTAAAGAATCCTGAAAATAAATAATGGTTTTCACAAAAATATTAGGCAGCACAACTATTTTAATATTGATAATAAAGTGTTTATTTAGGACCAAAGCAACATATTAGAATGATTTAAGAAGGATCATGTGACACTGAAGACTGGAGTAATGGCTGCTGAAAATTTTAGCTTTGCAATTAGAGCAAAATGTATTGAAATAGAAAACTTAAAATTAAATTATCATCATTACTATTTTTTTATTTACAGTGTTAACCTTGATGAGCATAAGAGGCTTAATCAATTATTCCAAAGTTATGACCATGTTATACACACACACACACACACACACACACACACACACACACACACACACACACACACACACACACACACACACACACACACACACACACACACACATTTGTCTGTATGCATTACAAAATTATACACTGCGCATACATGTATCTCTCTCTCTCTCTCTCAATATATACAGTATGTGTGTATGTGTGTATGATTTGTTTCTGTTAAATATTGGGTGTCGCCATCTGTGTTTATTTGGACCCACACTTTACTGCTTTATAACTCACTCTCCCCATATATCTCACCCATAGCCGGTATTTACCTCTTAAACCTACAGTCTAATCAAACAAGTACAGTATCACACTGTACCAGCACACTGACAAACAGCCCCCAAACCCACCATCACAGCTCCTCTAGAATAACAAATATAATGCAATCCGTAACTCAGAGCGTGTGGGGGGATGAGTTTCAGGCAGGAAAATAATTTTCAGATGCAATATGGGTGAGTTAGGGAGACTTGTGAGCTTCTATTATATCTCTCAGGGTGAATAATGCATTCAGAATCACTTTCAAATGTATTATCTCAAAGGCAAGCCTGTATCCAGCGAGTCAGTGTCCGTTATCATTCATAATCCCTGTGTTTGTTATGCTTTGCTTGTGGCTTTGCTTCTTAGATCACCAATTAGTAGCGGTCTTATGGGGTCAATTTGAAAAGACGACAGCTGCACATCATTCTCTCGGTGGAAATCTTTAGCTCGCTTTCTGCTCATATGGCTGAGATCATCTACACTAGAAACTGAGAGAATTTATTTTACATGCAGTTGACCCATGAGAGTTTATTCATGCAGGTTTGATTTAGTGCATGGTGTGCGGTTAATAATTTTCTATAGGAACAGAAATCTCAGTGGTAGTATAAATTAGTGATTTATTTTGAACCTGGAATAAAATAAGGTTTTAAACAGCTTTGGCCACTTTCATAAATATTCCAGTCTTGATTCTGATAGAGAGTGTATCTAGTAGTTAACTCGAAATTAAGCGCATGATTTATCTGGATGCCTTAGATGAATCACTGAGAGGAGAAATGTTCAACATGAAAAGCTTGATAATTATTTTGATTGAGACTGCACGGTGCCTTTGATATCTGCATGTTTTTCATAAAGACACTCGTATCTGAGAATCAGTTAATTGTGACTGGAAGGTGTGTTAGGAAGGTCAGAATAGGTTTGTGCTAAGTAATTTATTTCTGTTTTAATTATTCAGTCTGAAATGCAAATATTGGTAAGATCTAAAAGCCGTAATTGGCTCTGATGTTTAATTCAGTAGAAAGGCATAACAACTAGAAAAGTGATACTTTGTTCACTTAGACGTATTGCAGTCAATCTCCTGACTGGATTCTAGCTGTCAGTAAGGGAACTTGTTTGTCTGCTCATTAGCATACCTTCTACTGTAAACTTTTTCCTCAACTGATACTCTTCTTGCACATATTAATTGCCCTATACAGTTTTATTTCTAAGTGGCATCATTACTACAGCCTTCAAGGGAAGTCAAAAATATCCTAATTGAGTTACATGCACATGAATGACCAAAACAAATTCGTATTTACTGGCAAAAAAAAATCACAAAGATGTGAAGTTGGAAGCGATGTGCCTACATGACACAGCCATAGAAATGCTTCCTGAATCAGTCCATCTAGGGGCAAAAACCCAAGATTATAAGGGTGTCTATGAATGAGTGAGAATTTGTTATACATGGTAGACTTATGAGAGATATGAAAAGCTTGATAATTGTTTTGGATTGAGACTGCACAGTGCCTTTGATATCTGCATGTTTTTCTTGAAGACACTCATATCTGAGAATCAGTTAATTGTGACTGGAAAGTGTATTTGGAAAGGTCAGAAAGGCTTGTGCTTATAAAGCAGCCTAATTTATTTATATTTTAGTTTATAGTTGACTGAAAGCTAATTATTTGCCCGACAATAAGGTTTTATATATAAATATTATCAACATTTTTATTATTATCAACAAAGTTTGGGGTTGGTAAGATGTTTTTAAAAGAAGTCTTATATATATTCCCATCAAGGCTGCCTTTATTTGTAAAAACAGCAATTTAATGAAATATTACTTTTTAAAATAACTTTTCTATTTAAATATTATAAAAAATAATCATAATCTTAATCTTAGTTAATGTCACTTTATATATATGCTAATGCATGAGTTAACAATATAAAATAGTATTTTTATAAATTAAAACTAACCGAATTAATAATTGCTGTAAAAATGGTTGTTTGGTTATTTCATGATAATTAATGCATTGAACAAAATGAAGCTTATTGTAAAATGTTACTAATTAAAGCTGCAGTCCGTAACTTTGGTTAAAAATTATCCAAATTCAGTGTTCAAACCTATCGCCTTACTTTAGCCCGATTCACAACGGTTAGCTTATAATAATGTTTTCTAATTTGAGTGGTACGGGTAGGTTTTCGCTTGAAATTCGAGCATGGCACTGCTGGTCACATCTTACAGCTGTTTACAGCCTTTACAGACTTTTCTCACAGCCGCTAGAATAATTAAATGTCACAAAATCATTTTGATGGCGGATTGTAATCCAGAAAGGATTATATGAAACACATGTGAATGAAATGTAATTATATTCCAGTTTTAAACATGCTTCTGATTACAGATAGCCTGAGATTACACACGATTTGTATTTTAAAGAAAACCAGTTCTAAGGGATCATAGTTTGCTTTTTGGGTTTAAAAGTGAATTAACATGAAATTCGAATGGTATGACAATTAGATATTAGACTGTACAGAAATTGAAATCTACACGCTAATACACGTACTTATAGTAATGCAATGCAGATGTTGTTAACATTAATAATTTGAGAATAAAGTATAACAATAATAATACTTTGCACGGTTTGATGTGATATGAGCTAACCGGTCGTTAGATTTAATCACCATTGGTTTCGTGATTTATTGTAATGCTTTTTTCCTCAGTTGGTCAGAACAAAGCGTGGCAGACTTGTTTCTTACTTGTTCAGATGACAATATACAATGCAAATTCTTATTTGGGTCATATATTCTTAGACGTAGGCTAGAATCTGTGATTACTAAGTACAGTATCCACACCAGTGCGGTGACTGACAGCCAAACATACTCCTCAAAATATTAGATTCATCCGCGCTGGAGCTGTGCCAGAGTACAACCCAAGTAATAAAGATAATTCCGCAAGTAACTGCAATTCTATGTTTTCAACAGAGATGGCGACAAAGAGGCAAAACTTACGAACTGCAGCTTTAATTAAGACAATGCATAAATTAATCGTATAAGTTGTCCTAAAGTGCTTATCTACGGGTACAACAGAATATGTTTTTGCAGCAGTTCTTTGTGAATTTGTTTTATTTTGGCCACTTTCATATTTATTTTAGACTTGAGTGTGTCATAATAACATCTGCCCAACTCGGTCATAGGAGCTTCCAGCATGCGCTTGAAGGCAGCATATGCCATCTTCAGCTGTAGATGAGGCTAAAAGCAGCTTGTAAATTCTTCCGAGATTTGTTTAGCCGAACACATCCTGATGGAATATGAAGCCACAGACGGGAGCTGGAGTCTGAGGCGTGGATGACTCATTCTTCTATTATCTGTATAGATCATGATGCAGGCTTACATCATTAGGCCTATTAACATTACGCTAAGAGGCAGACTCAAATCTGAATCTGAACTGCTTCTCTGTGCTCTGTTATATTTTAGCACCGAAACACTGTTGCAGTTTACAAACTATATTCCAGTGCTGTTTTATCATCCCAGTGTATTTTAGCATCTAAAAAAACACATAATCACATTATGCACCTGTGTGGATGATGCAATCTCACCACAGACGACCACATTAGACAGCTAGAACTGTTATACAATATTTATTCGGGCACACTGTAATTCTGGAAAGCTAAAAGGCACACTGGAGAGATCCTAAAAGAAAATGGGGCTCAAAATGCAATTACTGCGCTGATGATGTTTATCTGGCCCGTTTTTTGCTGGTTTCTCTGTTATAGACTAATTACCTTGTGTGCGATGTTATTTATGAATTCATAATGTTTTTCTGTGTGGAGAGCATAATAGATCACATCACACCACACTGCCAAGTCTCTGACACTTGCACTGTTAATTACCTGCCTCATTTGCATATACAAAATGAAACCATTTAGAAAATAGTACTTTGTAGCAGGACGAGCAAATTTGGACAACCGAATTGTGTTGTTTTCATTGCCTAATTTCATATAAAATTGGTTCATTTCATGTGAAATTATGCAATAAATCAAAGCAAAGTCTAAACTACATTTCATGTGTTGCCATAAAAACCTAAGAGAGGATGTTTGCTCCTTTCAAAACTTTAATATTCAGCTGCGCCTCTGCTTGTGCCGGCGGTCAGATTGAAAGAGACTTTTAGTTGTTTTTATTCCACCATGAGCTTCATCAAACACAAACGAAAAGAAAGAAAAAGGAAAATGAATTTTGGAGCTCCTCCCTAGAGTTGAAGCTCTTGTTGTGCTCCATGCATGCTAATAAAGGTGTGGGAGGGAGATGGGGGTTCTCAGAAAATACAAGATTGGATGTATTCCCCAGGAAGCCACATGGAGGTTCATTACTTTTGTATGGCTCCTGTTTTCTGGTTTATCTTCAAATAGATTCCGTTTAAGATTGATTAAGGATGACACTAATGTATGGTGTGCTATTTTCTCTCTTTTAGCAGCTGAAATGTACACAGAGCTAGAATAAAAGTAATAAATTGCCCAGCAGAAATATATTGACATTGTATAGCGCAGACCCCCAAGCGCAGGAGGATAAAAGTGAATCCATGCGTATCAATAATCTGATGTGACAGCTTCAACATTAAATTATTTTAAAGCCATGAGATTTTGCATCTTAAGGGGTACTGAAACAATCTCTCTTCCTCTCTCTCTTTCCACCTCCACACATGGGAGAACCCCAAAGGAGGGCGCGGAGAGAGTAAACACTCTGAAGTGAGTGTTTTATGTGTTTTCACACTCTCCTTTTAACCCAGTCTAGGGCCTAATTGCTAAGAGAAACCATTCCTCTGACTGTAAATGTCCATTTGGTCAAAATAAAAAACACACAAGATACACTTCTGCTTAAACGAATTTGTGCAGCCCCTCTCAGTCTCAAGCCTTTGTTTTCAGTTTGAGTGCCCTGGGGTCTGATGAGGTAACATGGACGCCTTCACATCCCCACTGTACTAGCCGTACTGTACTAATGAGGAGCCCCCCTTCACCCCACCTCGCACCTCCTCAGAGAGCCTAGGGAAGCAGGGGTCGGGGAGTCTCCCATCAGCTCGGGTTTCAGGTTGCAGCACCTCGCATCGCCTCCAGCCTCCTCCTCCTCTGTGTGCGTGGGTAGAGTCGCTTCAGGTGCGGCTAATTATTCCTGTCATCTTACTGTACCAGACAAAATAAGAAAGCTTGGCTTTGGCAAATCCACTCCCAAAAGCAGCCTAACTCATCTTCCAGAGACTTGTAAATTATTCATTCTCCAAGGTTAATGAAAATATGCTAATGGGGAAGAATCCGTGGTGAAAGAAATGATACAATTGTAAAGACAGGCCCGTCCTAAATAATTAGAATGAGTGCTGGCTTTAATTATGTTTGAAAAACTATTTAATATGCAGCTAAGATAAAAAAAGAACATACAGTAGATCTTTATGTTGTATATAATAACAAAGGTGTTTTTAAAGTGTTTATTTATAGAAATTCTGATGTGGGGCCACTGTTTAAGTATGTGTACAAAGCTCTTGTTCAACAGAGACCAAATTACAAGTCAGTGACATGAAGCAATTTTCTCATTTATTTAGTTGTTGTCTGGATTTCTTCATTTATTCAGATATTCACATATACAGTGAGTTTTGTGTTTTTGATGTATTCATTAATATTTCATTTTAATTGTTCTGATATAATTATGAAGCCTCAAAAAAGGTCAAATTCTTAAAAATAATAATTTGAGTTGTTTGGAATATAATGTAAGGTAATGTAATATAATTATATAATATATAATATAAAATAATATAATACAAATTATTGTGGAGTTTTATTATATTAAATTCATTTTTTAATTTGTGTCAAAATGTTCACATTTTATTTTATTATGTGTAGTCATGTGTTAAAATTAATGACTCATATAAGATAATGTATTATAATATAATGATATTTTTTATAAGAAAGTTTTAAATTTTTTATTAAAATGTTCATATATTTTATTTTCGTGTTGAAACTGATGAATCATGATATTTGAATCTGTTTTCTAATATATTAATATAGATTGATTATTTATGTTTTAAGTATGATCTCAATGCATATTTTATATTAATATATACTTTTTCAATAACGTGTGTATTTAATTGTAAGATATACATTCAAGATTTCGAAATAAAAATACATTTCTATGAATATTTTTGCATAGTTTTTTCCTTTTCCTACTGTTGTTTATTTTTGATCCTTCTATTAACTGTCTCAAACCTACTGCCGTGCTTAGAGTGTTCCAATATTAGCATGCTGTAAATGATTAAAGAGATTATGAATGGCGAACAAAGAAATGGAGAGGAGAGAGAGAGTGAAATATAGGGGCCAAATGATTGCGGTTCTCTGAAGTCCTGGCCCTGACCTCTGAATATAAGGCTGACTGTATGTTTACAAAGAGAGCGATGGACGGCTGTCAGAGCGCTGTGAGTTAGAGTGAATGTGAAGAGGGCATAAGCAGTGATTCAGACCACAATCCATCACAGAGCTGTCACTCAACCTCCCCTCCCGCCCCTCGCTCTGGCCCACTTACACCTTACGACCAGTACTCACTCTTTTCTTTTTCTTCTGTCTTCCCTTTCTCATTTCCTAGCTTTCCCTCTTCATCTCCATCACTCTTCCTATGCCACTCTCTCACGTCCCCCAGTGTCTTTCTTCTTCTGTCATTCGGTTAGGGTTTTTGGTCAAGGGTCAGTTTCCTGCCCTAGTGAATAGAACAGAAACAGTAATGTTACTGGGCTTTACTTCTAAACATACTCTGAACCCTTAAGAGCCTGCAAGCAGTTTCTCTGTTTATAACTGTATTTGGGTCTTGAGGTGGTCAGGTCATCTAGATGTGCTTTGTAATTTTTATTCTAAATCTAACCTTTGTGTTTTTCTCATAAAAATGAGGGAACAAATTACCTACCGTTTTCTAGTTAACTCCGAGGTCTCATGCTGAATGCCGGTGACTGGTATATTATTTTTAACTTCCAACACATTTATTTTGACCTTTCACCTTTGTTGAATATTGTAAATAAAGCTACATTCTCCATGTGCTGACTGGGGCACCATGCATTATGCATTTAAACCTTTTTTGCCAACTTTCTGTGTTAAATAACAGTTCATGATTCAAGTACTACTGGTTTCCCAATTAAATCAATAATGAGAGTATGATCATGAACCACTCAAAACAGCTTCACAGAGATGTAGAAACAGCACCACATGTGATTATCTGAATTAATTTGTTCATTTAATTATGTACATGACTCTTCAAAAGTTTTGGGTCGGTAAGATACAAAAACATTTAAATTAACACTTCAGGTAGCATTAAATTGATCAAAGGTGACAATAAAGACATTTATAATGTTGCAAAAGATTTACATTTTAAATAAATGTTGTACTTTTGAACTCTATATACCTGAGTGTTTTCTAAAACAAAATATTAAGTGTATAGTGTAAATATCAATTTTATTCAGTAAAGAAAATCACAAACTCTCTGTCATCCAGATAGGGTTAAACTAAATTCTGCTTTATTGTATTGAGTGTTTTGTGAGTGTTGTTTTATGGGTAACACTTTATTTTAAGGTGTCCTTTTGTTATGTATGTACTCACTATTGTAATAACAATACATTATGCATAATTACATGCAAGTAACACGAAGCCAATCCCTAATCATACACTCTTAAAAATAAAGGTGCTTCAAAAGGTTCTTCAAGCGATGCCATCGAAGAACCATTTTTGGTTCCACAAAGAACCATTCAGTCAAAGGTTCTTTAAAGAACCATCTCTTCCTTACCTTTTTATAATCTGAAGAACCTTCTTTCACCACAAAGCACCTTTTGTGAAACAGAAAGGTTCTTCAGATGTTAAAGGTTCTTTATGGAACCATTTAGACAAAAAGGGTTCTTCTATGGCATCGTGAAGCACCTTTATTTTTAAGAGTGTATAGTAAGTACATGTATTTAATTAATATTACTGAATAAATGTATAATTACACTGTAACAAGGACAACTTAAAATAAAGTGTAACTATTTTATGTATGATATGGATGGTGCAATGTAATATCTGTTTGTAGAGCATAAAAAGTTAACACAATGAGAATCTGAGCTATTGTAAAATATCTCAAGATGAATAGGTGTGCTCCAGACTGAAAGCATTATCGCAAACCTTCTGGAATCCTGGTTGGCTTATTGATGAACTCCTCCAATGCTGGATCAGCTGTCTGTTTAGATGACCTGCTGGTGTAAAGAATAAGGCAATCACAACAGAAAGTGCACATAACGGCCCTTTGGTGACCTGACAGACTTCCTAGAGTCTAGTTCTGTTGGTTACGCGAGCTATTGGCAAGAAGTAATTAATCTTATGGCTTGTTTCCAACACTGGAACAACTTATCAATGACAAAAGACAGAATATACTGTAAAAGTAACCTGTAGTCACCTTAAATGTAAATTTGAGTGTGGAGGCAAAGTAGGGGCAATTCCATTTATTTTAACACTGTATCAAATAAACAAGCTTTATAAGAACATATATCTTTAAATAAAACCAGACAGCAGTGTAATGCTTGTACAATTTAATTCACTGAACAAAAGGTTGACAAAGGTTTCAACGACAAGAGTCTGAACAAGAACAACTGATCAGCTGAAAAAAGCAATTTCACTGTGTTGGTGAAAACATGGTGTTATCTGTTTTATTTATTTTTATATTTGGCTACCGAATCTTCTACTGCTCTTCTCTCATGCCCTTGACTAAATAATGTAAAATATTTATTTTAGAATAGATATTTAATGCTTCTGTTAATTAACAAACAGATTTGGTAAGAAAAATAATTGGTATAAATTGGGTATGGTTATTTTTTCCTGGTCTCCTCCATTTGCCAATTACTATGCGTGCCATAGATAAAAGGCTTGAGTGATATTTTCTGTGTACCATCAATTAAATTAACTTAGCCTATGGGATGTTATTGATTTTAAGGCACTGATAATAGTGCGAGAATATATATAAATAAGTCCTAGCAGAACAGAACCACATTCATGACAGATAATTGGATTCATATCTGAGCAGATCTGATCTGGCTCCCTACATCTGCATGGCTAAGAGCACATTTTATGGACCAATTTGACAAGGTTTCCATCTGTTTATATGTTTTATTGATACAAGTACAGAAAAAGAGGCAGACTAAAGCCACAGGGCTGCTGCAATACAGCAGACAAGCAGAAAATGGAGCCGGTGTCATGGATTCTGCCTGGAACTCAAAATAGCGTGAAATGTCAAGAACCCTCTTGCAGCAGGCAGATATAATTGATGTTTTATGACATTTACAGATGCGTTAGGCAGAGAACTCAAGCACGGTGCTGCTTTAAATGTATGCTAGTTGACATGCCACACAAACTGGTGTGAGAGAAGAGCATGATTAATGCAATATCAACAGCCCGCAGAGGCCCAGTCTACCGCTAAAAGCCTTTACTACAGTACACTCACTTACCTTTGTGGTAACTGAGACTATATCAATGTAGGGAAAGTAAAGAAAAACAGTGACCGCCTTTTATTTTTATTTTTGCAGATTTGTGTTAAGCCAGACCTAAAAATATCCTCTGGGAGAAGTGTGGCGAGCAACGGAATCATGGTATATTACCAGTTTGTGTTATAGTTGTAATATATTTATACATTTTAAAAGTAATAAAATCAGTTGATCTCTATTGTTAATTTACTTTTTTGTGTTTGGATTTCTTGTAAAAATAATAATAATAATTGTATTATATTTTATATGTTAAGATGCCGTTTGATCTGATTTAATATTTATATAAAATAAAATGGTATTTAATGGATTATTTTTTATTTGACTTGATTAAATCTTTATATAAAATTAAATGTAATTTAGCTTTTTCTTATTAAGCTTAAAAACAGATACAACAATCTTATTTTGATAAAATCAGATTTTTTTCATGGATGAAATCTTATCTTATTTTCTATGATTTTATTTTTAAGCTGTAATTATTTAAAACATAGAGTGTATTGTGCTTTTTTTCTTGGATTTGATAGACAACATTATCTTTTCATTTAAGTAAAAAAAATCATAAATAACATCTTTAAACCTATAATTATTGCAAAAATAAAAAATGAAACAGGACAGCACCCTTTATATAATCGTTGAATCTGGAAGCACGACTCTTGCTGAATGCCTGTGACTGGTATTTCATTTTTGAACTACCAAATCTATTTTTAAGTTAAATTATTGCTTATTTAACTTATAAATAGATATAACAATCTTATATTGATAAAATATGATTTTGTTTAATTTATAAAATCTTTATCTTTCTATGATTTTATTTTCTAAATAATATTAGAATATTTAAGCTATAATCATTGAATATATTATATTTGTATTTTATTTTATAGACAACATTATATTTTCATTTAGGTTAAACTAAGATATAAATAACGTCTTCAAGCCTATAATTATGCAAAAATAAAAAATGAAACAGGACAGTGCCCTTATATATATATATATATATATAATAATGGATTTTTTTCACAGCAAAAGTGAAAGGAAGCATGATCCTGTTACACCAAACCGAAAACAATCTTAGTACAGATTTATGAGTTTTAAAGACTGCACATTTACCCTGACCTCTTCAATTTCAGGACATAACTTAAAAAGTAGATCATTTACTGTGACTGGAGGACTGGCGAAAAGATGTAACAGAGCAATGGGCGAATAAGCGGCATTCTAAAGCCTAGCGTTATTGCTAAGGGGCCCAGGAAGGCTGTCTCTTTCAAATGCTAATGTCTGCATTTCACGCACGTAGCGAGGGTGCAGACGCGGCGGTGCAGCTGTCTGCTGTTTTATCAGCTCTCTCAGTGGGTCCCTAATGAATATTCTTCTCTCTGGCAGTGTGCATGAGCTCAGTAATCAGGTTAAGAATCCTAGCACTTAGCAGGGCTTCTGAAGCTTCATCATTACCAAACCATGACCCTGCCCAGGTTCCATATCCTACTGCAGAAGAGTCGGCAAAGCTATGTAATGGCCAAGAGAGAGCAAAGAATGAATATTATAAAATAAATAAATAAAACATTGGTTGAAAGGCTCTGTTGAAGTCAGAACAGCTGCTCCCTGGGTTTTGTTTTGGTATCTTTTCAGTATCTTCATGCTTTCTGCAGATAACTGGATCATTTAATACCATTGTTGGTTCTGGGAAATAAGCAATGCAAAAGCAAACAGAGCATGGAAGTTAAAAAAACAAGCAAGTATCCTCTAGCAAGGCCAAGATTTTAAGCCCACGTTATATGAATGTTTGGAGTGAATTATTGGTGAATTAATTGCCCCGCCGTGTACCTTTTGTTATTTTCCAATTAGTTTATATCTTCCAATCTGCAGCGAGCGAAAGCTTGGAGTCGTTGGGTGATGTCAGACTATTATGAAGAAGACAGTCCCCCCCCCAAAAAGCAGATAATCTGCTCAATGGCTTCTGTGAAGGGCCCTTAATTAAGTCAATACAAATCATGAACGCATTTTCACTGAGGCTCAAATGTGAGAATTAAAGATAACGTAGAAAGCAACCACATATTAATTCCATTTAAAATGATGTTTAAAATATAAAGTATATATAATATGTTAAGCAGTATTTTACACATAGTATTTGAAACATTCATATTTTAAACATTACATTATACATAATATTTTTTTTTAATTCAGAATATTTTCATTCACTGTTCCTTGCAAAATACCAGACAATATTCAAGAAACAGCTGAAAATTATTATCTTGTATGAGTACTTTATCATACTTTATCATAAATAAATAAATAAATTAATACATTAATTAAATAATAAATTAATACATTCATTAATTAGTTAACAAATAAATTAATAATTTAATTAATAAGTAAATTATTCTGTTCTTTCACTATACTTCCCATATCCCTCCCCATTAAAGCTATTTTTTTTGTCGATATGCTAAATTATTATCTGCTAAATGCATAAATGTAAATGTATTATATTATGTTATGTTATGTTATGTTATGTTATGTTATGTTATGTTATGTTATGTTATGTTATGTTATGTAATGTTATTACATTTGTACCTTATGTAATGTTTTATGAAACTACCTTTAGATATTAGGTAAAGAGTTGAAGTAGATACACTAATAAACACAAGTCCAGGCTGATTTATTGTTTATTCCACTGTGTGAAAAATAAAAGTTAAACTAAACATCTCTGTTGCTGGAAAACACAAGCAATGCACACTTGCAGCAATCGACTTTGGCACGAAAGTGCAGGCCATAAAGCTGTTTTCTGCCCTGTAGTTTTAAGTGCTCCCAGCAAGTAGCTTTTAAAATAGGTCAGTGGCCTGTTGTCTTGTGCAACAGCGAGTTCTCCCTGAGCTCTGCGCTATCTGGAGTAGCTGGAAACGGGTGTTTCTGCTTTCCTCTGCAAATCGATACCTCCACGGCAACTCGCTCTCTCTATTCTGAGCGATTAAGTCCTGCAGGAACAGGAATCCGGCTCTGTCTTGCTGAAAGCTGCCTGCCACTCAACTCCAGTGTGCAGATAAGTTCTCACATCAGGAAGAGAAACCTGGGAGGCATCGAGAGAGAGAGGGAATGGGTTTTACACACTTTTACAGGGTGATAAAGAAAGAGAGCGGTAGTAGAATTTACTTTCTGACAATGTGATAGAGTGAACTTTTCACTCATTTTCAGGGACATCAACCAGACAAATTCATATTTATGTGCGAGAAGGCGAAGAAAACGTTCTCGCGCTGACATCAAAACAGTGTGGACGAGCTCCTCGAAGTGTCCCAGTAAACAAACTGTCTGTAGCTAGACAAGCCGTCTGGAGGGACAAACAAACAAACAGAGGGATTACAGCGTGCAAGATTAATGCCTCTTTTGTTTAATGAACTCCTCATGAACTTAATTACTGCAGGGATGCTGAATATGAAAAAAATTGATGTCTGATGAGATTGAATTTGACTTATTTGCAATGATAGCTTACAGACACCCAGCATGCAGGGTGGGCTTGTGTACAGATGGAGGGAGGAAGAACGGACAGCTAGAAAGTCAGGAGAGGTAATCAGTGTTCTTAGTTGTTGATGTTGTTTGCTTTTTGAAAATGACCTGTTTTGAATCTGTGATCTGAATTTCTAGGCTACGTCGCTGTTTTTCGGATCCTTTGGGAGAAAGCAGCATGTGGTCCTGGTGATTTGAATCCTGTAAATCTGCCCCGGGTATATTGAAACATCTGTCAGCTTAGATCTGGACAATGGGAGGTAGATCAAATCTTCATAATTTTATGTTGTCAAGTTTCCAGTGTGCTGATTGTGGTTCCCGTCCTGTTTGATTGTTTTGGTACACTCAGGGTCATGTGATCAAGCTGTGCTCTGAACACTGTGACCCAAGCACCAGTAGTGCTTTGCTTTGCTAATTTCTCTGCTAAATGTATGAACGCAGATACAGCACAAGCTCGATTTCATGTGTTGCATTATAAACCTTGACACAGGGGGCGCTATCACATACATTATTATTATTATCTGTCTTCTTCTACAGTCAGTTTCAGGTCAACATTGTGTATAATTGTGTATGTGACGAATACAAATCTTGAATCTTGAACAACTATCATCCTCTTACGTGCTGACGGTTGTTTTCGCCACAGTGACACAAACTCTGTGTTAAGTAAGTACAACTCACACTTTCAATGTGTGTAATTGCATATTTGTGTAGAAAAGTGCTTCTCAACTTCCAAAAAATAGATCACAGGTCTGTTCTGATAGGGCCGGTCATAGGCAGCAGGGGAAAATTACAGAGCTAAATGAAAATAATAACATTGAAATGCCTAATTTTGCATTTTGGCTAATCAAATTTTTAAAGAATTGTTCAGCTTATATTTGAATCTGTGATCCATTTTGGTTACCATTGATTTTCATTATATGAACAAAAGAAAGGCATTTCTCAAAATATATTTTATGTTCCTCAAAAGAACATGTTTGAAACAACAGGAGAGTGAGTAAATGATGACAGAATTTTTATTTTCGGCTGAACTGTCCTCTTAAGGCCATGTGCCAGGATGGACAGGTTTTGTGACAAACCATGAACAAAAAAGTTTATTTCAGTGTTAATTTTTAGAGCTGCTAAAGATGTGCTAAGTTGTATCATTTAAAATTGTTTAATGGCATTCAATTTCATTGCACAGTCTGATGGTATTCATATCAAGTGAAACTTTAATGTTTAAAGCAGACGGGTTGTAAATGTTTTATATTTTATAAATAGTGCTGTCAAACGATTAATCACGATTAATTGCATCCAAAATAAAAGTTTTTATTTAAATTGTTTAAATGTAAGTTTTATTGTCAAAGTTAATGTTAATAACGCGTTAACGCAAATTCATTTTAACGGCAGTAATTTTATTAACGCGCGATTAACACAGTGCGTATTTTCTGTTTGACCCGTGGCCTAGTCCGTAGTTGGAGAAATGGAGATGCACAGTGTTGCCAACTTAGCAACATTGCAGACCCCTTTAGCGACTTTTTTTCCCTTCAAAAAAGCGCCCAAACCTTATTTAATTTCTGAGAATCGCAGATACTGCCGTGCGAGTGCGCGAGATCTTGCTGTCCCAGCGCGCTCACACCTCTCTCTCTCTCTCTCTCTCTCTCTCTCTCTCTCTCTCTCTCTCTCTCTGTGCATCAGCTAGGTTCAGCGCGCTCAGTTAAACACAGACATTATGTTGCTTCTCTAATTTAACATGATGCAAGTATAGCCAAAATCACAGCACATCTATTGTCTTTATCTTATGTGTATTTGATTTCATCAGATGACAGCTTGATTATCAGGATTTTTGTGCAGATTAACATCTTGGAAGGGAGCTGGTTATGTCTTAATGGGCCGCGTTTCAATCTATATTTCATATTCATCCCATCGTCTGACAACAGAAACAGTAAAACATATCAATGAAAACAGTTTTATTGAGAATTTAGCTGAATCAAAATACAGTATGTGGGCACAGAGAGGCAAACAAATGTAATAATAAATATTAAATGTACATTTTGCTTGTTCAGAAGAAGTGTGCTGGCCTGTCCTGCAAACACCTAAACAGGTTTGTGTCAGTAAATTGTTCAGTGCAAAAAAAGAGAAGTAATGGGAACCTGGAATTTAATTTTTTCATGAGTCTTAATATACATGAACAAGTTCTTTGATAAACACGTGTTGTAGTCTTCATGCTCTATGTTGACAATGATTTCAATAATAATAAACATACATTTGCATAAAGCATTCATATTAGTCCATGCCCATATTGATTATAGTATTAAAAACGTGAAAAGTATTAAGGTACATTTAGAACAAATACAAATGTGTGATTAATTGCTATTAATCGCGAGTTAACTCATGCCAATCATGCGATTAATCGTGATTAAATATTGTAATCGATTGACAGCCCTAATAAATACACACATGTACAGTAGGCCTATATATTTTGAAAATCTATACATGTATATATTTATATTTATATTAATATAATTTATATTATATATAAATATATTTAATATATAAACGTAACATATTTTTCTTAAATGTATACATGTATGGGTGTGTATTTATATATACGTAATAAATGTACACAGTACACACATATACTATGTAAACAAAAACTTTATTTTGGATGCGATTAATCACGATTAATCATTTGACATCACTATTTATAATATATCGTGTATATACCAATACACTATCTAACACATTTTGGTTTTAGAGTAATGTTTCAGAGATTGTTTGAGATTGTATTTTATTTATTTATTTTATTTTCCATTTTTAGTTTCCATTAACAATTGTACCACTTAATGTTAAGAGCATGAAATCACATACATCTGAAATCAAAATTTTCAATATTCCTATTTGTCCTATGTCATGTTAATAATTTAGCATATTGTTGGACCCATTAATTCATTATGCTATGTTGGGTTGCCACTCGATGTCCAAAGTTCAATCCGTGTCCTTATTAAAAACCAGTTGAGAACCACTGGTGTAGTGTTTATTTCTGGCCTTATTCAAAATCAGAGCCTTAATCATCACAATTTATATAACAGACAAACTTTTGCACCATCAATAATAATCAGCTGTCAAACTGTCTGTAATTTCTCTTCATCAGCACACACACACACAGACTTTAAAGTTGAATCTTAAACTAAATTTGTTTTGACCATCTGGCTGTAGTAGGAAGAGGACGTTCAGACAGAAGTCCCAAGAAAAGTTTACACCTCACTTTCTTGTGCTAATGACAAGAGTCCAGTCATGTGTCTGCATAGCAGTGGCTAAAGCGAGACCCCTCAGCCCACATTGCCCTGGTCTCCATGGCAATGAGGCCTCCTGACCCGCCTGTCAGCATTGCTAATGGCCATTGTTGTGAGCCATGACCTGTGAGCTTCTCATGAGCAGATGGAGGGTTTGACCCCCACCCAGCCTTAGTGCTGCTCTGTCACCCACACACCCTCCCCTCTATCAGCTGCCCTGCTCCCAAAGAAACAGCATGACAAAGCAGGGGACGGGAGAGAGGTGAGGGGGGTGCGCAGTGCAGGCGTCACTGTGGAAACTTTGAGTGGAGGGTATGCATGTGTGTGTGTTTGTATGGGCCCCTGCAGGCTCGAGCAGCAGCAGGGCACACTCCCATCTACAGGCGGGGGCCGAGGGGCCACGGACAGAGTGAGGGGCTCAATACCAGCCGAGTGGGAGCTTGTACTTTAAACTGCATATTTCAAAGACATCTAAACATGCAGTGTTTAGAGATAAACATGCAACATATACAAACATTGTTTAAAAATTAATGCGATAAATGATGCCCCTTAAGGGCTGGTGTGTTTTTGCATTCTAAAGTGCTGTTTTATAATTGGTTTTACTATGTAAATATGAACTAGATAGACATATTTTGACCACTGTGATATTTTCCAGTGCTTTAAAACACTATGTAAAGTTAAAAAAGTTCAACTTTAAAAAAATAAAACATGATTTGTTCAACAGAATTACAGCATCTCAATAAATTAGAATGTCGTGGAAAAGTTAATTTATTTCAGTAATTCAACTCAAATTGTGAAACTTGTGTATTAAATAAATGTAATTACAGACTGAAGTAATTTAAGTCTTTGGTTCTTTTAATTGTGATGATTTTGGCTCACATTTAACAAAAAAACACCAATTCACTATCTATGAGCTTGAATTACTGAAATAAATGAACTTTTCCACGACATTCTAATTTATTGAGATGCACCCGTAAACAGTATGCAGGGCCCTGGAGATGTGTTTTTCAAAGTTTTAAACTTGTCGCTGTCTTATAGATGCGAAGACGACTTCGGTTTGCATGTGTACATGGTCCAACAATTAAAAAACTCTAGACTCTTAGGCTTATTTGATGGCATTGAAATAAACATACAAAGACTTTCTGTTCAATGCTTTTAACTACCACAATAATGTAGCCTTTGAATAATCTTCATTTGGTGGCTTTTTTTTAACATTTGGGTTCGGTAAGATTAAAAAAATAAAAGTTTCTGAAAGATATATACTAACCAAGGCTGCATTTATTTGGTCAAAAATACAGTAATACTGTGAAATATTTTTACAATTTAAAATAAGTGTTTTCTATTTAATATATTTTACAATATAATTTATTCCTGTGATGGCAAAGCTGAATTTTCATCAGTCATTACTCCAGACGTCAGTGTCACATGATCCTTCAACATTTAAAATCTCCACTGTGACTTTTAATTTAATGTATCATTGCTGAATAAACAAACCCCAAACTTTGAACACTGGTGTATATGTGATTCATTGTGATTCATTTAATTAATTAATTGGAGTATCATTTAATTAATTCACATTTCTAATTGATTCACACCTATATGAACATGGTCTTTCAGCAAACCTGTACAAACCCTTGCTTTTTCTCTTTCTCCCACACAAACACACACACACACAGAGTGTGCTGAATAACAGCTATAGAGCGTAGAGGTGACAGGGTTATAGGGGAGAGCAGCAGTGCTTCAGTATTCACTCTGTGGGAGTCAAGACTCAAATCCCCACTGTAGGACTCACTGCAGAGCAAAGCTGATTCAATGCATTACCAATTCAGCTGATTCAACCTTATTCCACCCCAACACAATACATGCTCCTCAGTCCGCCGCACCGGTCTGCAGGAAAGCACAATCTGTGCTTGTGCTGCAAGAACAAGATGGTTTGCTGGAAAATATTTAATGGCTGCATCTGCAGTTAAGAAAGGTATATTTATAGATAACCGAATTCGGAAGTTTGTGCCTGACTGTAATAAGTGTCTCAGCAGTTCTCTGTGTCCAAGGCAACACACGCTTCAAGAATAATAACATAATATTGTGATGTTCCTAAAAAACTCATGGGAGGTAATCAAGCAGAAATGTAATATCTTCAGCAATTTAAAAAATACAGATTTTGCATTCTAGTTGTTACAGTATATAAGTAGCAATTGTTCTTGTTTAAACATTAAGCAGAAATGGCTTCTTTAAAGGAAGAGTTATCCCAAAATGAAACTTTTTCTCATATGTACTCATCATAATGCTCTTCCAGAAGGCGTGCTGTTTTTTGTTCTGTGGAACACAAAAGGGGCAATTTCCCATCGGTTTCATCCTCTTTCACAATCACAGTTTATAGGGACCACAACCCCAAGCTCCAAATAGACATAAGGGAGGAAAATATGAATTGTGGTTTGTTTTTCAACTCTTGTAAAGCCACTGAAATTTTAAGTTATACAATTATAATGTCAGCTGTCAACTTTAGAACTGGATCACTGATTTGACGAGTCAAACTATTAAACTGGATTGGTGTGATATGGAAATAAATTTTTTTTTATTGCAACAGTTGATGCAGTCTAATTCAATTCAGTAAACCAATTGATTCTGTTTTATTCAATCCAGTGCACCATTTGATCCAGTTCACTTTAGTTAAGTGGCCAGGAGTTGATTCAGTTTGTTCAATTCAGTTTCTGTTCAATTCACACTGAACTGTCCAGAATCCAGTTCAATTTGATTCAATGAATGAATTAATAATTTTTTGGTTAAATTTATCAAACAGCTGATTCAATACTATTTGAGTCTATAAACCAGTCGATCCTGTTCACTTTAATTCAGTATATCAGCTGATCCATTTCGATTTGATCCAGTGAACCAGTTATTCCATTTTCCTTACACAGAAATATTGTATAGCTTCAGAACACTTTATATTTATTCATTTGTAACTTATTTATTCCTAATTACATGCTATTTGTCAATTGAGCATGTTACTTGCCTTCAGAATTGTCCTTCTGTGTTCCATGGAAAAAAATAACAGCATACAGATTTAGAGCAACATAAAGGTAAGTAAATAATGACATAATTTACTTTTTTTTTTGAGTGAACTATCCCATTAATCCTGGTTTTGCCACATTGTGTGTTTGCACTGCTTAGTACATGAACATGCTACATAAGATACTGTGAAAATATGGCTCTTTCTGTGACCCAACAATGCGGCCCAGCAGGTGCCAGGTAAAGGGAGTGAGTTTTCAGTCTCAAGGTGAAACTAAGAGAGCATGGAACTCTGATATGAGGCCTACAGGCCTTCAAAATCAGCATTGTGTTATCCGAGAGAAAGAGTGCGAGAGAACGAGTGCCTCGAGGGGGATGGCCCGGGTCCCATCTCCTCTCCCTGCCTCCTCCTCCTCCTCCTGGAAGCTCGCCATCTGCCACAGCTGCTGCTCGGCGCAACCGCCACTCTAATTGACAATGAACCCAAAGGCACAGCGATAATTGTGGCTGGCCGCTTTGGCAACTTCAGCGGGTTTCAATTCCTTCCTTTCAGGATTCATCAAGCCCCATCTGCTCCTCTCTCTGTGTCTGGCATCTGCCCCTCTACCCCTCCCTTTAGCTCTTTCCCCTGTTCTCCCTCTCTCCCTCTTTCTTCTCCTCCCCTTTGGACAGTCCAGGCTTTTGTGAAATGCTTATTAGAGAGTCGGTCGGTAGGTAACCCAGAGAGGTTAACCACACCCCAGAGGAGTGGAGCCTCGGCGGGGGCAAGCAGTGTTTGTACAATCCAGAGGCGTATAAAGGATGCTTTGTGGTTTTCTCTTTCTCTCGCTCTCCCTCGGTTGCTGCTGCTCTGCATCCACCCTCTTTTCTTCTTTAAAAGCAAAAGAAAAGTGTCGTGTGTCGCAAAGCACGGGCTGGGTCACCCTGTACGGACGTGTGTGTGTGTATGTGTGTGTTTTGAGTGCTCACTTGTCTTAATTATTTTGCCCTGCTCTACTTGCATATTTTGATATTAGGCCCAGGTTTGATGCCATATTCTTTGCCAAATCAAATATTGATCTCATATGTATATAAATGGAGCACTTGAGTATGTACATACTGTAAATTTGTCAAAGAACACACTGGCCCAACAGATGCTACAAAACACAAGGGATGCAAAATATATTGATATCAGCCTTCATCCAAAAAAATTTTCTGGTATCAGTCAATATTTTATATTTATTCATGCATGCTCATTTTCTGTATTTGTATGCTTAGATTACCTTTACCATTAATACTCACTTAACTATGTACTTTTTAATGTATCTCAAAATCAATTTCTTAAACTCTACATTATTATGTGATGCACAAATTAACTTTTTGAATTTAACATGATTTTTTTTTAATAATTCATGCAAAATAACAACTATAACATTTGAATATTGAAGATTTATCAATTAACAGCCATAAGAAATTTTGAAAATTACTACTTCATTTGCAATGTTCAGTGTTGATTTTATTGTGAATGATTTATACGTTGATATTTTTGGGTCCATAATTTTAATAAAAAATGCCATAACTCAATTTTACGGTGAAATGACAGACCTCTGTCTGGTGACTTATGCCAGACTTCTCCAATCATGTAGGTAACTCCAAATCACGCCCCTTTCTTACAATCAACCTCAAGCTTGCATTCAGATTTGCCTTTATCTGATTAACAACTGATGCATAGAACTAAGTCCCGCCCCACATTTTTTTTCGATATTGTATGTTAAAAACAATAATGCTAATAAAAAAATTCAAATAAAAAAAATTGAATTGAAAAAATATATTTCTGTCATTACTTCGGTTACAACACGGCTTAAATATCTTTGCATCATTAACTAACATAGGGCCCTATGAAATCTGATAATTTTTTTCCTAAATTCCATTAAAAAAATTCTAAGCTCCGCTTTTCCATTTTATTAATCAAAAAGCATGTCTAATTAATTCAAATAATGAAACTTACACACAATTTAACAGCATTTAGTAAAAAAAAAAAAAAAAAAAATTTAAGGCCCTATGAAATATGTTTAGTTTTTTCCATTAATTTTCTAGATTACATTGTAATGGTTTCATAACATTTTAATAATCAAAAGCATCTCTAAATAATTTATTTAGTAAATGAAATGGTGCGTCTGCACCATTCATTCACACAGAGACATGCAGAACATACAGGATTCCTATTTCAATTGTATTTTGCGGTTCAATATTCACAGACACTAGGCCATATCATGGTTTGATTTAAGTGTCCTGACCTACTTTTGATTTATTCATCCAAAATGTGGCAAATTCCATGACATTCCGTGTTATACAGTAAAATATTTTTTTACTGAATTCTGCGATTCCGTCCACATTTCCTGCATTTACGGAAATCATAGGGCCCTACTAACACCAGTGGTTGTTAGGTTTTGTTGGATCCATGTGTTAACCCTCTTGGATTGTCTGGGCAGTGTGAACATGCCAGTTTCCCATAATTCTCAAACACACAGCCAACTTGATAATGTTTGAAATATTGCCATTTTTCTTGAGCCAGTACGAGCCAGCCTTAACATATACATTTGAGTAATGTTCAGATCACTTTGGATTACGTTACCTCACCTCCCAGGTCTCTGAAGGATAGGACTGATTCCCGTCAGAAAGATGGCTATCGGAGATGTGTCTCCATTAGCTGTATAGCAAGCTCTGGGACGTTGTCTCCTCTGGGTGTCTCTGGGGCAAAGCTCAGAGCTGGCACACAGACAACACCAGACAGCCAAGAGGGGATCGTGCCACTGCCATGCCAACCGTCTCTGCCAACTGAGCCTTCTCGCTGCCAGGCTCCTGTCACACAGCAGATACGTGTGGCCTGCACAGCCTCATTCCTCACAGGCAGGTCAGAGCTGAACATTGCCAGGGCTTATTGACGGCAGGGTCTCCCAGCTGCCTCACGTAGATAGAATTGTGTGTGGAAACTGGGAAAATCTGAGAAACATAAGCTTTCATGTAGGCTTTCTGATTTGCATTCACACACTTATGATATAATTTGTACCTAAATACCAAACAGCTGCTAGTTGTATGTTGCAGCCAGTCCTGTAGAATGTGGAATGACAGTGTATTGCAGTTAATTACAGTGATTTCAGATATGCTTCATTCACCTTATATTATCAGTGCATAACTCATTTTATCATGGCTGTCACATATCTGAATTTGCTCAATATTTAATTGAGCCCTGCCTTAAAAATGTTATGGATCCTTCCTTATAAATTGTTCCTGTCCGCCATTTTTCTACCAAAATGTCTGAATCACCATATTTGATCATTTTCTCCTAATCTATTCATTTTTTCATGCACTGCTTTCAGGTTATCAAAACAAGAAGCCTTTTCATGGCAAATCTGGAGCAAAATGGCATTAATATCATTATTGTATCACAAATGACTGCTCAATTCAAACAAATGTTTTCTGACCACTGTGGTTTTATGAACAGAAAAAAGCAAATGTGACTGTTTTCACAGTCATCAAACTGGCCAAGAAACTTTTCTATGATTAAGCGCTTCCATTTGGCTTCTCATCTGCCGTGACATGCTGAGGATGTATTTTTAGTACTCTGTGGGTTTGATGTGACCGATTAATGAAGGCCTGTGATGCCAGGGCATTTTCAACACTCTGCCAGTGCACTCTGTTTGGAACGCCTGCATAAATAATGGGAACATCGTGTTCAACAAATAGCTTGGTGCCAAAATACACTCATACATAGTAAATTATCCTGAAATACAGACAGCTCTAAACTTCACTATACCAGAGTCCTTGAAATCACAATAGTGAAACAGCATTACTTCCACATTTGTAGTTCACACTCTCAAAGAGCTCCCAAGCTAATTACAAAGCTGGTGCATTGTTTCAGACCAGAGAAGCAGATCGTGGATAATTTAACAGCAGGCCAACAGTGGCATAAGATGTTAGTATATTTGGGCCAACATTTTAATGTCAAGACAATCGGGAGAAGCCGATTAGTCACCAGAAGAGACGGACGGCAGCGTACGTGTAAGTGTTGTAATACTTGTTTGTAAATCTGTTGTTTAAATTATTGACTTGCTGCTAGGAAGGAATACTTTGTTTCCTTCCTATTTCTATTGTGCATTTTCGTTGAGGTTTATATTTACTGGTAATTATAATAATTTGCGCCTCCATTGCTCCTTGGGCAAAGTGTTAGTTTCGTCTTGAGCTATTAGCACTCCTTTAGGCTATTGTCTGGGCTAATCAGAAGCCGGCCACAGCGACTGTTAAAGTATTTAAACTGCTTGGTCACTGCTATAAGTTGGGAGAAGCCGATTAGTCACCAGAAGAGACGGATGGCAGCGTACGTACTGTGTAGTTATTTGATGTCTGAGCGCTGACGCGGAAGCGTCTGTGGAAGCATTCAGCCTCCTCGTGTAAAGACAGACGAGTATAAGATGACAAATTTTTCCTGTGCGACTTTACCCGAGCAACGACACCGAGCAACACACTTAAGTATAATTTCTATGTACCGTATACCGCAAATCAGCCAAAAAATACAGAGATATTAATTTTTGCTCATATTGACCAGTCCTACGTTGAAGAAACGTGCATTTGGTAATATTTTGCTCGATTCGCCCTCTTGTGGCCTCAGGAGAGAAGGCAAAAGCTTTTTTTCCCTAACAGAATTTATGCCTTTTAAATTTGAATATAATTCGAATTTTGATAATATTTTGGTAAAAAAATTGAATGTAGTTTTTCAGCCAATTTGACAGCCCTATCTTTCACAAAACAACAAACTGGAAGCTAAACAGTCAGGTTTTAGGAGTGGCCATTCAACTGAGACTGCGCTACTCTCAGTCACTGAAGCCCTGCAAATTGCAAAAGCCGATTCCAAATCATCAGTCCTCATTCTGCTGGATCTATCTGCCGCTTTTGACACTGTCAATCATTAGATCCTCCTGTCCACCCTCTCATCACTGGACATAACTGGGATTCCACTTCGCTGGTTTGAATCCTATCTCACTGGTCGGTCTTTCAGGATGGCCTGGGGAGGGGAGGTATCCAAAGCACATCAATTGGTTACTGGGGTTCCCCAGGGATCGGTTCTTGGACCCCTCCTCTTCTCCACATACAATACATCACTGGGTCCCATCAGGCGCATGGCTTCTCCTACCATTGCTACGCTGATGACACACAGCTCTATCTCTCTTTCCAACCAGAAGATCCAACAGTAGCTGCACGGATCTCAGGCTGCCTGGCAGACATCTCGGCATGGATGAAAGAACATCACCTACAGCTCAACCTGGCAAAGACTGAGCTTCTTGTCTTCCTCTGCCACTCCAACTCTACAGCATGACTTCACGATTCAGTTAGGTTCATCAACAATTACACCATCAACTTCTGTCAGAAATATTGGTGTAATGTTTGATGACCAGCTGACCTTCAAAGAGCACATTGCAAAGACTGCTCGATCTTGCAGGTTTACACTACACAACATCAGAAAGAGCAGGCCCTTTCTGACAGAGCATGCTGCACAACTTCTTGTCCAGGCCCTTGTCATTTCTAGGCTGGACTACTGCAATGCTCTTCTGGCTGGACTTCCAAACACAATCAAACCTCTACAAATGATTCAGAATGCAGCAGCATGACTGGTCTTCAACGAGCCCAAAAGAGCCCATGTTACACCTCTCTTTATCTCCTTGCACTGGCTACCAGTTGCAGCTCGCATCAAGTTCAAGACACTGATGCTTGCATATAGAACAACCACAAGCTCAGCACCCTCCTACTTCCACTCACTATTACGAATCTACATCCACTCCAGAAGTCTGAGATCTGCTAGTGAGCGATGCCTCGTGGTACCATCACAGAGAGGCTCAAAATCACTCTCCAGAACATTCTCGTTCACCACTCCTGGCTGGTGGAATGATCTTCCCACCCCTATCCGGAACGCTGGATCCCTGTCAGTCTTCAAGCAACAACTGAAAACTCATCTCTTTCGACACTACTTGACTTCATCCTAAACTTAAAAAAACGTATTTCTCTTTATCTTTCTCTCCTTCCCTTGCTAGCTCGTACTTATTTAAACAATGTCTGAGACTTGGTGTTACAAACACTTCCTCTGTCTGTTTGCCTCTTCAAGATTAATCGCTTTGTATTCCAAGCACTGGTTTTAAGTATTTAGTAACCAAAATTCAGTGTCTTTCAAACATGTCATGCCAACGTAATAATGACATACAGCAACATTCAGTAATAAAATATGGTAACTAAAACCCAACGTCTGCTATAGTCATAATGTTAACACCCACAACCATACATGTTAACTATACTACACTTAGATATTTTGTTGATTTTAAGTTGTGGTGTTACGTAAGCAATATTCAATGTTTATCCAAAGTTAGAGGCTGACATCAGGCCATCGTTGAGTTTTATGTCAACACAATTTTCATTTCCAACCAAAATGCAATGTCTGTCCAATGTTGGAGGTTGATGCCAAGCTAATGTTAGGTTTTGACATCAACCCGATTTTCATTTTCGAACTAAATTCAATGTCGGTCCAGTGTTGGAGGTTGATGTCAGGCCATCGATTGATTTTGAAGTCAATACAATTAAAATTTTCAACCAAAATGCAACATCTGTCCAATGTTGAAGGTTAACATCAAGCCAGCGTTGGGTTTTGAAGTCAATGCGATTTTCCTTTTCAATCAAAATGCAACATCTGTCCAATGTTGGAGATTGATGTCAGACCAACGTAGGGTTTAGATGTTAACTCGTTTTTTATTTTCAACCAAAATGTGATGTCTGTACAATGTTGGAGGATGACGTCAGGCCAACATTGGGTTTTGATGCCAACCTGATTTTCTTTTTTAACCAAAATTTTTCATCTGTCCAACTTTGGAGTTCAACATATTTTTGACGTTACATTGACATCCAGTGCCCGGCTGCGATCAATTTGGATGGTTATATGTTTGCAACGTGAATTATATAATATTTAGTATCCTGCATGTTTTCTGTTGTACCTGATAAATTGTGTGCTTGCAATACTTGCTTGTGGCGCCCAAACATGTAAGCAGCACCAAACATTCAAGTGTCTTTTTACACAAGAGAATACGAGGACCCAGCGAGGACAGAGACTGTCTGTTCCCACAGGCTGAAGCTCTGCACAAGTGCCCATGTTTCCCCAGGAGACTCTGCAGATGGAAGGGGTGAGGTCAAAGGACGGTTGCTACATGCTTACGTCATTGAATGAGTATCCTAACACCATTAGCTTGATCAATCATGCATGACAGCCTATTAGATCATGGAAATTCCTGCATGTGTTTTTCAGTTCAACCTCATGCTAATTAACTGTCCTTGCTGGGAAAGAATTGCTTTAAACAGTCTACAGTGGTTTCTTGGGTTGGTTAGGATAAACTGGTCTTCGGGTCTTATAGATGGTCGATCTCCCTGTTTGACAACTGACAAGTGCCTAGAACTAATCTTAAACCAACAAAACAGACCAACTGAGCACTTTAGGCTGGTTTAAGCTGGGGTTTTTCATCAGTTTTGCTTAGAGACTTAAGACTAGACTATCAGCGTCAACCAAACCATTTCATCAAATCTTGACTTTTCGCTATGGACCTTAATCTCATTCCAACGCACACTTTTCCCCCACATTCTGAAGGGTCTTCAGCTATGGCTGGAGAAAATCTCAGACCTCTTCAAATCTGTGGTCATCAATCACCCCACAGCCAGACAAGCAGAATATCAGAGCATGAATGTGTGACCAGCCCCCCTCTCCTCTCACCCCTGACCCCTTCTCACTGCCAGCAGGGTGATGCAGGGAGAGATGGTGATCACTGATTGTCTCTAACAGTCCCTGAGGAGCGGATAAGCATCCCTGTGTGGGACTCTGTTTTGAGCTTTCCCTGGCTTAGTAGCTGGACCCCATGAGCCTGCAGAGTAAGAGAAAGGTTTGTAAGTATACGAGTGTCAAGCTACATGGTGTTCAATCTCTGGATTAGAAATGAGCAGAGGAGTTTTGAAGGGCAAGTAAACCAGTTATTTATCAGAAGTAAAAACAGTTGCTGGGGTTATTGTAGTATAGGCAAAGTCTCTTTAAGACAAGTCAGGTCACTTGACGGCCATCTTTGAAACACCTCTCAGGCATCTAAGTGCAGCTCCTACCACTTTGAATGGGGAAACATCAAATTCTAATTCTAATTAATTCAAAACAATACCAGTGACATGTATTAGGTATTCTATAGTCTTTATTATAGATTATATAAACCCAAAAAGCCTGTGACATAAGAGGGAAATATGTATGCATCTCTATTCCTGTATGCATGTACAGTGGTGTGACAAAGTTTTTGCCCCCTTCCTGTTTTTTTTATGTTTTTTGCATATTTGTCACACTTGAATGATTCAGAACATCAAACAAATTTTAATATTACACAAAGATAACCCTAATAAATATTATATAAAAATATTTTATATTTAAAATATAAAAAAAGCAGTTTTGAAATAAAAAAGCTGTCCAAACCTGCCTGGCTCTACGTGAAAAATAATTGCCCCCTAAATCTAATAACTGGTTGTGCCACCCTTTGCAGCAACAACTAGTATCAAGTGTTTGCGATAACTGGCTTTGAGTCTTTCACACAGCTGTGGAGGAATTTTGGCCCACTCTTCTTTGCAGAATTGTTTTAATTCAGCCACATTGGAGGGTTTTCGAGCATGAAATAAATGTTTAAGGTCATGCCACAGCATCTCAATTGGATTTAAGTCTAGACTTTGACTTGGCGACTCCAAAACCTTAATTTTGTTTTCATTGAGCCATTCAGAGGTGGACTTGCTGGTGTGTTTGAGATCATTGTCCTGCTGCATAACCCAAGTGCGCTTGAGGTCACAAACTGATGGCCAGACATTCTCCTTCAGGATTTTCTGATAGAGTGCAGAATTCATGGTTCCATCAATTATGGCAAGTCGCCCAGGTTCTGAAGCTGCAAAGCAGCCCCAGACCATCACACTACCACCACCATGTTTGACTGTTGGTATGATGTTGAAATGCTGTGTTGGTTTTATGCCATATGTAACGGGACACGCACCTTCCAAAAAGTTCAACTTTTTGTCAAAGTCTCATCAGTCTACAGAATATTTGCCTAAAAGTCTTGGGGATAATAAAGATGTTTTTTTTTTGCAAATGTGAGACGAGCCTTTGTGTTCTTTTTGGTCAGCAGTGGCGTTTGCCTTGGAACTCTCCCATGCATGCCATTTTTGCCCAGCATCTTTCTTATTGTTGTATCATGAACACTGACCTTAATTGAGGCAAGTGAGGCTTGCAGTTCTTTAGATGTTGGTCTGGGTTCTTTTATGACCTCCTGGATGAGTCATCATTGTGCTCTTGGAGTTTTGGTAGGCCGGCCACTCATGGGAAGGTTCACCACTGTTCCAAGTTTTCTACCTTTGTGGATAATGGCTCTGACCGTGGTTCGCTGGAGTCCTAAAACCTTAGAAATGGCTTTATAACCCTTTCCAGACTGATATGTGTCAACTAATTTATTTCTCATTTGTTCTTGAATTTCTTTAGATCGCCGCATGATGTGTTGCTCTTTAAGCATGCTTCACTTTGTCAGACAGGTTCTATTTAAATGATTTCTTGATTCAACAGGTCTGGCAGTAATCAGGCCTGGGTTTGGCTAGTGAAATTTAACTCAGCTTTCTAAAATAATGTGGTTAATCACAGTTCTTTCATGATTTAATAGGAGGGGGCAATTCATTTTTCACATAGGGCCAGTTAGGTTTGGACAGATTTTTTCCCTTAATAAATGAAATCATCATTTAAAAACAGCATTTTGTATTTACTTGCATTATCTTTGTGTAATATTAAAATATATTTGATTATCTGAATCTTTTAAGTGTGACAAATATGCAACAAATAAAAAATAAAACAGGAAGGGGGCAAAAACCTTTTCACGGCACTGTATATATGATTACATATAGATTACATAATTGTTTTAATGCATAAATAAATAAAAAAAAATAAAGATATAGTGTACTGTACAATATTATAATATAAATGGCATTATTTATTATTTTGTAATAAAGTAAATAAAAGTATATGTTCAGGTTCGGAAGATTATCTATTATTGTGTGATGAGGGTACAGCGAACCGATTTTGCCAGGGTAGCGGCACAAGTGGCCGTGGGCTATTTTGAAAATACAGTCGCGGGAAAGTTTACAGAGCTGCGGGTTGCGATTTTTTTGGACTACATTTAATGTACCGCGGCCGCCCAAAGTATATATAGAAAAATAAAAATAGGTCCTTTTACTAATGTGTATTATACTTGGAATGTATACCTGGCAACTTAAGAACGGAGAGGCGGTTGTAACACAAACAACGTGATTTTCAGCCAGAGCATACATGTTAAGGCTTTTACACAGCAGAAATAAACATGACAACAGCCACTATAGCCACTATTATTATATAATATAATAAACACACGATTGCGATAGGATATGGTTTGTATGTGATTTTCTTGAGATGAATGTGTACATCTTTAATGCTAATTTGTGCAGCGATATAAAAGGCTATAAATAGCATATTTTAACAACAGTAAATTACCAAATTCCACATGTGATCGCAAAAGGAAGTTATTACAAACACTCGATGGTGGTTTGAAGTGAGTTCTGAGTAAAAGTGTACTATTAATCTCATAAATTGTCTTATGAAGCTTGATGCTAATATTAGCTCTAATGCAGCTGCAGAACAGGTCCAAGTTCTACTTCATAATGCATTTTGTCATAATACTTCACGTAAGGTTGCAAGAAAATGTTTTGTTGTATTTATTTAGAAATACTTTTGATAATAGTTGGGTAAATGTATACTGGAATTGAAGCGATGTGGCTTGGTAAATGTTTTCTTGCCAGAATAAAGGCGGATAATGGCTGAATAAAAACAAAATAATAATTATAAAAGAATAACAAGGTGTCTTATAATTATGTCTCATACCTGGCGGAGGTGTGAAAGGTTCTGTTTCCTCAAACTAGGTTTGTCATGCATTTCTTTATTTCAACACATTTACAGGTAAATCCCATTATTTAAAATTTGCGATTAATCGATTAATCACAGTCCATGACTGTGATTAACGCGATTACATTTTTAATCGATTGACAGCACTAATATATATATATATATATATATATATATATATATATAAGCATTTACTTTTTAATATGTAATAAATATATCATTCTATCTCATGGAATAAATAAGAAAATAAATGCATTAATTAATTATTAATAAATTATTTATAATAAATTATTTATTTATTCATGTATTTATTATTATTTAATTTTTTTCTAAAAGTGAAAAGAGTAGAGAGGTAATGGATATGAGTGAAATGAGACAGTGTCGGTTAAGTAGTAAAACAAAGTAGAATCACATTACAGTTGGTGTTTTTGACACTCTTCTTGGCATGAGTAAAGTGCTCCGGTAAAATAGTTGGTTGAAAAACAGGGTGCCACAGTGCTAATAGAATATTTTGGAGGTGCAAATTAAGATTCTAACATTTTGTATATTTTAGATCTGCATCATACACTGTTGCGTCAGTGTTTAGATGAATAGACTTAATCATTGTAGTGTAATATTATTTGGGACTTTTATTCCAGATAAATAAGAGCTATACAGTATGTGTTCTTAAACTGTATAAAAACAGTTGCCAAATGCTGGCGGGAAATGCATGTTTTCTCTTGAACTTTCACTCAAATATTTTTTAATCTTATATGAATGTGTATTCTGCTCTCATCTGTTCAAACTCATCGGTATGAGTCTTAAATGATGCAGATGGAATTTCCAATTTTACTCTGACAAACCCTGAATTTACTTAATTTTTTATTTCGCTGTGTACGCACAGTATGTAAATAAGAACCTTTCTGTTTAAAACCATTTTGCTGCGCCACAGCATCTTTTTCTCCTTCTCGGAGATGACATGTCAGAACCTTAATTTGCACCTCCAAAATATTCTATCAGCACCGTGGCACGGTGTTTTTCTGAATGTCATGTAGGAGCCAAGACGAAATGTGCAGCTAATTATGGGGGAATATGCAGCAGTCCAACGTGTAGTTAGCGTGGTTGGGCTGTAGGAATAGATTCAGACAGCCAAATCCATCACCAGCCATCTGGTTACCTTAGCACCATTACTGCTCTGACATGTTCTGCTCGGGACCTGTCACCACCAATTGTGTAGACCTCAGTCAGACAGAGCAGCTCATTTGACCAAGCAATTTTTAATTTGCACAGCACCCAGTATTTGACACAATATGTGAATCACTGCTTTTTCATCGTTCTGGCTCGCTGTGTTTTTTTTCTGACAATCAGATGGAAACTCAGAAGAGTACATCTGGTTCAGAATGGTGATTCAAAATAAAACACTTGCATTGCACACGCAGATGCTGCCAGAGATCTTCTGAATAGTAATGTCTCGTTCATTTGTGCCGAAGTAAATTGCAAATTACACTGAAAGTGCAGTTTGTATACACACAGTTCCCTCAGGACTGAAGTCTGAGCTTGTGTATTGACGTTATTTGTACCAGTCAACTTAAATGGTCTCTAAAATCTATATTTTCAGAATCAAAGAACAATCTAGCAGTCATTGTGTTTACAGTTGAGTCTCGCTTTAGACTTACAAGTATACTAGACATTGAATCGCATTGAAATTAGCCTACCAGAACTAACCACCCCTGCTGATAAAAACAGCCTAAACCAGCCTATAGTGGTTTGCTGGTCTCTCAGCTGGTCACTCCAGGTTTAGAGTCAGATTGGGAGACCAGCTAAACTAGTATACTAGTATAACTAGGCTGGTTTGAGCTTTCGTTCCCCAGCAGGAAGCAGAACTTCTTAATCTATAGCATCACAGCTATTTTAATGGGTTGCCTTTTATTTGAAGGTGCCTTGTTAAGGTTAAGTTATACATTTAAGTAATGGGTAATATGAATTAACTAAATGTACTTACTATATGGTTAGGGTTAGGTTTAGGGTTTGGTTTAGGGCTACTTGCATGTAATTATGCATGATTTATTGTTATTATAATAGTAAGTACGTGTAAAGTGTAACAAGGACTCTGTAAAATAAAGTGTTACCTTTTGATGTTACAAAACAAGTGTAATACAGCATATTATATAATCTACCTTTACTAGAGAAAGTGTCTGTATGATAACAGCCTCATATGTTATGTCACATAATCGTAAGTACATCAATAATTTAAAGTGACATTATCCTATTTTAATTATAAAACAGACATGAGTTTGTTTGTCTGTGCTTTGACCAGAGCCTGTACTGTGTTTTTACACAGACTGGCTCTCACAGCAGATCTGGCCTTATCTACCCACACTGTGTTTATAATGGAATCTATGAGAGCGTCTCTTGACAGGCGAGAGACAGGGACTGATATAGTTGCTTAATCAGGCATCAAAGTCCCACGCACTCCCTCCCAAACCTCAGCTGTCATATTGGAGTCATTATCTTACACATTGTCTTTGCACGTTAATATTGTATTTTTCATTAAGCAGTTACTGTAGACAAATGCTAAAAGGGTGGTACACTTCTATCAGACAGGAACGAGCTACTTTGAATATGAATACAGCGATTAATTTAAGGTTTGTGTTAATTAATGGAACTGTTAGGGTAGCTGCAACTCTAAACATGTCCTATGTAAATTCCGTGTTGCACTTTGGTACGTGTGCTATAAATCATAGACTGCACAGCTTTGGTTTCTTGGGGTTACGTCATCCCGTGCTGTCAGATGGCTTCCAGTTCTTAATTATGAAGTTATAACACCTCCGTCTTTTGTCTCCATGCCTCCGTAATGAACCCCGCTGTTTGATTCATTGTCAATAGTGTGACAGAACAATAGAGGAGCCTTCACAGGGAGACAGCAAAGACCCACTGTTCTTCTTACATCGATTCACAATGTTAATTTAGGCCTAGTAGAGGAAGATTAAGCTTGCTGTACATTACTCAATGCGGTACACTAAAGCACATTAAAGTAATTACAGCCTTTAAGCAAGGATGGAGCGATCAAACCAGGATGTGTGAATCTGTATTTATATCATAGCCATATTGACCCTTGTGTAAATTCAGTGACTCAGCGTCTCCGGTAGTTTATTGAGAATGTACAACACTGTTATTCTCTTCACAAAATAGTAACAAGGAGAAAATAACTGTTATTTGGACGTTTCTTTGGACGCACTTTTTTTTTCAACTATGGCCAATTTTAGCCCGGATAACTTTTAGAAAATAAGCTCTTAAGAATGTTTTTCACAATCTCCTGTCATGAAGTTATGTCTAAAACAATGTCAAACAGCAGAGACGTATCACAGGAGACTTTTTGAAATGTTTTAACCCTAACCCAGATTCCCACCACCACATTTCAAATTATATATTGTTTGGTGATAAGGGTTGATTTCATATGCATCCTAAATACACACATATATATATATATATATATATATATATATATACATATATTTGCAATAACTTAACAATTGCAGCTTGAATTTGATGAAAACATTTTACAAACACTTTCACACAGTATTGTTTAGTGTATTATGATTTTTGAACATGTAAAATACTTGTAATACTTTTTAATACTTTGTGATGGATTATTATTTTTTTATATTTCATGCTAATTAATATTTATTATGATATTATTTCACGAGGATTGATATTCTGGGTCTGGGGCATGGATAAAATAATTGAATCTGCACCTAAAGGGCCATTGAAAGTAGCAAATATAAATCATGAGGCCATAGTAAAACAGTTTCCAAAACAGTTTTAGTGTGACCTTCAAACAACACATGTTGTTTGTTTTAGCAAATATCAATCCATGGGACATAAAGTGTCCAAAGTTGAAGGAACACCCATTTATATTCCTAAGATCATGGAGCACACGGAGGCCTGTATGATGCTGCCATGAGGATGTTACTAGTTCCCTATGATGTGAATCAGTAAATTGTTATCATGAACCTGGACAGTAGCAAGGGCTATAAACAAAACATTGAGATGTTGATGAGACTGAAAATAGGTAATGGAGTTTAGAGTATGATGGATGGGCTGGATGTTTTCTGTTCTCGACATTGACCATAACAAGCCATGCTAAAACAACAAAACAAAGTACTCTTTCTCTATAGAGTAGGACAGTTTTAGACTCTTTGACACAAAGTGTAAAAACATTTCACACGTCACACTTGGATAAAATGACCACACACATGCTGAGCAATCAGACATGTTTCCACTATCTTCCGCCTCATCTTTGCATCATATGGAAAGACCATCAGCATATATACATTTAAACAAACACAAAAACTGTGCTGCTAACACAAACATAAGTAAACATACATTCATATAGCAATCTTATGAAGGATATACAATCACTCAAAGGCACACGCACTCACACAGAATAGCTGATTTGATTAAGTCTCAAGCCCCGATTATAATGTTAGGTAGGTGGTGTAGAATTTCAATGATAATCCATAATGCATGACCAGCTCTGTTGCTGTGGAAACATAAATTCAAGGTTACCAGCTTGCAGACACATAACGGGTTGCTCCAAGGAGGCGCTGCTCAAAATTCCGCTCATGGAGGTGGAGCATCAATCAAACTGTCGCAGATTGCAAAGTACTCATAATCAGATGGAATGCCTCAGAGAGAGAAAGCTCATATGTTTGGGAATATGTAGACAAACAACATCGCTCTACATAAGTAGGAGCAAAAAAAGCCTAAGTTATGTTCTCCGCAGACACTGTCCGCCCTCAAACACTTACAGCTTTGGTATGGAACTGGTCAATTTAAGGCAATATCACAGGTTTTTTTTCTTTTTTTCGTTCATTTCCAGATGACTTGCACTTCCAGCACTTTATTTGCTGTTATCTTGCTCAGGCAGGCTGGGATGTGACCTGAGCCTTCTGCTGTAGGGGGATGATGGAAATCAATTCTCAACAGAGATGCTCTGTAAGCCAGCCACGGGCCCCCTGCAGAAGAGAGAGAGAGAGAAAGAGCTCTCTGGGCCATGACTAGGTCCAGGCAGACTGTTTTTCACATTTTCTGCACTGATTTTGGAGCAAATGTGCACAATTACTGATTTGCATATGGGAGAATATGTTAAATGCAGTTGAGAGAACTAAAGTATTGCTGGCTGTAGTAATCAAACATGATTAGACTAGCCAAAATGATTTAAATAAACACTGTTTTCTGTGCAATTCTGTGTAGGCCTAGTCATGGCTTCTTAATTCTTTCTGCAAATTTGTCTGAGACCTGCAGTCATCTCACCCTCTACATGCAGGACACCAGACATAATAATTACTAGAGAGCCAATGGGCACATTCAGGAGTGAAATGCATTTTAGTAGGGGATAAATTGCTGGATAAAAATGGTTGTTCATAAGTGCTTCAGTCCATAGCTTCTTACTTTAGGTTTCGATCACAGCCATTGCTGTGTGCTGCCATAAAATTACATTTTAGTATATCGATTATGATGATTTAAATCAGGGATTCTCAAACTTTTTTTATTAGCTGAACCCCTTCCACCTAACGTATTTACTTGAAATGCTCCTTCAAGTAAATACTTCATTTAATCACAGTTTTATGATGTCAGTTAATAGTCAAATAATTTGCAGAGAAACAAGTACAATATTTATGCTTTTTAAGTAAATGTTTTATCTAATTATTTGAATTTGACATGTTTAAGTCTCTGATTGAAATTATATGAACTGGGCTTTATATAAACTAGTTATATAAACTAGGTTATTCTCGCTGTATTCCCGTTTTAATTTGTTGTTTCAATTTGATCATGTCACTTCTAATGATATAATACAGTATAGCTCTGTTTTGTAACAAAATTGCTGGTTTAAAAAATCATTTGTGTTGATTGTCACCCAAACAAACTTTCCATTATCATATACATATAATTGTTTTTATATAATACATAATTGTTTTTGTGGAATATTTTACAGTTTTTCTCTAAAAAGAACCACTTTGTAAGAGTCATTTGTTTGTGAATCAGACATCATGGCTCACACTGTGTTTACTGAATTGGAAATAATGACACGGAAGGGCAGTGAATCATTCACAATGAATGTTTATAAATGGTTTCATCCCCACAGGTCATAACAAAATACAGAATATGTTTTATTTTTCAAAAGCCTCATGTAAAAAACATTTCATCCGAGTGAATTCGTCCGTTTTATAATGCATCTATGGTATAATTCCCAGTCTTTCCCCAGCATGAGACATTGGCACGCAATTTGTGGCATTTATATGGCAGTGTGATTCTAGAAGCTAAGCCTCTTTCTAACTCATTCTCTCTCCTAATTTAATTTGTTGTCAGTGTTTTTCACTCGCACACTCATGCTGCATCTGTCTGGGCAGGATTTCAGTTGTACTCTTTGAGAGGAGCTGGTCAGGCTCCCAGAACTGTGTTCAAGAGAGGGGATATTGTTCAGCATTTCTATTTAACATATCAGGTTTCTTTTAAGCAGGTCTGTGGCCTGTGAGTGAGGGGGGCTTTGCAGATGGTCCATGGACATGTATATGGAAACACCTGATCCCACATAGATGAAGATTTCTTACTACCACTTGTTCTAGGTTGAGTTTTTGAAAAACTTGAACCTTGTGGTCTAAAGCAATTGTGAACATGTTTCGATTATTTTTAGGGAATCTGGCATGAGGAATTCAGGTGGTGTGCTGAGAGACCGTGACTGTATCCTGAATTTGTATTCATAAGGTTATAAATTCAGGGCAATAGAGGTCAGTTCACTCAATTGGTCAGTGGTCTCTCTTGATAAAACAGTTTGATGAGAGGCTCATGGTCTGTCACATTGTTTCTTTTTTATCAGGAACTGAAACGGTGAAAAAAGCATTGGTTGCGGCTCGTTTCTCTCCATAAATATTGAACATATAGTAGTGGATAAGACCAGCCTGGCCTGCTTTGCAGCAGATAAGCTAAGAAAGAATTGTGCAAGCATTTGGAGGGTCCCATTTGCATGATGTACAGTGGGAATTGTCTCTACAGCTTGAGGAGAGAAAACAAAATAAACCTGGATTTGATCATATCTTCAATAAGGAACACTTTCCGAATCAAATCAAAGAGCCGAGCGCAGAACTCTTGCGAAGGAGTGATGCTCTTATCGTAGCATGAGCTCTGATGTATGGGGGTTACATTAGTGTGTATTGGCTGTTTCCCTATTGCTAATTTTTCTTTGGATGATTCATGAGATGAACAGCCAGTGATATTGTTGTTTATCCACAACTCATTTCATGCATTTGTTAAAAAAACAAAAAAAACATGCCGCCTTGATAATATTTGTCAATCCTACTTGCCACTTACTTATTCACCATTCTGCATGGTTGTTTTCACTTTGCAAGGTCATACACACCTGTAATCATAATTGAATGGCGTTTTAAAAAGTTATGAAGTAAAAGCATAGAAGTTCATGATCAGAATTTTTAGCAGTTTCAGTATGAAAATAATACAAAAATAAATTAATAAAAATAAATAAATTGCTATAAAATATATTTAAAAAGTGCCACATTTCCATGTGCTATATTAAATTAACTGTCTAACAAAGCTGCACTAATATTTTGTTCATATATATATATATATATATATATATATATATATATATATATATATATATACAGGTGCATCTCAATAAATTAGAATGTCGTGGAAAAGTTAATTTATTTCAGTAATACAACTAAAATTGTGACACTCGTGTATTAAATAAATTCAATGCACACAGACTGAAGTAGTTTAAGTCTTTGGTTCTTGTAACTGTGACGATTTCGGGCTCACATTTAACAAAAACCCACCAATTCACTATCTCAACAAATTAGAATATGGTGACATGCCAATCAGCTAATCAACTCAAAACACCTGCAAAGGTTTCCTGAGCCTTCAAAATAACAGTTTTCAGCAGCAATACTCCAGTATTTAGTGTCACTCTAATATGCTGGTTTGGTGTTCAAGAAACATTTTTATTATTATCAATGTTGGAATCCAGGCTCTTTTGATAAATAGAAAGTTCAAAAGTCCTGGATTCATCTGAAATAGAAAACTGTTGTAACATAATAATGTCTTTACTGTCACTTTTGATCAATTTAATGTATCCTTGCGGAATAACATTACTCATTCCTTTAGAAAAAAAAACTTTATATATTGAATTGAACAAAAATTATAATAATCGTATTTGCTAAAACTGTGAGCTCTTCGCACATCCCTCATCTTCTATTGTACAGATTTAAAAGGCTTTGGCAGGAGGGCTTGGGGAGAGGTTCAGTGTGGTGTGTGTTTGGGTGCATGCTGGGAATGCACTCACCAGGACCCCTGCGCAGGACACAGAGCTCACAGGGCCACCATTGATTGCTTGCTTGGCACAATGCCTGGAGTTACCTCGCCTGTTTCAGGAGATATGACTAAGCATGCTCACTGAATTGATATCAAATATTTATTCACTACCTTGCAGTAATTAAGCGAATATTTGTGGGTCTACGTCTACTGACAAAACAGGTTTGAAAATGCTGAATGCATTCGTGGTTTATCTGTCACCTGCGGCTGCTCTTTTCCCAATTGTATATGCATGTATCTGACCAGCGGGAGAGGTCTTTGATAGCCATGGATTTCATTAGTCCAAACTTGATTTCCTCAGGGGTATTTCCTTCCTGCTTGCAAATTGATCCAGCGAGCTTTCATGAAGGCAGGAGGCCAATCAAAGCAGTCAGAATCAGAGTGGCCACATGTGGACGCAGAGTCGAGATTTAATACGTCACTTCTGTGATAGTCAAAGTAGTGGTAGAGACCTTTCTTCCCACCTGCTCCTATTTCTTTCTTTCTTTCTTTCTTTTTCCACATGAGCAATGAAGACAGTGCCCTTTTTTATATGCACTCTCCGTTCTGTTTGCATTTCGTATTACCATTCAGATAAGTGAATCCCAAGGCAAAGCTTTGGCCTTTGGTGCTATCATTCAAGTCATTCTCTAGGTGTTTATCTATGCCCCCTCCTCCAGAACTGAATTGAAGCACCAGCGGAGCTCAAGCCACTTTTTGTATGCACAGCCATTATTAGGTGACAAGATACCATCTCTCCGGTGGGGGGTCTGGAAGAGGCCAGGGCGAAATGGATGGACCATTCTCTGAGTGTTTTGCAAATGAATGCACCCCGGAAGGCTTCTAGGATAGCCAAGGTTTATTCCCCGCCCCACCTTTTCGTGCTTCTGTCCTCCGCTCTTTCTGCTATTTTGTGCTTCTATATGGGCAACTAAGACAGTCGTCAGCATTTTTAAGCACAATCGTACTGCTTATCAACATTCACACTGTTCCTCAAGGCTAGTTTATTTATGATGCCGGGGTATATCATTAGTTTCAGAGTCTCCTTTGGTAAAACTAAACAAATACTGCTATTATGGTGGATAGGATGAACAGATAATTTGCATGTCTTTAAAAGCAAATAGTTTTTAACACGTTGAAAATGCAAATCTCTGGCTCATATTTAATGGCTGAAATTCCTCTCTGGCTCTAAATAATATATGTAATGCTCATTGGAGCAACTTATGACATATTGTTATGTAACTTCTGGCCTACTTTTGCCTCAACATGCAAATGACTGGTCATTAACAAGCTCCAGGCTGGACAGATTTTTTCTGAAGTACTACAGAGAGAATCTACAGAATATTTATTATTTTAATTATTATTATTATTTGCACTTTTATGATTATTGAGGATTTCAGTTTCAGCTCCCCATTTGGAAAATAGGAATTTAATTTAAAAACTGCAGTCTAGAAAGAAAAAATCCAAAGAATTTGATAACATTTTTAGTATATTATCTCTTTAGTAATTCAGAAATATATTATTTGTATTATTAAAAGAAAATGTTTTTATCTAAATTAACAAATTTCATTAAAAGATACAGTCTAGTTTTTGTTGTTGTAGTGCACTGCAGGGAGTAGTAATCTACATAATAAAGTATTATGCCAACATCATCACTCTTTATTAAAACAAGGGTGACCAGCAGGACTGCAACAACTATCGAGGCATCTCGCTCCTTTGCCTTCCGGGAAAATGCCTTGCCCATGCAATCCTCCCAAGACTGCAGCGCATTGCTGACCAGGTGCTACCAGAGTCAGTGCGGCTTCCGTGCTGGTCACTCGACCTTGGACATGATTTTCTCGGTACGCCAGCTTCAGGAAAAGTGTGTGGAACAGCAACGCCCATTGTACATAGTGTTTGTCGATCTGACTAAGGCTTTCGACTATGTGAGTTGCTCTGGTCTCTTCCACGTTCTGCAGCGACTCGGTTGTCCGGCAACTCTTTTGGCAATACTCCAAGGCTTCCATGATGGGATGCGGGGAACCGTAAAGTTCAACGGTGCCAGCTCAAAAGAGTTTGATGTCTGCTGCGGAGTAAAGCAGGGGTGTGTCCTCGCTCCCACCTTATTTGGCATCTATTTTTCGGCTGTGCTGCGAACGAAGCGTTTCCGGATCCGGGTGGGGTTCTGCTGCACACCAGGTGTGATGGCAACTTCTTTAGCCTGGCTCGTCTGAGGGCCAAAACCAGGGTGAAGCGCGTCCTTGTGCGTGAGTTGCTCTACGCAGACGACGCTGCCTTCGTGGCTCACACTGAACAAGAAATTCAGGAGATGTGCAATTATTTTGCCACTGCCTGCACAGAGTTCGGACTCACCATAAGCATCAGTAAGACAGTGATGATGGCTCAGAATGTTCCTGCTCCCCCTCACGTCAACATCAATGGCACAGTGCTGTCGGTGGTTGAGAAATTTGTCTATCTTGGCTCAACCCTAAAAGCAAATAACAGCCTTGATGCTGAACTGAATACCAGGATCGGTCATGCCTCAACAACTTTTGGGCGACTTCAGTCTCGTGTTTGGAACAACAGCCACCTTTCTCTCAAAGTAAAGGTGCGCGTATATGAATCCTGTGTGCTCTCCGTTCTTCTATATGGAAAGCGAAACGTGGCCTACATACCGACGGGAGGAGCACAAGCTTAATGCTTTTCACTTCCGTTGTCTACGGCAGATCCTTGGCCTGTCATGGCAGGATCGGGTCCTGAACACCACCGTGCTGAAGCTCACTAACAGCAGTGACATGTATACCGTGATCCGGAGGAGACGTCTCCGATGGATCGGCCATGTGCGCCGTATGCCGGATGAACGTCTCCCAAAGTCCATCTTCCATGGGGAGTTAGCTGTTGGACACCGCCCTCGTGGCCGACCCAAGCTCCGCTTTAAGGATATCGTCAAGCGGGACATGAATGTCTTTAACATCAACCCTGACCGATGGCATCACCTTGCAGAAGACCGGGCAGCTTGGCGGTCTGCGCTGACAGAGGGCACGACTCTGTCATGCCAAGCTTACATCAGCTTTTGCTCAGAAAGGCAGCATGTTAGACACTGTTTAGATCGGCGCTTGCGTTGCGAAAGGCCTTGATGAGTGCACTGCAGGGAGTAGTAATCTACATAATAAAATGTTTTATTTTATTTTAATTTGTTATTCTATTTTAATGGCATTGTTAGTAGATTCCCTCTGTACTACTTGAGAAAAAAAATCTTTTTTATTTTTAAAAATGATTTTATGTGAATTAATAATTGTATTTTGTTCAAATAATACAGCATTTATTTTGCTATTTATTTTGTTATTACTAAAATTATAATTTTAGTGGCTTTAAAGGAACAACACAATTAACATTGCACAAACCTTTTAATATGATTTGTTCAGTTACACTAACCTACAATATTTCTGTGAAGTCCTATTAATTGGCTAATAAAAAAAATACAATAAATGAGATTATACACCCCGAAGGTTCGAGTGCCTAACATGAGGCCCACAAAACAACTTGAACCCCTGAAGCAAGATCCAGATGTTAACGAAGCAGAAACCTAGCCTGAGGTAATGGCCAGCTGCTGATAGTAGATACATTCTGATAGACAGAGTGTGAAAACAGAGAGGGGTGTCTGGTCAGAATGGGCCTCGTCTTTTTTCCCCAGCTTCTGTAACAGATGGCTGGCCTGAGGTGTGGATTTTTGCAAAGCCTCTCTCTCTTTCCCTCGCTCAACGGGATTGTTACATCTTCACAGCTAAAACCTTCTCAAAACCAGTTGGACAGACACTTAAAACTGAAAAACAACTAGTTTTTGGCATCAACATGTGGTGAGATTGTTTTTTAGATAATTAATTTGAACACATTATAGTGTGTCAGTTTATTCCCAGTCCACCTTTGATCCATCCTGTAAAAGTTCAGCAAGTACTTAATGATACTTTGGCCCGTAGAAGGTCAGACAAAACATGTCAGAGAGCCAAAGGCTTCCTAACGAGAGAAACTAAATCACCTGCATCCCAGACATGAACCCAACATAACCCCTTCTTCAGGTCTTTACTGCACACTAATAATCAGCTGCATCAAAGGCACGCCGCCGCTCAGATTGTAATGTATCTCTAATGACTTTTAAAGGGTCTTTTAATGCTTATTTTACTGTTACCTGTTGATGTTCAAACATGCTTACTTTTTTTAAACAGCTTGTTTTTGAACTTCCCTTTCTGTTTTGGGTAATCATTCAGTGTGTTTGTCTGGGTCTGTTACAGGAAGAGTCTTCTTGTAGGCCAGAGCGGAGATCCAGGTGATGACAGGCGTGATATCAGTTCAGAGGAAGTGCTGACGGATCCTGAGCTGGTCAGACATGAGGGCTTTCAGGATGAGGGTGAAGGCAAGTGAGATAGACCACCTGTTTACCTGACAGCTGTCACGACACTGGCAGATTTACTATAAAATAGTGCTATAGTCACAGAGAAAAGATATACACACTACCATTCAGAAGTTCAAGGGTCAGTAAGAGTTTTAAAAATGTTTTGTAAAGAGGTCTCTTATGCTCACCAAGGCTGGATTTACTTGATCATTTACTTGAATATTATTACAATTTAAAATAAACCATTTCTATTTTAATACATTTTAAAATATATTTCATTTCTGTGATGGTATAGCTAAATTTTCAGCAGCCATTACACCAGTCTTCAGTGTCACATGATCCTTCAGAACATTTCTTATTGTCAATGTTGACAACAGTTGTGCTGCTTTACATTTGATATTTAAATTATGTATATTTGGAAACTTTTGATTATTTAAAAAATAGAACAGAAAATTCAAAATAACTGTATTTATTTGAAATAGAAATATTTATAACAACATCTTAACTATCACTTTTTGATTAATACAATTATTAATTTCTTTTAAAAAAATCTTACAAACTCCAAACGTGAACAATCGCACGTCTTTAGAAAAGCCTTAAAAAATGTGGGAGGAACAATTTAATAAAAGAAATGGAGGGGAGGGGGGTTATGCATGTTATTGTCATCATGTACTTCTTCTCATGTCATTCTAAACCTGTATGACTTACTTTCTTGTGTGAAACACAGATATTTAGAAAAAAAAGAAGTGTCCATGTTTTTATCTATACATTTAAAGTCAATAGGGCCAATATTGTTTAACGGAACCAAACATTCTACAAAATATCTTCTTTTGGGTTTTTGCAGAACAAAGATTTGTCTATAGATTTAAAATGAAATAAGGGTGAGTAAATGATGACAGTAATTTCATTTTTGGGAGAACTATCCCTTCGACCAAATCTAGTTCCACAAAAACAGGAAGACAGAATTGAAGCAAAACAATTGACCTCAAAAGGGAGTGAACACAAATAAAACAACAAAGTGACCAAATACTGGCCTATTTGCTCAACTCTAAAGTTACTGTATCTGATTTCAAAATCAAGTGATTATTTCATTTCCTGAGATAACGTCTCGCCAGCATCCTTTGCAAGCTCGCTTATAAAGTAACCCTCGTTCCCTGCTAATTTTGGAGGGAACGGGACATAGTCACGTCGGAGGACCGACGAATTGGGATCTATCGCTTAGAGAGACCAATCCACTTCGAGTGTAAACTAAAGAGCTGTTCAATGCACATTGGCATGCGATTATAAAATGCATCCAGCTGCCGCTTTATTATGATCACAGAATCGTGAGTATAAGTAGGCAGCAGGTCAAGCAGCGCATATACACTCAGGTTTTCGCTGAGGAGCCGAGCCGGGGCCCGGCCGCTCAGCGGTGGTACAGGAGCCGTGGCGACGGGACGTGACGTCTCCGTTCCCTCCTTCAGGGAACGAGGGCTTTACATCACCCGTAACCGAGACGTTCCCTATCAGTCGGTCACTCTCGACGTCACGTTGGAGGACCGACGAATTGGGATCCCTACCAAAAGGCCACGGTGGAAATAAACTGCCCCTTCCAGTGTCCCGTGGAGGCTCCTGTGCCGTTATTTTTTGGCGCAGGTTAGGTCCCCATAGGAAGATCCGTTACTGTTGTTATGGCACTACCCACTCAGTAAGGACTGGATAACACTGGGAAAACGTACCCGTTCGGGGGAAATCTCATTGTTTAACAGGAACGCTGCGGAAGCCCTTACCTTCCCGAGGGAGGTTCATTTTGGCAGTTACACATATGGACAATAGTCAGATGCATATGGAGATTGGAGGTGATTGTAACCTCTTGGAGTGGCAGGAAGTCTGCCGGGAAACACGGGCTCTAAGGCTAACCGTGGAAATACACATATGGGATCCGAACGGTCTCTACATATGGAACCCAGCCCTCTACCGGTTCTCAGGGATTCATCGAGTGAGGGCCTGGCGCCGGACGCTCCGCCACGTCCAGCTGCCGAGGGGATGGAGGAGCTCGTCAGGGTCTACAGTGGACTCTCTGGAGCAGTTTTTAGCAAGCCGACCCGAAACCGGGGCCCCTCAGTGCTTCTACCCATTCCTGAGGTGAGAACACAGGAGGAAACCGGTTCCACACGAAGGCTATAGAATCTAGCGAATGTGTTAGGGGTCGCCCAGCCCGCAGCCCTACAAAATATCTGTCAGTGAGTGAGGCGCCCACGAGCCAGCGCCCAGGAGGACGCTACACTTCTCGTAGAGTGAGCTCTCAACCTGAACGGGCAAGGCACACCCTGTGCCTGATAAGCCAGGGTGATGGCATCCACTATCCAGTGGGCCATCCTCTGCTTGGAGACGGCATTCCCTTTCTGCCGGCCTCCGTGACAGACAAGAGCTGGTCTGAGGTTCTGAAGCTTTGTGTCCTGTCAACGTAGTTTGCTCAATGCTTGGACGGGACAAGCAAAGCCAGGGCTGGGTCTGCCTCCTCCGGGGGCAGCGCTTGCAGGCTCACCACTTGGGAACCTTGGGATCCAAACATAGCCGGGCGGGGCCATTATCAGGATTATCTGGGAATCCGCCGGTCCAAACTGTAGGCACGATTTATCGTCGACGAAAATGCGTGCAGGTCCCCAACCCTCTTAATGGAGGCCAGTGCAAGCAGGAGCAGAGTTTTCATTGAAAGAAACTTGGGTTGACTGTCTCAGCAAGGGCTCAAACGGGCCCTGTTGTAGTGCTCTAAGCACTAAGGACAGGTCCCCAGAGGGTATAGAGGGGGGGCGCAATGGAGGATTCAGCCTTCTAGCCCCCTAAGGAACCTGACATGACCCAGTCATGCTTCCCCACCGACTTCCTTTCCACAGGGTCGTGGTTGGCAGCAATCGCGGCCACGTAGACCTTGAGGGTGGAGGGAGACAGCCTTCGCTCCAACCCTTGCTGCAAGAAGGATAGCACGACTCTGATTTTTCGGGCATCTCGGGGGTCTTCTCTGTGAGAAGAGCACCATTCGACGAACAGGTTCCATTTCAAGGCGTAAGCGTGTCTCGTAGACGGTGCTGACAACTCGCCGAAGTGATGGTTTGTCAACTACCTCTTGGGGTAGGTCACCTAAGAATTTTGCTTGGAACCTCCGCGTCCCATCTAGGGACCAGACATGAAGTTTCCAGAGGTCTGGACGCGGGTGCCATAAGGTGCCCCGTCTCTGAGTCAAACTGTAGATCCTTCCTCAGAGGAATCTGTCAGGGAGGGGCTGTCACAAGGAGCATTTCAGCTCTGGGAACCAAGTCCGGGTGGGCCAGTATGGGCGCCACGAGCAGGATCTGCTCCTCTTCCTCCCTGACCTTGCACAGTGTCTGTGCGAGAAGGCTCACTGGGGGGAAATGCATACTTGCGAAGGCCCCGCGGTCAGTGCCGTCTGGAGGATGGAGTTCCACCTCTCCGGGGACCAAAGCTCGTGACAGCTCGTCGGCTGTCCGGTTGAGCAAGCCCAGAATATGAATGGCGCGAAGCGACCTCATCAGATGCTTCCGACTCCAGAGGAGGAGGTGGCGGGCGAGTTGCGACATGCGACGGGAGCGTAGACCACCTTGTCGGTTGATGTACACAACGGTCGCAGTGCTGTCCGTACGGACCAGTACGTGCTCGCCTTCAAAGCGTCTCTTGAGACGGTTCACTAGGCCAGGCGTGAACTGCCAGCAACTCTAGGCAGTTGATATGCCAGTGCAGTTGGGGACCCGTCCATAAACCCCCGACACTGCAAGCCCGTTGTTTTTCTCAACGTGGCCCCCCAGCCCTTGGCGGAGGCGTCCGTGTAAACCACATCATGCCTGGAGACCTGTTCCAGGGGCATTCCTGCCCGAAGGAACTGTGAAAGGTCTGACCACGGGGTGAAGGTTTGGCGGCAGGCTGGAGTGACTTGGACAAATTCAGCGTGCCGCTCTGCCACGCCCACCTCTGGAGTCTCGGCCATGGCGCCAGTGTTGCTAAGCGGTCTCATATGGAGCAGCCCCAGCGGCGTGACCGCCGCCGCAGCCGCCATATGGCCCAGGAGCCCTCTGAAACTGTTTCAGTGGTGCCGCCGTCCTGTTCTTGAACGTATTCAAGCAGTTCAACACCGGCTGAGCGCGTTCCTGTGTGAGGCGCGCTGTCTGATAATTGACCGAATCCAAACTCCAATTACCGAGAAAAGAGATCCTCTGCGTTGGCAAGAGTTTGCTCTTTTCCCAGTTGACCCGAAGGCCCAACTGGCTGAGGTGCGAGAGCACCAAATCCCTGTGTTCGCATAACTGATCCTGAGACTGAGCCAGTATGAGTCAGTCGTTGAGGTATTTTTTGAGTAAATGCGCACGCCCTGTTCTCTCAAGGGAACAAGGGCTGCCTCCGCTACTTCGTGAAGTCACGGGGCGATGGGGACAGCCCGAAGGGCAGGACCTTGTACTGATATGCTCGTCCTTCGAACGCAAGCCGCAGGAATGGCCTGTGGCGCGGAAGGATCGGTACATGGAAGTACGGGTCATATATTCAGGTCAAATGCTATTTTTAAGACCGAACTTGGGGACGGATGCATCCGATTAGACGCGGGTTCTGCATGAGCATCTTGAAAGGAGGTTTATGAAAGGCCCAGTTCAAGATGCGCAACCCAAGATTGGTCATAACCCACCGCTTTTAGAAACTTGGGCACAAAAATGATGTTTAAGGGCTGAAAAAACCTGCCTTCATATCGGCTGGATTTTTACCGGTTCCATCACGTCCTTCGCCAGTAGGACAGTGAAAATATAATTCCTCTCACAAGACACGGGCATCGGCTGCCTTCACTGCTGTGAGGTGGTCAAATGGCCCTGAACTCGGGAGGACGCCGGGCGAACTGAATCGCATAGCCGAGTCAGATGGTCCTTAGGAGCCAGCGAGACGGCTGGGCAGCTCCCGGCACCCAGACACCGTACAAGCGGGACCATCGGGACCACCGACGTACCCGCGGTAGGGCAGCGAGGTGGAATGCAGGGACCTGGCCCGTGCGGACCGAGAGGGGTCTGAGTGTGCGGTGCACGTTTACCTGCTTCCATCTGCATTTGGCAGAGGGTGCATGAGTAGCCTTTGATGACGCTCTCGAAACCGCCCACTGCTGCCTGCTGGCGAGAGGGAGGATGAGTGTGGTCCGAAGTTGATTCGTCCATGACTCTCCAAGCCCTCTTGGGACCCAGAGACAGAGACAACCGCTTCCTGTCGAGATTTTTGAAAAAAAACAGATTATCCACCCGGCCCTCCTCCGGGGGAGGGAGAGATGCACTTACCCTCTCCCGAAGCAGTTCCCTCTCTCTCTGGGTCGCCGTCCCGAGGCCTCAATTTGCTCCTCTCTTACCGCCAGTAGACGGGGGCCAGGACGGGCGGGGCGGCCTGCCTACACCTAGCTCTACGGCACCGCTTTTGGAGGCTGCTGCGGATGCGGTGCGGGAGCAGGGGTGGATGCAGGGGGCGCCCTCGGCGACGAGCAGGCTGGGCGCTGCAACCGGCGGACGGGATATTGGAGGCAGCAGCTGCCCGCCGAGGCAGGAAGTGTTAGATCGCCTCAGTCTGCTCCTGTGCAGCCGGGAACTGCTGGGCCAGTTACCGGCTGCGTCGCCGAAGAGGCCAGTCTGGGATACAGGAACCTTGAGGAACCGACTTTGTCGGCGTCCCTATGTCAACCAGACACAGCCAGAGGTGGCGCTCCTGGACCACAAGTGTGGACATCGCACGACCCAGAGACCGTGCCATAACCTTCGTCGCTCGTGGCGCGAGGTCAGGTGCGGTACGGACTTGCTCTTCTCAGAACTTCCGGATCATAACCACCCCCGTGCATGTCCCTCAGTGCTTTTAGCCTGAAAGAACCTGCAGTAACGCCGTAGCATTAGGTGGAGGCAGCATCTCCACAGGCCACTAAGCCTCGCCGGATGAGACCAGACGAGTACCTACAGGCCCGGAAGAGGAGGCACGGTTTGCCCTGCCAGGTGGAGACAGTATATATTGGGTTTACTAAACACAGTTTGCATCGCAACTGACCGCTCCACGGGGGGACCCCCGTAACCCCTAGCTGCACCACCGAGGGTGGTGAGGGAGGAGGAGTTAGCAGGTCGGTTTCTGGCAGTAAAAGGTGCCGTCCACGACCTGTAAGCCCCTCATGCACGTTCCGGGAGAGAGGCACCCGGGGCAGGGCGCTGAGAACCAGCACAAGCTACCCCGAGAAACCAGAAAACCAGTCATCCAACCTGTGAGGGTTCGGGAAACGGTGGCTTTCTCCACTCGAGCCCTACCCTTTCGGTGGCCCGGGAAAGCATAGCCGTCACTTCCAGATCCGACTCAGGCATTGCTACCGCCGGAGCGGCAACGCAGCCGAATCTTCTCTCCAGAAGCTCCGGCTCACCCTCCGATGCAGCGATCGACATTGGTCGTTGGGAGGTGTGCCAAGGATACTGATATATGGTACGCTCCTTTAGAGGGCCCAGCACGTTCCATTGGCAGCTCAAATGGTTGCGGAGCGCAAGTTTTAAGGAGCGATGGTCCCCTGAGGGTTTGCCACCGCTGTAATCCTCAGACCAGCCGTGCTACCGCCTGAAGTAGACCTCGCCTGTCTGCAGCCAGGACGAGAACTAGATCGAGACGGAGTTGCAACAGCTCCGCCCCTTTGTCGAGGTATTGACGAGCCTGGCCGCAACTCCGAGATGAGCATCCACAGTGAGAATTGATGACTCATCCAAAATATAACGCCACTTCTCAGCGTGCTGCCCTAATTTTTTCAGGCACGTGAGGCAGCGATCGTGACCATCACCCAGTATGGCCAGGCAACGACCGCATCCAGAAACGCACGGGTGACACGTTGTTGAAGTCATTTAGACGCAACGTCAAGTTTGCCAGACGCAACGTCGTCTTTAAAAAGACGCACTCCCGTGAATGCTGAGCTTTTAGGGAAAAAACTCTTTTAGCGTGCTGATTAGCACACAGAGGGAGATTGTCATCTGCAACACAAACAGGGGTAGTGCAGCCTGATGTGTGCAGTCCATCTAGACACGGGAAGAACCACCACCGCTGTAGAGCCGTCCGCCAGCACGAGAGTCTTCCGAAGAGCGTGCTGATTTACTCGTTGAATTCACTCGTCAGCAGAAGTCAGGAGCAGAAACGATGTAACCGCTCGGCTCCGAAGCGGAAAAGCTGAATATGCGCTGCACCTGCTGCCAATACTTATACTCACGCTGTGATCAGCGGCAGCTGGATGCAATAATCGCATGCAATGTGCATTGGCTCGTTTAGTAATTTACACTCGAAGTAAAGGAGTTTCTAAATCAGAACTGCTGTTTTCTAAAAGATCTGATTCTTTTTTGGAAACAGTTCTCGCACATGCATTCATATCCTACTGAAATACAAAGTTTCCTGCTTTCATTGTCACCAGGACAGCACTACTGAATTTACAGTGTGAAACAAACAGTATCAGAGTTGTCTGATTACTGGATGAATGATAATAAGCCGGTTGTGTTAAGCGAATCAAAAGCATACATGGCATTGAGTGTTGTCTGACTCCTGAACAAATCACTTTTATGAGCTGGTTCTTTTCAATGAATCAAGTAGCCCTATGTAGAGTGCAACCAGTTTAGATTGACTCCTAAACAAATGATTCTTATGAGTTTGTTCTTTTCTGTGAAACAAGCATGTAGAGTGCAAACAATGTACATCGACTCCAGAACTAATGAGTTGGTTCTTGTTAGTGAATCAAACAATACTTCTTAAATAAATGTAGTTAGTGACTGCTTGTTCAAACATCCAAATTATGTCAGTAGTATCATTTTTTCAGTAGTATTTAAAAAAAACGGTTTAAATAAGCACATTTTTGTTTTACTATTAATGTTTAATAAGGCCAGATATTGGATTGCATTTATTATTGCATTTATGCTGCCTTTAGAATAATCTGTGTAAACATCTTCTGCAATAATTTGTGACTAAGTATTTTTTCATTATTTAAATTATATTTTTTACATGGGAATTACATTCCTTTTTTCCAAATATTTATTCCTTAAATATGCTAAAATTACAAATGGATTTCTTAAGGCACCAGAATCGTTAAGGGGCCATTCACACAGAACATATTTTGCTCGGAATGGGGAGGAAATACAAAGCCTTGAGATGCGTTTTTTAAAAGTTGAACTAATTCTAATTTGAGCGCTGTGACAGTTAACAGTGGCATGCACAAGACAATGCAGGAGATGCAAGCACAATGGTCAAACATATCCATCTAGCACGTTTACATAGAAAAACTATTGAAAGTAGCATAGTGTAATTGAAAAACCTGTGAACGGCCCACAAGAATGTAACTGGAATCGTTACATTCTTTACAACTTCGATCCCTGTAGTCGTCCAAATCTCTAGTGAGTGTGTTTTAAAAATGCATGCTAGGTTATAGTATAAAAAGAGACAAAATGTACTCATTAAATAGCATTATAAAGTCTTCTCCACTTGTTTGTGACACAGTTTTATAAGTCACAACTCTGATTGAGCAACTACACCCACGCACTTCCCTTTTCATTCACTCCAGGAAGCCTCTCCACCATGTTTGTTTGGGTTACTGTAGAACCACGCAGCCACATGACCTGAGGTCAGATTTAATCTCCGACTCTGATCCACCCAAGTCTTGCCCAAAATAGAGTCTAATAGAATTTGCATTCTGCCCAGACTCTGCTGTAAGGGTCAGTGGTGCTGGATGCAGTGAACTGAACACTCCCTTCTGGCCTGGACATTTGACAGTGCTTAGAATTTGCATTGGGATACTATTGTGATCTAGATTCGTGCTATTGCACGAGGGGGAGGGACATTCACACACGGCAGAGATCAATAGACCTATTATTCTCGTGGCTGCTTGCTCCACTGGCTAACGTCTCAGATGTTGGATAAATTCAGATTACAGGAAAAAACTGAATGCAGCTGTCTGGTCTGAACTGTTGTGTTGTAAACTGATTTTAAAGTTTGCATACAAGTATTTGCATGAAGTTGAGTGGCTCCTTAACCCCAGCGATGAACAATCAATGAAAGATGCTCCTGTGAGGTGACATTGCTGCTTTAAAATTCAGGCCGTCTTGTGACATTTTTGTCAGTAAAGCACTGATTCTGTTTTGTCAGGTTTGGTTTCTAACTTGTCCCTTTTCTCTGTTTCCTCCTCTTCCTCTTGCATCACTCTGTTGGTTCATAAATCAGTGCGATTCAGCTCAGTCTGTTCAGTGCATTGTATTCTTTTTTTATCATGCCTGTTTTCTGGATTGACTAGAAGAAGACAGACGTATATCATATAGGCATATAATACCATTGAAAGGTTTGGGGTCGGTGAGATTTTTTATGTTGTTAAAAGCTTAGTCTATAATGCTCATCACAGCTGCATTTATTTGATCAAAAATACAGTAAAAGTGTAATAACTTGTTTTTAAATATAATCACTCCATAAATCATTCTAATTCACTGATTTGCTACTTAAGAAACTTATTTTTTAAATGTTGAGAACAGTTGTGCTGCTTAATATTTTTGTGGAAACCATAAGACTTCTTAAAATATAAATATTTTGTATCAATGCAAAAGCCTGTACTGCCAAAAAATTATACTGACCTCGAACTGATGATTTATGTGATAAATACCTGTGATATATATACACACACACACACACACACACACACACTTCACTTTATACTGACCACGATATTTTCTACTAACTATTCCATTGTTACACTTTTAAACATGATTTACCCCTTGTGGGGACTGCAAATCAGAATAATAGAAGTATGGAAATTATTTAGTGATTGTTTATTTGTATTTGATAGTGAAAATTTTGTCATCTCTTCCTCACCCATGTGTCATTACAATAATTGCATGAAAAATAGTAATTATTAATTTATATAAATATCTGAATAAAAATATAACAGGTTTGGAATGAAATAAAGGTGAGTAAATGTTGAAAGAATTTTTATATTATGCCATGGCTGTTGTGCTGCCCTGTAATGAGCACTATAACTTGCAACCCATTTATTATAATAAGTTCCAAACCAAATCCTCTCCCCTCTGCCATTCTTTCTTCTTAGACACGGTGCAGCTGTGGACCTCTTCACCTCAGCCTGGCACTCGAGGTCTGCACCCCTGCATGACGAACAATGGAGGTATTAGAAGGCCCTGTTAAGCTGCAGCCCTCTTCAAACAGGCAGCCAGCATGGTACCAGATCCAAGCCCTCAGCAGCTGTGCTAACCCCCATTCACTACACTGACAGAAATCCCTGCTCTCCATCCCAAAGACTGCTTAATGCAGGGCTCTCTCAAGTGAAAAGAGTGTTTCTTATGTCTTTATTATCTCAGAAAAAGGACACACAGATTATTTTTGTGCCAGAACACTCAGTTGCCAAAGGCAAGCAGTCTCTCATTTTTTTAAAGGGAATCAAAGAGAGAAAGGTGTTTTATAACAAGCCTGTAGCAGAGCGAGCAGGTCTTGCAGCCCGAAACGTCTTATGTTTCACTGCTTCTTTTCCTGGTATCTGACGCTGGGCTGCCCAGCCTCCATGGTAATTAGACTGAAAATCCTCCAGTCCCGGGCCCCTGCATAAAACTCTCTTTGATGGGTAACTTGATTTCCTCAACATTTTTTTTTTTTGGGGGCTAAGTTGGCTTATACCCATATAAGGTGGTCATCACCACCTTATTCCTTATTGGATTTTGACCTATTGTACCAACACACTTTCGACACTGTGCTGGTACACAGAAACCAATAGGCATGCTCCATAAATCATCGCCCACATCCCTCTAGAGGAGAGTGGAAAAATAAAATAGCAGGCAGGACTGTAGCCTGTAGGGAGGAGGCACAACTGGGATGCATTCTGCCTAAGAACAGGGGATATTAAATACATAGCAGCAGCTTGAAGTGTTCAGATACATAGAGGAAAGGTGCATGTGTTGCAATTGATTGGTACAAGTTATAACTGCATTACATTGATCTTACTCAATATTATTATACAGAATCCCTGATATAGATGGCATGCACTGTGAAACAGGAAAAAAATACACTTTCAGATATAGTTTAAAAAAGTGTCTAGACTAAAAAAATATTATATCATATATAAAATAAATTACAGATGTACTTTTAAATTCTAAAAATATTATTATTTTTGTAAGTATTACTTTGCCATATGGGTATTTTTGACTTCTATATATGTATATTTATATTGGCCAGAGTTTTATACAAATATAATAATTTATTTCAGTAATTAAACTCAAATTGTGAAACTTGTGTTTAAATAAATTCTGCACACAGACTGAAATATTTGTATATCACATACACAGTCTCAATCTGAAGTAGGTATTTTTAACATTATTGGGAAGAAGCTGTTCCAAGTGCTGTATCCAAGCATGACAGAAAGTTGAGTGGAAGGAAAAAGTGTGGAAGAAAAAGATGCACAACCAACCGAGAGAACCGCAGCCTTATGAGGATTGTCAAGCAAAATCGATTCAAGAATTTGGGTGAACTTCACAAGGAATGGACTGAGGCTGGGGTCAAGGAATTTGGCTACAGTTGTCGTCAGAGGCGTCTTACCTGGGCTAAGGAGAAGAAGAACTGGACTGTTGCCCAGTGGTCCAAAGTCCTCTTTTCAGATGAGAGCAAGTTTTGTATTTAATTTGGAAACCAAGGTCCTAGAGTCTGGAGGAAGGGTGGAGAAGCTCATAGCCCAAGTTGCTTGAAGTCCAGTGTTAAGTTTCCACAGTCTGTGATGATTTGGGGTGCAATGTCATCTGCTGGTGTTGGTATATTGTGTTTTTTGAAAACCAAAGTCACTGCACCCTTTTACCAAGAAAGTTTGGGCACTTCATGCTTCCTTCTGCTGACCAGCTTTTTAAAGATGCTGATTTCATTTTCCAGCAGGATTTGGCACCTGCCCACACTGCCAAAACACCAAAAGATGGTTAAATGACCATGGTGTTGGTGTGCTTGACTGGCCAGCAAACTCACCAGACCCGAACAAGAGGAAAATCAACAGGAAAATGAGAAACAAGAGACCAAAAAATGCAGATGAGACGAAGGACACTGTCAAAGAAACCTGGGCTTCCATACCACCTCAGCAGTGCCACAAACTGATCACCTCCATGCCACGCCGAATTGAGGCAGTAATTAAAGCAAAAGGAGCCCCTACCAAGTATTGAATACATATGCAATAAATTAACATACTTTCCAGAAGGCCAACAATTCACTAAAAAAAAATTATTGGTCTTATTATAATTTGTTGAGATAGTGAATTGGTGGGTTTTTGTTAAATGTGAGCCAAAATCATCACAATTAAAAGAACCAAAGACTTAAACTACTTCAGTCTGTGTGCATTGAATTTATTTAATACACGAGTTTCACAATTTGAGTTGAATTACTGAAATAAATGAACTTTTCAACGACATTCTAATTTATTGAGATGTACCTCTATATATATATACACACACTTACTGACCACTTTATTAGGTAGGCTACACCTTGCTTGTACCGGGTTGGACCCCCTTTTGCCTTCAGAACTGCATTAATTCTTCATGGCATAGATTCAACAAGGTGTTGGAAACATTCCTCAGAGCTTCTAAGTACGTCTGACGTTTTTCTTTAAAATTAGCATTTCTTTCTGGCTACTATATACTGTAGGTTTCAATGTAAGTACTGGTACGTCTGAATGGGTTGAAGTGAAAGTACTTGATTAACATATACTATGTGTGGAGAGCATTCACTCCGTATCGTTATCTAATTTTTGACCAAGATGGCTTTTAGAGGCTTTTGCATTGGAACTCTTCATATATATATAGTTAGTAAATAGGAGAAATTATCTTGCATAATTCATTGTCCAGTCAATTAATTATTCATGCTCATTTTTCCTGTTTTTACTTTTCCATCATCTAATGCTTGCTCAAAGTTAATCTTACAATTTAAACACTGCTAAATATGATCTTTAGAAAATCTCAAATAACATGCTCAAGGTTCAAGGTTCTTTTATTTGTCACATACTCAATTATACAGGATATAATCAGTAGTGAAATGTAAATCAGGACAGGTCCGCTCAATGGAAAGTGCAAAAAAAAATGAAACATAACACAAGAGAATATATATAAATATAGGTAAAAATAAAATAAAAATAATAAGAAAAAAATAAGGAGTAAAATGTGAAATAAAATAAAATGTGCAATACAGTATACTGTGGACTTAATAAATAATAATAGAAACAGGGATGTGCAAGAAGAATGTGCAAACAGGTTGTACCGGGTATATACATATAGCAGCAATGTGGATGATGGAGAATAATGAATGTTTTACAGTTTATTAAATTGAGTCCTGTAAATGTTATTTGACCGAGTTTGAGTTTAGGAGCTTGAGTTTTGAGAAGCTCCTCCTCAGTCTCTCAGTTTTTGCCATCATGCTCCGGAAGCGCTTGCCAGATGGCAGTAAAATGAAGAGACGGTTATCAGGGTGATTTGAGTCCTTGATGATTTTAGCAGCTCTGCTTTTGCAGCGTTTGAGGTAGATGTCCTGCAGAGAGGGGAGAGTAGACCCTGAGATGTGCTCAGCTAAGCGCACGACTCTCTGCAGAGCTTTGCAGTCCTGATTTGTGGCGTTACTATACCACACTGAGATGCACTGAGTCAGTACACTTTCTATGGCCCCTGAATAGAAAGTTTTCAGGATAGCTGGTGAGACCCTGAATTTCCTCAGCTGTCGCAGATGGTACAGTCTTTGCCTGGCTTTCTTGACCTGTGTTTGAATGTGTGCAGTCCAAGTCAGGTCCTCCGAGATGTTTACACCGAGGTACTTGAAGCTGCCCACAGGGGTCCCACCGATCATAAGAGGAGTGTAGGGCCGCTACTGTCTCTTCCTGAAGTCCACAATCAGCTCTTTAGTTTTGCTCACGTTCAGAGAGAGACAGTTGTCCTGGCACCATGATGTAAGTGGTTATAATGCACCATGCTGTGCATTATAATTTGTGTGTTGCCTAAATTCACTTTATCATTTAAAATGATTGATCTTAGTTTACATTTACATTTATGCCTTTGGCAGACACTTTTATTCAAACTTACATGGCATTCTAGGTATACATTTACTTTTTATCAGTTCTTCCTTTCCATGAGAATCAAACCCTTGACATTGGCGATGCTATCGTTATATTTTAGTTTTTAGCAAACAGATTCCAATTCCAAAAATAAGCAGAGAATCTCAGACATGTGGCTGAGAAATCCCTTTCATATAACGGTCGACATTCCAGTGTAGAAACCTTACCAGTCATTTCATTTTAGCTTTCTGCAGCTCGCTGGGGCAAGAAGGATGTTTGAGCCCAGCATGACATGGCATGTATGAATGATTTTTATTGGGACAGGTTTTAGGCAGTGGGCCCAGCAGACGGTTAATGGTTTAGCATACACAAAAATGCTTTTGAATATTGTCGAACCGCTGCTCTCATCAGCCGCTGAAGGAGTTCACCTTGAAAAGATCCCCTCTCGGTTGTGCCTTCCCTCAATTTCAGCTATCAAAACTGAGTGGCTGCCACGAGAAAAGCACAACTCTTTTTCGCTTTTTAATCTGAACTTCCAAACAACCGAGACGTGATCGACAAGGGCTCTTCTGCCTTTTCATCTTCAAAGGCATGCTATTAATAATCTCCATAAATAATAACAGGTTGCCAGGAGTATGACGTGGATGAGAATGTCACAGTATCTGCCCCCGAACCCTTTGTCTGTCTCATCGGGCACGGCGTATAAAGCCTGCACTCATTACTAAACTGCCCATAGAGAAAATATAATAGTATCCATCCAGTTATGCAGTACATTTTCATTGCCTTCATTATATATCTTAAAAAACACATTTACATGAATGTGGAGGTGAATTTTATGTTGTTGCCATGGTTAAGATATTCTAAAATGAAAAGGAAGTTATTGACACATGTTTTTCCCTTTCTCCAATGAAAACGTTTTGAAAGGGAAGGTGCCGCATAACAGGAATAACCTAATGATAGTTTTACTAATAGAGAGGTCTTGAGTGGAATTAGTCACATGACTAATCAACGATTCTTCCAAGAAAATGATTTAAAGTAGGGTTCATGCGTACTGGAGAAAACTGATCTCCAGGAATAGTCTTTCTAGGAATGTCACTGTTGAGTCATGCTACTTTTTCTTCATCTCAAGCCATTTCTTTTGCATCTCTCCTTCTGCCCCACTTTACTGGGTCTGTCACTGCATTCAGTTGAGTGTAGTTTCTGGCTCTGTTCATCTCCAGTGTGATAAATTAAGAAACTGTGTCCAAGTTGCCTCTTTGCAATTAATTGGCACTAATAGATTTGTGGATAATATTAGTCACCATTCTATCTCTCTAACTACCTCTCACATTCTACCCTCTTCAGAAAAAAATAAAGCACTCCCCTCCCTTCTTTCTTTCAGTGCACATGAAAAATGTACACATGTGAGTGTAGATGACCTGGGGAAATTACTGGTGTGCTTCACATGGACATGCAAGATCCTCATCTATCTCTTCTCCTCCGCTTTTAGACACTTAATCTGTCATCATGTCAGTTTTTTTTCTCTCATAGAAAGATTGCTTGACACAAAGCAGATTTTACTAGTGTAAGATCAGATATATGGGATGAAATGATAGCTTAACATATTGTGGTGCAGGGCCGTCACCACAACAACCACAATGACATACTGCTCGGTGAATTTGAGCTGATGTCACAAAGTACTTTTGGTTTCCAGCATTGACATCTCAGAATACTGTTTTTTTTTATTAAAAATATAGTTAATACTGTATGTAATGAAATTTGTAAATGTAATTTAAAAACAATTTTATATATTTTATTTTTCATAAAATCTGTTTTTCTTTTTTACACTTAATTTTGTTTTTTATATATTTTATAAAATGTAAATCGTAATGATTAATTAAGTTATTTTTGTAAATGTAACAATGAAATCAATTATATGTATTTTATATTTCATATATTTTTAAGTAATAACAGAAATAATTTAATTTTAAGAATTTATTATTTAATATGCAAAGTGAAATTTGTTAATAACAGTAGCAGTTTTTATGTATTTTATATATGGTTTATATTTTTGATAACATATTAATAATTACATTTAAATTATTTATATAAAATTTGTGAATGTAACATTAAAGGCTACTTTTATATTTAATATAATTTGTATTTGTTTCAAATGTATATCATTACATTTAAATAATTTAAAGGATTAGTTCACTTTCAAATTAAAATTTCCTGATAATTTACTCATCCCCATGTCATCCAAGATGTTTATGTATTTCTTTCTTCTGTCGAAAAGAAATTAAGGTTTTTGATGAAAACATTCCACAAATTATCTCCATATAGTGTACTTCCATGGACTCCAAACGGTTGAAGGTCAAATGTACAGTTTTAGTGCAGCTTCAAAGGGCTATAAATGATACCAAACGATGAATAAGGATTATCTAGCAAAACGATCGGTCATTTAAAAAAAGACAAATTAAACACAAATGCTCGCCTTGCTCTGTTCTGCGATACGCGTTCGTGACTTCACGAAATACGTTGAAAAGGTCACGCTTGAGAGGTTTGTGTCGCCGCAGCAGTGTCCTCCATCTGCCTAATTTCTTCATCTGTGTATTCCGGCTCAAAAACTCCATCTCATCTTCTCCTCCGAGTTCAAAATCATCCGACATCGTCGTTTTACCTTGTAAACTCGTTGAGTTGTAACTCCTTTTTTTTAAACGCGTTTGACTTAATATTTGCACGTTCAACTTGTAAACACTGACTCTGTACTTCCGCCTACGTCAACGTGATCTTTTCAACGTAATTACGTATTACGTGAAGCGCGCATCACAGAACAGAGCAAGGCAAGCTTTTTTTGTTTATAAAGCATATACTTTTTTTTTTTTAAATGACTGATCGTTTCGCTAGATAAGACCCTTATTCATCGTTTGGTATCGTTTATAGCCCTTTGAAGCTGCATTGAAACTTTAATTTTGACCTTCAACCGTTTGGAGTCCATTGAAGTTCAGTATATGGAGAAAATTCCTGGAATGTTTTCATCGAAAACCTTATTTTCTTTTCAACTGAAGAAAGACATACATAAACATCTTGGATGACATGGGGGTAAATTATCAGGAAATTTAATTTGAAAGTGAACTAATCCTTTAACTTAAAATATATTATACAGTGACATTAGTAAATATAACAAAAGCAGTTTTGTTGGGCCTATATATTTTTTATATTTTTATAAAAAACTTTACTTACATTTAAATAATTTTGTTTTAAATACCTTAAAATATATAATATATAGTGAAATGTAAATAATTATATTTAAATAAAACATATGTTTCATTTATAGTTAAATTTGTAAATGTAACATGAACACACACAACACACACACACACACACACACACACACACACACACACACACACACACACACACACACACACACACACACACACACACACACACACACACACACAAAGTTAAACTAAACTGTAGACATTTACAGGCCTAAATGCTACAGGGCAAGACCAGAGACATCTAGGCCCCGTTTACACTTATTTTTCACACCATTATCAGGTGAGCCATTCACAAGTCATCAGGTGAGACAGACCGTTCACACCTGGTATTACCATGTGACTCAAAAGCATCTCCTGTGACCACTTGTGATCAGACTTCATCAAGGGAATTTCATGAGCGCATACATCACGTGCTATGTCAGTGTGCTAAAACAAGTTGATAAAACACAAAATGCCAGCCCAAAAATTTTGGACCTCGTTTTACCACTGTCCACCGATCAGATCACCCAAGACGGATGTTAATGCAGGTCCAGGAGAGCTTCAGGAGTCTTCAGCGTGCCTAATCAGAGTCAATGTGCCCACCCCCCAAATGTAATGGGCTAGATTAATCCCTGCCTCTCTACCTGTACTGAGGGGTAGCAGGGGCTTTGCCTTATAATAGCGGCCATCCATCATCGATGTGTGTGCTTTGTGTCAATAGATGTGAGGGAATAACTACTATCTTCACACCTAAGATAACGCTGAGAGCACTGTGGGAAAAAAAAACATGTTTCTTAAATGTTCTGAGAGGAATAAAGACATATTGAACAGCCTCAAAATAGAAGGAAAGCACAGGTTAAGAGTGGATGCGGGTTGTATGAATGCGCAGTATTTTATTGCCTATTCCATGTCTTGTGTTTCTGAAAATGAAAAGGAGGATTATTTTGCTGAGAATTGAATGCACTTCAGAAAAAATACAGAGTAAGCAGTACAGAACAACTGGGGCCAATTTAGCTTCCAGAAAGGCTTTTTCCGTTTAAGAACATCTGTTACAAAGGTATATTGAAAAATGCTGTTTTTTTAAATACTAGGAAACAGGAAATGAGATTAAGGGCCTTCTAAATATAAGTTGTATAAATATAAGATCTTAGCTCTTCCACAACATCTAAGGTTTCAGGGAAAGTGGGCTGTGTTGTTCTAGAAATACTTGATATTCTGAGCAAATGCTTGGAACTATATACAGTATTTCATTTCGTGACATTGACTTGCTATGTCATTCTGGCAGAACCTCCTTTCCTCATAAATAAATGTGTGGCTGTTGAGATTATGTGATAAGACAGAATGACTGACATTTGTAGAATATAGAGGGGGAAGACACTTAAAAGGCAAAGGAAGATCTTTGATATGGTGTGGTGGAAAATAGCGATCTATATGTGCATATTTTAAGGTCATGCATATAATATATATCACCAGACTTATATTCATATTACTTTATCTGGAAATGCCAAACAAACTATTATTTAATTATAATTGGGGAAGTAACAAATGCTAATTTAATTTGGTCTGGAGGATATACATGATTGAGAATGTCTGAATGAAATGTACTTTTATTCTGAAGGTAGCGGGGATGACACAATTGTATTTCTTCTTGCTGTCAACATTGCTTTTTACATAAGTTCTTCAAACCTGTCTGTGAGGTTGCATGAGATGAACAAAAACACTAGAGTTTAAAATTTTGAGGTCAAGTAAGATGTTTTTTATGTTTTTGAAAGAAATGTCTTAATGCTGCGTTTATTGAACAAAAATATACCAAACAGCAGTACTGTGAAATATTATTGCAATTTAAAATTTAACAGTTTTAGAATTTTTGTAAAATGTAATTTATTTTTGTGATGACAAATCTGAATTTTAACAGTATTACTCCAGTCTTGAGCATCACATGATCCTTCAGAAATCATTCTATGATGGTTTGGTGCTCAAAAAAAAATCTTATTATTATTGAATATTGAAAACATATTTTTTGGGGGAAACTGCGATGCACTTTTTTCAAAAGATCAAAAGAACAGCATTTATTTGAAATATAATTATTTTTTAAATTATAAATGTCTTTAATGTCATTTCAGATCAGGTGAATAAAATGATCTTACTGACCCTAAACTTTCAAACAGTATTGTAAAGATTCAGTCATTTTATGTACACTTAAAAATCGTTGACATTATGTTGGGTAGATGTGCAGCAGAAAAAATATTGTGATTTCAGCTAAATCCCATAAAAAGTAGAGCAAAGAGCACCTCAGTGTAATGAATTCTCTTTGCTTGGCTAGGTTTGCAGCAGGCAGCCTCTCAGCACCTCAGAGCTGTGTCTCAGTCAGGTTCATCAGGTTCGTTTCAGGCTCATTAGGGCCAGTTGATGGGTGCATGGCTCTTTGGGCGTAGGTGTTGAATGTAGAGGTGCCTGTATAGAAAGAGAACTGCACACTCACACAGAGCATCTCACAGAATGATGTGTACTTGACTAGGACTGTAAGGGACTCTGAGGACACGAGGTCTTTTCTATGTATAAAAATGATGACCAATGATGCGTAGTTTAGTGGTTATAAGCTATGACCCTTTTAGACCTGATTATTATTATTTATTTTTTAAAGGTAATTGCTTTTTATCTCACAACTCTGTTCCTGTGGCTCAGTGGTAGAGCATTGTGTTAGGAGCGCAAAAAAAGGTTGTGGGTTCAATTCCCAGGGAACACACAAAAAAACGTATAGCCTGAATACGTCGCTTTGGATAAAAGCGTCTGCTAAATGTAACTCTGAGCTTAAATCTGACTTTATATCTAACAGTTCTGAGCTTGTCTCTGAAAATTGTATATATAATTGAAAAAAACCTGCGTTATTAATCCTTTTTATCTTTTTTATCACAAAAATCTAACCTTTAATTGAACTAAAACAATTTAAAATATCATTATTAAATACATGTTTTTCCTCAAATACACGTTGGACACAATTATTGGTACCCCTAGAAATTCTTATAAGTAAAATATCTCTGAAGTATATTCCCATTCATATTTACAATTTTGAGCTCTACAGTGTGATTATTAACATGAAATTATCAGGCCATGGCTTCCTGTTTCACAGAAATATAAGTAGGAGGGAAAGCAAAGCCCAAATTCAATTCAATTTTCCATCACAATGAGAAAAACAAAGAATATATTTTTGATGTGCAGCAAAAGATAATTGAGCTTCACAAATTAGTGAAGTGGCTTTAAGAAAAGAGCTAGAGCAGTGAAAATTCCCTTTCCACCATCAAGGCAATAATTAAGAATTTCAAATCAACAGAAAATGTTGTCCAAAAACAATTTCCAGCATATTCAGTTATCAGACACGACTGGAACTTCAAATGGGACTGGCTTCTATGGTCAGATTAAACTAAAAAATGAGTTTTTAACAGCAAACACTCAAGATGGGTTTGGAAAACACCGGGATAAAAAGTACCCCATGTGTATAATGAAATATACTGCTGTATTTTTGATGTTGTTAGCCTATATTTCTGCTGGAGGTCCTGGACATCTTGTTTAGACACATGGCATCATGGATTCTATCAAATACCAACAGATACAAAATCAACAAATGACTGATTCTGTTAGAAATCTTATAATGGGCCATGTTTGGATCTTCCAACCGTACAATAATCCAAACACAAACCTCAAAAACAACACAAAATTGGGTCACTGGGCACTAAACCAAGCTTCTGCTATGGCCATTCCAGTCCTCTGACCTGAACCCTGTAGAAAATGAGTGAGATGAACTGAAGAGAAGAAGCACCGTCATGGAGCTGGGAATCTAAATGGTCTGGAGTGATTCTGGATGAAGGAATTGTCTCTGATCTCTTGTCAGGTGTTCTCTAACCTCATCAGGCATTATAGGAGAACAATTAGAGCTTTTAATCTGGCAAATAGAGGTTTCAAAAAGTATTGAATAAAAGGGTGCCGTTAATTGTGGCCAATATGTATTAGAGAAAAACATTTATTCCATAGTGATATTTACTCCCATTTTAAATTCTTATTATCCAATGAAAGGTTAGATTATTTTGTGAATTTTTTTAAATGAAAGATCAAAAGGATTAACAATGCAGATTCATTTTCACAGCATTCTTTGATCATATTTACCAAGGGTGCAATAATTCTGACCACGACTATATATATAGCAAATTCACATTTATTCTAGCTTAACACTGAAAACAGTTTGCTGTAAAAAAAACTATTTTCTCTTAGACATTGCTAGTAAATTCTATAAATAATTACAGAGAAACAGCAAGTAACACATTCTATTAAACTTTATTTATTTATTATTAGTGAAATGTACTCAAATACTCTTTGTTTTATTTAATTCAAAAAATATTTTTCCAGTGTATTTTGGTTTGTTATGTCCACTTTCAATGATCCAAACAAATCCTTATCTTTAAAATCAACTCTTGCAATATATTTTTTTATAATTAAATATCACATTATGCATACAAAACAGTGTGTAAGTGCAATTCTTGTCAACTTTAAAGTAAAACATGTTTAGAAATCAGCAGACAGCAGTGATAGTTGTGTGTATAATTAAGTGTGAAATTCACATCACTTTAAGACTGCATTTATGTGCTGCTTTGTAATCGAAAAGGGCTTTGTAATCATCGCATTATTCACTCCAACAGCCATGGGGAGCACGACTCCCTTGGTGTTTTTTAAAAAACGCAAGGAAAGAGCTCTTCACATTTCACTCCAATTTTGTTAAATACCGTGTTTAAACGGCAATACCCTCCCCATCCCCTCGTACTCATTCGTGTGGCATCTCACAATTCATTAAACGGCGAGGGAGTGTGAGTGCTCTTAATGGATGTTGACGTGGTGCCTCAGATAAAGTGCAAGCTGTGGATCTTGTTACATGCAGGTTGTTCTGAATAAGCCCACCTGCAACCTCAACTTTAGCCTTTCAGTGTTTGTCATGCTCAGGCTCAGCGCACCTCTCTCCCGCCGCACCAGGTAATTAACTGGAATGTCAACATGAGATGAACTGCTGTAAAATAATAGTTTATTTTATCCAGGAGTCGTGATCATTATCTTTGTATTTTTTTTCTTTCCCTACCAATCTCCAGCACTGTCATCCACCCCTCAACCCCAGCCCCTCCTCACCATTGTCTTGTTTGTTCACAATTGATGACATCCTCTACTTACCTTTAAATTAGTCTGCCCTCAGGATGACGTGTTCTGAAGAGGCTTGCCGAAGAAAGGAGAACTTCAATTTTCAAGTAGCTGTGAGCAGTTTGCGAGTAAACTCGTGACAGCTACTAATTCAGGGGTTTTTGGTAACAGCTGAAGTTTCAAGGCTGCACTGTAAAATTTCACAGAAATAAATATCGAGTGTTAAGGAGGAAATCTTTTCTCAACTACCTGAAACCTTGTTTGAGCTGAACTTCTCTTAAAGGAATAGTTCAACTTATGTCGTTCCAAACCTGTCTGACTTTCTTTATTTCGTGTAACACAGAAGGCATTCTTTTTCATGCAATAACAATGAATGGGGACTGAAGACTTTAAGCTTCAAAACAGCACCTGAAAGTATCATAAAAAAAGTAATTTTGACTCATGCATGATATTCCAGGTCATCTGAAGCTCTGTGAAATCTTCATGTAAGAAATGGAGTGGAATTAAAATCATTATTCACTAATCTTACTAACTAATTATTCAAAGACTTATAAGACCAGTCGGTTTCTTGCGTATACTTATGTATGTATTTTATTTATGAATTAAGAACTTAATTATTTGATATTTTAAAGGTGGGACGCTGCAGGTGAATAGAGTAAAAAAGTAACTAATGGTTATAGCCAATTATCGAATTTTTGGTATCTCATTTTTGTCATTCCATAATTCAGAAAATACTTAGAACAGACCGAAAACAAACTCATTTTAAGAAAACGGCCTTTACAAATATGTATTGTAATTGAAATCTATTGACACAAATAGATAGAGTGCTATAAATAAATACTAAACAGTGTCTTTTGAAGGTTTTCTTTCCATTAGTCTGAAAAAACACAATGAAAAAACAAAAAGCTCAAAATCTCAGACTAGACAGGTGCATGAAAAACAGTGTTTTTGCCTGCAGTGTTTCCCCTTAATCTAAACTGTGATCAATGGGAAAGTACTTAATAAGAATTAATCAACAAAATTTTGTATTTTTTTCTAATTGTGTTTAGTTGTTTCCCCACTGAAAAAAACATTGGTGTAGAAACAATTTCCAAATAAAAATGTCCAATTAAAAAATGGCAACGATCTGACATGAATGATTCATGGATGTGAATAAGGACTTCAAATAACTAAACTAAATTTTGGTCTTTTCCTTAATCAAATTAAGGCACAAGTCATATAGACACCTTTAATGGTGCTTTTGTGTTATTTTTAAAGCTTGAAAGCTCCAGGCCCTGTGCACTGTAATTGCAAGGCAAACAGTCTTAGAAACGTCTCCTTTTGTGTTCCACAGAACCAATGATGACAAGAATGTAATTTTTGAGTGAACTGTTCCTTTAGAGTAATTGCATGCTCAACACCATGGGAAAGCATCTCAGCTCTTGTTGCTCTAACATTGGCTGCTCAGTTATAAGCAAGATTGTACTTCTGATTCTGACAAAGACCTGGACTGATTCCAGCCCTTATAAATCTGTAAAACTAGGTCAGACATTCTCTCCACACAATTTAACGGTACAGTTCAGGTAGTGGTTTGGATTTAATAAAACGCCCGAGGCACAAAACAAAATGATCAGCAAGAGTATGTTTATTATTTATAAACCTTACCCATTTTTGTAGCAAGATAATAAAGCAACATTGTCTGATTGATGCCTTTCATCTTGCCCTTTGCCACCACATATGCATGAGGCCTGTAGCTATGACATGAAATCGGCTCCAGTAATCGATAGTTTGAAAAGGGCACATACACACGTACAGAAATCTATGTCCACCCTGCACCTTGTCGAGCCTTCCTGTGGTGTCAAGAAAGAAAAAAAACTCTCCCTCAGGCAGTGCAATCCATCAACACAGGGCCTGGCCTTCAGACTAAACACACTCTCATTATAGTGGGTCAGGGCCCCACGAGAACCTCTGAATACATGTTTACTATTACTGCAAAAAAACAGCAAGCAAGTGCACCGTACATACCAGTGCTCAGTTTTGTGCTGCTGCTTTTAGAGATGGTTCATCAACGGCCCAACAGCCAACTAGTTGATTAGTCAGCTCGAGTAGTTTATTTAGATTTCCCTTGTATACGTGTTTTGTAGTTTTGGTAATTTAATTAACACACTGACATGTTTTTAAAAAACACATCTGCATTCTGTTCCGATTCAGTGCACACAGTCAAGCTGTTTTTTAATGCAAAAACACATTTTGTGTGTTTAAAACCAGTCCATTTATGCAGCTGACCCTATAAAGCCTACTGTAACTTAATATAATTCTACAAATTATCCAGGTGCACATGTCTTTTTAGTAACATAAGAATAGCTTTCATATTGTTAATATTTCAAGATGAACAGACTGAAGCAACTTAAGTTTACTTGATTATCCATAAATCATTTATTAGGAAAACATGTTAAAACTTGAGTATTAAATGTGAAACATCAGGATTTTGAGGAACATTTATTTATACATCCCTCAATATCATTGTATTGCATTGTATTATAAATATGTTTTGCCCTCCACAATGATCTTGATTTGATCAATGATTTGATCTTAAAATTAAGCACTTAAATTCGTCTTTCTAAGACATAATATTAGGAGTTATAGGGAGTGACAATTTATATTTATATCCATTTTATGTAAGCAGTCTGCTATAGTATTATATAAAAAAATAACAGCAGTTAAAAAATGATTAGTTTCATCTTCAATTTTGGCCATAAATATCAGCAACTGCACTAAAATGCATGTTTTGCTTAGCTTGGGCCTCTGAATAAAAGTGAGGTGTTTTTCCTCCTCGAGCATGAGCGCCATATCATATGTATCATATTATATGAGCCATAAAAGCCTTATCAAATTTGATATGAGTACTTTTTTGTAATGTATTATAATTTATATATATCCAGGTGGATGCTGCACATTGGTGGTGGTTGAGGAGATTCCCCCTTCTATGTAAAGCGCTTTAAGTACCCAGAAAAGCGCTACATAAATGCTATAACAAATTATTATTATTTTTATATTATTATTGTATGTAAGTCAAATAATCTGTTCCCAAAACAAAACAGAAAATATATATTCTGACTATTATTTTATATGTCGGCCTTTATCGGGTTAAAACTGACTAGTTGCCTTCTCTTTCAGGTGACCCACCAATATTTGACTTTGAGCACATGTAGTTTTGCACATTCTTTGCTTGTTTATGCATTATTATAAAACAAGTTTTGGGAGACGACTGATGCCAACTGCTTGGTTTTATGCTGCTCGACAATACAACACCATAAACATGCAGGTTTTAACATAAAATGAGTTGGTTACTTTTTCAAAGTCAATAGTACTGTAAATTGAGAATTGTAAATTGTTTTTGGCATTTATCTCAGTACTTTTGTAATTTTGACATGGAGGCACTGAAGAGAGTGATGTGAAATCCTGTAAGTAACTTCAACAGCCTCCTCCAATTCACATAGAGATGTTTTTGTAAGAATACGAGAACAAGGTGATGGTGTTGGACTGTAATCTGCCATTGCATTTGCCTCACTGGCAACGTCTAACGCAAGCACACACCAGCGTGTTAAGTATTCTCTGTTTATCTTCTCGTGAAGTCACTCCTGTCTGCCAAGCATCAGACCTTGAAAGCGAGGAGACATGGGGTCAATTGCATTACAGTATGTATTCCACTTCAGAGGCTCCTTATCTAACCCTGATAATAAAATCCTTTACTCTCCCAAATCACAGCGACAGTGGTATTTTCACTAGAGGATGGGGGAAAAATGTTTTGGAAACATAATTAGATCAAATATCATGCATGGTGAATTGAGGAAATGTCCATAAAATAAAGAGCAAAATGACAGAAAAAGGCTTCCTCTAGACATCTTTGAAAATAATTGAATACGATATTTTTGGTGTGCAGGCTACTGCTGTCTTCCATATCTTGTTAACAGATTGAAAGTAAAGACCTGTTTAGTTTCAAACTAAACAGAGATAATTGTTTAAGCAGGGGTTTCAAACTGGGGCCTGCAAGATTGCTGGAGTTCTGTGAAAAATATATTCTATTAATCTAGCATTAATGGTTGACAGACAAAATACACTGTTTACTTAAATATTGTATATACTGTAGTATCACACAATATTATGTATTATATTCATAGATTAATGGATACATGAAAATATATAGAAGGGGATTCCTTGAAAAGTCGTTTATTTGAGGGTATAATGGCATCAAAATATGAAAACTATGAGTTGGAAAGATTTTCCTGAAAGAAGTCTCTCACACTCACCAAGACTACACGTATTAATGAAAAATACATTAAAACATTGTGAAATATTATGCATATATCTATTTTAAAATATAGTATATTCCTGTGATGGTAAAGCTGAATTTAAAGCATCACTACTCCAGTCTTCAGTGTCACATAGGATCCTTCAGAAATCATTTTAATATGCTGATTTGGGGCTTATATAAATATTGGAAACAATTGGGCTGCTTAATGTTTTTGTTTAAACTGATATTTTTTCTGGATTGTTTGATGAATAGAACGATCAAAAGAGCAGCATTTATTTGAAACAGAAATATTTTGTAACATATAAATATTAAACATTTTAATATAAATATAAAAATTGTTTTCTGTAATTTTTATCAGTTTAATTAATAATTTCCGAATATAAGTATTCATTTATTTAAAAAAATAAATCATATTGACCCAGTATATTTAAATTAAATATTTCCAACCAACCTACACAGCTTTACAAGCCAAAAACAAAGTGTTGCAAAACAATCGCAACAGTCCGCTTCCACGCCTACTCAACAGTTCTTTGAGTTCACACATCGAACGGCAGCCGTTAGGTAAGCTACGGCCCCAAAGACCAAAGCTAGCCATCACATTCCTATCAATAGTCAGGATGCTAGGCTTGTTAACTCATTTATGTGAATGCGGCACTCCACCCATTGCAAGTGTCCCTCCAACCCTACAGTCACCTAATCTGACTTTGGCCTTTTGTGTGCAGTTGAGATTGGAGGCGTATTGAATGAGCCCATCCAGGGGCCAATCAGAAGGTATACGTCCCTGAATCTTTGCTTTAGCACTTCTCTAGCGGGTGAGAGGCAGCTCCTAGTCTAAGGAAGATAATGGAGAGATGGAAGACATGGAGGAGATGAGTCATTTCTGTCTGGTGTGCTCTTCTCTGTCTCTCTATCATCTTCTCTTCACTTCTTCTCTCCGCCAGGCCCGTTTTACCACTGTAAAAGCCTCATCTAATTTACTGTAATGCACCACTGCTCTGAGAGCAGGAGGGTGTTATTACAAAAATAAAATGGGAAATGGGTGCAGCAAAAATTCCTGAATGTTCCTGGCTTGAAGCTTAAAGGAATATTCAAGGTTATACTAATTCAACACCATTTGTAGCATAAAGTTGATTATCACAGAAAACAATTTCGCTTCATCTCTCATTTTCTTTACAAAAAGGCTAAAATTGAGGTTACAGTGAATTCATGGAAGTGAATGAGGCTAATTTTTGGAGGATTTAAAAGCTGAAATGTGGAGCGTATCATTTTTATAAAACCACTTACATTAATTCCTCTGTTAAAACTTGAACTATTAAGCTGTTCTAGTAATTTTTAGTAGTTTTAAGGTTTATGGTGTTGCATTGTCATGGCAACAAAGTTGTATAATTGGATATATATATATATATATATATATATATATATAAAAGGTTAGTAAGCAATTTTCACACTATAATCATGTTAATGTGCATTTTGTACACGTCTTGTGTCTATACTGGGCAATTTAATGTTAACCGATTGGCCCCATTCACTTCCAGTGCATCACTGTAACCCAGATTTCTCTTTCTTTCTTTTTTTTAAGAAAACATGAAACAAGTGGAAATTATTGTTCACATGATGGATGAAGTAGATAATAAGCTCATTTTGTTCCTTTCGTACATTATCAGCATGTCCACCTTTGGTAACTCCAGGTCTTGGGGTGACATTGTCAGATTTAAATTAGACTATACAAAGTAGCTGAAAAGGCAGCAGAATATTATGATCCATGGCTCAGAGTTGGAAAGACATGTGGCTTGTGGCAGACAGCCCTCGGAAGCAGCCAGTCTCAGCAGGAAGACGTGACGGGAGGGAAGGGGGTGGTCTGGTCTGTAGGAGACGCTGCCCGTGAAAATTAATCTTAGGCTGTATCTCAATATCTCAATGCAAAACTGCCCAGCAAAATCCTCTCACTGCATTTCTAATGTGTCACTGCGTGAGTCTGAGGTGGGGGAGGAAGTGATACGTGGGGGCAGGGCAGGACTGATTCAAAGGGGGTAAATGATTGCCCTCTAGGGGAAGGAGAAATGAGAGAACAGCAGAGAGGTTTATCAGAGACGGAGCTGGCTGTCAGCCAGAGCTGTGGTATATAGGGGGTCTACAGAGAAAGAGTCGCTCACCTCCTTGACACAGAAAATCTTTGCACTTCATCTCCTGTCTGCTGTCTGGACACATCATATTATATAGAGAAATATGCAAGGTAAATATGTAGGTCAAGACAGCCGAGTTGTATATAACATCATTATTCTATTATGAGCTCAGGCTTCAGAGTAACAACCTACATACATTTCCTTGCATAGTATGAAATAAGTGGGACAGGGGGTGTAATCAACACCAGCACTGACATTACATTTTCAAAATGCAAATCGTTGAATAAAGTCATTACAGATGCTGCGAAGTGTGCACGTGCCTCCAAAACATAGGAGAAAATGAGAAATCAGTTTTACTGGCCATACATTTTAATGTATTAATCTGAATATTTTCAACCAACCTGCACAGACAAAAATAAATAAGTGTTGCAAAACATTGTCAAGATGTGAATGTAAATGTAGTGCTCAAAAAATCTTAACCGAGGGAGTCCCATTTTATTGCACTAAAAAAATAAATAAATTAATTAATTAAGTACTTTTGTCCACAAAGTCTGATTAACAATCTACAATAAATTTTCTGTGGGAAAAAATTAAACACTGTGAAGTTAGCAGATTGTCATCTTAAAAACCTGTTAATATTTAGGTTATCATTCTATACTAGTTGAACTAGTTATAACTATTAACAAGTATTTTAAGTAATGCTTAAGTAGTTTGTGCACGACAAGGACATGCTCTGATCTTTTAAGTACAGAAACACTAAATGTTTATCCTCTCACTTTATCTCTGTCCCCTGGTGTGTGGCACTGAACGAACCCGGTGTTCATTCAATATGCCTGTCTCGCACACGTAATGAAAATCCTTCCCACAGGCGTGCTCACGAATGCAATCTTGGGCTGTGCAAAGGCAGGATGACAACAAGGCATGTCCGAATCCAGTGTCTGCATAGCATGCTGTCTAGTAAGATGCCTTCATCTGGTTAGTTTTTGACAAAAACATGGATGCATCATTATATATCACAATCATGTATGTGCAAAAAAGAATGAAAAAGCATTAAATAGAGCATTCAGTTAATTTATAAATGCACATTGCTTATTTTTTTTTACTCATAGCTCAATTTGTACTGAGAACACAAGCAAATAAGCATAGTCTTCACTTATTTGTTTGGTTAATTGACTTGAATTTCTTTTAGATAAGTAAATATGTCATTGTAATGCATGTCTGTTCTCTTAACAGGCAGCATTTTGGTTATGAAAGCACGATTTAAATCACTGCCTGGGCAAGGTCTGGTTGGACGCGAAGGGTTAATGTCTCGGCTTGTAGGCGGAGACGCGGCACGCTATTGGATCATGTTCGTGACGTAATCGATATGAGAAACCTAGGAACTAGTTAAGAAGGCAGTCGGTAACTTTGAAAAGAGGTTTGTTAGAGTGCGGCAGCTGCAAGTCTGTCAAGGGAGAACGTAATCTTTGACCATGGTGCTGCAGACGGAGCACAGCGAGACGGAGAGCAGCATGTCGCGAGAGACCACAGACACTGAGGAGAACGAACTGATGGCGTGCAGCCCGGTGCCACCGAAACCGGACTGGTGCAAGACAGCCACCGGCCACATTAAACGACCCATGAATGCTTTTATGGTGTGGTCCAAGGTCGAGAGGAGAAAAATCATGGAACAGTCACCGGACATGCACAATGCCGAGATCTCTAAAAGACTGGGGAAGCGGTGGAAAATGCTGAAGGACAGTGAAAAGATTCCATTTATCCGCGAAGCCGAGCGGCTCCGGCTCCAACACATGGCTGACTACCCCGACTACAAATACAGACCCAAGAAAAAACCAAAGCTTGACACAAGTTTTTCGAAACCAGCGGTGCAGTCGCCGGAGAAAATCGGCAAAAGCGTCAAAGCTGCAGGGAAGAAGTGCGCAAAACTCAAGCCGAGCAAACCGAGGAACATTACCGCGAGAGCTTCTTCGCAAGACTGCAGGTTCAACTATGTTTACACAAACTTAAAAGTGACTAAGTCTATCAAAAGGGAACTTACTGACGATGAAGATGACGATGATGATGACGACGACGAGGAGGATGACTACGAGGAAGAGGAGCACGTCAGGCTGCACAACGTCCCCGCGAGCCCCACGCTGAGCTCCGCCGCGGAGTCCGAGGGCGCCAGCATGTACGAGGAGTCCAGGCACGCGAGCACGATTCCCGGGAGCAGACTGTTTTACAACTTCAAGAACATTACCAAGCAGAGCGCAGCTTACCCTGCCTCGGTGTCACCAGCATCCTCTTTCAGGTCCGTCTCCTCTTCGTCCAGCGAGGACTCCGAGGACTTGCTGGTGGACTTCAGTTTGAACTTAGCGGCGGGCTCTCACTCGACGGACTTCGGCAACACTTCAGGAAACCTTTGTTTCTCTCTGGTGGATAAAGATTTGGACTCTTTCAGTGAGGGCAGCCTCTGTTCTCACTTCGAGTTCCCGGACTATTGCACTCCCGAGCTCAGTGAGATGATTGCGGGAGACTGGCTGGAGGCGAACTTTTCTGACCTGGTTTTCACTTACTAACTCACAAAGTCCTCCAGAACCAAGGAGGCATATCGCATCTTCAGGTTATTTTTTTTGACTCACCGTGGTTGTCCCGGTTAAGACTGTGGAACCTGCGTTTCGAGATTTGTAACGTAGGAAAAAAGTGACAACATGGTCAACATTGACAAGGCTGTGTGTGTATGGCAAGCGCTTTTAACACGTATTCCTTAAAACTACATAGCTTCTACTTTTATCTGACAAGCCGTTGTTTTTATCCATGTAAGCCATTAGTTGTGATTTTTTTCAGTTCACTGTGAATTGTATGTCTTTGCTGCTAGTCACTATGCCAGTAGTAACAATCTACTGTTCCATTCAAAAAGGTACTTGTATAGGATAATGACTAGTAGGATTAATGTGCATATAAATGATTGATTGCTAGTGAAACTGAGATGCTAACCATTACTAGTAGCTAAAATAGTGCTAGTCACGTGGAAATAGATACCAGTTAGTTTAAAGCAATAACTGTTAAATTAGCTTGCCATAGTGTGTGGTTAATCTGTGGGGTTGCAGTGAAACTGCTTAAACTGTGGTGGAGAGCAAAATGTAAAATCTGAACTATGCATTCCCATCCCACCCATATCTCTACAGGGAGCTGGCAAACGGTTGCTGGACCGAATGGAGGCAATTCTGAAACTGTTCAGGATGGAACTTTTTCTGTGGTCTTTTGTTATTTCTTTGTCACAAATGTTTCTTGTTTTGTGTGTAACCGGTTCCGTTTCCCTCCCAAGTACGGGAATATTTAAGCAGATAACCACTCTAGAACACACAGGTATGGCAGGAAGCATTTTGATACATGACCAACATACCTCATCTTTAAAAAAAAAAGTAAAATATTTTCTGGCATATTTTTGTACAGTTAAAGGGAATGTTCTTACGGTGCTTTAAGTGGGGTTTCTTCAGGCACTTCAACCTGGTTTCATTTGTAAAAGCATGCAAGAATTAAACCGACAAGTCGATTTGCATTTAAATGCCTGGTTATTATTTTACTCGAGGCAAATGTACAGCTGTAGATCTGAAGTGTTTCTATAGGGAAGTGTACAATGGAATTGGGGGAACACATGTGCCTCATTTCTGGTTCTAGATGGAAGATTGTATATGTTCTGTAATATAGTAAATCTAGGAGTTTATGTATATCTGTGTGAATGGGTCCCAAATAGCAGGTGTAAAACTGGATTTTGTTTTGCTTTTTTTCATCATAATGGCACATTTGTTTTCATTATTTTGTGCAATATACTCTCAAAATGGACCATCTGCGTTTTGTAGCAAAGGAAATAAGTTACATGTCGTCATGCTGAAGTCTGTATTTGACACAAATAAATCAGCTGGAACTGAAAAGAAAATGCATGTCTGGTTAATGGTGTGTGTGCATGTGTGTTTGAGTGATCAAAGCAAGGATATCTGTGATCTTGCCATTGGGCTCCTTCAGAAATGTTGGTATTTCCAGATGCAAGCAAACATTTTCCCACTCCTTTCAAATTGAGTAATGCCTTTATTTTTCCCTTTTCCACTGGACCAGAAAAAACATCTGCTCCTTTAAGAAATCAAATCTCGCGCTGCCGGATGAGGCTCATTTTGATTGGTGTAACCATGACCCCCCTCCCCAAAGCTTCCAAAAGTACTGCCCCTCTTTTTATCTTCTGAGCTGCATTCATTGAGCAAGCCTCTTAATCTCTAGACCAGGGATACTCAAATCTGGCTCGTGAGATCCACTTTCCTGCAGAGTTTAGCTCCAACCCTGATCAAACTCACCTACCTGTGATTTTTCTAATGATCCTGAAGACATTGATTAGCATGCCCAGGTGTGTTTGATTAGGGTTAGAGCTAAACTCTGCAGGAAAGTGGATCTCGTGAGCCAGATTTGAGTATCCCTGGTCTAGACTAACTGCCCAGCCTGGTAAGAAGAATTCAGCTCTGAAAGTACATAGCAACTTGCAATCATTTAACACAATTTTTTTCACAAACTGCATTTTGTACTGATATAGCACAAAACAGTATTTTTACACGTTTTCTGAACTAAAATTTTAAATTGAGAGCCTCCTGCTTGGATAGATATAGGCCTGTTCCAGCACTGCATGTTATTATTGATTGTGTCAATGCAATCTGGCTTTGTATTATGCAATATTACCTCAGCTTTTATTTTAGTGAGTGGCAGAGGATATACTAATAGGCTCTAGGAACTGTCATGCTTCTGGCACTCACTATCTATTTCTGCATAACTCATGGATTGTGCCAACCAGCCCAAACGTGGGTTGCAAGATTAGTTTACAGTCAATGTAATGATCAAATCATTGTCACTGGTCTGTTATGATGTGAAGTAAACTCAGATAAAAAAAAAAACTTATTTTCAGAATTTGCATGACTCAATTTTGTTTTGTTTATATCCGTAAAATATGCATGCTTATATTTTTCAGTTTGTCACATTAGTTCTTGACTTTTGTATTATTTTAACACCAGGTATTTTCAGGGCCTTCAGTCTGAGCAATTATCCCTTTTTCATGCTCATAATTAAAATTAATGATTTATACTTGGATTATTATCCAAGGGATCTTATGGATCGAATTGTGAGTCTCCTTGCATTGAGGGGAGGAAAAAGCTTGTGGGATAGTACTCCATAGCGTACTTATTTGGCCCATATGTTAATCTACAGGAGGAAAGCACTTTGCGAGACGGCTGCCAATATACATGGGTTTGATTATACATTATCATGTTCTGTTCAGGGGGGTGTGTTACCATTTTGACCTAAAACACTTTTCTTCTCCTTTCTCTACATCTTCCAAGGCCATCGACTTTATAAGGGCTCTATTTGAGTATTCTGTTCTGATTTAGCATTAAATAATAAAGAATACACATCTACATTGTTCACCTAAACAATGTTTTTGAACATTCAAATATGTTTTTAAGCTTGTAGTTTAGCTACATATCTATTCTCACTGTTGGTCAGGAAGTGCTGTCAGTATGGCAAATATGAACGTTTTTCCGACATCTGGCCTTTTGCTTGATTCAAACAGGAAGATTAATTATGGCATGCAAGTTTTGAGTTGAATTTCTGTGTGCCACGTAATGCCTATAATAGGAATCTCTGCGAAAAATCTCATGCAAACATGTCTTTGTTAAATCACAGATGGATTTTTCAACCTTTTGCTCTATCTTATCTATTAAAGAACTGAAAATGAGCATTCCAGATTTTAATTATTGTGTTTGATGTATAATCTAACCACAGTGAATATCACCAGAAGGTGTGACTACATTAAGAGGTAGAATACTTACATGTGACTCTGAGGTTAATTATGGCATTAAAAGATGAGAACAGACTTCCTGAGTTAGAATCTTTAAAGGTTAATGAACATGAACAGTCGTTTTTTGTATTAAGCAGATGATCCATAGCATAGCAAGTCTTCGTTGCGAATCTGATTAATTCACTGTATTCATATGTATAATATTATTAAATAGCAGTGATTGATTTTTAGTTTATTTTTGTTAAGTGTTGTCTGTGTAATCTAATGTATTTAGGTTGATTTAGTGATGTTAAGTAACATATTTTTATATTTATAAAAATGTGTATGTTTTTTTTTAGGTGCATGGTGTTGATCACTTAATGGCTGGTGTAAAATCTGTTGAGAAGCGTTGAGGTAGAGTTCATCCCTCAGCTAGGTGCCCCCACCAGATCTTTATTTATGCTTGTGGTTTTCTTGGTCTTACTCAGTTGCTTTAGAGCCGTATCTCTGACAGAGAATAACAAGCAAATCAGCTTATACACACTCATACAACACAAAGTATGTGTCTGTCAATGCGCTCACCTCCCACTATCACAGATGGCGGTCTGGTGTGAGGATATACTGTCGTTTATGTCTCTGCCATTAATTAAAGCCAAATAGGGAGACAAACTGGATTTGCAGCTTAAACCGTATGCCGCTGTGCTTTATTGATTAAACTTTGTTTCTGCACACTCTGTGCTACTACAGTACATGTTTAGTCTGGACTAGTTTAAAGAACTCTGTGGTATCAGTTATGGGCTCATAAACTATATGAATGGAAGTTAGAGTATTAATATAAAATGTTATGTATATTCACAGTGGGAGGCTTTTGAAAAGCCTAAAATGAAATTCACACTCTTGAGTGCTAATTTGACAAGCTGCATAAATGAATGAAAATATTAAAGTTTAAACATTTCAGCTGCTCATTAACAGTTGCTAGTCTCTGCCTTGCAATGATATGATTATAACTGGTTTAATGAGTAGTGTCTATCATGCATTCATCACAAAGAACTTGAGGACTTTCTGAAGCTTTAGGTCTTCACAAGGAGATTTTCATAGAATCACAGTCATTTTATGGTACAGATAAGATCATTTGTAGTTTTAATTTAGCCTCACGACGATGAGCAATATTAATTAGGAGATTCTGTTTTTGTTCAATATTCTTAGAAACAATTCTAACCAGATTTTCATTAGTCAGTTAAAAAGATTTTAAACCTTGCACTTCTGATTTACTTGTACAACTCGCAATTATATTGTTTTTCTGCCACAGAACAAAAATAAAAAAGGTAACCTTTCACAATTCTGACTTTTTTCTTGAAATGATGTTTTATATTTCACAATTCCGACTTTTTTTCATAGAATTGCAAGCAAAAAAGGTCACAATTGTAAGATATAAACTCGCAATTGCCAGGAAAAGGGATGTTTTTTTGTATTTAATTTAATTTGACCTTCTTAAACTATGGTGAATTCTGGACCGTGTGAATTGTGTAACACTGGATGTCTATTAACATGGGCCGTCTGCACCTCTGACCAGCACCGTAATATGTCATTGTAAATATGTGAATTGCAAGGCATCCAGACTTTAGCTCCATTAAGTCCCATTCTGAACATGTTAAAATACTTTTGATGGAAGTCAGGAGTTGTCGTGCAATCAAATAGGCTGAGGATTAATCTGATCCCCCCCCCCCTTCCTTTTTGCTCTTTCCGTTGACGCCACACAGTGTATGCACACAATTTGCTTACACATTAGTAATTTATAGACTTCAATGTAATAGTGTGTTCATTTGATACCTGAAACATGATGTTTACTTGTAGATTGGTTTATTAGAAGATGCTCTCATCGGAAGATAAATGACATCATCTATTTTAGATGAAGGTACAGAGTTACGCCTGAGACACATACCGCTGGACTTTATTTTTGTAAGCACACAGGCATCCTGGCCTGTCATTGATCACATATGTGGGATGAATGTTCAAAGAAAGGTCCCTCAAATAAATGTAACACATAAGAACAACTGGAAGAGCAAGACCACATGCTATCAGACTATTTATTAGTCCCATGATCTTTTCGGTTTAAGAGATAGTTTTTTTGTTCAGCCAGAAAGCCTTCAGAAGTCATTCGATTAACCAGCGCAGCCCTCGTCTGTACATCTGCATGTCTTAGCTTTTCTCTAACTGACTCTCAGCAATTTCTGTTATCCTCAATTTCCTGTAATTGAGCTTGTCATGTTTGTGCAGAGAGATGTCACATCAGATCGCATAGTGCTTTTTGAGTAGTCTGAAAGAAAGAAGGTCATTGGTCTTTCCAACTTGAGTTGAGGATCTGCCTCATATGCAGTTTTTGGACCAGTTTTCTAATTGCTCATTTGCATAGCATCAGTACGTCCTGTTTGTCCCTCACTCCACCATTTCTCAAGACGTTTCTTCAGTTCACAGACCCCCTGTCATGTCAAGGCAATTAACAAATAATTGCTAAATTTTAACAAAATCGAAACTTTTTTTAAAACAGTGGCCTTCTATATTGAGTTGGGTTAGGAACTTAATCATTGGTTTGAGCACATCTGAATCAAGCCTAGAGTCATGTGTTCATGTGATATTACATTACATCATGTTAAAAATGTGACTTTTCATAGGGTCATTTTTTATTTTATTTATTTATATTTTTAAGAAATCTCATGCTCACCAAGGCTGCATTTATTTGGTCAAAAATACAGTAAATACAGTATTTTAAATATAATTCTTCCTGTGATGGCAAAGCTGAATTTTCAGCAGCATTACTCTTATATGCTGATTTGGTGTTTAATAAACTTTTCTTTTTATTAGTGTTAAAATGTTTGTGCTGCTTATTAATTTTGTGAATACGTTTTGTCTTTGGATTCTTTGATGAATAGAAAGTTTAGCACAACATCAATTGAAATAAAAATATTTTGTAACATTATAAATGTCCTTCACTGTCACTTTTGATACATTTTTGCTGGATAAAAGTATTCATTTCTTTTTAAAGAAATCTAAAATATTGTTACAATTTAAAATAACCCATGCAAAGTTTAAACTTAAAACTTTTAACTTAAATTTTATATTAATTATAAAGTTTGTCATCTATATTTGTTGCAGTGTAGACAAATTATTGTAGTCAGTGGCGATCAAGATGTGCTTTTTAAATAGCAATTGTACGCGGTTGTATTTTAAGTACTGCGGTGTAGTAATTAAGAGATTAGATGAACTATTGATTATCCATTGCATTGTACTTGATCAACAAATTGTTTTGATGATAGTGGCATACAGAACCAAGAAGTGCCGTAAATATTGTGTAACCTGTATCACATATGCAAGGATCCACTTTCATTAACTTAAGAAAAAAATATCTTTTTACAACAACAAATTTACAACAACAAAAAAAAAATATATATATATCTATATCAGTGATTGGATTATGTCTTTTTTTATGCAACTGCATGTTAGTTATGTAATGCCATTACTAGTATTAATTTACTCTGCAAGCCTGGCACTCTGTGGCATGTTTTCACCCCAAACAGGACGACTAACTCCAAACCCCCTCCTCATCGCCTCCTCAGCCTTCCCCCAAAGCTCCAGACCAAAACACGGATAAGCCTGGCTTTCTGTTACTTCCTGCTGATCCCGTAGACTGATAAGTATTCAATGCTGCTGCAAAAGCACTAAGCCACTGAGGAAGATGTCATTACCTTTATTGGCCAAAGCTATCACTGTCAATCACTTAGGTGTGCTTTTCCTTCTCACACTGTTGCAGTGAATAGCTCTTGTATTTCTTAGAATTCTGAAAGAGAGCAGAGGTCTCGTCTTTTCAAAACGAGTCCTTCAAAACAAGATGCCAGATCAATCTGGCCTTAAACATATCTTGCAAAGCTATTTTTTTCTGATAGATGGTTGTTCTCAAACACACATTTCTGTATTTGAATGGGTCTATAGTGATGGTGACACCAAGCTTTCAAAGATGCCAAGACATCTTACCTAGAAGTGTGTGCTTAAGTGCGGCTCAAAGTCAATCTATTCCTGGAAATACGATGGGCTGGTGTGCCTTAAATATGACAGCTCTGCGTTTTCATGCTCAGCATGTCTTTTTAAATGTAAATACTGACGTAAATATTCCCCTCACAGAGCCGTTCTTAAGCCTTAATAGGTTTTTGATACATCTGGTGTTGTGTTTACCATGCAAGTCACACAAGATAATGGCCGAATGCTCTTAAATGAGTACATGTATTACCCAGCTAAAGTTTTCATGCACTTAAGGATTCGGGTTATTTGTTTGCTCTGCTCTCATATCTGACAACATAATTGAACAATCTATATTTCCTCTACTCTCCCCTGCCAGAGAGCCACTGTTGTCCGGTGGATTGATTAGATTGATTCTGCTGGAATAAATGTTTCGTTCTCCCGCAATGTAAGCTTTCTCCAGGTCCTCAGTGGAGCCACACTGCCACGAGTTTGCAGATAAATTCACTGTAAGAACAATAATTTGTCTTGTAGCACTGTACATTGCATTTTTCTGGGTGCAACAGGAGATGATAGCTGGGGAATTTGCAAAGACCGAAGCAGACCTACTGATAGAATTGTTTATTTGAATACAATGTGTGAGTTGTTTTAATAATTGAAATTAGTTATACACTTTATTTAGTATGCAAATCACCAAATTCAGTATGCTAATGAAGTATTGGTGCAAAACAGGCCAAAATTTTGCTCTTGAAGCAATTTGCACGAGGCGATTCTCTGCAGTCTACTGTGATCTTGGGTACTTTGCTGTATAAGTTGTTTTAGTAATCTAAATTAATTTAGCACAAAATTAAATATGCAAATCACCAAGTTTGTTATGCAAAAATGTATTTTGTATTGGTGCAAAACACCCCAAAATGTAACACTAGACAATTTGCACTGGATGGTTTTCATGTGCAAGCAATCCTCAGCACACTACTGCTATCTTGTGTACTTCACTGTTTGAGTTTATTTAGTACTTTAAATTAATAATGCACAAAATTAAGTATGCAACTCAAGCTTTCAAAATAAGCATTGGTGCAAACATCCCAAAAATTTGCACCAATGCGATTTGCATGGGGCAGTTCTGATGTTGTGATTGATTTTCAGCAGACTACTGCAATATTGTGTACTTTACTGTGATCATCGTTTGTTTAATTACTGCTGCCGTGATAAAGAAAAAAATTACACTAATGTCTCTTTTAAGTAAAATTCAGTTTACCGGCCAGTTTCCGGAACGTTAATTGTGCTAGGCAATCAGTGGTGAATTTTGTGAATAAGGTGCAATCTATAATGAGCCTAATTTGCATAGAAAAGAGCTGTGTGACTTAATTTAAACAGGGTTTAAATCAATGTCATGCTATTTTAGCACACTTAGAGCCTGATTAAACTGGATTGGAGTAGTTAGGGAAAAAGACAGGTTTTTGCGGTGAAGTAGCCCTACTGTCTGTACCTTCATCTGTTGCCTGAGCTACCTAAAAACTAAAATACGATTTTAGATGAGAAATATAGTTTTTTATTTCTATGCTGTTTACTCTTGTTAATGTAACAATATAGTAGAGAGAACTCTTCATGATACACCATGACAGTAAGTCAGAGCTTAGAGTTGATTAGATGCCTGCACATGCACACATATAGGAACATACAGAGACAGGCCCGAACACACAAATGGCTGTGCATACAGTTGCAAATGCATCATAAAATCCCTGCATACAGATCACCAGATTCCCTGTCAAATTAGGAGAAGTTGAGAATTTACTTGCTGTCGAATCCTTGTTGGAGCTCTGCTAACAAGAGCAAACAGAGAGGCAATGAAGGACATTCAAAACTGAAGAAAAGCCTGTCACTTTTTTGGATGAAATATGCGGTGACAGAGGAGGAGAAATAGAAAAGAGGGAATTGCAATTCTGCTATAATTAAAGCAGCAGTCTCTCTTTCTCGCTCTCTCTCTCCACATCACCATGCTTCCACTTTTCCTGCTCATTTCTCAAATTAATGTGTGACCTGCACAATGCTCCCAATGTGTGAAACGACTAATTGGCTGGTTTAAAGTCCAATCTTGTGAAAGGAGCTGTCTGCCATGTTCCCCCTTTCCCCCGAATGCTCCCTCTTCTTCCTGTACTACAAATCATCATGCGCACACATGCTAATGGCTGAAGTTTTCCAGAGGTCTTTCGATAAGTGGCCCAAGCGCTCTGCCTGCTTCTCGAGTGGAGATTGGCTCCTAATGGGGACTGTTATAAACAGCCATGACTGGTGAGTGAGTCAGGGTCACATGCACTTACGAGGCCTCTGTGAAGAGGTGTTTTAGTGGGCTATATAATGTTCTTATTGTACTGCAATATTTAATTATGGATGATTGACAGAGCTTTTGTCATTGTGAATGTTCATGAACTTTCTCATTAGATGCTTTATATAGGTGTAGATTGTGTCCCCCTCAGTGCTTTTAATTGAACGAGTATGCCCTCAACCATGCATGTCTTGATTGTGATCATATTCTACATATATTTGAATATTATTTTTTAGGTCTATTTGTCAATGCAGGATGGGGGGCTGAAAATATGTAATTGGTGCAACATCACATTAAGGGCCAGTTTTACTAAACAGGGCAAATTAGCACAAGAGCGCAATTCCAAAACAGCGCCGATGGGAGAGGAAATTTCTGCGGGTGATTTACTTTCAATGCGCAAATAAAAAATGTATATATCAACCAACGCAACATACCAAGCACAGCACAAATTAGCATAGTCACAAATTAAAGAATAACGAAATAAAGAAGCTACAGTATGTTGAAAAGAATCAGAGGCCAAAAAATGAAGGTTTTTTCAAAATCAACATGGCTTGGAAAATGATATGATAGGCAAACGAAATGTGTTCTTCTGACATTCAAAATAAATGAATATGTGTAGAAAAAATCCTCTCCCTTCTACCATGCACTCTCTGTTCTCTGCGGTGCGTCCTCCTAGCAACAATAATTGCAGCCATTTCAAGCACAAAATAGTTTAGGCTTTGCTTAAACATGCTTTTTTTGGGTGTTAAACAATGGCACAAATGGCAGTAATTTGACGAGCGCAAACGTTAGTAAAACACGTTGCGTGATTCATTTGATTACTCTCCTCCCATAAATTTTGCGTCTGAAAGGGAAACTCCTACAAATGCTTATTCAATAAGGTCAGGCACAAAAATACTTGTGTCCATGCCTTTTCAGCGCTAATTCGTCGCTGCGCGTCTTTAGTAAGACCTGACAATTTTACAATTTTAATGCCAAAAGACGGTTTGCGCTTTTAGTAAAATTGGCCCTAAATGTAATTTTACTGTAAAATGCATAATTTATAATGTATGATTATTGTATGTAGAGACTATGAATTAGCCTATAATTTGTTGTGAAAAACGAAGTAAATGCCCTGAAGTTCCTGTTATCAAATGTGATTATATTTTATTTAAATTGCTTTGTTTGTTTTTTCTGTTATCAGTAATGTATATTAGGGTAATTTGTGTCACTTTTTCCATCTTACCTAAATAAAATAGTCACTGAAATTGCATTTGAATTGAACTAAATATTATCATATAGTTATACACTGTGTATATATTGGGACATAGTTTATCACAACATGCTAACTGCACAAGCAAATGTCAGCATTAGTGCGATTAACATTTCAATTTCGGCTTTATTGACAGCGTGGCATTGGTTTGAGGTTATTAATTTGCGTATACATATGTGTGTGTCTGTCTGTGAATTTTGAAATGAAAGAGCTGGTGAATTATTGTGTGTGTGTGGGTCATTGTGAGGTCGTCTGAATGAGTGGCAGCATTCATGCATGTGCATGTCTACAGGAGCGTCTGTCCCAATCTGACGTCAGCTTCTCTGCCAGTGCGCACTCCCCTGGTCATCGTCAGTCTTCTTTATCATATCTTTCATTGTCATCCAATTAGCTAGAATGAAGGGAAAAACAATAAACATTATACCGAGGCGGGAGATTACAGGCTCTGATGTTTTGGTTTAGTGGTGAATACTTTCCATTCCAGAGGCTTCTCAGATGTAGGCCCTCTCCGATCCCTTTCCTATGATGCCATCTCATTATGACACGATCGTAGCCCATATCAAAGCCGGCAGACATGTTCGGACCAAGGAACGAGATATCATAATAAGATACTTCACCAGCATAATTCGAACTATAAAGGCGTTCCTCATTTTATCATGCAGCAAAGATGACCCCGGTGAACTAGCATTACGTTGCCCTCAAATAAACCTGGCACTTCTTGTTTCCCAATCACAAATGCATTCTTTTTCATGTGTGCGTAGAGGCATTGACTTCTTAGCCAAATTGTTTTTCAAAGCTGTTTGGAAAGGCGAGGTCAAACTGGAATCAAGGAGGCCAGAGCCTGCCTGGAAAACAACGGATGCATTATTTTAAAAGCCTTTTTTGTTGTGTGTTTTTGCAGCATCTGTGTTCTGAGAAATCCGATCCAGAGGAAAAATGAGCTGCAGGCTGTAATTCATGGTTCTGCGACCAACGTACAATAGCAAAGTGTGAGAGAGGGTAGAAGAGACAGACAGGAAAAGAAGGCAGACTATTGAACGAGCCACGGCACTCTCTTACACACACATACACATGTTTCTCAGAGGATCTTAAGAACTGGGCTTAAACACAACAGCTTTGCTATCCTTCACACAGTAGCTCATGTATGAAGGGATTAAGCATCTCAAGTTCCTGACCGCATCTGCAGGGTGTCAAAAAGAGACAGAAAAGGCCACTTTTCCTCCAGGTGTTACAAACACTCAGCCACCAGCACAAATTTCGGAGGGGTCACTCATGAAGGTGACAGCTGACGTATGTGATAATGGATGAACTTCACTAATTTATGTCACTCTGTAATGTGTTGTAATGGTTTTTCCTTAAGTTTCATGTCAAATTCTATGTATGTATTTTTTCTCATTTATAATAAAATCAACCTTAATTATAAGAAACTATTGTAAAATAAACTATTTTTTATTGTTATTATAATATATTATATTATTCTTTATTAAATGAAAAATATTTCATATATTTCTTATATATTTCATATGCATTAAAAAAAAAATTAGTAGCTTTAAACATATTTCATATGTTTTTCTTAATTATATTCATACACATATAATAAGAATTATGATATTCATATACTTAAATAAATCAATATATTTACATTTGTAACTCTCAAATTCTGTTTGGGGTCCCAGCCAGATCCATGGTAATAGTTTCACCAAATTAAAAAATGTAATCATCCTCCATGTAAAGGTTTTATGCCTGTGTTCACATTAAATATTGCAATGAAATAATGTAAATGTGTCATTTAAGTCTCTGGGACCTCAAATATAAAAATAGTAAAGTCTCAACTGAACACGAGGGTTTTAAAAACGGTCTGTCCTGAGGGGCTATCGTTCTTTCACTTTCTCTCATTCTGGTGTCAAACCATTGAAAAATTTGTGTACTTTGACTGTAGAGGTTTCTGGGCATGTTTAGAAACAAAGAACACAAAGAAGTTTTTCATGCCTTTTGATCTCAGCACCTGTGGTCTCCTGACCACCTACTCAAAACACACACAGACCAAAGCAAAACGGCATGTTTCTATGTTTGCCAACTCAGAAATGAGGTTGATGAGTGCAGCCTGTTTCTGTCTTAAGAGTACACGTTGCCCGTTAGTGCATGTCACCGTCATGGCGAAGTACTGTATGTGTGAGTGATGCCCCCAATGTCTTTCATCTGCTGACTCATGAAGCTTGTGTGTTTTTTGTTTGCTCAGGTTTTGGGGGGATGAGGAGGGAGGGAGGGACCCTTCCCTGTCATACCAGTCCTGTGTGGCAGACTGTGGCTTTTTCAGATCTGTAATGATTTGAATTTATGTTTGGGAAAGGAAAAGTTACTGGAATGCTGAGTTGATAGAGGCAGAAAGAAAGAAAGAAAGAAAGAAAGAAAGAAAGAAAGAAAGAAAGAAAGAAAGAAAGAAAGAAAGAAAGAAAGAAAGAAAGAAAGACAAGTTTCAGCAGGAATACGAGGGTAGGTCCATTACTTCTCACAGATAAACATGTTTTGCACGGCAAAAGCTGGAGAAAGTTTGTCAACCCTCACAGGCAATCCAACAGATGTCAATGATAACTTTCAAGGCTTGTGTGTGTGTGTGTGTGTGTGTGTGTGTGTGTGTGTGTGTGTGTGTGTGTGTGTGTGTGTGTGTGTTAATTGTGTGTTTGTGTGTTCCTGTAGCAGGAAGCTAAACGATCCACCTCACAGACAAATTAAACCGAAAGGAACCTAGAGATTATAGGCCACCAGTACAGAAACCACAGTTTAAATGAAAAGACTACAGCGCAGGGTTTAACATGCTTAAACATGACAAGGAGTCATTCTTCAACTCACTTCCAGTAAAGTCTCTTGTGCTTTTCCATGCACAATAATTTTCTGGTCACATATCAGTTATTTTGTGTAAAACATCTCTTATTGCCAACCCATTCAGATTACTTATCTCAGGAGATTTTTCACAGGTTGTCTCCTTTTATAACCTTCAGTATAGATTGATAGGTGCTGCAGAATGCTAAGATACTGTGGCTGTTTGTCTGTGGTTGTGGTTCTGCAGAGGTTTTATCTTATCACCACATATCACATCCCTGTTTTATCAGATTGTGGCTTCTGGTGCATTCTTGTCATTGGGCCGTTTGAATGTGCTGTAGCGCTGATGACACTTTTCTATGAGTCAGATTGATATGAACATTCTTTGGTTTAGATTTTAAATGAATGAAGGACATTTGTTGATTATCATCTTTATCAGAGTTCTGCTGGATGACGGTCTCCTCCTATGCTTGTTTTGATAAATAATACTGGTGTGGAGAATCAGGTAAGTCATGCACCAATCTTTTGAGGCACGATAACATCTTAGTATTTTATAATTGATTTGTGAGATATTTTAGTAAAACACTTTTCAATTAGCGTGCAAGGGGACCTGGCTTCAAATCCCAATCTTGTTTATAATTTTCTTAATAAACCAAGCAAAATTGCAACTGAACTGGAAAATAGCAGCTTTGACAAGCAGTTTTTTTGTTTTTAGTAGCTGCAGGAAAAAAAAAGCCATACAGGTTGTGATGATAACATTTTCAGTTTAAAGCGATTTATCTGCGAAGATGTGACTTGATTGGATTGATCAAATGTAGAAAACAAAGTGTGATTTAGACTGTTTTTATCTACAATAATCATAATTTAAATCATCATCATAAAGATATGAATCAGTGTGAATATGCTAAAGGCTTTGAGGCCGCTGACAGAATGATTATTTATTAATTTATTGACTTCAATCTCAGCTTTTAGTGTGTGCCTACAAATCTAAAATGCATTTTAGCACTTCAACACTAATCAATTCACAGAGCATATCAAGCACAGTTTTGTAACACTAAAATTGAGTTTGGCTGTTTAGAACCGTGGGTAGGGTTGATTTGTTGTGATTATAACACACATGATGCATGCATCAACTGAACAATTGCAAAATAATTTGATTCATACCAGGGTTAAAGCAGATAATTCCCCCATGGACACAGCTTTCCTTCCTGTTCTCTTGTCATCAGACGAGGGGAAGGGAGCTGTGGATGTGCCAGTGGCTGTCTCTGTGTGCTTGGATTTCCGTACAGACTTGTTGTGAGGCAAACTAGCATGTTCCTAAAGGTCAATGGGTACAGAGGCATTGCTGTCAGTGTGGATAGATTGTGATGATCATCTTCATTAGCTTTATGTATTGGACCTGCAAAGAGAGAGGAGGAAAGATCTCGCTGGCTGACTGTTTATGGATTTCCAGACGTGCTTTGTTTCTAGAGGAGAAATATATTACACTTTACAATATGCTTGTTGGTTGACATTATGTTAAATGCATTAGTTAACATGAGCTAACAAAACCTAAAATAAAATGGTGCAGTGTTTATAACAAGCTATTTCTAGTTATAATCTTTCCCTTGAAATTATTGTTATTAGTCAAGTAGATTTAATTTTTTGTTTTATTGCTGCATTTATTTGATCAAAAATATATTTAAAAAAAGCAATACAAATAACTGTTCTGTTTAATATAAAAAAAAATGTTTTTAAAAGGAGTTTTTTCCTGCGATGGCAAAGCTGAATTTTCAGCAGCTATTACTACAGTTTTCAGTGTCACATGATCCTTCAGAAATCATATTAATATACTGATTTGAGTCTTAAGAAACATTTCTTATCTTCATCAATGTTAGAAACAATTGTGCTGCTTAATGTTTTTGTGGAAACTGTAATACGTTTTCAAGATTCTTTGAGGAATTGAACGTTTAAAAGAACAGCGTTTATTTGAAATAGGAGTCGTTTGTAACATTATAAATGTATTTACTGACATTTTTGATCAGTTTAATGTGTCTTTGTTGAATAAAGTATCAATTCCTTTAAAAAAATAAACACTGACCCTACCCTGACCTTTACTGACTATATAAAACCAATACATTTACTGACTATATATAACATTTATAATTACTGTATCAACGTGATTATATGGTTACATCAACAAAAAACATTGTAAGGGTTAGTTTCAGATTAGAATTAGAAATATATACCCATAAAATAAAAGTGTAAGTAATTTCAGGACAGGAAGAGATGCAGAAAAATTGAGAGACAGAAAGAGAGAGCATCCTTCTGTGCTATTTTTCCTCTGCTGGTTGTGCCCTTTGCAGTGGCATTAACCACAAATGGTGATGTCAGCATGTCTCAGGTGTTATCAGAGACTCAGACAGACAGAGAGGAAGACGGGCTGAGAGAAACAGATCAGCATATCCACATGACCACTTATAGATATTTACTTTACACGATGCAGGTCAGGTCAAAGGGTGCATTCATCGGCACCTAAAACATGATCAATAAAAGCGGTTAGGTCAATAGAAACAGTAGGGAGAAAGAAAGGAAGATGTCGTTGTTCAGGGAGTGTTGAAAGAGAAAGAAAGAGAATCTCATTCAGAACAATCAATATTGTAGTCAGAATCCCCTAATGATCTGTATATAGATGTTTTTTTTACCTTGTGTTTGGATTTATTGCATCTGTGTTCCTTTTCTCCTTTTATCAAATGTAGGTCTAATTTTCCCTTCCTTCCTCTCTTTTCTTGCCCTCTACATCAACAACTCTCTCTCTCTTTCTGTAGCATGACATATAACCTTCAATGCACCATGGGAGACTGTAGCAAGTGAGGGGTTATTTTGCACTTAATTGCCGTGGTGACAGTACTGCTGAAGGGTAGTCTTTAAGATTCTGCTGTAACATCATAGGTCAGTGACATGGCATTTCATGTCTCCTAAAGCTGTCATATTACTACAGCAGGCTGCTTAAGCCTCCAAACCACAATTCCTAGCTATTCTCTGAGGAAAAACAGGGCCATGGCATGCCTTTCCTGAGATAATCCAACATTAGTTTCTTTTTTAGTTCACACATTTTTGATTCTGGTGTCTCTTTTATGGAAGCAAACATTTTGTTTTGCTGTTAAGCAAAGAATAGTTCTCCTAATAACAGTAATAGTGATAATTGCTGAAACTTTCCTCAGGCTGTCCAAGATGAAGATGAGTTTGTTTCTTCATCAGAACAGATTTGGAGGAATTTAGCATTATATCACTTACAGTCACTCTGCAGTGAATGGGCGACAACTGCAAAACATCAATTAACGTCTTGTGTAGTGAAAGTGAATCCATCATTTAGGCATTTTAACTTTAAACCATTGCTTCTGGACAAAATAGGAGTCCATAATCCATAATAATGCTTCCTCCAGTTAAAAGGGCCATCCCCTGTTGTCCTCCCACATCTCAATCCATCAACACATATTCTGTTTTTGCTTGTAAATGGTGCTTTATCTGTGTATATTTCTCTCCTGATTCAGACAAGACTGTATTGGTGAGCAGGTGATGTAATGCTACATTTATCTAAATCTGTTTCAATGGAAACAATTAAATTAATCTATATCATGGATCCATCCATTTGCACTTTCAAAACAACCTTAAGATTATGATTCATCATGATTCATCATTTGTTGCCACTGCCTTTTGACCACACATGGAAGAAATGTAATAGAGGCTATCGCATATACAATTAAAGAGCAATTCACCCAATTATGTCATCTTACTTACCCTCATGTTGTATGAAATCTGTATGACTGACTTTCTTCTGTGAAAAACAAAAAAAATGTATGCAATGAAAGTCAAGGGGATTCAAAACAACACTGGACCCTACCGAATTTTATTTTATGGAAAAAAAATAAACATATATACGGCCAGGTTTTGAACGACATGGTAGTATGTAAATGATTACAAACCTGCCATTTCATGTAACTATATTCTTTTAATACAACAACATAACATCAAAACAGCTATTCAGTGCAAAGGATGTAGATGTAGAGGTAAATCTGAGGTTTATATTAATGACTGATATCAGTAGAGAGGTTTATTGTCATTCATTCCTGCTGAACAACCTTGATCTTAAATCTTGATTCTCCTTGAAATCTTGGGAATGACATCTCATTACAGAAAGCCGTAGACTCTCAGTAAAGGTTCAGTTCAATTTATATGTAGGAAAAACAGCTGTTTCCACTGCTAGTCTCTTGTATTGAAACTCAGATGAATTATGCAGCATACCTTAGAGCCAACTGAACCGTGCTGTGCCTCTAATTGGGCTGAATTTCACTGAGAGGTTATCAATAGAGGTATTTCATGCACATTTGTTAGCAACTAGTGAGACATTCTGAATATTATTGGCGTATACATTTGCCAAAAGTAGAGTCTGGAATCGAAGGTTGTTTTTTTAAGTTATTGGTTTGTTATGGTTTGATCAGACATTATTATCGCAAAATATTATCACAAACAGTATTCATGTCTCTAAATGAATTGTTCTGGAATTTTTTGATAACATATGCTTGATACAATGCACAAGTTTGTTTACAAGTCAAAATGTTATATTTATATACAGGAAATATGCAAACTTGTTGGCCGGTCTTCACTCTTTGCAGGCCGAGTTGGTGAGAGTTGCTATGCAAAAGAAACCTGAACTCGTTAGTATTTTAAGTATTTGCACGTTATGTTTACACATACATTTTTGCATTTTAAGATTTGCACTGAAACATACAATATGGACGCATTAAGTTATTTACTAATACACATTTACAGACACAAATATTTCTAAATTATTTTTTATTATAAATATACTTGTATAGTTACATTTTGCTATTAAATCAACCTATTAATTGCATAGCAAGCATACAAAAATGTATGTATAGGCCAACTAGAAAAAAATTGATTCTAAAATATATTTCTTGTCTTTTCAGTTTTAAAGTATTAGTTCACTCAAAAATTTAAAGTTGTATCATACAGAATGGAATGGCATGAGGTTGAGAAAATTACGACATGTTTTTGTGTGAACTGTCCCTGCAATAATCATTCCCTCCATAGTGACCATAAAATACTTGACTAATGACTGTTCCCAGAAGTAAATCAGCTAATGTGATAGATAAAAGTAGCTCTTATATGCACAGTTGTTTCACAAGTACAACCTCAGAAGTCACAGAAAGAACAGACTAAAAGCACTCCAGACACAGAAAAGAGAGAGAGAGACTGGTAGAGAAGCAGCCAGCCATGAGTCTGTGGATTGAAGGAAATTGAGAGACATAAAGACTAAAGAAAGGAAGGGGAAGAACTCTGGGTTTGATTCTGCTTCAGAGGGGCATGTGGTGCCACTGACTGGCGGGCAGGCGATTAATGAGAGTTTGATTTAAGGGCTGTTCTCAGAGCAGCCGTCCCTGGCGCAGACTCTGGCTTTGGTGTGGTTGCACTTGCAGACATGTTAATCATGGCTACAGATGATTCTACCATACACTTCCAGCAGGGCTGCAGTCTGCACGGTGCTCGGCCCATTAATATCCTCAGAAGGCACGGCTGCCTGACTGCATGCTGGCGCAGGAGTCGACTGATGCCCTGTGAGTGAGTGAATGAGTGAGCGAGCGTGTGCACTTGAGGCATCGCATAACAGTTGCTGCCGCTGCCTCCACAGATGAGATTTTTAAATCAGATTTTCACAAGATTTCATTTCGGTAGCTGTGTTTCATTTTGAATTTGGATTTGATTTTAAAAGATAGGTTATTGCAATATGCAGTACATAGATAAGTACAAACATCTGATAAGACTGGTGGAAATGATTTTGTTTTGCTTTTTTATTTTAAATTATAATAACAGTTTTATTGAAAGGTTTAGTTCAAAAAATAAATCTTAGTTTTTGAAAAGTGAAAAGTGAAAGTCTTAGTTTTTTATTTATTTCCTTAAAGTCAAAAAAGTTTTTACTTTTAATTTCCATGTTTAAATTGATTTTAATGTGGTCTCAAATTTTAGGACCACAGTCTAAATCAGGCCTAAATGTTTGCAGCAATAGTGAAGCTTTAGAAAATGACATTGCCAGGAATGGCAAAACTATTGGGACTGGGGATAGTTTACCCCAGAACTAAAGTGGGGTAAGTGGGATAGTTTACTCCAAAAAGAAAGGTATAGTTTACCCCAAAATTAAAATGTTGTCTTCATTTACTCATCCTCATGTCGTTCCAAACCTGTATGAGTTTCTTTCTTATGTTGAACAACATTTGGACGATATTTGGAAAAATGCTGGTAATCAAACAGTTTAATGGTCCCCATTGATTCCATAGTATTTATTTCCCTACAATGGAAGTCAATAGGGAGCAACAACTGTTCTTCAAGGTTCTTCAAAGTATCTTCTTTTGTGTTCAGCAAATAAAAAATAAACTTTTTGAGGTAAACTACACCTTTAACATATGTATTGTTAAACTATCAACAGTTTTGAAAAATATATTTTTGTATGCATCAAACAATATATATTATGCTCTGTCTGCCTGTCTGTTTGTCTATCTATCTGTCTAAGGTCTATGTTCAGAGCTCAAAAACTGACCATTCAGCCCTTTCCATTTGCCCGTATCCCAGTGTAAGTAGAATAAATGTCTGGAAGGATAAATGTCCAGTGAGATCTTTTGATTGCCTTGAGACTTTCCATTTCCCAGAAAGCCAATGAGCTAATCTGCTGACCTCTGTACGGTTTGTGATATCTGTTTTAGGCCGAGCCTATATAAATTTCTCATTTACTTACTAGCAGGGGACACTCAGATGGGTTCCCTCCAGTGGAACGAGTGAAATATACCGTGTGAAGGCTGTTGTGATCGGTCTGTCTGCACGCTGGGCTAAGTATACCAGAAGGCCAGGCCTGAAATCTTACACTGCAACACCCACAGCTCTGTCATCATGAAAAAACACACTTTGCCTTGTTTGGCTTGGCTGTTTTAGTGTTCACACAAACAACGTGAGACACAAACTGCGGTCTCAAGGGCATTAAGGGAGTCCTGCGCTCCCCTTACACTTTCCTTAGCGGGAATGCAGGTCGTGTAACAGCTCATCAGGGCTGGCATGCAGTCAGAGAAAGAGAGTCTTAACAGAGCAAAACACACAGAGGGGAGAAATCAGCCAAGGTCAGACAGGGCCAAATGCCTGCTTCCTGAACACCTCCCACCTCACCACCCGACACCCTTCCTCCCTGCTCGCCTGCCTTACATTACGATCAGCTCGCTGATGGCTGACCTCATTTGAGAGAGCAAGGGTTCGGCAGGGTCATGTGCATGGCTACAGACAGCCCAGCGTGATCCCTTCGGCCCAGTCGGCAACAGCACAAACAGCTCAGTGTTATGAGGCTTCTCAAATCACACCCAAGCACTTAATGTAGGGCACATTCACTGATGAATGCGGTGAGGTGGGATGGGTTCAGATGAGGCAGATTCTGCTCCGCTCCCAAGGGAAATCTCCCCACAGGATGATCAGCGCCCCATGCAAACCACCTTTCTCAAAACAAATGGACTTGTTTGTAGATGGGGAGCGGGGCGACTCTCTTGCCCAAACAACCTGGAGTACTTCAGTCTCTAATCCCAGACTGTTTGGATGTTTTTATGAGTTGTTTATACTTGTCTATTTATCACTATGTTTGGTAGTTCACTTAATAATTTATCATATAATTTCAGCTTGCAGTAGAATCACAGTGTTTGGGGCTGTCAGATTCTGCCCTGAGTTTTATTCGACCTCAGCTTGCAAAAATACATGCCTGTACATTTTTGAAAAACTCCAAATACATAGCCATTCATATAATTCACTGCAGCTGAAATGACCACTAAAAGTAAAGCACCAGCAACTTTTTTTTCCTTTTCACACACATCATGAATACAGGGGCGGATTATTAATTAATAAAGACCATTGATCATTGATTAATATTTTTACACAGTTCCTCAATACCACAAAACATTTTTTACCATAGTGCATGATTTGTAAACTAATGATACATTTGATGTTAGCATCATATCCAGCTCCACGTGGATGCTTTTCTGACATAGTAAACTTGCTTGGTAGCTCACCTGGTACAATATTGCACTTGCACTGCAAAAGATCTCAAAGGCTTGTAGAAGCAAGCTAAAATTGCATGGTTGCTTCAGAAAATGCATTTTATCTCACATTTGCTTTTGTTCAGTCAGTCAGGTTTAGGGTAGCATTTAGTGTAGGTGTTACGTTATTTTCAAAAGCAATAGAGCATTAATCTTTTTGCACCACTAGCTGGACATTACATTTAAGAGCTGCCACAATGTACAACAACCAGTGGAATAAAATGTTGCCAAATTCACATTCATCTGTTTCAGAGAAAACAGAATATGCATTTAGCGCCACTAACTGACCATTTAACTTTGAAAGTGCTGCGGAAAAAATGCAAAAAGCAACGTAATATCACTTTGCAGAAATGTCGCCACAGGCACGTTTTTCCAATGGGCCTGGGTTGGTTTTATTTAAACATCACTGCCAAGGATTTAAACACCTTTTCATGAAAGAAATTCATGGTGTTTTTAATTCATTTTTGTCATGGCACGAACATGGATCACTTGACGCAAAGTCTATTTAGCCATTGATTTTTGAGACCTTTTAGCAGGTTCTATGAAGCCCGTTTCTGGCAAGCGCTCACAGACTTAATCCCCCATTTTTTAAAGTCTCATTAATATTGCGCTGACAGCCCAGGGGAAGCACAAAACACCCTTTTTTGTGTGCATTATAAATGAGGATCTGAAAAGGAAGGTCTCCTTTTTTGAGAAGACACTGTTTTCTGCATTTAGCATTTGCCATCTTTCCTATCCTTTGAAAACTAGAGCCCATCTGCTACCCAGTGCAGAAAGATCTCAGTCATTAGCTGTACTTAAGCTATTGGGGAGAGAGGGGAAAAAAGGTCCAGCAGGAAAATTTAACATCTCCCATATGCTTTATAAAATCAGCCATTTGCGCCCTGAGCCAAATGGTGGGTTGCAGTATTTGTTCATGTGCTTAGCCTCTGCTGCTGGAGTCATTTTTCCAATCTGTGTTGAGCGTCTCCTGCTGAACTTTCCTTCACACAATAACGTAGCAGCACCGAGGCCACAGAAGAGAGCTGGAAAGCCCCACCCTAACCTCTGAAGCTAATGACAGGGTAGAAAAAGCACTCTGTCAACCCCAAACTAGCATTATGCTAACAACTGATGATATGAATGATCATGTTTCCTGTTTATGAGACAAAATTATAAAAACCTATAAAGTGCTTTGAACGGTAGGCTATGGAAGTCATCTCCACCTCAGAGAAAAATAAAATTAGATAAAGTTTAAAATAGGCATATTGTGAATGATAAAGTTACAATTATGAAAAATAAAGTTTAGTTGTTGAGATATAAAGTGGCACATACATTTTTGTTGCGCTTTGTTTCCCTTATTTCAATTCAAGCACTGATTGAGAATTGGTACATAGCAGCTTGTTTAGTCTATAATACATGCTGCTTTCTGAACCTCATTTATGTGGGGAGCACATAGTTAAATAAGCCATTTATTTGCTCAATCATGCAGGGAAATTGAAATGGTTGACGCGTTTTAACTGCAGGGCTGATTGCTGTATATTTTGATCTTCTTTTACAGTTTACTTTGTGAATTGCTCTCACCCTCCCTTCGCTCCTCACTAATTGAAAGTGAATGATTACCATGGACTGCTGGATGTGATGACATCCCCCTTTTCAGTGGAGGAAAGTAGCCTTCTGTTTTGCATATGTTAAATTGATAAATTATTCAAATCTCAATGGCGAGGAACCAATCAGGACGGAATACTGAAAGCTCTTATTTCATCAGTGCACAAAACAAAACCAGATTAAATCAGAAGTGGCCTACTCTGAATGATGCCCAGAGGCCTCTGGGCTGAACATTTTATTTTCTGAGAACAAAGTACATAACTCATATTTGATGCAATCCCTATGCTTGCAAATGTTGCCATTATTTACTCCTTACATTGTTCCGAATTCATGACTTTACCTTTTGGTTTCAAACACAGAAAGTGATTTTTCTCAGAAGAATGTTTTAAGATTTGGAGTATAGTGTACAAGTCAGATGGACTGCTTTTATGAACATTTTCTGTCTTGGTGAAGTGTGAAAACTTTAGACACTTTGCTGCTATTGTCTCATTATCATTGTAGTATTATACCATTATTGTATTTCCCAATATTTAAAAATTAATTTGATTACATTTTACTTCAGTTTAGAACAGAGACACATTTAATTGGTTTGGAACAGCATGGGGGTGAGTGAATTATGACAGAATTTGTATATTTTGAATGAACTATGTTTTTAAATTCCCTTAAAAACTGTTTAATTTTCTGCTTTAGTACAGGCTGGCTTAATCTTTATTTTTTCTAAAAGTATTTAGTTGTGAAGGGTAAAAATAGTCAGTGGTGCAGACAGGAGGTGGACTTGAATAATTCATCGGTCTGGCCGTGTTCCTGCTCTTCTCTGTGTGATAATGAAAGGGACCCTTTGGGAACCCGGTATCTGCCGGTCAGTGATTCACATAACACCCGGCAGACAGATAACCTGCACACAGAGGCAGGCCTTTGATTGTTTCTACAGTTTTATATTTTCTGCACTCTATTAAATATTTATCCCAGGCAGTTGCTCGAAAATTATCAGTTGTGGCCATTGCTGGCTCTCGCTCCTGCCCGTGGCATTCGGAAAAAGGTTACATTTGTAGCTTCTTGCTCAGAGAGAGTGTTGTTTTGTTTTTTCCCTCATTTTGCCGCAAGCCTGGGGTTTGATGCTCGCGTTTTGATGTCGGCGTTGGCTTTGACTGTTAGGTGTCTCGTGTCAGAGCGCTCAGTAATTCCTCCTCTCATGCCCTGTGGCACTTCAGTCCCCAGCACGGTCAATCTGCACTCCAGAGATGAGTCTGCAACAGCTTCCAGATATGGAGTGCAGATTTTCCCCCTCCTCTTTTCCCTACATAAATACTGTGTTCCTTGTCTGCACTTGAGGTATGTGGGGTTGTTTTGGTCGTTTTCCATACTGACTTGTTTGGCAGTCTCGCCTTCTCTGTTAGTGGAGCACAGTGGGCCTTGGCCCCCACCACTTGGTTTTCTGTGTGAATGTGGACGTCACACAGTCCTGCCTGTGGTAATTAAACCTCTTGGGCAGCAGGAGGTGAACTAAGGCTCAAATCCACACAGTGTGTTCGCCAATGACCCCCTGCAATCTTCGGTAATTCAACCACCCCCTCTGGCTGTGAGAGTCCTGTTTGGATACACATCACCGGCTGGATAAACAAAACTCCATATGAAGATGAGAAAGGAGGAGCGGTGGAAACACAAGGGAGGCAGACTTATTAAAGGGCACCAGAATGTGGCTACAGCAAACATAATATAAAATTCCTGTGCACCAAACATTTGAAACTTGTGCATATCACTGTTTAATGTGGTTATCAGGCAGTGAAAATAAACTCAGGAACTTTTAATTGAATGAAGGCAGTTGGTATGTTTGCCTTGTGGCTCGACTGCTTGCTCACTTCCTGTTAGTGAAAAGAGTCCCAGACTCACTAAACACTACAATACTGTCTCTGCTCTTGATTCCATTTTATTGATATGCATTTTTGAAAGAAATTGATATTTCTATTCAGCAAAGACTGCATAAAATTGGTCAAAAGTGATAGTGAATACATTAATGTTACAAAATATTTATTTGTTAAACAAATGTAGTCCTTTTTTAGTCATCAAAAAAAGTATCACCATTGCCACAAAAATATTAAGGAGCCCAACATTGATAAAAATAAGAAGTGCTTCTTGAGCACCAAAAACAGCATATTAGAATGATTTCTGAAGGATCATGTGACACTGAAGACTGAAGTGATGACTGCTGAAAATTCAGTTTTGCCATCACAGGAATAAGTTTAATATAGAATATAAAATTAATGTAGAAAATAGTTATTTTGAATTGCAATAGTATTTCACAATATTACAGTTTTACTATATTTTTGATCAAATAAATGCATACTCAGTGAGCATAAGATACTATTTGCAAAAACATTTAAAGGCTTACAGACCCCAAACCTTTTGAACAGTATATTTAATATTAATACATTTTTTTTATCTATCATCCTCATATAGACACTTCACTTGTTTATATTTGCAGCTCTAATCAAACTATACAGCAGGTTTTTGTGTATTGGAGCAACAGTCTTCATGTGTCTATCAAGTATACATGACAAAATGCATAATCAAATATATGAAAGAACACAAACATGTTGTGTATAAATGCGAGAAGCCAGAATTATCCAGGTGTGTTAGTCTGACTTTGCAAAACTGGTACAATTTCAGTTAGACATCAGCATTTACATTTCAATAAGACAAATTATTACTGTAGTCCGACTAAAATCAAACCATTAAAGTGCACTTAAAGTACACTTACTGTGGAGAGAGGAAGAGAAAAACACAGTGTCCTGAAAATAGTGTTTTCTGTGAAGGCTTATGGGCATTGTTGTAACAGACACACTCTGGAATCGTTCATCCTAACCATTCAGCACTCAAGCAATCAAAACAATGTCCTGTGCAGTACATTTTTACGTATTGTATATCTTTAAAAATACAGTCTTGTTTTAAGCAATCCTGTTCCTGTTTCCTCTCCACCAGCATTTGTCAGTGAAATAAAAGAGGTCACACTTGCTCACCCTACAATTGTACCAGGATGTTAGCAGTAAAACTCGGTGAGTTAACACACTCCATGGTGTCCAATTTGTTACAGCCACGATCCTTGAATTTTTGTATAAGCTGGTTGCTCATTATCTCCATCATTTAACTATAACCCCTGTTATCTCTCTGTTTTTAAATTAAACAAGCAACAAACTCTGTGAACTGCCTCGTGTAAGCAGCTGTTTAATGGATGTATTGTTTATGTGATGCTTGTGTGCTGTTGTCTTTCTAACTAGCTTAACCAACAAGACTTCCTTGGTCAATGGAAAAGTGTGACCTTTTTTCCTAAAGAAGTCTTGCTAGTTAAACTAGTTAAAGGAATAGTTCACTCAAAAAGAACATTTACCCTGTCCATTCGAGATGAGTTTCTTCATTGGAACAAATTTTGATAAATTTAGCATTACATTACTTGCTCACAATGGAAACAGTGAATGGGTGCCATCAGAGATTTATTATGGAGTGGTATTTTGGCCAGAAGCAATGTTTTAAAGTTAGAATGCCTTAATAATGGATTTGTTCTTTACAAACATACAGCTTTTCACACAGTTTTTAAGACATTAACTGATACTTGTGGATTATTGTGATGTTTTTATCAGCTGTTTGAACTCTCGTTCTGACGGCACCCATTCACTGATCCATTGGTGAGCGAGTGATGTAATGGTACATTTTTCCAAATCTATTCCAATGAACAAACAAACTAATCCAAATGGATAGCCTAAGAGGAAATTTCCTTTAGTTTCCATTTCTGGAACAAACTGTTCCTTTAAATGTATATTTCACCACTCAGTCATTTACTTATCATCATGTCATCACGTGTTCCTTCTTCTGTGAAACATAAGATAAAATATATATATATTATTTTTTTTTAGACAGTGAAAGACTTTCATTAAATAGATAAAAACGGTTCCTCAGAATATCTTATAAAGTTGAGTAAATGATGACAGATTGTTTATTGTGGGGTGAACTATCACAGCTAGATCAGAACTAATAGCAGGATAAACCAGTCTAGAGTATGGAAACACATACAGGTCTAAGCTGGATTGTTCATCATGAAATGACCTGGGCCCGTATTCATGAAAAGTCTTAAAGCTAAGAGTAGCTTCTAGTAACAAAATTCTTTGTGTTGGTGTTGGTGTTGTTGGTGTTTCCTCTTGAAATTAAAGAAAAGATCCTGGTAAAGAAAAACATACTTCTGAAAGCATCTTAACCCTTAAAAGGTCCAAAATTGTTAGAAGTACAGACAAGGACTTTTAGGAGGCTTAAGAGTTTCTTTAGCAGTGTAGAAAATGGACAAAACATGAAGAGGGAGAAGAAATGTGTTGCACACAATGCATGACAGAAAGTTAATAAGACGCTACACAGTAGATCGTGCAGCGAACATGTTTGTGACCGATCTTATTAGAGACACGCTAATATCTACCGCGCAGAAATGCCATAGCGAAAGGGAAGTAATCACTACATTAACTATATTAACATATTTGGCAACTGGAAAGTGCGGCTATGCAGCAGTGATGATTTGGGTCTCTCACAACCTTCTATAAGCAAAGTGATCACACAAACAATTACAGCACTTTCAGAACCTTATTCAAATCAAATCTCTTTATTGTCACATTTCATGTACACAAGTGTACTGGTGTTGAAATTCTTAGGTACAAGACTGTGCCATGGCAGTGCAAGCAACAAGATATGAAAAATGTACAATATACATAAACAACAATATACAACAATTTACACACTTTACACAATATACACATTTGCACAATATACAATAAACCATAGACAACTGTACACAATATACAATACCCACATTTACATAATATACACATAGTAAACTGTATTCTAAAGAGACGTATAGACTTACAGTGATGTAAACTGTTAGTGTTTTACTGTGAAGTTCAGTGCAGTAGTTTGTTAGTCCAGAAGAGAAGATGGAGCTGCATGTGTTCTATGCTACAGTGCTGTCAGAGTCCGTGTGTCTGGTGTGTAGATGGAATCCAGTGTGAGGGATAGGTGGGTGAGTATCGTTTGCTATCTGGAGTTCAGCAGTCTGATGGCCTGCGAGAAGAAGCTGTTCTGCTGGTTCGGGTCCTGATGCTGCGGTACCGTCTGCCTGATGGTAGCAGCGAGAAGAGTTCATGGCGCGGGTGGCAGGAGTCTCTGATGATCTTCCATGCTTTCCTCACACTTCGCTGGGTGTAGATGTCCTGGAGGGAGTGAAGCTTACCTCCAACGATGTGCTGGGCCGTCTGAACTATTCTCTTCAGGGCTTTCCGGTTGAGAGCAGTGCACTTCCCGTACCAGGCGGTGATGCAGCCAGTCAGGATGCTCTCCACAGTGCAACTGTAGAACTGTCTGAGGATTTTTGAGCTTAGACCAAATTTCTTCAGCCTGAGGAAGAAGATACGCTGGTGGGCCTTCCTCACTACTTACTGTGTGTGAGTAGTCCAGGTGAGGTCCTCTGTGATATTTACGCCGAGGAACTTGAAGCTGCTGACCCGCTCCACTGGAGTCCTGTCGATGGTGATGGGGGGTGCTCGCTGGTCCGCCTCCTGAAATCCACCACCAGCTCCTTGGTCTTACTGTTGTTCAGGGAGAGGTTGTTGTTGTGGCACCAGTTAGTCAGGGTGTGCACCTCTACTCTGTAGGCTGATTGATCGTCGTCAGTGATCAGACCTACCACCGTTGTGTTATCCGCAAATTTGACGAGGACGTTGGAGCTGTGCATGGCTACACAGTCATGCGTGTACAGGGAGTACAGGAGAGGGCTGAGAACACAGCCCCGAGGGTCTCCAGTGTTGAGGGTCAGCGGGGAGGAGATGTTGCTGCCTACTCTGACCACCTGCCGTCTGCCTGTCAGGAAGTCCGGGATCCAGCTGCACAGAGAATTGTTCAGACCTAGAGCCGGGACTTTCACTACAAGCTTAGAGGGCACTATGGTATTAAACGCTGAGCTGTAGTCAACAAACAACATTCTCATATATGTGTTCCTCTTGTCAAGATTATTGTGCCACTGTTCATTTTCTATAAAACATGTTAAGTATGACAGCATCGTATCTAAAAAATAAAGAATATATAGGCTACATATATAAAGTATGTGTGTGTGTGTGTGTGAGTGAGTGAGAGAGAGAGAGAGAGAGTACGGTTCAACAGGAAAAATTACGCCTGAAATTTCAAAGTGAGGGCTTATAATAGACCCTACACTTAAAAGCATTCTTTTAATTTCTTCTTGGACAACCAACCAATCACAGTCTTCAAAAGACAGTGTCATAGCAACGGGGTCAGCCCCGCCTCCTCATTAAGATAAAAGTGTTTGTCTTTTCCTTGCTCAGAGTTGCTCACAGATTGATCCTGAATCACTTTTATCCCAAGACTCCTAGTTAGAAATTTTTAAGCAAAATTAGAAGCTCTCTGAGAAGATTCTTAGAATCTTTAAGAATACAGGCCCTGGTCAATCCACATTCCTGATGCCACAATCCAAATGTGCCACATGCCAGTCTTATTCCCTCCTCTGACTGGCACAGCTGCAAATATCACATGGATATGGTGAAAGTCGCATGTTCGGTCTCTTGTCCAATGAAATATTATACAGAGAATCCTCTATTCTTGATTTCTTGTTTTTCCTTCCTATTCTCCACTCATGCCCATGGATATCGCTCTCACATTACAGGATGGAATAATTCGAGAAGGTCTCTGAGGGCCTCATCACATCTCTCTCTTTGTCTCCACATTGAATCTCAACTCTAATCAATATTCTACAGCCGTTGTCCTGGGGCTGGAATGAATACCCTGAGATCATTTCTTATGAGAGACCACAGGTGTCAGTTAAGCTTGTTCGGTCTCTCTGTCTATGCATATCTCAGCAGATGACCAGTGCTATATTTACCTGTAACTCCTTATTTACACTCGGAAATTTTAAAGCAACATGCTGGGTTCTGTTCGCTTTATATTTCAGTTCAGTTTAATCACTTTTCTCTGTGGCTCAAATTTCCCATTCACTTCAGTTGTTATTTCCAAAGTAGTCACCATATTATAGTGGCATCCAAATCAACACAAAAAAATATAGATTTCTCTTTCTCATTTCGCTCCACATTGACTTGCTAATGTGGTTGAGAGGAAGGGCACCAGGCACGGCACAGCAGATGGAAGACGGCAGCAGCAGGAGTCCTGCTGGGCCACAGAAACACAGGCGCAAGGGACATGGGGCTGTGGAGGAGGGGATACAAGGGATGTAGGAGGACTCCGAGTGACCCTAGGTTTAGGGATCCTGCTAGCAGCCACTGCTTAACACCGCAGGGGGTTAAGGTGGGAGTAGGACCTTGCCCCATGCTGAAGATGAGTGTGATATTGCAACCACCAGATCAATAGAAACCATGTTGAGAGAGAGGGCTACAGAAGTGGCCTCTGGGTTTTGTTATTCAGGAGGGCCTGCTGGAGTTTAATATAATAGAGAAAAAGGGGTGCAATTCTCACAGACTGGGGAAACAAAATTAGCGGAAGGTGGCTGGAGCATTTTTTTCTTCACTAAACATTTATTATTTATGTATACTGAGCATATACATTTTTATTTAGCTCTGATCAGTCAGCGTTTTTGCTTTCAGTAAGGTCAAATGCTGAAATGCAAAAGTTAAAATATAATAAATGGTTTCATTTGCTTGAGAAAACATTCTGAGATGGTGAGATACTTCGGGGCACCAACAAATTGTGCTTGTAAACACACATCTTTTCTCCTGGAGGCCAGATTTGGAGCGCAGGCAAATTCAGACAGCTTTACGGCTCAATTTGCGATAGGTTATTGCCCAATAAATATGTTTTACAGCGTTGTGTTTTTCTGTTTGTAACCGTTTATATGTTGTGTAGCTTATTAATCTGATACTTCTGATTCAAAGTGACACGCTTTGTTGTAGTCCTGTGGGATAATGTTATTAAAATTAGGAAGGTTTTACTGGCCACACACATAAAATGTTAATTCAGGTTTTTAAATGGTTCTCTTTCACTGACCATGTGTCACTTATTTGTGTGTAAAACCTGTGTGTGAAATCATGGTTCATTAATAAGTTCATATTTTCAATCATTTTATTTTCACATGTTTTTTTTAAAACTGATGATAATAACAGGTTTTGTTCAAATCAGCATGTCAATCATTTCTGAATGATTTCTAAAAATTCAGTTTTGCCATCACAGAAACAAATTACATTTTAAAATATTAAACAATAAAATGATGGTAACACTTTATAAAAATAGTCTTAATGCATTTATTATGCTATATAATGCACCTTATAATATACTGTACAACCTCATGAATAAATGCAATCACAATTAATACATTATAACACTTATCAGTGTTGCATTATGCATTTTAAATTCGGTTATAATTATTTATGACACCTTATGAGTAACTATAATGCATTATAGCCTTTAATAATCATTTAAAGTGCATTATACATAAAGGCTTCAAGTAAAGTGTTACAATTTTTATATTCTAATAAATTCCAATAATATTTTACAATATTACTGTTTTATAAATAAAATAAATTCTGCATAAAAATAAGAATAATAAGACTGTTTTAACTTACATTTTTATTTCAGTTAACAAAAAAGACTAGATATTTGTATATGTTGTTGAAGCTAAATTTTGCACGAATCCTTTCTGCACAAATAAGTATGCAACTTCAACTCGGTTTTTACTAAATGAGACCCTTTTTCATTTATTTGTTAGAAAAAAAATGTATCTGATATATTCTTTTATCACATACGTGGTTTGTGTTTTTTATAACATGGCTGTTTTTAACAAAATATTTTAAAACATATATTTATATTCTTATTTAAAAAATATTAATACAATGAAATGTATTAAAACGATATATATTTGCAGTGAAACAAACTCGCAGGGCAATCACAACCAAAGCATTCTAGGAGATGCTAAGCGAAGAAAGAGCTAGAAAGTGGCAGTTGAAATCTGCAAGTCTAGTCGAAAAAGCTATGGGAGCTTTTGTTTCAAATTGCCCATATTTGATTCCCCCTTCCTCGCTCTCCTCCCAGCTTTGATAAAACACAGGCTTGATTCACTAAATTAATCAGGGGTGTCCAAACTACGGCCCGCGGGCCATCTGCGGCCCGCGATCGTTCCTGTGGCGGCCCGCGAACGATTTTAAAGATAATACGAATCTGGCCCTTTATAGGGGAAAATAGATGAAATTCACTAAATAACCATCTGGTGTCGCTATCCCACGGAGCCAATGCAGTTAGTCAACGTAGGTCTACGTTCAAATAAGAGGCTATAAATAACAACAAATTAGTTCATCGCATTTTGCTAAGTCATGGCGCAACAAAGAAAAAGAAAATCGAAAGTGAATGCAGGAGATTTCAGAACGATGGGGAAATGAATATTTTTTCACGGAGGTGAGCGGGAAATGTGTCTGTTTAATATGCCAGGATCCGTTGCGGTGATGAAGGAATATAATATTAAAAGACATTTGAAACAAAAATCAGTCTTTCAAATCTTACACTGGTGTCGAGCGAGATCAAAAGGTGAAACAATTGTCAGCTGCCTTTTGTCAACAACAACACTTGTTTCGTGCTATGTTGTTGAGGTAGCTACCTAATGGCGCGACACGGAAAACCCTTTGAAGGCGAACTTATAAAGGACTGTTGAATGCCCTATAATTTGCCCAGAAAAGATGATTTAAAAAATATCAGTCTTTCAAGAAAAATAAGTATCGGCAAATCTAAAAGAACAAGTTCGTTTGAACAATTGCGTGGATGACAGCACTTTTACTGCACAGCTGTTGAATAGACAGAGTTTTGCATTTCAGAAGAGCTTTTTCTTAAGAGTACAACAACGGAAAATTATTTTGTTAGAAAACATGAATCTCCCTTGGGCCAAGCTCTGTGGCATTACAACGGATGGAGCGCCAGCTATGGTCGGCGAGCGGAATGGAATGGCTTCCATGGTGTGCAACAAATTCGCGAAAGTGGAGGTGAGGCTGTGAAAATGCACTGTATCATACACCAGGAAGCGCTCTGTGCCAAAGCCATCCAGATGGATGATGTGATGACCACTTGGTGAAAACTATAAACTTGATTCGTTCAAGAGCGCTCAACCACAGAGAATTCCGGGCATTTCTGTCTGATATTGATGCAGAAATGGTGACGTAGTATATCACTCTAACGTGCGGTGGCTGAGTCGCGGCTCTGCTCTACAGCGGTTTATATGCGGTCTGAAATTTTAGTTTTTGAAAGAAAAAAATCTGAACTTATCAACTCAATGACCCTGGCTGGCTGGCAGATCTTGCTTTTTTAGTTGATTTGACCAGTCACCTGAACGCACTGAATAAAAGCCTGCAAGGCAAGGACCAGCTAAACGGAAATGTATGTGCACTTGAAATCCTTTTTTGAAGCTAAGACTCTTTGAGAAACAAATCAGTGACCGCAATCTGTGCACTTTCCAGTTTGTCCGAAATCATCTCGAGTTTGTCAGACTCCAATCCCTTGAAAAATGGATAAATATTCGAAGTGCTCACATCCCTAATCACCGAATTTAATAGCGTTTTCAAGACTTTTCCGCTATTGACAAGACATCAAACTGTTCTCACCCCTTTCTCATTAAGAAAGAGTACAAGAGAATGTGCAGCTGGAACTCAAAGCTTCAGGCGATGGTTCTCTTTGAGCCGCCAAGCTTCTTCTGTCCGAGTTCTACAAGTTTCTCCAGATTCCCCTTAATCAAACGTCACGCACAAAGGATGATGAGTCTGTTTGGCTCCACATACTATGTGGCAAACATTTTTCGCTGATGACGCTGAACAAGAGTCCACTGCGAGCACGTCTGACTGACAGCCATCTCTGTGATCTGCTTGTATCTCTACTACCACTTACTCCTGACTTGAAATCAATTCTGAAATCCAAGGCACAACATCCTGTTCACATTAATAAGTTAATGGTGAGTAAAAAAATATTGAAAGCAATCATTGTAAAGATTCTTAGGTTAAACATTTATATAATATCATGGGGCATATTTAAATATATATTTAGCACCCAATTTTTAGAGAATAGCATATTTAACTTAAGCAGACAAGGACAAATGATGGCAAAACAGTTCGCTTTTTTAATAGTAGGCTTTTTTTTTTTTTTTTTACAGCATGCGGCCAAGACAGCTCACATTTTTTTCACCTGGCCCCCTGTGAAAAAAAACCCCTGGACTAGATGGAGAAAAATTGCTTGCTACCAATTCCCCCTTCCACAATCCATCCAACCCCAGATGTGGGTTGACCCCTGTGCCTCCACCTGCACCAAATCTGAAATGAAGGCCACAATGAACAAATACATCAAGACTCCAACCTCATAATTTCATATAATTTCCTTCCCACCTGCCCTTTCTGCTTTAAACTGCTCAGCAGTTGTTCTCCGATTTTACAGCAGATCAGCCGTCATTGAAGTCAGAGACCCTATATTGTTTAATTGACCTTGTCTTTAATAGGCTTTCTCGCTTTATAATGGAAAGTCTTGTAGCATTGTTGTAACGGCTCTAGTGGCAGTAAGTCACATGGGTAACAGCATTGTCATAAAGGCCGCATAGGATAAAACCTTGCAAATTGAGCATCATTTTTCTCCAGACAAACCCTATTTTCAGTCACCGGCTTGTCAATAACCTTCTGACAGCCTTTAAAATTTGTTGACCTTCCGAATCGGTGAACCGACTGTCATTTATTAGCATTACAGTGCTGGTGACTGTCGGGAAGCTGCTTGTGTTTGATCCCTCTGCCACTCTGTAAAGAATGGGTTATTCATATACAAAGCTATCATGATTCCTGTGGGCCATAAGGTTAAAAAAAAAATATGGAGGGAGGAAGAAGAAAATCCAGGGAACGGCTATAAATTTTCATCCCGACAGCTTAGTTTGTATGAACTTGGCATTGATTAATCAAAATCTCCTGAGGCTACTCCATAACTCAGGGATGCAGTTGTGCAGAGAGGATAAGACTGTTACACTGACCATCATGGCTCCCCGGCCTCCTCAACAACACACCTTCGTCCAAAAGCGCAACTCTGAAATGGCACTTCAGGCAAGATTGTGTGTTCCTGGAAAACTATGCAAGGTTTTATAGATAATAAACTTTTAACTCTGGGTTTGGCTTTATGATCAAAGAATCCATGTGAAATTTGTACTATTTAGAATATAAAACAAATACAATAATAGTTTTGCCCAAGCTTGTTTCTCAAAGTCTGGACAGGAGGAATGACCTTTCCCTGTTTTGTTGCATTAAATATTAACCTGTTACAAAAACAAACACCTCTTTAACTGTTTAAAAATGCGCTGACTCCAGCTGTTGAGGCTCACATAAAAATAATTTCCAGCCAAAAATGTCCTGCCTTACAGCAAAACAGCCAAAGCTATTTTTGTTTGATTGTTTGTTTTGGGGGGAAAACATAATAATATTTATCCAGCAGTTCACATCTACCCACTTGGGGGCACTTGTCCAGCTAGTTTAACAGTGTAGACCATAGATGGGAAATATTTGTCTCCATTGTCCTTATGTGCATTTGGCTGATGAACAGGGCATCCTGTCTATAATTAGAGTCACCCCATCCTGCTCCATTTCTGTCTGTCTGCTTCGGTCAGAGGTCAGTGCTTATAATTATAGTCTAGGGGTCAGGGGCCAGTATAGGCTGAAGTTGAGACTAGATCTCTCCAAAGGCTGTATTAGAGTCACATAGATATGGCTGTTTGTTAATGGCTGTGATCACTTGCTAAAATAATGTAAATATTACTGTATATATTATTCTTTATCAAATAAAGGAATGCAGCCATTTTGGTTCTATTGATTACATCTTGTGTGGGTCATGTTGTAATTGGAAGGTGAGAAGACAAGGCTGATTTGCTCCTTATGTTTCTTATCTAAGCTCTCACAATAACTTGGCACTATGAAGTAGAGATCCTGTTACTGGTCCCACAAACAGCTTTCTTTGGTTGTTCTCTGTTTATGCAGCTGGGTCTTAACTGCCAGATCACTGTGATTATCATCATTAACATCACTTACCTTCAACCCTTATCCTCAACCCAGAACCATGTGCTTCACTAGGACAGCGTGTTCTTCTTAGTTCAGATATCTTTACCCAGACAAGGTGGTCCAGACATTTTGCCTTTGGATGTTCCTTTGGTAACAGTTATTATCCTTTCAGATAAGCAAGCAACATCAAGATTAAATTGTTACTGCTAGCAGGTTAAATATCTCTTTAGTGGAGTACTGTGGAAGGAAAAGAAATCCCCAGGACACTCTGACATTTCATTCAATGTCATTTCTTATTAGATTTACCCACACATTTATGTGCCATAATGACTCTCGCTTTTAATGCAATGTGGTAAACATGTTTAGCATGCAGATGTCCGTGGACTTGTGGGTAAAAAAAGTGAAAAACATGCAGTCCTTGCTCCCCTGTTTGAGTATATATATATATATATATATAAACGAAAAAAAACAGCTGGGGTTGCTAGAACTTGCATTTTAGGTTTTACAGATTGAAATTAAATTTACAGTATAAAAAATTATATTTCATTAACTGAATTTTAATATACAAAATTACTCAAATCTGTTTTACCTTTATAATATATTGACAACCACTTTCTAAACACAAGTGATAAAGGGAAAGCCAAATGGTGATCACAAGTAGCCTTTCCATGAGATGAGCTAAATATTAATTTATAAATGGTGAGCCGTCTCACAAATACATAACAATATCATGGTAACACACATAAAAGCAGAATGTACATTGCTGATAAGAAAAAACTAAGAAGAAATGCAAAGTTCAGTCATGAAACTCGAGATGGCACAGGCCGATAGGGTCTAACTCAGGGGTGTCAAAATCAGTTTCTGGAGGGCCACAGACCTGCACAGTTTAGATGCAACCCTAATTAAACACACCTGATCCAGCTAATCAAGTCATAAAGGCTTATTTTATAGGAGTTGGAGCAGGGTTGGATCTAAACTCTGCAGGGCTGCAGGAGTTTGACACCCGTGGTCTAACTCAACATCTGATATAATCACATCTTCATTCACATGGCGTAGCTGATTGGTTACTTTTCACATCAGCAGCCAGTGAGCTTACTGCTCAACATTCAAATACCAGTGCTTACTGTAATAGTTGCAGCACGCTTTAGAAACCCTCCACCTTCCCCAGCTCCACCTGTATAGATCTCTACGGGGAGATTTCATGTATATAATATATGAGGGTTATTTATTATATGTTTTAGGTGCAGCAGCAATATTTCTTACATGCTCACAGCAACATGTCTGTGTATGTATTGGCCATAGTAAGTCTCGTTACCATGTATATTAGCATGCTAAACTCTCTGAGAGGTGTCATGACAGAAAGATAGTTCTACCAGAAAGACTCAGGAGGTGATGATAAGACTTGAAAGTATTTACTTTGACAAAACCTTGACGTAAAAATTTCATTTTTTTTTTGGCGTAGGCCCCATCCGTAGCTTGAATCAGTAAGTCGTAGACTCGAGCTATTACTGCCGAAGACAAAGGCAGGGGCGGAGCCTACCCCCCTGCATGGACAGGGCCAACCTGGTGGTGGTGGGGAGGATGGAGGGGAACGACAATGTTAGTATCTGCAAACACAAGGAAGGGTGAGTAGAGAGCTTATATATTCCTCGTGTCGAGTGACAATTGGCTAGATCTAATTGTAATGAGTGACATAGCAGTAAGTCTTCCTAGTAGAACTTGCGCTAAAACTTCCATTTGTTTGAATGAAAAAAAAATCTAATGTGAGTCACAGAGTCACAGAGAGAAGTCAGAGTCACAGAGAGAAATCTGTGTATGTAAGTTTATGATTTTTCACTGTAAATTATAAGACAACTTTATTCACTTACAAAAATTGTATAATTAACAGTATATTACTGTGAAATGGCATGAAGTATCCCTTTAGATCTATTACATTTTTTCATAGAGTAAAATAACTTACCTTTAACCAATTAACATGCTTTTACCAATACATTTTTACAGTCTTTTTCCATTAAAATCATGACCATTTCTTAATCTAACACCAAAAAACAGATAATGAATGTGAATATTGCGAGATAAATTATTAAATGGGCAGGCATAACAAACCCCCAGAGATTGATGCGGACAGCTCTGACAGCATTTATCTGTGTAAAAGCACTTGAAGGTATGACCCAAATTACTGAATGCTTTCAAGCGATTATCTGCTCATATCCACTTGGCTATTTACATGTTTTCTGTTTTTCTACATTGAAAGGCTATTTACAGTGTGAGTCTTGCCGCATGTTCATGCTTACATTGTAGGTCACATGATGCAGGCCACATGATAATGTGCTCAAAACATTTTACAAAATCCCATGTTGTACCTGCATGTGTGGAAACAATCATGAAGACCAAGGGCCAACAAGAGAGAAAGGGAATGATTGAGAAATGAAGAATGTGTGATCGGTGCTTTTTATAACAGCATATAAATGAATACTCTCACTTACTGATGAGTACCTTGGTTTTTCGTCATTCCCCACTACAATCAACACTAAGGATCCTTAGCAGCCAAAATGACAATAGCTGGACTGATTACTGTACTTGGACAGCCAAGTGAACATTATCATAGCCACATTTGTCTTTTCTGTGTCCTTTTTTCATTTCACTTATAGACTACCTGAAAGCTATTTTTCTGTTAAAATATTCTCTATTTCTCTAGAGACCACTAAAAGTAAGCTATTAGTTTGTTGAGTGTACAGTGGCTCCATCAAAATATTATTCTGTTAATAATCTTTTACAGCCCGATAATGTAGCATGGAGCATCTCTTTGATCCAACCAAATATACTTTTTTTTTCATTTGTGTTTCATTTTCTTTAACATTACTGCAGTGGTGGTCCAATTTTTCACTCAAAGACTCTCAGTTTCCTCTCACTTTTCAATCTCAAGTAGCCATCGCTCATTTACTGTGGGGTCTGTTCTGACCTCTTAAAGTTTTTGTGATGTTATGTGCTCAAATGGAAATGTCTCCATAGAGGAGATCCTGAACTTGTTGCTAAGGAACAGGTCTTTGATTAGCAGAGGCCCGACAAGTCTTTCGTGACAGGACCTTCCATTAATTGACAGCTTCTTGCCCTCAGGGTCTCAACACGTCACTCCTGATAAAGGTAGCAGCCAGGTTAAGAAAGAATAAGAGGACATGTGTGTGTACTCTGCTAAGCTGGCTATAAAAGTTTTTAACAGAATATATAGTCTTGGTGTGTATCTTATCAGTCACCTCCAGTGAACCACTACTGGACTGAATGGTTGCTTTGCATAGTTCTATTCATGATTCTTTTACTACTTTTAAAGAATTAAAGAAAAGAAAATGGGGGGGAGGAAAGGGAAAAAAGGGGGAGGGGAATCCACTTCCAATGCCAAATGATGACAGTTTAATTAATTAATACACAGTTTACACAGATCTATAATTACTTTTTATAGTGTTTTAAATGCAATACAATAATTGGCATAAACTATATAATAAATATCAGTACTAAACAAATAGAATAGTAAATAGCAATAGTAAATATCAAAACAAATAGAATAATACATATCAATACTATTTTTTTAAATAAAACTCTACTAACAAAACTACATTTGCATCTTCAACAACTCATGTTCATACGAACAAGTGAGTAACAGCACTGTTTTAGCCCGAGTTAGCTTCACTTCAGGTTAGATTCACTGAAAATAGCCGAATCATAAGAGTAGTTTGTTCGGGAATAACATTCAATAACTCATAAAAGTTATTCTTTCATCAGTCTAACTACACTGGTTGCACTTTATGCTTTCAACAGGATAAAAATGTAAAATACATGTTAATGACTACCATCAACTGTTTATTATATAAAATATCGTCTTTTGTGCTCAGCAGAAAAAAGTAACTCATTCTGGTTTGTTACAACTTGAGGGTCAGTAAATGATGACAGAATTTACATTTTTGGGTGAACTATCTCTGTAATTAAAGGAATAGTTCACCCAAAAATATGAAAATGTGATGTTTATCTGCTTGCCCCCAGGGCATCCGAGATGTAGGTCACTTTGTTTCTTCAGAACACAAACAAAGATTTTGAACTCAAATAGTTGCAATCTGTCAGTCATATAATGGCAGTCAATGGGACCCACGGCTTTGAGAGTAAAAAAAACATACACAGACAAAACCAAATTGATGGTGTAAACAATGAGTGATGTATATGTGCGACAGATCGCTTCCGTGCACGCGTCTACTATGCCAGAGCGCGTTGACCCATCACGCACCGGCTGTTGTCAGGACAGTTGGGCATTGAGGTGGATCAGAGGTAAAAAATTATATAAATACTGTTCAGTTTCTTGCAAAGACTGATCGTTTCATGTTTCAAGACCTCAGTGTATCGTCACGAGCCGCAGGGTTTAATTTGGTTTTGTCTGTGTATGTTTTTTTTACTCTCAAAGCCATGGGTCCCATTGACTGCCATTAAATGACTGCGGCGGTTTGAGTTATAAATCTTAATTTGTGTTCTACTGAAGAAACAAAGTCACCTACATCTTGGATTCCCTGTGGGTAAGCAGATAAACATCAAATTTTAGTTCTTGGGTGAACTATCCCTTTAACTAAGAAGAAGTGGCTCTTAAGAGTAATTCATTCAGAAATTGGAGAACACTGATTGTGTTTTTGTTTAAATAAAAATATCCGAGTCATAACCATTCATTTGGGGCTAGTTGGGCAATCCGTTTTGTGCAGTTTCATGCTTTGTAATGGTGTTGCGTTGATGATCAAAAAGTAAAAAGAGCACGCAGAAGAACATCCTTTAACAGAGCCGAACGTCATTCAGTTCCTGGGTTTTTTATTGTTTTGTTTTTTTTATGGAAATGGTTCTCTGTCTTTGTAGCATGGCCTGTCTACAGCAAAATATTACGGGGTAGATACAAGGATTTGAGTCAGTGAAGAGCATTGATAGAGGGCAGCCCAGTGGGACTCAAGTACAGGAGTGAGAAATGATATAGGCCTAGCAAGTGATTTCAAACAGGGCAGCAGGGCAAATGGTCCCTATTTCTGCTGCTGCTGTGTTTGAGGAGCAATTTTTCATTTGACCCACATAAGAAAGCAATTTGTTGCAATACTATCAAACTTACACAGCATGCTTTTGATGGTCTATATTAAATAACCTGTCCATCTGTGTTTGATATGTTGGTCTGTGCTTTGCTTCCTCTGTGGGATTGTGTGAAGTCAAATCAAATCAGTATCATCCTCAGACTAAGCATACATAGCCAGTGTTTTGAACGTATTCTGGCTTATTATTTGTGAAGTTTGACAAAATGCTTTTTTAAATAAAGAAATAAAATGGGATGTATCTTGTGAATAATATTTTGAATAGACACTGAAGACTCACAAGAAGGCCTTAGCAAAATACATTTGAAATGACTTGAGTGTGAGCGACCCCATTTAAAACTGTTGTCACATTTTCAGTCTGAATGAAATTACCTTTCTGTGCATAGCTGTGATAAAACCATGACATTTCCAAGTAATTATCTCCACATTACTGCTGAATGTTTGCTAAAAGGATTATTTTCACCCCGTGAGCTGCCCTAAGCATGAGCGTTCTCTCTCTCGGTTAGTCATTTCCAATGTGTTGTCACCGAGTTTGACATTGTCATGCGCCTGACGCTTGTCCTGAATACAAATACATCCTGCCTCTCTCCCCGGCGCAATAGCCTAGGTCATTTAAAATGGTAATGCTTCATTTCCTGACAGTGAAGATTGGTTCTTGTTAAATGGTGAGGGTGCGATTGGAGGAAAACCATATACAGATGACTGCCTCCAACCCTCACCTCTCTTTTTCAAGCTCTAATTAGAATTGGAGAAGTGGCCACTTACTCCCATTGAATACTTTATCAGTTACATGATTCAAAATCAAGGACAACGGGTATAAAGGACTTTATAAAGGACTCATTTGCACTGTAATTAATTGGGCTAGTGGACACCCTGTGTGAAATTAAAAGCAATTAGGCTATGACCGCCCTCAATAACCTATTTAAAAGCCTCTGTATCTACTTACTCAGTAGGTATCAAATCTGTGTATCGTTGTTCTTTTGCTTAGCATGCACTTCTGTGAGATCGTCACTGGAAGATAAACACGCACCTGCTTGACACACAATCCGTTTTCCTACTGGCTAAAAAGGATGCGTGTCCTTGTGCGAATGATGATCATGCATAAGATAGCAAGTCGATAGACCACAAAACAGAATAGCATTTCAGTTAATTGGTACCGTCAGTTTCTGGCAGGATTCTTTTCATTTCATCTTTTTTTAAGTCAATTTTAATGGGACAAACATTGATAACAGAAAAACGTAAATGAAAGTTTAAAATATTATATTTTGTATTATATTGGCCAATGTTATTAAGATATATAAGGAAACTACAAAAACATTTGTTATATATTATTATTTATATTATTTTAATTGTTTACATACAGCAAATATGCATAGTATATTTTGCAAAGGTATTTATTCTTACAATCTGTACATATATATATACAGTATTTATATATATATATATATATATATATATATATATAGTGTGCGTGCGTGCGTGCGTGCGTGTGTGCGTGTGTGCGTGTGTGCGTGTGTGTGTGTGTGTGTGTGTGTGTGTGTGTGTGTGTCTTCTTGTAAATTTTACATGCAAATTCGTTTGCTATTAGTAAGGTATTTATTTTCAATAATTTTAATAAATTATTTTTAATAATTTTATTTAATAAATATTTCTTCAATTATTTATTACAAGCTTTATTTAAAATAAAATAGTTTTTATTTATTTTTTTATAATATTTATATACAGGTGCATCTAAGAAAATTACAATATGGTGAAAAAGTTAACTTATTTCAAAAAGTGAAACTTTCATATATTTTAGATTAATTACATGTAAAGTAAAACACTTCAAAGGTTTTTTTGTTTTAATTTAGTGAAAGTCAAAAATCAGTCTCTCAAGATATTAGAATATTTCCTAAGATCAATCAAAAAAAAGGATTTGCAAAACAAAAAAGTTCAAGTTCTTTAAAGTATGTTCATTTATGCACTCATACTTGGTCGGGGCTCCTTTAGCACAAACTCCAGCATCAGTGAGGAGTGGCATGGAAGCGATGAGCCTGTGGCACCGCTGAGGCACTGTTGAGCCTTCAGCTCGTCTGTATTGTTGGATCGACTGTTTTTCATCTTTCTCTTGAAAATATCCCATAGATTCCAGATGGAGTTCAGGTCAGGTATGTTGGCTGGCCAATCAAGCACAGTAATATCATGGTCAGCAAAGCACTTGGAAGTGGTTTTGGCAGTGTGGGCAGGTGCTGGAAAAGGAAATCAGCATCTCCATAAAGTTTGTCAGCAGATGGAAGCATAAAGTGCTCTAAAATCTCCTGGTAGATGGCTGCATTGACTTTGGACTTGATAAAACACAGTGGACCAACACCAGCAGAGGTCACGGCAGCCCAAATCATCACTGACTTCAGAAACTTCACACTGGACTTCAGGCAGCTTGGATTCTGTGCCTCTCCAGTCTTCCTCCAGACTCTAGACTTTGATTTCCAAATGAAAAGCAAAATTTACTTTCATCTGAAAAGAGGACTTTGGACCACTGAGCAACAGTCCAGTTCTTTTTCTCCTTAGCCCAGGTAAGATGCTTCTGACGTTGTTTCTGTTTCAGAAGTGGCTTGGTAGCCCTTTTCCTGAAGATGTCTGAGCGTGGTGACTCTTGATGCACTGACTCCAGCTTCAGTCCACTCACTCCTTGTGGAGCTCTCCCAAGTGTTTGAATCGGATTTGCTTGACAGTATTCTCAAGCTTGTTGTCATCCCTGTTGCTTGTGCACATTTTCCTACCCAATTTCTTCCTTCCAGTCAACTTTGCAATATTAATATGCTTTGATACAGCACCCCTTTCAGTAATGACCCTCTGTGACTTACCCTCTTTGTGGAGGGTGTCAGTGATCATCTTCTGGACCACTGCCAAGTCAGCAGTGTTCCCCGTTATTGTGGTTTCAAAGAACAAGAGATACCCAGAATTTAAACTGTATGGATGGTCATTTATTGAAACTCAAATGTAAATATTCTAATATTTTGAGAAACTGATTTTTGACTTTCATGAGCTTTAAGCTCTAATCATCAAAATAAAAAAAAAAAAACACTTTTGAAGTGTTTTACTTTAAATTTAATGAATCTAAAATATATGAAAGCTTCACTTTTTGAAATAAGTTACAAGAAAAAAAAGAACTTTTTCACCATATTCTAATTTTCTGAGATGCACCTGTGTATATATATATGGGAAAACTAAAAAGGCATTTGTTCTGCATTATTATTTATATTTTGAAATAGTTTACGTATAGCAAATATGCATGGTATATTTTGCAAAGGTATTTATTCATAAAAATACTTTAAAATAAAATATAAAAATATTATATTATATCATATATCAGCCAAGCTTTCCTAAATGTAAGACATATTTGTTGTTTCCAGATACAGTAGTATCAGAATACAGTATGTGTGTGTAATTTGTTTGTTTACTTTTAAAATTTTCCACAGCAAATATTTTACAATAATATTTTATTTATTTTAAATAATAATTTTACATAAATTATATTATTTATTTATTTATAGTAAATATTTCACAAAATGTTTTATAAGTAGTTAATTGCAAGCTTTTTATTCTTTATTTTTTTACTTTACAAAACAGTTAAGAACAAGAAAGTTAGAAGTGTCTTTCCTTTCCTCGACACATATCCCACATTAGCAAGTCTGTGGCCTGTGTGTGTCGCTTGGCTAAGATGAAATGACATGGAAGCAGTGCAGTCCTCATTCAGTGTGGAGGTGATTCATGGGCCTGGCGTCGAGGAGCAGCACATGTGATTTTCTGCCCAGGTGCACCAGATCTGTCTCATCCAGAGCAACTCTCTCTTCCCATCATCCATAATCCAGGTCTCCACCACACTGATGCATTACTTGTTAGCGTTAGCTTGCTGTCTGATTAATTATTTATGCCACACAAGGCTATCTGTATCTGCCCCTGCGTGAGGCTTCTCTGCATTTTCCAGACCCACACGGCTCTCTGAATGCCCCGGAGAGGCTACCGTCTCACTACACTCTAAAAAATACTGGGTTATTTCAATCCAACTTTGGGTCAAATATGGACTAACCCAGCTGTTAGGTTAAATTTTTACATTACATTTTTAACCCAAAAGTTGTGTTAGTCCATATTTGATCCAAAGTTGGGTTGAAACAGCCCAGCATTTTTAGAGTGTAGTCTGTTGTACTGTCTGTTTGTACTGAGAAGTTGCAGAAGGGTTCGGTTGTGATGTGATACTCTGACTTTAGCAATGAGTAGGCTAAACATTAAATCATGTCTAAAGAGAGCATTTATGAGTTTTTATAGCAGCAGAAAAGAACATAAGTTGGAGACTATGTCACAAAAGAAGACCTTTGTTCTTGAAAAAACTTTAAAAGTTGAGCAGTACCACATGCTAAAAGCCAGTCAGAACAGATTGCATGTTAAAATGAGGAAAATATTGCATTATAACTGATTCAACTCCATAACCATCCATTTTATTATGTTTGATGTTTAGCAGAACACATATCTGGAGTTGGAAAGTAACATCACTGTTCATCTTACTGTATTTGAGCAGCCAGGATGAAGATAAAGACATACACTGTGGATATTTTTTGCTTTTTGATCTGTAAAACAGCATTCGGTCTGTATTGGGAAGTGTCCAGGAATCCAGGTAGGCCTGTCCACACTGATCTTAGCACACCAGTTTGTTAGTTCAGTTTTCTGACATGCCAGCCCTGCTTCTCCATGCTTTGATCTTGAAAAGGAAATCCGAAGCTTTCAGCTCGTACCAGAAAGCAGATCTGTCTGGCTGAAGAGCATGGGCAAGGCCTGGGGTGGTAATGAACATCACACACACACCCACACAGGAGGGAGAGCGAGAGGAAAAAGCAGAAAGAGAGCATGGCCGCAGGGGCTTTGATCTCAAGTGGCAAATGCTGATGGAAAGGGCCAATGCATCAGCTAACTTTCCTTTCTTTTTTATGCGGACCTATTCACTGAAAAGCTGCCCGGCTGAAAAGAGCGAGTGTTTGCTTGTGTATGTGGGAGGGACAAGGACACAACAACAATCTGATATGCCTACACACCTCTCTCTTACTCTATTTCAGGCTCTTTCTTACCTCTCTTTTACTCTTATTTCACTCACTTTATTTGTACAGGTATGACTGGTTGTTTCAATGTTTCCATGAGGTATACACAAAAATAATCACAGAAATTCACAGAAAATTCAAGTACTTACTGCGTTTATTCGCCTCTTTATGATGAATCACTTATTGTATTCCTCAGTTGTAAGTTGCTTTGGATAAAATAATCTGCTAAATAAATAATTTGAAATGTCAATGTAAAATTATTTAACAGGAATGTAAACTGTGAATAATAAAATAAAATAATAAAATAAATTTTATTAAATTAATATTAAATTAAACAGTTTAATTATATTTATGTTTGCACACAGAAATATCATTGAGGCTAAATTAAAGAAAGAAAACACTAATAATGCTAATAAAAAACAAATAATTATTATATTATAATAATTAGACCATTAATGGATAGATAGATAGATAGATAGATAATGATAATATTTGGATTCTTAAGATATATTATATATATATGATATTTGTATAATATTGATCCAAAATATAAGAAGTGTGATCAAGAAAATAGTTTTGTGTATGTCTATCCTTTTTTAGAAATATTGATACTTTTTTTATATTTTTTACAATGTTTGTTAATCATACCTTTGTTACTTCAGCAGTAACATGAAGTTGTCATTGACAGGCACACAAACTTTCTGTTCAGTAAATAACTGAATCTGAATTTGTTTTTGCACTGAATCTGAATCTTAAGCGTTTACACTGAACGGACTTTGGTGTTACTGTGTGTAGATTTATGACTTGGTGTCGGGTTCTGCTGTGTGAATATTTACCTGACCATGTGAATGACATGATGATCAAGTGTGTAATTTTAAATGTAATATTTCAATTTATAGTTCATGGCAGTTATTAATAAAGTTAATCACTGTATTATGTGTATTATTTTGGATACCATATAAAGCCAAAACGCACACTGAGCCCTTACGACTGTAAGAAGTAAACGTATGCATGCCTGGTCAGCATTTTTTAGGTCTGTCTCTGCTGTTCTACTTAACTCTGTCTGTTCACACAATCCTGAAGGATATAGCCGTCTCTCCGCGCAGACGTGCACCTGTTGTCTGGTGTAGCGGCTTTGCTGTTTCCTGCCTGTCTCACTTGGGACCATTTAGTGCATCATAACATTTCATCCCTGTAGAATAAAGTACATATAAAAGACTCCACCTGTCTTCCAGTGCTGAAGACTTTTGTGCTGTTACAGATCTAGTCTCATCATTAACAAGCTGCATGTGCTCTGAGAGACCGAACACAGGGAGCGAGGGGAGCTGCTAGCGTGGCATAGAGTTACAGAGCCATCTGTGGAAGTGGCACCATTACATCAGCTTTGGGCACGGACCTGCCGTACTGCAAGAGTGTTCTCTGGCAGAGATGGGCGGCAGCTCATCACTGATTTTTGGCAGAAGCGTGTCTCTCTGGTCGAGATGGGCTGTTCGAGCGGCACCGGGTTCTGCACCGGGCAGTTCTGTACTGCATGTGCCTGTTATTCAACCACCTTGGGAGAAAGCCTTGCCCGTGGCAAAGACCAATTTGTGTTCCTCTCGTATCCACTCAGTTACTTTTGCCCAGGATGAGTTAATATCACAGAAGGAAATGGCTTTAGGGGATGCAGGCTTGCAGCAAATAATGAGAAAAAAACTCATTATTGGAAAGGGAAGAACTGTCGGGTTTTTTCACCAAAAAGCAAGACTTTTATTTTTATTTTTATTTGTACTTTTTATTTTTGCACACAATTTTTTTTTAAGCAAAGCAAAGAGAAAGAATACAATGTTAATATTAGTAAATATTTATATAAATGTATTTATATTGTTTTTATATATATATATATACATTTAATAAATTATTTTTATACAAAGTTCTTTCCCACAAATCACAATTAGTTGACAATTAATAAATTAAACATTGTAAAGTGTTAAGCATGTTTTATACAGAAAAGCAGTGCACAAATATATAAATAAATAGATGGTGATTAAAAAGATACAATTTGTATCACATTTTTATTAAAAAAAAAACGTATTGAAGGACAATTGTTTAAGTAAAAAGTTCCAAAATAAAATACAAAATTGAATGATTTAAGATATATTAGTTAATAAAGTCTTCACTTTCTCTATCTTCTCTTAACACCAGCTTTATATCAGAGGGAGGATAGAGGGGTTTCCTCCTGAGACCGGAGAGGAACAGATTGTGGAATTACTATTGGGCTACAGGAGTACCGGACCTGCAGGCTTCTGGCACATGAAGAATCACTGGAGCATATGTCGCCAGCATGATTCATTCATTTAAATTTATGGAGTGGAAGTGGGCCAGGTAGCGCACCGCGGTGACTGTCAACAGCACCTCCATCTTCACACACTTCACATACACCCGACCCGTCCCACCATCTTACCATATGTCCCGCGAAACACAATTTCTAATGGACAAGGACAGCTGTATCAGGTCAGTCCGGCTTTGCGCAGACACACAATGGGAACCTTTGGTGTGGAAATTAATTAGGCAGGTGCAAACACCCACTAGCTCTGCACCGATTGGCTGGGCTTTTCAGACAGACGTTCTGCTCTTTCGTTTTCTGTTAGGCCTGCTGATTCTGTTTATGTTTAGGATTTAGCATCTTAAACTTAAGAACTGCATTGTAAAGGTCTGCACTGTCACATAACGAAGTCAGAGGCGGTGAAATTCTGGCATTTTAAAGTACCTGTGAGTTGACATTATGATGAAAGGGGGAAAAAGCTTTTGATGTAAGTTATATTTATTAACTTAACATTTTATCACTTTTAAAAGGCCAAACCAACAGTCTTTGTTGCTGTTTAATTTATTTTTGGAGAAACTGATTTTTTTCTATCTTATCTGCTTTGGACAGTGTATGTCAACATTTAAATGTAATTTCCATGTATATAATTAATTATTTATACACAATTGTTCAAAAGTTTGGGTTGTGTGATTTTTTTTTTTTTTTTTTGAAAGAAGTCTTATATTCTCACCATGGCTAAATCATTCAAGGCTTGATAAATAAAAGTATTACGCTTTAAAAATACAAAAATCTTCCGGACCCTTAATTTGTAAATATGTATTCTGTATGTTTTGGGTCGCTCATACAGTGGATTTACAGGCCTAAAATCATTCCCACCTCTCGCCCCATTAAAGCTGGCCCTGCAAACACAATGGGTCAGAGTATTATTTCAGCAGGTTGTCACTCAGGTATGTCTAGCTCATTGAGCAGTGCCTGGGCATGTTTCCAGAAATAAGCCATTTGTGAACACGTTTTGATATCCCTCCACTGTTTGGGCTGCAACCTCGACCCAACAGCAACACTTCAGCATAAATCCATTATTCTTTTATAACTTAATGGACCTGAACCTATAACTATGGAGAGCTCCTGAAATGAAATATTACACATTAACTTAAGAGGCTTTATTGATTTCTCTTTCACAGATAAAACGTCTCAGGGCGTAATACCATTGGGCAGTTGTTTGTTTGAAAACTTCTCTTAGTGGTGAATCACTTGAATTGTAAATGAATTTTAAACTCTTACCATACTTCATTACAAAGTGCCTCTGACAGACAGGGTAGACCAAAATCTCTTGTTTTTAAACATTCAATCTGGTGTAAACCTTGGGTTTGTGGAGTGTTTTAGTAGTCATTAACATCAGGGGTATGGAGTGAAGCCATTTATCTGTATGTGCTACAATAACAAAATTATATGTTCCTGTTTCTATATTAGGATAAATAGAATCTGGTATTGGCAGGCTTTAAACTAAGTTTGATTAATAAAACTAAATTAAAAGCCTATTTTTGCATCTAACTGTAGGCTATAACAAATCTGACGTGTAGAACTCATGAGATACTCAAGCGAGACTTTTAGAAAAGTGTCGTTCACTACCGAAATGAGACTAAATTAGCAATTTGTGTACACATCTGCAAAGAGACCCCAGAAAGAACAAGTTGTGCATTGTGTAACAAAAAGAGGTACCATTTTTGCTCTTTTTTTTCACGATTCGTTCACTTAAAAGATTTTTCACAAAAGAAACCACTGTGTGCAGCAGCCTGCTTGAGACACTGAAATATGTCGTCATATATACTACCAGCCAAAAGTTTTTGAATTGTAAGTTATTAATGTTTTTAAAGAAGTCTCTTCTGCTCACCAAGCCTGCAATTATTTGATCCAAAGTACAACAAAAACAGTAAAATCTTGAAATATTTTACTATTTAAAATAATTATTTGAATATATTTTAAAATTTGTATTTATTTTGATTAATTTATTTATTTTAAATTTGTATCTATACTGACTCCAAGCTTTTGAATGTATAATGTTACAAAAGCTTAGATTAATACTGATCTTTCTATTCATCAAAAAAATCCTGAAAAAATGTACTCAACTGTTTAAAATATTGATAATAAAAAAAACTTTTGACTGGTAGTGTATCTCACTCTGAAGCTTTAAAACTTTAAATTAGGCATTTCAACACATGAAAAAAAAACGCAATAATTTTGGATTTCTGAGATAGACTCAAAAAGGAGATAAAGCGCAAAGTGACATGGATCATGGATTGTAAGTCACTATTGGATAAAAAGCGTCTGCTAAATAACTAAATGTAAATGGATCACACTGTAAGCATTTGTCATCTTGGCTGCACAGATTCACCACTGCGCTGTAATTTAAAATGTTGATTCAAATGTCATTTTATACTGACTTTGTTGGATCATCTTTTTTTTTATTATTATCTGGAAAAAATTAATTATTCATTTTATTTTTCATGCTTTTCCGTGTAAGGTATTCAGTTTCGCTAATCAAGTGGGACCTTCCACTGAACGCAGATCACTCTCAGTGAGTCCTAGTGAGCAGCACTAGCCATCCTTCCCCTGAGCATTACATCATTCTGAGGGCCAACAGAGCCAATCAACAGCCTGGCAGGATTACGCAGCATATGGGCATGTCCTGACTGAGAGGAAGAGATAAACAGTTATGTTCAGAAGAAAACATGGCATTTATGTATATGGTATGTCAGAATGGTTAAAGACACAGATGTTCATCAAAGAAGAGTTCTTCTGCTCCTTGAGATGTCTCCTGTGTGAGAAAGAAAACCTGTTCACACCATAACAGGCACTCTGGATCATTGCCATGGAGAGGTGTGATTCCAGCTGGCTTGCTAAGCTCTCGTTTAGACAGACCATATATCACATTTGTGCTATATTGCTTAAAACTCAACATTTTCACTTAATTTGTGACACAAAATAAACATTTAACTGTAGTTAGATGGTAATTAGATGTCACCAGATTTATACTGCATGTTACAGTTTTGTTCGCAAAAGCAATATGATTTTTTTATTAATAATTATAAGATACCAACTTTTTAAGAGCGGGCTCGGCCATTTGTAACTTTTCTGCAGCCAAGAGTTTACTGTTTATACAGAAATACTCACTGGAGTGTAACAGAAGATACTTCATTTAATCCATTGTATGCCTTCAAATAATATTGCAAATCTATCCAAATTCAGATTATACTCACCAGGTTCCTTCTTATACATTTTTAGAAACATAAATGGTCGGAGAAACATGCACTCACAGATAAACTTGCTAGTACCCATGCTGCCAGTGCTTTGAGAAAAGAAGAAGACACGCATGTATTTTAGTCTGTGCTGGCACAGTAGTTGATGCCTTTAGATGTGGAGCAGGAAGCAGGTACCAGAATGATGCAGCACACGGCTCTGAATCATTTGATTAGTTAGCAGAAAATGATGTCTGTTCATCCCTGCAGTCTCCCTCATCTATCCCACTCTGGCATGCAAACGGCTCTGATCCGCTGTGTTACCAGCCGGTGTTGTTTGGACAGAGATCACAGGACTCTGAGTGCACCAAGACTGAAATAAGTGGAAATGAGGCTTGCAAGTAGTGCCCCGTTCATAAGTTATGGGTCATTTTAGTCTTGCAGAGCTTTTATGGTAGGGTGCTCAACTAACAAGCCTGTAAAACATTCAAGGTCCTATCTGGCCTCCAGCAATAAGAATCAAAGCAGATGTAAGCTAACATTCAGTACACACTCTTAAAAATAAAAGGAAGGTTTCATAGCAATGCCATAAAAGAAAAACATTTAATTCCCCAAGGATCCTTTCAGTGAAAATTTCTTAAAAGAACCATTTTAGTGTGAAGAATATTTTAATAACTGTGACGAGTGGGGCGGGGCCGAGAGCCGTGGGAACGGAGCGAGGTCGGTGGAGTAAATGATGATGAGCGACACCTGCACCACTCACCGGTCTCGAGTCCCACGGAGGAGCTCCGGAAGGATAAAAGGAGGAGCGACGACAGTGAAAGACGAGAGAGGACCAGGCCTGGACTTTTATTTGTGTTTTGTGTGCGGTCCGTGAGGGGCTGCCGCTTTTCTTTTGTGTATGTTTATTTTAGTTGGCTTGGAAAGCCAACTTACCGATATTCTATTTAAACTTATACTTATTATTATTCTTACGAGACCAATTTCTGACTGCTACTCCTCCTAGAGCTTATAACTCTACAAACTCCAAACTCAGCCCAAATCTTCAGACTGATCTCGCGGGGTGTGCTATATCTTTTCTGAAGCGTTCGGGTTATGCTAATCTTCAATTAGCGAAAAAGCGCAAAAAAACGCATCGACAATGCATGGCGGCAAAACTTGACGGGTTGTAGCGCGGAGCGAGAAATTTGAGTAGAAACTTGTGAATCACAACATTTTGAAGAGGCTATCAAGCTGAGCGAGGACATACCCCGCAGTGGGGTATAAGTTTTACCCCTGGGCGCAAGAGCCCCCAAAATTGTCCCTAGACTTACATGGTGAGGGACGGCCATGAAATAGCATATAGGTTGAAACTTACAATGGTTTAACTACAAATAAACTACAAAGAAACTACAAATAGCATATAGGTATAAACTACAACATCTATGCTAGCAACATGCTAGTCACTTGCTAATCCATGCTGGAACATGCTAGCAACATGCTAATCATGCTAAAATCATGCTAGCAACATGCTAATTATGCTAAAAACATACTAGCAACATGCTAATCATGTTAGAAAACATGCTAGCAACATGCTAATCAATGTTAAAATCTTGCTACAACAATGCTAATCACGCTAGCAACATGCTACAACATGCAATAATGCTAAAATCATGCTAGCAAACATGCTAGCAACATGCTAAAACGCGGGGCTAGCAACAACATTGCTAGCAACATGCTAATCATGCTAAATATCTGCTAGCAACATGTAGCCCAACATGCTAATCACGCTAGCAACATGCAGCAACATGCTAATCTTGGAAAACAAGCTACAACATGCTAATCACGCTAGCAACAAGCTAAAGTAAAATGCTAGCAACATGCTAATAATGCTAAAAACATGCTAGCAACATGCTAAATCACGCTAGCAACATGCTAGCAACATGCTAATCATGCTAAATCATGCTAGCAACAATGCTAGCAACATGCTAATCATGCTAGCAACATCTAAACAACATGCTAATCACGCTAGCAACATGCTAGCACAATGCAATCATGTTAAAATCATGCAGCAACAAGCTAGCAACATGCTAATCATGCTATAAAACATGCTCAGCAACATGCTAATCACGCTAGCATCATGCTAATCATGCTAAAATCAATGCTAGCAACATGCTAATCACGCTAGCAACATGCTAGCAACATGCTTAATAATGCGAAAATCATGCAGCAACAATTAGCAACATGCTAATCATGCTAGCAACAAAGCTAGCAAACATGCTAATCACGCTAGCAACTTGCTAGCAACATCTAATCATGCTAAAAAATCATGTTAGCAACATGCTAATCACGCTAGCAACATGCTAGTAACATGCTAGCAACATGCTATTCATGCTAAAAACAAGCTAGCAACATGCTAATCACGCTAGCAACATGCTAGCAACATGCTAATCAGCTAGCCAACATGGCTAGCAACATGCTAATCATCTAAAATCATGCTAGAAACATGCTAAAACATGCTTATCATGCTAAGCAACAATGCTAACAACATGCTAATCACGCTAGCAAATGCTAGCAAATGCTAATCATGCTAAAATCATGCTAGCAACAAGTTATCATGCTAGCAACATGCTACACATGCTAAAATTGCTAGCAACATGCTAACAAATGCTAAAAACATGCTAGCACATTAATCACGCTAGCAAACATGCTAATCATGCTAAAATCAGCTAGCAACATGCTAGCAACATGCTAATCACGCAGCAACATGCAAATCATGCTAAATCATGCTAGCAACATGCTATTAACATGCAATCACACGCTAGCAACATGCTAGCAACATGCTAATCATGCTAGCAACATACTAACAACATGCTAATCACGCTAGCAACATCTAGCAACATGCTAATCATGTTTAAAATCATGCTAACAACATGCTAATCATGCTAAAAACATGCTAGCAAATCCTAATCATGCTAGCAAACATGCTAATCATGCTAAATTCGGCTAAGCAACATGCTAATCACGTTAGCAACATGCTAGTAACATGCTAGAAACAATGCTAATCATGCTAAAAACAAGCTAGCAACAGCTAAACACGCTAGCAACATGCAGCAACATGCTAATCATGCAAAAATCATGCTAGCAACATGCTAGCAACATGCTAATCATGCTAGCAACATGCTAACAACATGCAATCACGCTAGCAACATGCTAGCCAACATACTAATCATGCTAAAAGCATGCTAGCAACGCTACCACGCTAGCAACATGCTAGCAACATGCTAATCACGCAAGCAACATGCTAGCAACATGCTAATCACCTAGCAACATGCTAGCAACTTGCTAACAACATGTTAACAACATGCTAATCATGCTAGCACATGCTAGCAACATGATAATCACCACCTAGAAACATGCAAACAACATGCTAATCATGCTAACAACATGCTAATCACGCTAAAATCATGCTAGCAACATGCTAATCACGCTAGCAACATGCTAGCAACATGCTAATCATGCTAAAATCATGCTAGCAACATGCTGAAATCATCTAGCAACATGCTAATCATGCTAGCAAAATGCTAGCAACATGTTAATCACTCTAGCAACAAGCAGCAACATGCTAATCACGCTAGCAACATGCTAGCAACATGCGAATCAATGCTAAAATCATGGTAACGACATGCTAGCAACATGCATAATAGCTAGCAACATGTTAGCAAAACATGCTAATCATGCTAGCAACATGCTAGCAACATGCTAATCATGCTAGCAACATGCTAATCATGTTAAAATCATGCCAGCGACATGCTAGCAACATGCTAGCAACATGCTAATCACGCTAACAACATGCTAATCATGTTAAAATCATGCTAGCGACATGCTAGCAACATGCTAATCATGCTAGCAAAATGTTAGCAACATGGCATCTATCTACTGACTTTATCTATCTATCTATCTATCTATCTATCTATCTATCATCTATCTATCTATCTATCTATCTACTGACTCTATCTTTACTGACTCTTCTATCATCTACTGACTCTATCTATCTATCTATCGACTTTTTCTATCTACATCTATCTATCTATTCTATCTTCTCTCTCTCTCTCTCTCCTCTCTCTCTCTCTATTTCTATCTACTGACTTTATCTATCTATCTATCTATCTATCTATCTATCTATCTATCTATCTATCTATCTATCTATTCTATCTACTATCTATCATCTATCTATCTATCTATCTATCTATCTATCTTTTTTATGTAAACTTCGAACTTCAAACTGCTAGCTTTTAAAACTAAGTCTATAATACGTCAGACTTTCCCAAGCCAACTTTCGAAGTTTGTTCACCAAACTTCTTTATCTAGTTTTATTATTAAAGTCTTAAATGTTCGCCGGTTCCCGCCTCCTTCTTCCCGATCTACGAACTGTGTTACAATAACCAACCACAACTTTATATTGGAACATTTTTCCAATACAAAGAACCTTTTGCAATGGAAAGATCCCATGGATGTTAAAGATTCTCCATGGAATCACAGATACCAATAAGGAACCTTTATTTTTGAGAGTGTTGGAAGTGAAGGCCCGAAGTGAAGAAATTGTTTTAATCTAGGTTATATAGGCTATTGGGTTGTCATATGAATATGCTTTGTTCGATCTCTACAAAGCTATTTCTGGCTTCTACAGCCAGTCAGCGTCCTCAAGGAAGACACCCACACATGATTTTACATACAAATGCAGCACATAAACACTTTTGAGAAAGTCAGACAGGCCCTGTTCTCGTGGCCTTTGATCTTTGAATTATATAGACATAATGTGGCCTATGGTCCGAGGCATTGCATAACTCAGAAGTTTATTTTATTTATGTAAAGAGCTTCTCTCCCTCTCTTCACTTTTGCATAAAGTGTGATAGTTATTTATAGACCCACATACAGTCTCTCAAAATCAGTTTTAGTTAAAGGGATAGTTTACCCCCAAAAGTAATATTGTATTGTTTTAATCGCCTTGATTTTGTTCTAAAATCTACATTGGCTGCTGTCAAGCTCCAAAAATGGCAAAAAGCACCATAGATGTAACTCATACAAATATTTTTGTCATATGATTTTTTTGTATGTAAAAGAGCAGCGTGAACATTTTGCCTAACATCTCTTTTTGTCTCTTTCTGTCTGTGTATGCGTTTGTGCCCTCAAACCATCATGGAGAAAGTTCTCAAACTGAGCTGAACTTGAAAGCTGTGGCAGAATTACATAATTTCAGACAAATGTGGTACAAGCGAGAGAGCTGGAGAGCAGAACGTGTTTAAATATTTACAGTTTTTCTCAATTGCTTTGGCTCAATTCTCGAATTAATTTTTTTATTTCCGAAACAATAAGTTCAGATCTCTGAACAATTAGCTTCTTGTTCACATCAGATTGGAATTTCTTATTGATTTGAGCTAATTCCATATGCTTTGGCACATGTGTGCAAACAGTAAGTACAATCGTCTGCAGTTTGCACAACAACTAATTGCATATGGCTTGTTGATCAAAACTGATGAGTCGATTCTCACTTAAACTGTCAAACCCTTCACAAATTCTCAATCATTTTTGATCGTGTAAGCCATCACATTCAAAACGATCCATTCAATTATCAAAAATTGGTGTAAATGCATGTATATTCCATAAATATCTGACATTGACATTGTTTGTAATGTCTGCTAAATTGGCAAATTAACTCTAATTGCAATACAATTTGAATCAACCATTCAACCATTTACTGTAACCAATCAAGTTTGGGAGCATATATATGTAGATCATAGACCACAAGATCAGATGTCTCTGTTGGATGCCATGAATGCTGCATGTGAGGACATCACAGCTGATCATTGCAGGGGATGTGTGCGGCATTCAAGGAGATTTTTTCCCCGGTGCATGGCAATAGAATAATCAGATGTGATGTTGATGAAAATCTTTGGCCTGACCAACAAGAGCGACAGGATGTCCTCCAAGAATTTAATTTTTCATGGATGTTATTTTGTATTTTTGTGTATTTGTGGTAACATAAGAAATATACTCACTGGCCACTTTATTAGGTACACCTTGCTAGTACCGGTTTGGACCCCCTTTTGCCTTCAGAACTGCCTTAATTCTTCGTGGCATAGATTCAACAAGGTGTTGGAAACATTCCTCAGAGATTTTGGTCCATATTGACATGATAGCATCACGCAGTTGCTGCAGATTTGTCGGCTGCACATCCATGATGCGAATCTCCCGTTCCTCCACATCCCAAAGCTGCTCTATTGGATTGAGATCTGGTGACTGTGGAGGCCATTTGAGTAAAGTGAACTCATTGTCATGTTCAAGAAACCAGTCTGAGATGATTTGAGCTTTGTGACATGGTGCATTAATTATCCTGCTGGAAGTAGCCATCAGAAGATGGGTACACTGTAGTCATAAAGGGATGGACATGGTCAGCAACAATACTCAGGTAGGATGTGGCGTTTAAACGATGCTCAATTGGTACTAAGGGGCCCAAAGTGTGCCAAGAAAATATCCCCCACACCTTGTGTTACAAAGCAATTAAACAGGTGTACCTAATAAAGTGGCCGGTGAGTGTATGAAATGTACAGTAATTGGACAAGCAATATTTCACTTTACATGTCATACATTCGTACAAAAATAAATGTACTGTATAAATACAAATGTTCATATACTTTTTTTTCTATGTACTATTGACTCTTCTCAACAAATATCCGATTTTTTTTTTATAAAACCTTAATTTCCATTGTTGACTGTCATGGTGAAAAAACAACTAAACATTTTGACCAGTGTGGCTCACACGAAGACAAAAATATTTTATATTTTGGTGGCCTTGTCCAAATTACTGACACGAAAACTAGGTTTTGAAGCATAAATGAAATGTTTTGGGTAAGTAACTACATTTTGCAGACATGCAATAAAGTTCAGAAGTTCCAGCAAACAGTTGTGACATTTGCACTCACAGTTTAGAGAATGTTAATACTGTTTCGAAAAATGTGCCAAAGCAATTGAGAAAAACTCACCAGTGAGAGCCTAAAGGCTTTGAGCTCAGAACTATGAGAAGAATACAGTTTTCCTTGCTTTTCAAATACAGTTTTGTGCCTTGTCAGAAAGAGAAACAAGAACCACACATCTTGTTTTGAACTTTCTGAGACATTACATGGCAGTTTTATAAATGAGAACTGTTAAATGCAGCTGTGAATTGTACAAGCTGATCACATTTGACAGTTTTCCACTCAGTAATCTATCCATGCAGATTCACTCAGCAGTTTGTCCTACAGCGCCTGTACCAGATGTATTTCATCCTCCATCCTTCCTGTGGCGAGACATCGAGAGGGCCACAGGTATTTATAGCTTGTTAAGCTAACGGGGAGGAGAAATAGGTCAAAAGTTGCTCATTTAACTTGTTGTCACTAAACCTCTGGTGGCAGCATGACCCTGGGCCTCCTACGCATCATCACTCAGTGACAGCCGCCCACCATGCCCAGCCAGCTATAAAATCAGAAGGAGGGAAATCTCTCCAGAGCGTTAGATATGTCAGCGTGCCTACCCACCCTCCCTCAGACAGAGCTAAATAATGAACAAGCTTAACAGCGTATACGTGCAAACCTGGCGGCCCAGGTTTCAAAGAAGTCCTCTGGTGCTTTAAAGTGCCCTTGTTTATTGAATTAAACTTACTTGCCATTTGCCAAATGCTTTTGGATCGGGTTATTATTCTCACAGACATATCTAACCCGGTGCTGTTCTGCCACATAGCAGAGCTGTCCCTTATGAAGATGCTAGAAACACTTTTGTGCCATGTAACGGCAGTATATTTTACAATGGTAAAATCTGTTTAATTTTGTTATAAAAACGTTATCATGTTCTGTAATCATAGCTAATTAATATTTTAATAATAATGTTTAAATTAATATAATCAAGGATTTTATCAATGATAATTGTATGAACGTAAAAGAAAATGATTTATTAATAAAAAAATATAAAAATGTTAAATTATTTATCTATTTATGTCAAATATATTTAAGTATGATTAATTGATTATATATTGATATTATTATTTGAGAATTTAGTGTTATAGATGTATCAATGTATGTTTATGTCAAATAGTTTTGTCCAATACATTTAGAAATATATTTATGTATGTACTTTTAATGTATGTGTGATTAGTCGTATAGATTGATGGATGGATGGATGGATGGATGGATGGATGGATGGATGGATGGATGGATGGATGGATGGATGGATGGATAGATAGATAGATAGATAGATAGATAGATAGATAGATAGATAGATAGATAGATAGATAGATAGATAGATAGATAGATAGATAGATAGATAGATAGATAGATAGATAGATAGATAGATAGATAGATAGATAGATAGATAGATAGATAGATAGATAGATAAATCGTCGTGATGCATTTTAAATCAAACAAATGGACATGATGTCTTCTTTTCTTCTTTGTAGTAGACAATGTGGTTATAAAATTGACATTTCTCTCTCTCTCTCAGGTTGCTTTAGCACTCAGGATTGTCCATCTCTGTAATTCGATGAGAGCAGCCATTTAAAGCAGCCTGGGCTTCTTATACAGCCTTTGCAGGAGCACCCCGGGGACTATGAGTATCGATCCAGAGCCATAAGTAGGTCAGAGAAATAGCGACTAAGAAACAGGGTTTAGTCTGACACAGTTCCTCTCAACCTCCGTCTCTGACACTGTGAGGCCATTTGCGTTCATCCATCTCAATGATTCTTCACAGGCCATCTCAGTCAAGAAGGCACATTCTGTCGCCCCGAGTCGTCTGAGGCACAGTATATCCTGTTTAGAGCATCAGGCATCAGTCTGCTCCCACTGGCAATTCCATGCTCCGCTTCAGGAAACCCTGCAGTGAAAAGGTCAATGGGTTTACAGCATTTTTCTCCTCTGTTTTTTACATTCTTACAGAAGACAAGGCATACATTAGTCCTATTTGTCTAACAGATGAAAGACATGATCATCTTTGCAACTCAACCTCCAGATCTCAGCACAGCGCACAAATGCTAATCATAAATACACCAACATTAAAGATCCAAGGACTCGGCTGACCCCAGGTTAGTTTAAAAAACCCGCTACGGTCATTTATGCTGACCTAAAGTCTTGGAAAATGAAAGAGTTCCAGCACTTTGAGTGATTAGAAATGACTAATCAGCCATCCCTAATGACAGCACTTTAATTACAGTGCTCTGTGAGTTCAAGCTTTGCTTTCGGCTCTTATCTACCATCACAGGCAGTTTGCATATTTGCAGTGTACCTGAAAGAGTCCGGCAGGAGTTTTTCCTTATCTCTGCCTGCCTGGGATGTAAAAACAGCTCTCTGTTTGCAAAAAAAGATGGGCTTGTGTTTGTGTGTTAGTGTTTGTGCATTGTATGTATGTTTATGTGAAAGCCAGTCACACCATAATACGCTACAGTGGGCTTTTGTATTGTGTATTGACATGGTTATCCACGCTTTCATATGTGTAGAATACATCTTTAGTCATAATATTTACCTATTTCAGGCCTCTAGCAACGTCAGGTGAAACCCAGTAACTTATCATTACATAAGTACATTATAGACATCCATTAACTCATTATATTCCTATTCAAACAATCGCTGATGGTGAGTTAATGTTTCGCTAAATAAGCGAAACCTAACCTGAACTGTAATATAATACACTGAAAATCTTGCACATAAACTGTTGACACCGTTATCAGTAACCACAGTTACACTTATTATTTTTCATAAGTTACCATTAAAGAGCCTTAGGCCATTGGATCATTGGCTGGCTTTATCCAACCAATGGGCTGTGACTCATATAATTTATTCAGATCAGAATCAACTAGCATTATCTTCAGGGTAAAAAAATGTTGAGAGAGCCTGGGAATAATTACTTGAATAATTTTTTGTGTACTTTGATGAGTGATTTGTAATCTGATTCAGATATTCATTATTTAAGGAGTATGAGAACCATATTATGGGAAGGAACAATGTAATCGTTCCAGAGATTTCCTCTGATCTCTCAGATATGATTGTTCTTGCTCAGACAAACCTCTGGTGGAGGACTAAGAGATTTGCATTGGCCATTCCTCTGGTTCTCTAGTCCAACCATTTTAAAGTAGATGTGTGTTTAAGCACTGTGATGTAGCTGTTCGGCTTAAAGGGATAGTTCTCACAAAAAAAATCTGTCATCATTTGCTTACCCTTATTTCATTTGTCATTTTTAAACTCAAAAGAAGATGTTTAGGATAATGTTCACATTGCGGTTTTCCAGATAATGATGTTGACCAGTGACTGGAGTCTAAAAATAATTAAAAATAAGTTTTGTGTGAGGAAATTTAAGTCAACGCTCTATAATAATCCATTTTATTACAGCTCTCAAATGGTTTTATGGCAAATTTTAAGTTTTATGTCAATCATGTCAAACTATTTTTTTTGTGTGCTTGTGTAAGATAATATCCACATTTTTAAGTTGTATAAATGACTATTAAATAAATTTAATTTCTTATTATTATCAATGTTGAAAACAGTTGTGCTGCTTAAGTTTTCTCTAGAAAACCATGGCAATTTTTCAAAAACAGCATTTCTGTGAATTCCGTTTTTGTTACTTTTGATCAAATGCATCCTTGCCGAATAGAAATATTAGTTTCTTTAAAAAAAAAATCCTATTGACCCCAAACTTTTAAAAGATAGATAATGTGTATATATGTATTACAATGGCTGATTTGTCTTAAAGACTATGAATGCTTTATGACCAAGAAACTGAGAGTATGTTGAATAGCATTGTGACGCACTGTACTTTACCAGATGACGATGACACATACTTTATCAGAAGCCGTCATATCACAATGACACATACTGTATCAGACCACTGATTGTGCTTGGATCCAGATTAGATAACTGACTCATTATGGTTAAATAAGGTTGCCTTAACTTGTCTTGACAACTTTGTTTTTATCATGCTACTTGCCATTATCACTTATGAATCCATACCTGGATTGACTTTGACGCTCCACAATGCACTTATATCAGTGGATGCTGGTCAATAAGGTGCTCAGATGAAAGAGAATGAGAGCAAGTGCTGAGGTCATGACAAGAATCCAGTTGGTACATTGATGACATCTCTGTCAATAGTACTGAGTACAAGCGCCCACCTTTGGATACAGCTCTGTCTGTGGGCTCGAGCATGCTGTGAGAGTCTGTGTATGTGTGTATGTTCTGTTCTGTTCTGTTCTGTTCTGTTCTGTTCTGTTCATCAGTACATCATCTCCTCTCCTCCGAGCAACTGTCAATGGTGAAATGGTGTGTGGGTGTCCAACACAGTAATGGGTCAATCACTCCGAAAATAAGACTTTTTCTTCTGACTGAGCACGGAGGAGATCTATTCTCACCTAATGTTGTGAAGGTAATGATACACTCTGCACTTCAATGATGGTACTAGGTTACATAATGAGACAATAATGATAATGACTATTCAGAAGCTCAAAGAAACCAGGTTGAATAGAGAAACACATATTCAGTAAACTTAAAAAAGACAGAGCTGAATGGAGACCTTATTTAAAAGAAAGGATTGTTATATCATAACAGCACAATTCTTTGAAGAAAATAAGACTGTGACACAAAAGGTGACTGTTATTATGAAGTAATCTTCCACCGATCGTGATGTAGAAGCTGAAATTAACCAATCAGACAAACTTTTAATAATACAAGCTTCCAGAACTGACGTTATCGGTGTTACTGGCATGATTTAGTGATTTATATAACACTCGTAGCACTTATGTTCTCTGTGATTCATCCATGAGTTTTGCTGTCCTCACAGAACGTTATTTGGGGGCTGGTGTTTCACATGTTCAGAACAGCGTGTGTATTATGGTTATTTATTTATTATTTTTCTTTGGAGCTGACAGGCAGTGATAGAGCATGAATCATGTTCGGCCTACTCTCAGACAGCAGTGATAATATCGGCGTGCTGATGCAAAGTGACCGGCAAGCACATAGCACTTTCACACCATCAGTCATGTTCCCGTAGCAACATGATAACGCAGGAATAACATTGAACAAACAATGTTGGAACTGTGTGTTGGCGTGAGAGAGCAGGGGCTAAAAATAGTCCCCATGAGAGAGCTGTTGATTATGCGTGGAAATGTGAGGGAAATTAGTCAAGATGTGTAATGACTTTACTTCTTATATATTGATCAACAGATCGTTTGCAGCAACTTCAAAAACACTCCAATCAGTAAGGTCAAAACAAGCTTTTAAATCTTGCTCTGATTCATTAGTCCATCTTTTAACAGTTCGTAATACAGGTTTAGCAGATTTTAATTCCTGCCTGTAGGTTGGTATAAGATGAACCAAACAGTGATCAGATAAGCTGTTCGTGGGACAGAGTGATATGCATCCTTTATCACTGTATAACAGTGATCCAATATGTTATTGTCTCTGATGGGACATGTGATGTGCTGTCTGTATTTTGGCAGTTCGCGGGAGAGATTTGCTTTGTTAAAGTCCCCAATAATGATTAAAACGGAGTCCGGGTGTTATTGTGCTGTGTCTGTGATCAGATCAGCGAGTTTCTGTAAAGCTGAGCTCACGTGCGCTTGTGGAGGAATGTAGACACTCACGAGAATGAACGAACAGAACTCCCGCGACGAGTAGAACGGCTTGCAGTTGATGAAGAGCGTTTCTAGATCTGAACAGCACATCTTCTTTAACACAGTTACATCTGTACACCACCTCTCATTGATGTAAAAGCACGTCCAGCCGCCGCGTGATTTCGCCGTTGATTCTGCATTGCGATCCGCTCTGATCAGCTGGAAATTCGGCAAATGTAATGCGCTGTCCGGTATTGCATCATTCAGCCAGGTTTCTGTGAAACACAGAGGAGCAGAGTTGGAAAAATCCTTATTAGTCTGGGAGAGCAGAAGAAGTTTGTCCGTTTTGTTGGGTAGAGAGCAGAGATTCGCTAGATGGATGCTAGGCAACGGAGTTCAGATCACTGGAAGTCCCCTCATGCTTCAAATGCTCCACCATCATCCCCGTCCCAAAGAAACCCAAAATTACTGGACTTAATGACTAAAGACCTGTGGTTCTAACGTCTGTGGTCATGAAATCATTTGAAAGATTGGTTTTGGCTTATCTGAAGGCCTCCACTGGACCCTTACTGGACCCCCTGCAGTTTGTCTACAGAGCAAATAGGTCTGTGGATGATGCAGTCAACATGGGACTGCATTTCATCCTGCAGCATCTGGACAGACCAGGGACTTATGTGAAGATCCTGTTTGTAGACTTCAGCTCTGCTTTTAACACCATCATCCCGGACACCCTTAAGAATAAACTGACACAGCTCTCTGTCCCCACCTCCGTCTGTCAGTGGATCACCAGCTTCCTGACAGACTGGCAGCAGCTAGTGAGGCTGGGAAAATTCTCATCCAGCACCTGCACCATCAGCACTGGAGCTCCTCAGGGCTGTGTTCTCTCCCCACTGCTCTTCTCCCTGTACACAGATGACTGCACATCCAAAGACCCCTTCATCAAGCTCCTGAAGTTTGCAGATGACACCACACTGATCGGCCTCATTCAGGACGGTGACGAGTCTGCTTACAGACAGGAGGTAAAGGAGCTGGCTGTCTGGTGCAGTTTTAACAACCTGGAGCTTAACACGCTCAAAAGAGTGGAGATAATCGTGGACTTCAGGAGACCCCCCCCCCCCCACCGCTCTCCCCCCACTCACCATCGTGAACAGCACTGTGACTGCAGTGGAGTCATTCAGATTCCTAGGCACCACAGTTTATCAGGACCTGAAGTGGGACAATCACATTGAGTCCATGGTGAAAAAGGCCAGCAGAGGCTGTACTTCCTTCGCCTGCTGAGGAAGTTCAACCTGCCACAGAAGCTGCTGATACAGTTATACTCTGACATCATTGAATCAATCCTCTGCACGTCAATAACTGTTTGGTTCAGCTCAGTTACCAAATCTGACCTCAGAAGTCTACGGAGGCTAGTCATTGGTGAATCATTGGTACAACCCTCCCCACTCTCCAGGAACTGTACTTATCCAGAGTGAGCAAAAGAGCTGGCAAAATCACTCTGGACCCTCACATCCAGTACACTCCCTCTTTGAACTGTTACCGTCTGGTCGACGCTACAGAGCTCTGAGCACCAGAACGACCATACACAGTAACGGTTTCTTTCCCCAAGCAATCCATCTCATGAACACTTGATATTAAACATGGAACACTCAACACTATTATACAATTATTTATTCACCACACACACTTATTTTTTCATTTCAAATTTGCACATGTCAGACCTCACACATAATTGTCTGTATTGTATATAGTGTTTTTGCCATTTTGTGCATTGCCTATTTGTATATTGTTATTTTGTTGTCTGTGTCCTGTCCTGTTGCTGTCATTCTGTTGCACTGTGGAGCTTCTGTCACTATAACAAATTCCTCGTATGTGTAAACATACCTGGTCAATAAAGCTCATTCTGATTCTGATATTTTTTTTTGCAATGAGCCATTGTTTCGGTTTCCAGTGGCCAGCTGTAACGCTTATAATGTACTAAATTGGCATTCATGGCCTAATGGATAGAGCGTTGGACTTGAAACCCGAGGTAACCCAAGGTTGTGGGTTCGAATCCCGGCTCTGGCAGGAAGTGTCCACGACTGAGGTGAGACCCTTGAGCAAGGCACCGAACTCCCAACTGCTCCCCGGGCGCCGCAATGTCGGCTGCCCACTGCTCCACTTGGATGGGTTAAATGCAGAGAACACATTTCACTCCTCATTATACTCTGTATAATTGTGTATGTGACAAATAAAGCTCATCTGAGCTTAATTTGTATTTGTATTGTATTCATTGAAGTACCTTTTTAAAACTGTATTGTACAGAAATCTTTACAGTATATACTGTATGTAACTATGTAACTGGGGGTGATGCTTAAAATGCCATGTCATTAAAATAATTATTGTTGATGTACAGAGTCATATATTTGTTTATTCAGGTTAATTTTAACTTAGTATGTTACATAATTAGATAATAATTAAGAAATGTTTCTTGAGCACCAAATCATAATAGCATATTCAAATGATTTCCGAAGGATCGTGTGACACTGAAGACTGGAGTAATGATGCTGAAAATTCAGCTTTGCCATGACAGGGATAAATTGCATTTTAAAATATATTTAAAAAAAATAATTATTATAATATTATTTCATTACTGATTTTACTGTATTTTTCATCAAATAAATGCAGCAATAATCTTCTTTCAATTTTTTTTACAAAAATTACCATTTGTATATATAATTTTAATGTAGCAGGGCTCATAAAAGTTTAGCATTTTAACTTTAGTTTTGGTTGAAGTTCACATAATAATTTATTTTGTTTAAAGCATTTTTTTTTTTTTTTAGATCAGACAGTAGTTGGCAGACCTCCTGCTGTACCACCACAGACCCCCTGTTGAAGACTCCTGATGTGGTATATGAATATGGTAATCATTTAGCACAAAGATATAAATCAAAGTACTATGATCTGATACAATACTGCAGAAGTACTTTTGTAAGGGTTATTTGTTTGTTTTACCCCAACATGATTTAGTCGCAATGGCAGTGTCAGCTCGATCAATACAATTTAGATCACTGTGTGTGTCTGTTTGGAGCCTGTGCTTATGGGAGGTGGAAGTGAGCGCTGAATCAGGTCCTTGTGGCGCCTCTGGCTGGGGAAATAGGAGAAGTAGGCTACTCTCCAGACATTTGAACTTGAAACACTTGGCTGACTGTCTGTGGAGCTGCAATCCCAGTGCACATGTACTGGATTACTTTACTGCCACCTGCTGGCTGTGGAAGTTCTCTATTACATGGCATTTAATTGCCATATGAAGATCATTCTCCCTGATTATGCTTTCATTCATGTGGTCGCATTCACTCCATCATTCCCTCGCACACGGGGACACTTACTGTTGTGTTCTCTCATTGATATGCATGGTAAGATCCGTGGGCTGAAGGTGGTAGTGTTTGTGTATTACCAGACAAATTTCCTTCTGCTGTGGCAGTCTGCTTTATCATGGGCTGACAGAAGACAGCACCCTGGTGTTACTGCACACAGACTACCCACCGTCCCCCATTTCTCTCTTATTCATCTTTTTCAGTTAAATGTGAAGTGTGTAATTTTTGGGCAACATGTCGGCAGTACTCTGACATATCGCACAGCAGTAAGTCTGGCAACTCAAGTGCGACTTACTACTCGAGGTTCTGTCTCTTCTTTTATCATGTCCTGTTTCACCTTAAAACAGTCATAGCTAATAAAGGTACAGAAATGCCTAAATAAAGTTCTATCGTGAAAACTCTGAAAATTTAAGCATGGTAATGGATATGACGATATTAATGTATTTGGACTTGGTGGAATAGATCTGCTACGTTGCTGAATTGCTTCTGCTGTTGGATATTGCTATTGATGTAGATTATTGTTGATGCTGCTGCAAATCAAGCACAGAAACTTGCTACTGCCAATACATACACCGATACAGTGCTGTGAGTGTTTAAGACATACTGCTGCTGCACAAGTAGCTAATAGCCCATAGCAGATCTGTACAGGTGGAGCTGGGGAAGGTGGAGGGTTTCAGAGGAACTCTGAAAGCACTCTGCGAAATGCTCTAGTGAATGCTAACCAGTCATTTAAATGTAAAGCAGTAATCTCACTGGCTGCGTATGCAACATGAACCAATCAACTTGTGCCAAGTAGTTTAACGCTTTGAATATCATCAGTTTGCGTTAATAACCTATCAGTCTGCACTGGCTAGAGTTTCATGACAGAACTTGGCATTAATTATTGTTTTCAAACATGTTTCCCAGTTAATCAATCTGTCTGACATTGGTTGTTTACAACAGATAGTCCCGCCCCCAACTCACCCGATTGGTTGAGCCAAGGCAGTGATGTTGATGTTATTGTTTTTTTAAGATCAAACTAAAATGTCATAACAGCTGACAGAAATAAAGTTATAGAGTTTTGTTCTTCTTTAAACAATATCAATTTATGAAGCAACACCCCATAAGATATTAAGACTTGTTTTTAGTTAAAATCTTGAACGTGAATTTTGTCCGATAGATTTTTACATTTAAAATTTAAAAGTTAGAAGACAAAATACATTCATATTAAAGATATGTTGTTTGAAAACAAGTCTTAATATCTGTTGGTGTGGTGCTTCTCAAGTAAATTGATCTTGGTTTTAGGATTTTTTTATATTTAACTAGAAAATTTGACTAAAGTACTCATACACTGCCAAAAAAAAGTCTTATTCAATATTTTTGTCTTGTTTTCCAGTATAAATATCTTAATATTCTTAAATCATGATCAACACATTTTGATAAATATTTTAATAGACGAGATTTTACATCATGTAGTTTTCCTTCTCAAATAAATGTATCTTGTTCTAAGACTGTTTAGATATTTGTACCGGAAAACCAAAAGTAAGAACATCATTTTTTACAGTGTAAAGAAACTGTAATAAAACCAAAACATATATAATTCCTTGTGTCTCTCTGAAATCATAACAGAGTTTTAGAGATTGATGGATTAAGTGAATGAGATTGTAATGATGATGTTGTATGTATTTGTGTACTTTATGTACAGAAGGAGGTGCCTCTCTATTCTTCCTGAAGTGTCCCTGTTGTGTCCATAAAAGAGGTTGGTGTAGGTTTATCACAGTCCCGCAGACCTCTGCTCCTCTCTTCTTCTTCTCTCTCCCTCTCTGCATCCTCCCCTGCTAGATGCACCCCTAGTCCAAACAGTAGTCCCTGTTATCTGGGGCCCCTGTGTTGCCTGGTACTATAGGACCTTGGAGGACCCTCCACCCTCTCTGAACAGAGCAGCTCCCCAGCGTAGAGGCTGCATTGGCTGGCTTATCTCCTCGCCTTTTGTTCCCGAAAGGCCTGTGCCCCATTCTTCTGTGGCTAATCTACAGCCACTGCTCCTGCTGGTTCAGCAGCACTGGCACGCTGGAAATGAAGCATGCAAAGAGCATTCCCAGAACTGATATTCACAAACATTTCAGAGCGGAAATACAGTCTCTGAGTCTGTTTATTCACTAGTTTATTATTTATACTAAATAAAACAAAGCACAAATCACTTGAATGAGATATAGCGAAGACATATGTCTGATATGTTTGATATGAGAGAATGAGTGAGAGGTCTGAACAGCCATCCTTAGAGAGTAGATGAGGAAATGACCTCATGCAGTATGTGCGGAGGCGCTCTGTAATCAGTGGCTCATTTCTGCTCTCTGCCCCAGGCAGCTCTCTCTAAAGCGTACTTCAGTTTAGATACTGGATATCCAACGTTCCTGTTCGTTTTTTTAGAGGCCAAGCGCAGAAGGTTCACCAGAGGTGCATAGCCCCTGTTTTTTTTGTAAGAGAAATGCTTCCACTGCAATGAGAGTCTATGGCAACCCGTTTGGAGGAAGGTTGTCAAATTTGGCACACTGATTGAGGGGGGTCTTTCCCAGTCAAACCCTCTAGTCATCAGCTTAAAACTATTTCTTATGACATTTAAACCCTTTGGTTTATAAAACAGTTCCTTCTTCATCTGCCTTAGCTAATCATCTTCAGTTGGTGTTTCTGATTTCTGCCATCTTTGTCATATGAAATTATTATTATACTACAGTGTGTTTCACTACTCCTGCCATTCCTTTTCCAACTTACCATATATGATTGCTGAAAACAAATCTCTTAAAAGTTATTTTTGAGTTGCATCACGTTACTGAATTAAGTTGACCATATCAAGCGGGATGTATCTCGGAAATAAAATTGTGTAGGTTTGGTTATGACTGTGATTGTAATTAAATACTATGTCATTTCTGATCACCTCCTAATGGTTAGAAACTCATAAAATTGTATTAAAATGCTTGCAAATTTGCTATAATTTGGTGTTGCAATTCCAACTGCCATATTGCTTATGCATAATTCAACTCATGAAATCAAAATTTCAGTTGAAATTGTGTCAAAACTGAATAACACCATGCATTTTAAGGCACTTCAGTGGGACTTTTAATGTAAATTGTCTAATCATCACTTTAGTGCATTGAAATGAAACACTGTAAATTTCATTGGCACTATACTCTGAGGATATTTGAGCAATTTGAAGACAGTGCCACCTTGAGCTCAAAATAAGTGTAATGTAGATATGTTGGTAATACTTTACAATAAGGTTCATTAGTTAACATGAACTAAGAATGAACAATACTTCTACAGCATTTATTAATCTTAGTTCATCTTGATTTCAGCATTTACTAATGCATTATTAAGTTAATGCACGGTGAATTAACATGAACATGAACGACTGTATTTTTATTAACTAACATTAACAGAGATTAATAAGTAGTGTAATAACATTGTTTGTTCATGTTAGTTAATAAAATATCAATATAATTTATCAGTTATTTAATAATTAAAACCATTAAGTCACTCTGAAATCATCAGAGATCTTCCAAAATCTTTTTTATCAAACTTTCCACAACAGATAATTAAAAGCTCAAACCAAACCCATGTCATGTAAGAAAGACCTGCGCATCAGCATTACACAATTTAAAATTAGTGGCGTGTTAACGGTTTGGTCTCAGCTGCAGATGCCTGTAAAATGCACTTAGATAATGGATCTGGGTCTGTAACCAAGCTATCATTAGCGTGTCCAGCACTCATTAAGACACATACATTAATGCAGATTGAATGAGACCAGGGGCCCTTTGCGTTTCACAAATGACTAGACAGCTGTTCCATAAGACTGAGACATAACCTTTTAACACACGGTGCCACTGTGTAACCTATGCGGTGATTAAAGAGACGCTGCCCGGTAGCCAGCCTGAAAAATTCACCTAATGCAATCCCCCTTCGGGGGACTTGGCCTCTTATTCCCAATGATTTCATGTGTGCAATCTATGAATGCACGGTCCACATTAACAGACATTGTCCTTTAGGTTTATGAGCTTTATGGGATTAATAAATAAGCTGTCTGCTCAGTGCTTCCATTCCCTCTGTCTTGACTCTGTGGTTTGCATGTGTGTGTGTGTGTGTGTGTGTGTCCTAAATGAACTCATGGGAGCTGCTGTCCAAATTCTCGGCTAGTTAGGGTTTATTTAGTGAATGCAAGAGGCATGGGGTAAAAATCAGGCTGGCTAAATATTTGGCTTTGTGAGAGGCCCTACGCTCACTGTTGTGAAAATACTCCCTCAAGGTCTGTCATCACTATGTAAGTCATGTTCATTATTCTGCTATAAAAGTTTATTGCATTATGAATCATAAAATAAATTGGGCAATAATCAAAACAGCTCCCATCACCATGTGGCCTATGGGAGTCTGTCCACACCATGCTGCTACTTCACGACTAATGCACAGTGTGTTGTACTTGTGCACACTAAATAAATAAACCAACTCACTGTAAGTCCTATTTCTGAAAACATACAGTATATGAGCCCTGTTGCCATCATTTTAAACGCTGATTTGAATGGTGTACACAGTATGAAATTATGTAGATTTAGGATTGCCTTTTTGCATTGCTCTACTCTGCTTTAGTTTTTATATGTAAACGTGTGTTAAGCAGACTGATGCACTCATATCTCACATCTTTTGCAGCATCTGGTGCATGACACAGCATTCACAAATGTTTAAAAAAAATGCATCTTCAGACCTTGCAATGTTCACATTTCACCAGTATGTACTGTTTTATAATCACAAAACTCATTACATATCAACTGGACCGCTCTGCTTTTCCAATAGAAGTAATTGTGTCACATGTGTTTGACCATGGCGCTTGCATATTATTATTTTATTTTATTTTATTTTATTTTTTTTGTGCAAAACATGCATCTCTCTATTTAAAATCAATGCAACTTTTTTTTTACTTATTTTTATAACTTTTTTTCCAATGCCATGCATCTTGTGTTTTTAAATGAATGCATTATATGAGACTGACCCCTTAGAATGTGATGGCTAATTGTTTGCCAATAACCAACCAATCATAAACTGAACAGCCTCATTAAATATTCACACACTTTGTAGTCACAGAACTTTTGATGCGTTGTGATTTGTTTCAGCTGGAAAAATCTAAGCATCAAACAGTGATGGAAAACATGTTAATTGAAGAAGAGACTGTTTTATCCGTAAAGGTGTGCTCCAAAAGTCAGTTCTATTATATATCTAGCGTCAGCGTTAGTTCTGGCAGGTCACGTAAGTCAAGCAAGAAATTAGCCAAAGTGATGTGTAAGAGCCAGTCAAGCTGTAATTTAAACAGATTGAATGCTGCATTCGTCCATTCAATGATACTGACTTTCACAAATAAGAATGTAAACCTGGGGTTTAAGAATGTAAAACCTTGAAACCTGGATGTCCGAGATTAATCTATGAGATTAATTGTGATTCATTGTGTTGACCTTTTGTTTCTTTTAGTATTTTTATTGCAAGTCACAGTTTATGACAGCAAAACTTAATACCCGCTGGAACCTGCTTATGAAAAATGAAAGGTTAAATGCACCTCTGGTTGGAGATCACTACTGAAGATAGTAGAAATATATTCATAATTTTATCATAAATGTTTAGATTATTGTGAATCTTGGTTTACAGAAAAAAAACCTGATTATTATTTCTCTCCAGATCATTAGTACTACGGCTGGGAACACCAACATTCCAAATTTGCTCTTGGGGCTGCAAGAGAACGTCTGCTAAGCCAATTACTCGACATTAAATATTCCTGTTCCAATGTACCACATATGTCAGCATGCTGGATGCCTTTTTCTCATTAACACAACTGTGGAGAAATAAGCTACCTAAAGATCAATGTGACTGCTCTCATTACTGCCTTTAAGCACATGGCTCCCTCCCTTTGCATAACTTAGATCCCAGTGACAAATTGCTTCGAATTGCCTCTGCTCTGTATTAAATCAGTGGCTCCAAAAAAAAACTTGGAGAGTCTGGCAGTGCGATGCACATGAGCTGCAGGCCTCCCACGGCGAGATTATTAAAGTGAGTCTGTAGCTATTCATCACCCCCAATAGAGACCTGCAGGCATCAAATGAGTGTATCGTCACCCAGTGACTGATTGTAATATCCCAGCAGACAACAGGCCACACGTATTACCCTTAATAACTTTGCACTGCATCGTGGGTCATTCTGTGGTGGATTATACAAAATAACAGTCCTGATCTTTCACGTGAAGTAATTTGTTAAATGTATGCGATATGTTCATCTATTTAAAACCATGCAGTCAGAGGCAGCCGAGGAGGAGGTAGAATGAGGTATCAGCTCATGTGGATAGTGCTCAATGTTATTTGTGAGATATCAGATGTGTTCATTATCACACTACAGTATGTATGAGTTGCTCGCTATGCATTATACAGTCATCAAATGCACAGTCACTGTGATGCCTGTCCCATGAATCTCCAGAGCACATCACTTAAAGAACCAGTGAGAGAATAACAATAACAATGTATTCAAAATTCAGTTTTTGCCCACTCTTGCTTTATATAAAAGAAACTGCATGTATTAATGACCATGCCAGGCTCTCTCATTATCGTATTATCTTTATTTGCTGGGTATATTTTTGTGTATGTGCTTAACATGTCTAAGTTAAATGAGCTCAGACTGCGTTTCTTTAAAGTCATGGCTGGTGTTTCTGTCTGTGAAAATGTGGACTGTGTTCTCTGGTTTCCCTGATCAATAGATAAGCATACAATTCCCTGAAACCAGACCCCTTCTTCCCTCTCAACATCCAAAGCGACACAATAACAGCTTGATGATTTCGATTGTGGGAGGAAGACCATTATCCTAGCTGAGCGATCTGTTGTATTTTGGGGTTGCTTGCCTTGACTTAATATATTACATTTATTTGATCAAAATACAGTTATATTGTGATATATTATTACAAATAAAATAAATGTTTTCTATTTTAATATATTTTATAATATATTTGTATTCCTGTGATGGCAAGGCTGAAGTTTCAGTGTCACATGATCCTTAAGAAATTATTATATGCTGATTTGGTGCTCAGGAAACATTTATTATTATAATTAGCCATGTTGAAAACAGTTGTGCTGCTTTCATTTTTTGTGAAAATTATACAGTATTTTTCAGGATTATTTAATGAATGGAAAGTTCTGCACATATACACATATAATATTTACATTAAAAGCATGAAAGAAGTCATTTTTGATGCTCCATAATAATGTTGCATGCCCGTTGTGATCATGAGACACTGAGGCAGACATCCATTCAAATTCATTTTTAAACACATTCTAATGTATTCACAGGTCTGTAGACATGTTCCCATAAATCCGTTTTACCTCATCTGAACCGCACTGTGCTGTAGTTCAGAACCCAGTTGTTTACATTAATTCCTCAAATGTATATAGAAAATATATACATGCAAAATGCATGTAAAGTGCATTTTGGTATGGGCATGTAAATATAGAACATTAATATTTAATCATGAAATGTGTCTAATGACATAGGTTTGCATTACTGTACACTGTGTTTTTATTATGCAATTTGAAAACATTCTTCATACAGTTCTAGCTATTAATGCACAGCTAATGTCATCTGTGTGTAACGGATGGGTGCTGCATTAATGATTCATCACAGATGCAAACTCCATAGAGTTTCATTCACGGTCCATTGGGCTCGTTTTTACTGAGCTCTAGAGTGGCACCACATCTAAGGAGCCTAGTGGGGAAACGGGGAACACAGGTCCTCTTCGGGCACGCAACGTCTGTCCTCTTCGGGCACGCAATGTCTCGCTTGCTGTAGTAATCTTGTGCGACGTTGTGAATCCACTGGCCTGAATGACTGTTGTCATGAAGCGAGAGAGTATGGATGGTTCCTGTGTGTGTGTGTGTGTGTGTGTGTGTGTGTGTGTGTGTGTGTGTGTGTGTGTGTGTGTGTGTGTGTGTGTGTGTGTGTGTGTGTGTGTGTGTGTGTGTGTGTGTGTGTGTGTGTGTGTGTGTGTGTGTGTGTGTGTGTGTGTGTGTGTGTGTGTGTGTGTGTGTGTGTGTGTGTGTGTGTGTGTGTGTGTGTGTGTGTGTGCTAACTTACCTGAGGGCATACAGGAGGACTGTGTGGTTCAGTGCTGAATGGCGCTTACCACCACCGTGCGCATGGACATGGGGATACACACTGACAGGGTCACGCAACAACCGTGCCCCAGGTCACATGCCTTCCATGCAAACCTCCAGTGGATAATGCAGGGTAACTGTCACATATTGTAACTAAAAGCATGATTCTCTCCTTTCTGACATTGTAGGTGCAGGGATTTGTATGAGTGTATGTCTGCGAGGTCAGTTGCGGTTAATGTTAGAATGGGCTCGGTTTGGGGCTAAATCACTTTGAAACATTCTGATCCATTGAAAGAAGACTCGCTGAAGAACCTGCAGTCTTCTTTTCTGCCCCTTGGCCAACAAACCAAAACAGCACTCTCGTACAATATTTATAACTCATTTTTTATTGTATTACTTTACCTAAGGCTAAACTGAAAAACGTTTAAATGAATGAAAATGGTGTTGTCATTTACTCAGTTTAATATTTTATGATTCCTATTTTTTTAATGCCTATAAGCTGAAGCTTCAAACTGACTGGACTACCATGAAAGTATAAAAGTGGAAAACTATTAATGTAATAATCTAATAAAATCGTATTAATATTAATTGATATTTCAGTTCTTCAGAAGCCAAACAATACCTTGGTGTGACAAACAGTTCAAAATATAAATTGTATTCATTCATTGTGTACTTCTTTTTATTCTTTTTTTTTTACTTCTGCTTTATCTTGTGTAGGAAGCACATTTGTTCGTAATTATGATGTAAGTCATAATTATGACAAAAGCAATCATAATTAAGATGTTATTTTTTTAAATAAATATATTAGATGAACGACTGAGTACTTTGCAAGACTTTGTCATAATTCTGACTTAATATGTCATACATTTGCCGTTTTGCATAATTAAGACTTGGTGTCTCATAATTTAGATGTTTTATCTCACAATTGTTTTTTATTATATCTTAATCTCATAATTATGATTTACAAAAGCATTATTTTGTATCATTTTTTCATGTGGCAGAAATGAGCTTCCAAGCTTGTGTAGTACTGCTGGACGTTGCCATTGTTTGTGAGTATTGGTGGGTTTGGTTGATACATTGCTTGTGATGTAAGCATCTGTATAATAGTATAATGTATTCATATATTTAGAATGTGAAGTACACCATGTTAAAAAACTCTGAGGTCAGAATATCATTCAACATTTGGGATCAGTATAGAAATATATATATTTAGCAAGGATGCTATAAATTAATCAAAAATTAGTTTTTTAGTTTTTTGTTTGTTTGTTTGCAATGCTGTTCGACTTTCATTTCGTCAAAGAGTCCTGAAAAAAAAATCTCATTTAGCGGAAAAATTATATTTTCCATTAAATTATTAAGCAGCACTACTGGTTTTACCATTGATAATAATGTTTTTGAGCACCAAATCAGCATATTATAATGATTTCTGAAGTATCATGTAACACTGGCAACTGTCACATGATCCTTCAGAAATCAAGTAATGGCTGCTGAAAATTCAATTTTAGTATCACAGGAATAAATTCCATTGTAAAATATTTTGAGATTAAAAAAACTATTATTTTAAATTAGTTTTACAGTATTTCTGATTAAAAAAAAGTATAAATAAATTGATCAAATAAAACCTTGATCAGCCTTGGTTTTCATTTCGACCCTAAACCTTTGAACAGTAGAGTGTATGCGATTTAGGTTATGCAGGATTGACTTTTGCTTTTGAAATATTCATGTAGCCCCTACCAAATGAAATATCAGCCTTCAGTTTAACCTTGCGTTTAATATATGACTCTGAGCCCGAAGCCTTTTACACTGACACAAACGCTCTTGATAGTGTAATGTTTTCTTTTTTTCTCTTTTTGTCTGTTCCACATTTGTATCATGTTGCTGAGTTGAATGGGCCAAGCCCTGGAGTGACTGCTTTGTATAGAGAGAGAGATAGTGCGAGACAGAGGAGGGAGTTGAAGGTGAGCGTCACTCCCTTCACACACTCCTCAATCTCAGAAACAGGATCTTGCCCAGCCCTATCATGGCTTTGAAGAGATGACTGCTGTTGTAAATGGCAGCAGTGGCCAGGGGCTGTGTGTGAATAATTGAATAGAAGAAACTCCACAATGCCACATTTCCGTTTCTTAAGAGCTCAGTGGGGCTGTCTCAGTTACCGGTTATGTGCAGAGAAAATGGAGCTCCTTTGAGTCGATGTCTTGGTTTTTAGCAGCGCTGAGGGCTACGGGTGAAGTGACAAAGACAGGGAAGCAGCCCCGAGATAAAGTTTGGCCAGCTATTATGTGTGTTTTTTCCAGGCTTTTAGCCTAAGCCTCGGGCTAGACTGTGCACAAGCCTTTGTGTGAGACTGATGACATTGATCTCAGAGAGGTGTTTCAGCATTCCTCACTCTCCTTCTCATTACACCTGACTCATCCGCTTTCTGATGCCTCTGACCACAGCCTGTACACACACACACACACACACACACACACACACACACACACACACAGAGAGAGAGAGAGTCTGGCGCTAGCCTGATGACCTTCAAGATTTGTGACGCTATAGCAGGCATAAGAGCAAAGATATTATGACCAATAGGAAAGATTGAAATGTGCCTTTTCTTTCATTATTGTTATAGGACCTCCTGAGACCACCATAAAAAAATAGGATTGTAAATGTTATGTATACCTTGAAATGAACAGGAAGCCAGTTTTGCTGAGAGTATATAAAATAAAAGGTCAGTTATTTCTCATAATTTGTCTTATATTGCCAATTTATTCCTCACAATAGTGGTTTTATATCTGATTTCATTTTTTTTTACTTTAATATTTCAGTTTGTCCTACTGTTATTAAAGCAAATGTGAAACAAATCTAAAATAATACTAAAAATTGATGAACATTTAAATTGATGTTAATTTTTTTAAATGGTTTCACTCAAATTGTTATCATGATTAATAATCTAGTTTCATTCAGGATCCATTATATTGATAAAAATAGACAGTAAAAATGTTTATATTTCAATGCTGTTTTTTATCTTCTATTCTTCAAATGATCATAAAAAACTAACTGTTTCTACAAAAAAAATATTCAGCAGCACAACTGTCTTCAACACTGATAAGTAGAAATGTTTCATGAGCACCAAATCAGTAATTCGAAGGATCGTGTGACACTGAAGACTGAAAATTTGAACAAAAGACAATAAATTAAAATTGTTAAATATATTAAAATATAAAATTTTCACAATGTTGATGTTTTACTGTATTTTCGATCAAATAACTAGTTTTGTTGGGAAAACAAGATCTTATGGCATGTTTCATAGTCAGGCAGGACCTGACTGTTCCTGCAGGATCTTTTAAGTTTTACTGGCTGTAAGGTTGTCAGAAATCTCCACAAAAGTGATGGATGCGTGCAATGAACTTGTCATACGCAGGAAGCTTGAAGCATTTTGACTGGCAGATCTTTCAAGTCTTGTAACAGAGAAACAGTTCAATGGTCCTGTGGTCTTTATGTAATGTGGGAGAACAAGGACAAAAGCTCAGCTGTATCAACTCGAACACTATAGAAGAGGATTAAGATCTATATGCAGAGAGGTAATGCCGTAAGACGGAGCCAAAAACCCTGAATCAGGTTTCAAAAATGGCTGGGTCTAAAATTAAGGACCCAGAAAGGCAGTTTAATTAAGGTTTTAACATTTAAAACTTGGTTTGAATGCTAATAAAAGTAAATATTTGTTATTTTGAAATTATTAGAAATAAGTAGCTTACTTTTTTTACTGTGAAATTTGGCTGCGTTAGTGTAGAGAATATACATATATATTATTATCGGATGACACTTGCATCGTTTAGGTAAAAATATTATAATTACTAAATAATCTGTTGTCTCTGAAACATTTAAAAGTCATTACTTGATTTTTGAGTTTTTTTCTTGATTAAATAAAGGTTATAATAATAATAATAATAATAATAAAGATTGAAAGTCCACAGAAAAAAAATTTCACTAGACTGTTTTATACCAGTTATTATGTCCTAAACTTTCTATCAAAGATTTGGACTCTAAATGTTGTTAAACACATGTAAACAAAAAAACAGGTGATGGAAATGATCAATGTAAAAATGTCTTAGGACTGTCTAGTCGTAGGAGGTCAAGCTGCAGACTCAGATATTAGTAATCAGCAAATTACATAAGTTCAAGGAAAGAGCTTTAGGGGCAAATATTTTTCTATTGATTAGTAATGTTTTGATATCCTTCATAAAAAATTAAAGGCATTCTTGTTCCTGCTACATTTTTTAATTAATCTGTCTATCTATTCCCCCACTTACAGCATACATAAAGTAGAGAGAGGCCTAACATGACCTACCCTGATCTACATCCCCATCTATTCACAAAGTGGTCCACAAGCCTGCGATGCAAAGCAAAGCGACAATGGGATCAGTCCGCATTTGCATTATGAGCACACAATGCATGACACAAGCTTGCCCAGAGAGATATTTCTGCACAGAAAATATCTGGCTTCAGACGGATCTGTCTGCAGTGCTCAGCGTCACTCCACTGACTCTGTCTCTTGCTTATTAACAAACCAGCCTGTCACTTTATAAACCCTGTTTCAGCTCTCCCTCAGCCGAACACACATACACATCATGAAATACACTTAGACAAACACACAAATTGTCCAGTCAGTTTAAGTGAAACTGTCGTCGTGCACATGTCATTTTGAGGTTTTAATACAGCAATGCATATTAGAAATGTTGAGGAATTCTATAGAGAAAAAGACAAAAACAAATTACAAATATACCATGAATTTAGGGCAGCTAATCGATGTATTGTGCTTCAGTTCACTTCGAAATATTATAGTAAAACTGGCCTAGATATTATTCTCATCATCCTTTAAATAACATAACATACAGTGTTTTGAATTATTAGCATACACATATATATATTGTGATTTGTTTTGATTAATTGCCTGCATTGTATCCCAAGATGAGCTACAAATGAGATGAGAGTTTGTTTTTATTCTGCCAGAGGTGCTATTAAGAAGATGGGAATGATGATAGCTAATTTTTCTGGGGGTTTCCAAATTCTTTTATACCCAGAAATACCCACGATGCAGATATGATGCTGAAAAATGTGTCCTCCATCTTGTATTTCTCAAAATAATGTAACCCAATGGTAAGACCCAATGTAATAATGAACCATGATATTTAATTATTAAGAGCTGGCATGGCATTAAAAAGTGAATAAATGAATAAATAAAAATAATGATAAAGAAATTGAAGCACAGATTGGACTGCACTGAATAAAAACCTTGACCCTCTTCACTTCATCCTCAAAGTCAAAGCCTGCAATGTTGAATGAATGTTTCTCACAAAAGGAGCTAAGAGAGAAGAAAACTATGTTCAAACATTATAATATGTCTTCCAGGATATCTGGAAATGTGAATATACAAAAATAACTGAAGTAATGACGAAACAAGAGAAAGACATCGCACACATTGTAACAGAGATGTGGAAATGATCTCTGCATGGATTTGGCAAGGTTCTGTGTTTGGATTCAGCTCCACCATCGATGGCGAGCCTCCTGAACTGATGTCTGAGCGTTATTCAATTTTTTTACAGCACATGGACAATATTTCTTCTTCCTCTACAGACACTGACTTCACTTTCCTAATCTAATGCCTGAAACAAAGTGGGCCTGTGTACATTTGTTTTAAAATATTAAATCCTCTATAACACTTTACAATAAGATGAATTTATTAGTTCATGCATTATGTATTTTTACAACTTTTATTCAGCTTTGTTGATGTCAGTTAACACAAATCTGCCCTTTGTTTCTTAAATCCATTCACTAGTCTTTGTGTGTATTGTGTAAGCCACTCTCCTTAGAGTCTAGACTTTTCTGATAGGTCCAGATTCTGGTGTTTGAAGGATCTCCGGGGCCTGCGGGAGCCGATGTAGGGCTCTTATACAGCACCACCAGTCTGCGGGGAGAACAAGGCATTAGCCTTACAGCTGCTAATGGAATCACTTCCACCTGAAGTGATGGACACAGTCCGGTTGGTTTCCGCTGGGAAAAGAACTGCAGCTGGACCGAGGAAAGAAGCGTTACAGCTTGTAACAAATCCACACACCGGTCTTCTCATTCCCTCCCCTGGAGTCTGTCACCGGCCCTGTTCATCTAGTAAATAACAAGGCTGCTCCTGGTTATGTCATTAATTATTCCAGGAAACAAAGGCTTGGGGCTTTGGGTATAAACTCCAATGAAAACCGCAGCCAGATGAAGTGAAGTCATACAACTGCCTGAGCTCGAATGAAACTCGTATTATGACAACAATGATGAGGTAATGCCACCTAGTTTAATCAAGGTGCACTAGGACAAAAATAAGAGGGGGGAAATGATAGAGGGATAATCTGGACATTGTCTGACTGACAACAGTGCCCCAACCATCACCCTTGACCTCAGGGGTTCATTAGTTCAGACCAGGTGGAGAAAGAAGGGAGGGGAGATGTATGGTTATGGTGCAGGAAAGAGGGACGCGGGGATTGAATGGCCTGCGGTGGTCCGATGTCAGACAGAGTGATGGATAACAGATCCAAGCTGCCGGTCTCTGCCCTACTGCAGTCCTGTAATCAGGACTCTTCAGATGAAAAGAGACTTCTTGTGTTGGATTTGGCACAGTGATTCACCCTCAGGTTCTACTTTGTTGGAAAGTTTCACAAATACTCTACGTGTGATAAAAAATCAGTTCTTATTTTCTCTAATGACCATAACATAAAGAGGTCACATGGCTTTCCAGTAATTCAATTAGTGTCAAAGGGGTTCAGTGGACTGCGCCGAGAATGGCCCTACGCACACAACCCCAGAGGTTAAAGTAGGAGCAGAGAAGACAGCTAGATGGATCAGTGCCTCCGGTTAGCTCAAGCATGAAGATTTAATCAAGATTTAAAAAAGATGAATTGACTCCATGTAATGAAATTGTAATGGCCATGGTGGGCCTAACAAAACAAAGGGGTCAGCAGGTATATGACATGGATTTTCTGCATCTCTAGCCCTTATCTAACCCTCTTCCATCTTATTTGAGAAAATATATCAGAGTCAGACGGACTGAAGAATCCAGCCAGTGTTGAATAGAGGGATGAATGTTTGAAATCCTGATGTAAGTGAATGTACAATCAGTCATTACTCATTAGTGCTAAGGAAATCAGGACCATGCTTTATACAAATAAATATGAAATATGGCATGAAATATTGGTTTGGGTTATAAATATTGATTAAATTATAATTTTACCGCTAATAAGTTTCCGCTTAAAAAAATTCCATTGCAATGTACAGAACAATCAGTCTAGCGACAAGATGACGATTGCATTATTACAGTATTATTAAATGTCTTCTGAGGTCATTTTCACCAAGTTGATAACTGAGATGAAAGATGGAGCGTATTCCAGAGAGCCATGTAGGCGAATTAGACCGCAGTCTCACATCCTGTCGTTTCGTACAAACACAACTGGCACTAATTCTGTTGTCAATTGTAGTCCAAATGTATTCAAAATAATAATACTAGAAAGTAAATGTGTGGTGAAAATGAGGAGAATGAGGTAAATGAGGAAGATCTATGCAAACATTTTCATCCGAAAAAATGACAAAGGATGAGAAGTGTGCTGAACAAACTCTTCCTTTTCAGTATTGAAGGTCTCATGAAAATACTTATAAATAGTATGCGAAATAAAAACGAAAACTCGTGGTATTGATACGCAAAAATGGACTTTGGCATATATATGATATGAACGTGTTTGGCTTACATATAATATGCAGTTTTCGCGTACATATGATACGCATCTACCCCATCCTACCCATCGCATATTCACAGCAAAGTCCATTTTTTGCGTATCAATACCACAAATTTTCATTTTTATATGGCGTACTATTTATACGCACATTCATGAGATCGGATTGGGTAGCAATATCTCACTGCAGGTCCGCAACTGAGTCTGTTTTCTCCCAAGGTTTTTTTTCTCCATTTATGTCACCTGATGGAGTTTGGGTCACGGTTGCCTTCTGGCTTGCTTAGCTAGGGTCTGAAAACCACACTGACTCTCATCCTCAGATGATGGCACTGTTGGTTTCTGTAGAGCTGCTTTACAGTTGAATAACATCTTGCAAAATTGACACTGGTATTGAACTAAATTGAATCAACAATGAACTCGAGCTGAATAACAATATTGTTGCCGTTTGTATAGGGAAGAAACTGAACTGACTCCATTGCTCAGTTTCTATAATTGATTCTTCTACTGCCTGTTTATATCTGCGAAACTGCTTTGACAATCTGTATTGCATAAAGCGCTATACAAATAAAGGTGGCTTGACTTGATTTGATAAAGTTATCCTGCTGTCCTGTAAAATGCATTCACGGGCAAAAAATGTGAGCTGTTTTTGACAGTGGTGTATAGTGTAGCGATGTATAAAGTGCAGCTCATACAGAATCACCATCAAACCAAACAGCTTACTGTTGGCCAATAATGGCAAATTTGCATGACCAAGAATGTGAAATCTGTGGTGAGATCTGTAGATTTTACAGATTCATTGCATTGACTAACAAACACCTGCTTGTCTAGAAAGTGACTGATGTTTGAGCTGTGCTTCCGTACATCAGTGGACCTTTTAAGTCCCCATGCAAAGTTTCACAAATATGACTGCACCTTTACACAAAATACCAGATCATGTGGACCTCTATTGAAACGACTGGTCTCGCCCATAAACATTCGCCAAACTATTTTCTAGAACGGCTTCAGACGTCAGTGATCTTTCACACTTACTGTTGTTGGAAGTGGATTTCTATGATATCGAGCCTGTACTTTTCACAGCTTTATCACATGCAATTTAACATTTCCTTCTGAAGATACCACCCAAATGCAGGCAGGAAAAAACTGACAGATTAAAGTGATCCTTCAAAGCAGAAACATATAAAAAAAAGATGAGAATTTATCTCCAAGCCATACTGGAGCCAAAGAGGGAAAATGCAGCTACTTAAAAGATGATATATGACTTGGACTAATGAACAAAATCCCATGTGTGTCTTCTCATGACATAAAACACGGCAGCTTTCAGTGTTCCAAATCCACTGATTTGCAACACATGACCACGGAAACCCACTGCAGGAACCAGGTCGATATGTGACTGTTTTCCTTAGTCAGACAGATTGCAGTATCTGAATGAGAGGCACAAAACTATCACCTTCAACAAGGCACACCATCCATTTGGAATTCCGAACTGCAATTATTCCCTTCCTGGTGCAAGGAAGTTGCCATAGTGACTTGGCCCTGGGCTACATGAGTGCAAAGGTAAACACCAAACCACAAGGCAATATCTGACCTGCTGTGTTGTTCCAACATTTTCACTAAGAAAGCTGCACACTTGATATTTTCCCTCTCCTAACAGCTCATTTCTTCCACTGCGGTCTTGTCAGTAACTGTGAATATATCCAATAATAATAAATGAAAGTATTTAGATGTTTAGGTTATTTTGCATGTGTCACAAAATTTTATTTCACAGATTTTTTTAATCTATATATCTCTGTTTGATTTAAAAAAGGCCTTTATATGGTAAATACCTTTAGATTTATCCAGTTCGACATTCTATAATCACATTATCAATTCGTTTGCAGTAAAATGTAATGCATAATACATAGTGTGTAATTAGCTTCTGTCTTCAGCACTATCCTGCAGATTACAGTATGAATGCTTTGCAGGATATCATTTCCAAACATCGGATTGGCATGCTGATTATTACGCAGAGTTCCAAAACAACCAGCATCTTGAAAAATAGCATGCTGTAACATGTCCTGACATGTTCCGCGGTGCAGACAAGTGCACTTTTTTATCGCAGCATGAATTAAATCTTTTGTGACGATGCCCTGCGGTATTGTCAGCTTGTAAGCCTCACACTGACACCTAGTGGCCATCAATGGTACTGACAAAACACAAGCATAGAAGCATTCAAAATTAAATATATATTTAAGACTCAGTAAAAAAAAAAAATTCTTACCTGTGGCCTTAATTGTTGACTGCCTGCAAACTGTAAGTGACTTAAGGACTGATTCATAATTGCATGTGCAATAATTGTTTAATTGTTTATGGTTCAGTGAACAAGCATGAAAAAATGTGTTGAATTCCTTTCCGATAAAGATGTGTAAAGCTTATTTGGATTAAACATGTAATAATTCCTATTTTGAATAAAACCTATACATAAATGCTTTTTATACACAGCATTAATGAATAAATAAAAAATGAAGAAGGCATGATGTAATTCAGCACAGTTTTAATATGACCATCATATCAACAATCAACTTGGAATTGGACGTGTGTATAATTAAAGAAACAGATAAAACTATAACATTTCATATTTACATATAAAAGTACATAGTTTATTTCAGTTCACTTTAAATTCAGTGCTGACATTGTGTGATTTTTATTTTATTTATTTTAGTGCTGTCATCGCGATTAATCGAATCCAAAATAAAAGTTTTTGTTTACATAATATATATGTGTGTGCTGTGTATATTTATATTGTATATATGTATATCTAAATACACACATGCATGTATATATTTTGAAAATATATGTATTTACATGCATATAAGTATATTCATATAATTTTGATTATTTATACATATATTTTATATGTAAACATGACATATTTTTCTTAAATATATACATGCATGTGTGTGAATGTATACATACATAGTAAATATACACAGTACACGCGTATATATTAAATAAACAAAAACTTTTATTTTGCTATCATTGCAATTAATCGTTTGACAGCACTAATGTATTTATTTATTATTAATTATAAAACAGCAGGGTCTCATTTTTTGTCTCATGCTTTTGATACATTCAGTCTATGCAATTTCAATATGACCTGGATCAAACTCCACTCAAAGTCTTTTTAGTAATAAATAGACAGATGCTCTACAATAAGAAAGTTTTTTTGGATGAATTACAGCTTTAATTATTTTAATATGTATTTACTGCACCATGAATTGTGGTGCCATAATAATGCCTGATGCACAGGTCAAATTAGGACAGCTCTGTTCGCGATGCTGCTGAGCTGCTGACAAACACCAGCAGATGGCAGTCCCCGCCTGTCTGCCGTACACCGACAGCACTGTCCGCGTTGCGTCAGCAGAGGGCGCCCGCGAGCGTCGCGTCTCAGCAACCGCGCGCCCGCCGCCTCCATGCGCAGTCAAATGGCGCCTCTCCAGAGAGACACAGGGACCAGTCCGACCAGCTGATGGTAATTAGGGCAGAAAGCGCTTCTCTGATATATTAGCCTCTTTCTGTGCTATAATTCTGTTAGCAATGATATTTTTTTTATCGGTGACAAATGTGGACGAATAGGAATACATTGTGCTTAGTTGTGCATGGAACTGATGATATTCTTATAAGTTAACGGATTGACAACTAACGTTAATAGATTCATCCTAAGGTAAGCGAAGCCTGTATTGTTGTTGTTATTATAATGAGTAGAGCGGCGTATTCATCGTTAGGTCGAACCATTCTGATATGACAGACAGCAGTGATTTGTTTTGGTTGCATGTCACCTCGCATGTTGTGTTTGAAAATGTAACCGCTGTTGACGCTGTCTCTTTGAAACATTTAATATGCTGTGTTTATTATCTGAGTACACTGGTGTTTGGGAAATCTCAGCATGTAGTCAGGCAGGCTGAACCGATTCACATAATCCAGGGAAACTCCATTATATCTTTCGTGTCATTTAGGAGGATGCTCATACAACAGGTTTCCCTATAGAGCTTTCCCTCTAAATATGGTCGCCAGTGGCTTTAATGTACTGTAAGAACAATGACCTCTACATGGATGCTATTTTACTTTAGAAATGTACTTTTAGGAAATCTTAGTATTGTTTTCTGGCAGTTAGACCACTCATGTGCCCCTCTTTTCCAGGATATAGCTCAGTCAAAACATGACCTTTTACTATGTTTGTGGGAGTTGTTCTTAATTGTTTATGTCTGACAGTCTACTGTTGATTCATTGCAAAAAATATACTTCCAACATTGGTTGTTTATTCAGGATGTTTAATGCAAAGCGTTTTTTTAACAAACCAACAATTGACAACGAACCTATACACAGTATATAGACCTAGTTATTTATTAACTAATTATATAGTTATTTTTCTCTCTTCTCTTAGTTTGTTTAAAAAAATAAGTCAAATGGTAGTTTGCATGCCTGTATTTTAGTATTATTTATATGCTTATATAATTTATTCATATTTGGAATTAGATTTTATTTTTATATTCAGTTTTTGATTTTATTTACATTTTTATTAATTAGCTTTGTCATTTTTATTGGTTTTAGATTTGGTTTTAGATTTTTTTATATATATATAACTATAGGTTTAATGTATTTTTATTGTAGGTTTAGTTTTCAATTTTATTTATTTTTAGTTAGTTTTTTATTTATTTTTTTGGTTTTTTATTTAGTTTTTTACAGTATTTTCCTATATGTATATTTTATTTGATTTCAGCTTTATTTCAATTAACAACAACGTTTTAAATAGTTTTGGTCTTAATTAATGATAATCACCCTACCTATAACCACAAGTGTGGTTCACATCTAGCTTTCACAAACACAATGTATTTCAGATTTGATCAGTCTGACAATATTTTCTTCCGTTCCTCAGTGCATTGCTGAAGAGCAGGGCCGAGTTGAACATGTGCCTTGTTCATGCAGACTCCTGCAAAGCCTCTCCGCTTAGTTTGACTCGACTAGCAGCCACAGCCATGGCATTTTCTGTGGTCAATCTGAGAGCGACCCAGATCATGCTTGTTTCAAGGAATGAACTCTCTCCAAGAGATGGAAGATGATTGAGCCGAGTTATGGCTGGGTGGTATTTCGAGTTGTACAATATATCGATATATTTGTTTATTAGCAATACGTTATAATGCAATACCGTTAATATCAATAGGCTTTGATATGAGCGCATCTGAAAAAAATTCTAGGGAGGACACAGACTGAAAAGCTGCGGAGAAAATGCATAATGCAATTTGTTCTAAACATGGGATAAGCTTTATATGAAGGGCTTTAAAACTCTTAAGATATAGTAGCCTATAGTTTCAGTTTCAAATGGCTCGCGCACGCCTCCATCAGATGCTCTGACAGAAAGGACGCCCCAAAGATGCTCTGACCACGGTTTGTCATTGTTGTAAGTTAGATGAGTCCTGGTAGGAATGCACATATCCTCACAGAAACTGATATTTGATGTTACAGTCTCGGTGAGCTCATCAGATTGTTTGCAGAAGCTTCAAAAACAGTCCAATCATTGAGGTCAAAACAAGCTTTTAAATCTTGCTCTGCTTCATTAGTCCATCTTTTAACAGTTCTCGGTACAGGTTTAGCAGATTTAACTTTTTGCCTGTAGGTCGGTATAAGATGAACCAAGCAGTGATCATAGAGTCCTAGAGCTGGACGTGAGTCAGAGTAATAAGCCTCCTTTATTGCTGTATAACAGTGATCCAATATATTACTGTCTCTGGTGGGACATGTGATGTGCTGTCTGGATTTTGACAGTTCATGTGACGTGAGAGATTTGCTTTATTTAAGTCCCCGAGAATGATTAAAACAGTCCGGGTGTTTTTGTTCTGTCTCTGATCTGATCAGCGAGTTTCTATAAAGCTTAGCTCACGAGCGCTTGCGGTGGAATGTAGACACTCACGAGAATGAATGAACAAATCTCCCTAAATACATGCTTACATTCACTTTATTTGTTTAATCCAAATCCAGAAGAGGACTGAGCATGAAAGAGGGGCATTAGTGTCTGCCGTAGACGTAGTACAGCTGGTCAGCTCTGAATGTCCCTTTCATGAAATGCACAGGGACTTCCCATGTCCGGAACAAACTGTGCCTGCCAGCTTTCAGTCTTCCTGCTCTATACGTACAAACACTTGAACTATTACGTCAAGGATTTGTTAATGTCACAGCACAGGTAAGTGAATTGTTATTGAGGCCAGACCAAATAAATTAGCCTACTAATGTGTTCTTTATGAATTTTCAGACCTGTGATCAGGGAGCTGTGTAGCATCTCTTCAGTGTAGTGAGGACAAGAGGCTGAGGTGACTCACTGCATGCTGATCTCCAACTTTACAGCATGAGAGTGTATTGATGTCTAGTGGAGCATAATATCAGCCCACGTCAGGGGGCATTTATGGGTCGGACTGGACCTTATGTATTATATTTTCTAATATACAACATAAACTGTTTGAATGTAGGATTAAATCACAGACTACAGGCCTTCACAGTTAAACTTTGACACAATCAAATGAACATTAATGTATCTTAGCATGTGTAATAAGTTGAGAAATTCACATTTAAGAGTAATATTTCTTTTTGAACCTGTCCAAGTTGTCATAAACGACTCGTACAAACTATAAAATTGAACTGAATCAGTCGTCACACAGATCCAGTTTCAGATGAAAGGCATGAATTTGCGTGTAGTGTATGTGGGTTCTTTTAAAGAGGTTCGTTTGCCTCTTTAAGATGTGAGCTGTAATGTGCAACACAATTTTTATCCATCCTAAAAGTGCATAATGGCTAAAAGTAGTATTTTATGAATATATCATACAAATTTGCAAAATGTGCAAGTGTTTTATTTAGTGTAATTTAGTGCTGGGCGGTATACCTGCTTCATACCGAATACCGGTGTTTATTTTTCTTATGATAATTTTTTTAAATACCGCAATACCGGTGTCATTTAAATAACGTTCGGAACGCAACACTGTTTGAGAGGGGTCTCTTTTCACTATTGCATTTTGGCGAGGATACAGCTGTATGTGTTCCTAAGCGTGAAAGTTCTGAAACTGAAGCTGTAGAACCAGAGCCGCGTTATCCTAATGGCAACATGGGCTGCAGATCAGGGCCCCGAACACTAGGGGGCCCTTGAGTCAATTCTATTTAGCATTTTATACATGGGTGCCAACTAGGGGTGTACGATACATATCGTCTACGATCAATATCGTAATTGTTGTTTTAACTGTGCAATTTGACAATATCAAGTATTTTGCAAAAACCCAACAAAACACCTATGAAGTGCACGCACACATTAGCCTACGTGGTGATGAAGCGGGTTAAACAGTGCACGTGCGCTAGTGATGCACGGATTAGCTAAAACATCATCCGCAGCTTCCAATCAATTATCCACCCGCCAACCGCCCGCACCTATATTTTTATCTGATTTAGATAACCGAACCCGACCCGCACCCGATCGTCACATTCAGGGTTCGTATGGTCATGAAAAACCTGGAAAAGTCATGACATTTAAAAAAAGCAATTTCCAAGCCTGGATCGATTTGGAAAAATAAATAAACCCAGAAAGTTTAGGAAAAGTAATGGAAATCTATTTCACAATCCTCTGTATAATAGAATTATGTTTAATTATGTCCTGAATTTCAGTGCGGTATTGTGCATATATCGCATTACTCATTCCTGCAGCTTTCAACTTTAAAATGAGGGAAATTACTGCAAAACATTTATTCAATATAGCGTATATAGGTTAGATGAGTAAATAAATTCACACAACCCAGATCAAATCAGTTATTTGAAAACAAAGTTTTCAAGAGCTACTGTTCTAAAGATTTCAGCTCCAACCCCAATCAAACACACCTGAACCAGCTAATCAAGGTCTTCAAGTCTGCGTTAGCCCAGGGCCCCGCAAAGGCTTAACGCGGCGCTGTGTAGAAGTAGTAGAATGTGATGACAGATTAACTCATACACAATATCCACATTGACTGCCACAAATATCCACCACCCGCTGCCATCAGCTCCCATGCGTCTCTCACACACGAGTGCGACTTTAGCACTATATTTAGCAACTTTCAGACCCTTTTAGCTGCTTTTTTCCATAGAATATTCAAACTGACAAATCTAGCAAATTTTTGGGATAAACCTTATGGTTCAGTTGGAACCACCGAATAGCCGCTGTTTAGTGCATGTTGCTTAGATGCATGTTGATTTTATCGGACGATGTCACGATTATAAATGAGAGTGACTCCTGGTTAACATATTAATGGGATGTGTTTAGTCACTATTTAGTGTGGAATGTTTTTACAATATACTCTGTCTCCTCTCCACCAATAAGCTGGTGTGTGGTGGGCGTTCTGGCGCACTATGGCTGCCGTCGCATCATCCAGGTGGATGCTGCACATTGGTGGTGGATGAGGAGATAGCCCCTTACTATGTAAAGCGCTTTGAGTGTCTAGAAAAGCGCTATATAAATGTAACAAATTATTATTATTAATATTCGCTCATCATGACTGTAAAATAGGGCATTCTAAGTCAATCTACTGCAGTATTTCCTCTCTCAATCAGTAGAAAATGTGGTTAACACCCGGTCATGCATGAAAAAAAAAAATACCGTCATATACCGTGAAATCAGTATAATTTTGAAAAATACAGTGCTATACATTTTTGGTCATACCGCCCAGCACTAATGTCATTTAATTATATATTTTTTTCCTACAAATCAGCAGATTTCACTCCTTCACAGGCCTTATGTTTGACCTAATATTTTATGTGATAATTTAACAACACATTCACATGTTCATGGTTCTCTCACATGACTTTCCACATAGACTTGCAGGTACAGCAAATTTTATGTAATTTTTTTTTTTTTTTTTATCTTTTTTTTTTTTAATGAAGCTTGCTCATGATTTTAGCTTCTTCATAAACCCCATGTCCTAGATACACGTACAGCTTCTTAAGTACATGGTCTGGATATCATGGGTTCACTGTGAGGTCATGCCACAGAATTATGGCTTTTCTGCTAAAATCAAATATTAACTTGAAAAAGGATTCCAGACATCAAAAGAACAATGAATGGCACTGGATCTGAAGTGAACAGATCAGTAGAAGGAATCCCAATGAAGTAGGTTAATCTCAGAGTTAATGAGGCCACAGGCCAGTGACTTCAAAACAGAGATTACAAATTCACCAAAAAGTTAAAAAGCAGCCTACTTTCCTTCTGGAAGTGTATCAGAGTATTGATTTTAGACGCTTATGAGAACAGAGAATACACCAAGAACAAACTCTCCTACATATTTCTCTGTATTCCTCAGACATATGTTTATAGTTTCTCAGACATTGTTGAATGAGAGGTGACGGGTGTGCATTTTGAACTGCTACAAATCCTTTGATCCCAGCCATTCACATAATCTGTTAAATCCTCTTTAGATCATGTTGTCTGTCTACACTGAAATGGAACAAGTCCTCTAGAAATTCATCTGGTTGATTTCTGGAGCACAGTGCGATTTGTCACTTTACTAACACTTGCTAATGATCTCAAATCCTTGTTTGTGAGATTAGACTTCTATCTGACATTATCTTATTACCCACATCTTCTCATTAAATGATTCAATTACACTGTGGTATAAACCAAAATTGTACAATTTGAATAATGCATGGCTGTTGGTGTCTGCATATTTTGATCAAGACTTCCTTTCAGTGTCAACAGTATAATTCCTTTAATCTTTTGAAAGAAAAGATCAAATGTCTCATTCTGAACTTTCTGCAAACTAACAGAGAAATAATGTTATAATCACAATCATAATTTTGCCCATTTTGGTGTAGAAAAGCTTTTCTGGCATGCAAACCTAAACATATTCTGCATGTACTTGTACTGTTACACCAGTTATTAGTCTTGCATAGCATAAGTCTGGGCTCCTAGTCATACATATGCTGGCATGCGTATGGCAAAAACAGGAAGTGTTGCTGTTTCCTTGGGTAGAGCTCACATCCTGTGCTTGGCAGGAACACTCTCGGCTCCCTCTGACCTGCACACTGCCTTGCAAAGTTTATTTCAGATCATCACACTGTTCTAAACGAGGATATATGTGCTTGTTTGTGAATCATTTTTCCTCTATGTGGCCATGTGGGAATAGACCAGCAGGAAAAATTCGGTTTTGTGCAAAACATTTTATCATTAACTATTATTTTATTAATTATCATTTATATATTATTTAACAATTTAAAGCGATAAACTGTTCACCGAAAATGAAAATTGTCAGCATGTACTTACCTAAATATAATGCATACATGCATAACAGCATGTACTTGGTCTAAACATAAAAAAAATCAATAAGGACTGGTGTTGCCAAATGCCAATCTTTAAAATGGGAATAAAAACAACATACACTCTTAAAAATAAAGATGCCATAGAAGTTCTTCAAGCGATGCCATAGAAGAACCATTTTTGGTTCCACAAAGAACCATTCAGTCAAAGGTTCTTTAAAGAACCATCTCTTCCTTACCTTTCTATAATCTGAAGAACCTTCTTTCACCACAAAGAACCTTTTGTGAAACAGAAAGGTTCTCCAGATGTTAAAGGTTCTTTATGGAACCATTTAGACAAAAAGGTTCTTCTATGGCATCGTGAAGCACCTTTTATTTTTAAGAGTGTATAAATGACTTGAGTCATACCATGATGTGATATACCACAACTGAGATGATTATTCACTAAAAATGAATGGTTCTTTTTTATTCAGATTTCATCAGTGAATCGTTTGATCCGGTTCACAAAAGCAGTCTGGATGATTTATTCATGAAGCTGACCGATTCAGTTCTCAAATTCAACTCGGTTGTTCAATTTGGTTGCATGAACAGCCCTCAAAATAAGAAAATAATTTAAAATTTAAACAACATGATAGTGAGTCAGAGTGATCACTTTGTATTTGGAGCAGTTTTCTACAGTTCCCTCCAGTGACTGAGAACATTAGCAATATCTTTTGTCAGGAACCGGTTTCATGTCAGCAAAGTTCATGAAAGGCCTTATTTTTTCAAGGCGTTCTCAAATTACTGTGAATGCAAAAACTTTCTCTGTCTCACTGTCTTTCTCTTAGCAGCAGTCTGACTGGCACAGTTATGCTTAAGTATTCGCATACTCCTTCGTAATGTAATCCAATTAAGCAATTATGTTGCTCAGGGATTTCAGTATTGTTGCTGACACAAATTGGAAGACCTGCCAAAAACATGCGTGTTCTTAGCACTGCCAGGCTTATTTAAAGTGTTGCTGTAAATGTTTGTTTATCCTTACATCGTCTTCATTAATGGAGGATAATGTGTTTTAATGTTTCTATCAAAGGTCTCGATAGCCCTGCTTGCAAGAGACCGTTAGAGCGACAATTGAGAACAGCTTAATTTGGCTTTAACCTAGATAGATTAAATATAGATCTTGCGTAAGACCTTTATCATTATATAATTTTACTCATAATTGTGCTAAAAGCTTAGATGAAAGCTATATTGGTATCTCCGGAGCACCAATGTTTTTTGCAAAACTGAGCGAAACCAATTTCTTTATATAGTGATCTGTTAGCGCTTTTAAATGTGCATACACTACAAGAAAATTGTGCTTAACATAGCTGTCAGCTAGTTCAGACCATTAACCTCCTTCTGCAGATAGAAAAGTTCAATTACATTGCCAAACTGTTGGCCACACTTTGTCCTCCTCTTGGACCCTGAGGGGTTCATTGTGCCAAACCGCTGTGCGTGACCCAGATACATAGGGTATTTCCTGACCTTCCCTTCCTGACCCATGGAGGAAGAGCTCCAGATGTGGTTAGTCGCTGCTAGATGAATGCACAATGGAGGTTTATAGGCCTTCTTTCATGCCTGCGATTGTATTTATTTATTTTTGATTTTGGGTGTGGTGGACATCGTTGTTTCTGGTAATTTGTTCCTTTTTAATATAATTTGTTCTAGTTGTTTATCTGCTGTTTGAGAGGTTGGATCTTTGGTAGAGTGCTTTCTCAGAGGCATATTGTTTAGTTGACATTCATGAAACATTGTTTATTTGCGTTAAAACGGACATTCATGAAAACTCTCCTCCATTTGTAAATATAGGAGTAATTAAAACAAACGCTTCGAAAACTCTCCTAAACGTCAAACGCTTGATAGTTAAACGTGTATGTTAATGAATTCCAATCATTGTCATAAATAGGGAATTCCAATCATTCATAAATAGGGCTCGTGCATGCTCATTCACAATTAGCATAACCCCCGCCTATGAATTACAGCTACGCAAATTTCGTGTCCAGGAACGCAATGGAATATTCTGGTCTACTTTCTCAGGTTTGGCTCCAGTATATTGCATAAATGCAAAAAAGACTAATAGGCCATATGGCTAACAATAAATATTCAATAACGTGTGTCCACCAAAGCATTTTTAGCCACCTGAAAAATGACAGGTGCTCTTCTGAAAACAGCCAGCTAGTGGTGCTTGAAAACGCTTTGGTGGCACAGCGTTTTTCCCATAGACTGTAAAAAAAAAAAAAAAAAAGTCCAGCTGTCGATTTGGTTGCTAATGATGTGGAATATCCATTGCAGTAACTTATTACTAGTATCTCATTTTGAAGAATATTACTGAATATAAAAATGCAGTAATCAGTAATATTAACTTCTCTATTGTTGTTGTACAAGTAGGATGATTGGTCGGTGTGGTATGTCCTGTCCCTCCTCCATTGATTGGACGGCTGGCTAAAAAGTGACCGTGATGAGTGCTGCATTCTACCCAAAGCTAAACCGGAGCTAAACAGTTTATCAACTCTCAGCTACAAAAGCAAAAAAAAAAAAACTGAGCAAATGAACTTGTAAAATATTATAATGGCAGTGCATCAAAATTCAGTGTCATCAGTTTGCCAACAATAAAACAGACCGTTTTATGCACCATTTACACGTGGTAGGGAGCAGGTGTAAATTAATTTTGTACAAACTAACATTTTGAAAATACGAACACTTTCTTGAATCTGAAAATTTAGGTCAGAACAGCTTTACAAACGATTTACACAAAAATGTGTTCTGCTCGTGTTTCATGAATGAGGCCTGTTTGTAGGTGACTAACTTCATTCATCAAATCAGAAAAAAATATAGGGCGGGACTTGTACTCATCCATTTGGAATTTATTGGATTGTCGAAAGTGGCCATTGATGTGGCTATGATGGATGATTGCTTCATGTGAGTGACAGGCTGCTGGAGGGTAGAGATTCTGGATAACCTTATTGCCCAGCCCTTGCAATATAATATAGTTTTCCTGGTGAGATTTGATGTATTAAGGCTATACTGCAAGAATGTGGCTACCATTTTGATGTTTGAGAGAAATTGTGGTCATTTTGAAAGTTTCTTTTATCATTTATTGTTGCATTTAATTGCCACTGTGATGTATATGGGCATCCAATGAAGTACTGACAGAATCATACATTTTGGTTTGCAGTTCTACTGTATAACTGCTCTTATGACAACTGTCTAATGAAGAACCAATTAGGTGCACAGCAAGTGGTGACGTTTGATGCAGTGTGTTTGTCAGAGAAAGAAGTCTTAAATTGCATTCCCTTCACATTATCAATACTACCGTGTCAATGATAGACCCCATATATTCAAAAAAATTCATTTTGCTTCATTTGTGTGGTACCATTTCAAGGTGAAGATGTCATAAAGAGATGTGATTACCACATCAGCACTGTCCTGAGATGTACATCATCCTATCAGTCCGACATAAAACACTGTTGATGTCTCGCAGTCTGCCTTGGCTTTTACTCAAGGTCTCACCAAGAATGTATCTGACAGCCGACAATCATAAAGAATAGAATAATCTCATCCCGTACACGTGGCTTTACATATGAAACATGAGTTACTGTGTCTGGTTAAGGCTGTGTGGGTGTGTGACGGAGTTGAGAGGCTCAAACACAGAGACGCACAGCCTGCTGAGAGCCCTTTGCTGTTTGGGCTGTCGACTATTCCCACCACAACACCATGAGATACTGCAGGCGCAAGCACATGAGTCTCCATCTGTCTCCACCTACACAGATATCTGCTGTGGGGAAGCGTACTAACTAGACCATCTGAATGTTCCTCAACAATTAATTCTTTCAGCATGTGATGGTGTGCAGTGCGTGATGAGGTGGTGCGGTGAATCACATTACTTTTTAGTGCAAAAGTTTTGCTGTGGCATATTGTGAAGGTGCTTTTGAAAGTTCGAGCATACAGTGTGTTTAGCAGAAGTCTGTTTGTTTTTAGCAGGCTGCGCTGTGTTGCTCGTACTCTCTGAGGGAGTCTGTTCTGTAGGGCTCTCCAGCAGAGACAGTCATTAGTTTTCTTTGCGTTGCCTGGCAGCAGTACTGAGGGATATTGACATACTTGCCATTGACTGATTGGACAAGCCCTTGGCAAACAGCAGAAGCTCTCTGAAGGGAAAACTCTTGTGGTAGACCAAACATTTTAATAGATAAGGAGTGAGATACCCCAAATGTTTATATCCATGGTCATAGTTAAAGGGGAATAGTCTGCTAACCCCCATTATTTTTACCTTTTAAATTACACATTACGAAGATGACTTTGTCAATGCTCACTTAAAGTTAAAGTGTTAGTTCACCCAAAAATGAAAATTGTCATTAATTACTCACCCTCATGTCGTTCCAAACCCGTAAGACCTCTGTTCATCTTTATAACACAAATTAAGATATTTTTGATGCACCCACGTCACAAGGATACGTTGTTTGTGCTTTGATTTGAACGTAAACAACGTATCCGCGTGACATAGCTGACACAGAACAGGATACGTTGTGTACGTTCAGTGGATATTCTCCAAAATGGCACCAGGGTGAAGCGGAGGAGAAGAATTTTGAATAAAGTCGATATATCTTGTTTTCTTTTGCGCACAAAAATTATTCTCGTAGGTAGGGACAGGACTTGATTGCCATTTGCGCATCTGGTGTAACGGCATCACATTAGCTCAGCATTGATCGTAAAGTTGTCCATTACCACTGACTGCCAACTTTCCTATTTAACAGGTGTGCAGGCCAATCAGCAGTAAGGGGTGTGTCTTGTACAAAGATGATTGAGCCTCATTTTATGAGAATTTTATATATATATATCACAACAAAGTTGGTCCATTACCACAGTGAACTATGATTTTTGCCAAAGTGAGCTCTCAGATTCCAGATTTTTAGCAACTATGTCATTTGATCAGTGATGAACGGAGGTGAAATCACTATTAAATGAAAACTATTAAATGTAATTTAAATAAAGCTGAAGTAAAATAAAATGAAAGGCCTTTAACCTTTTAAAAACTGTTTTCAGAGATTTTTAGCAAATGTAAAGTTTGCAACTAACTGAAATAAGTTTGAAATGAAAACTATTAAATGAAATAAAAACAGTAATTGAAATAAAGCTGAAGTAAAATAAAATAGGCCTATAAATATTAGATTAAAAAGTTAAACTGAAAATATAAAAGTGATACAAATTATTATTAAATACTGTAGAAGTATATTATTGTACTACAATTACATTGGTTGTGTTGTCTAAATTCAATAGTTTCATTTGTTATATACAAAATTGAATTTTGCAGTGTTAATGTTAATTTATTTACACTGAACAAAATTATAAATGCCCCCATTTTTCAGCTGAACTCAAAGATCTGACTATGTGCACACAAGGCTTATTTCTCTCAAATATTGTTCACAAATCTGTCTAAATCTTGTGAGCAGCTGCATATCAAGATCCACCTCACAGCATATCATGCTGATTGCACACAGCATGATTATTGCACAGGTGTGTAGGCTTGCCACAATAAAAGGCCACTCTGTTTTATCACACAGCACAATGCCACAGATGTCGCAATGCACAGAGGCTGGCATGTGACTCAGGAATGTCCACCAGAGCTGTTTGAATTGAATGTTCATTTCTCTACCACCGTCTCCAAAGGCGTTTCAGCGAATTTGGCAGTACAGCGTGCAGACCACGTGTAACCACACCAGCCCATGACCTCCACATCCAGCATCTTCACCTCCAAGATCATCTGAGACCAGCCACCCGGACAGCTGCTGTGAGCGTTTGCATAACCAAAGAATTTCTGCACAAACTGTCAGAAACCGTCGTTGTCAGGAAGCTCATCTCTCATGGGGGTCCTCATCGGGTCATGGTCTCGACCTGACTGCAGTTGACAGGTGCATTTTATTGATGGCATTTTGAATGCACAGAGATACCGTGAGCGGGCAAATCCTGAGGCCCATTGTTCGATGCCACTTTCATCCACGACCATCAGTGCAGGGCAAATGATGCAAGGATCTGGCGTGTGAGCGGTTTGCTGATGTCAACGTTGTGATCGAGTGGCCCATGAGCGGGCATGGGCAGGCGCATGTTATGGACAAAGAACACAGGTGCATTTTATGGTATGGGCAGGCGCATGTTATGCACAGGTGCATGAGGCCCATTGTTGTGACACTCATCCAGACCATCACCATTGTTGTGCAGCATGATTGCAGCCCCATGTTGCAAGGATCTGTACACAATTCCTGGAAGCTGAAAACATCCCATTTCTTGCATGGCCAGCATACTCACCGGACATGTCACCCATTGAGCATATTTGGGATGCTCTGGATCGGCATATATGACAGCGTGTTCCTGCCAATATTCAGCAACTTCGCACAGCCATTGAAGAGGAGTGGACCAACATTCCACAGGCCACAATCAACAACCTGATCAACTCTATGCGAAGGAGATGTGTTGCACTGCATGAGACAAATGGTGGTGTTCGGTATAGATAAAATGATATGGTATTTATTGATTGCTTCAGCTGTTTTTATTTTTATTATTTCTGTCTTTTAGTGTCCCAGATCCGTGTACCATGAGCAGCTCTCGCTTCGAACCCAGCTGGGACGTGGACCTGGCGCCCCTTCTGTCCTGTAAACTGTGCCTGGGAGAGTTTCCCCTGGAACAGATGACCACCATCTCCCAGTGCCAGTGCATATTTTGCAGTCTGGTAAGGACTGTCTTCAGAGGCCACTTTAGTGTGTTTTTCAGCTGTGTGCATTCCAGTCTAACAAAACAAATTGTAAGACAGCCTTTTCACAAGTTGGAATATAGCAGTAATGTAACTGCTCTAAATATACAGGAGCTGGTGTTCATATGCCTCCAAATACTGTTTGCGATCTGTCTGAGTCCTATTTTTCATCAGATAGATAGATAGATAGATACTGTTTTTTATTTTAGATATAGAATATATAATTATGTGAACTTATAAATCAATAATATTGCTTCGACAATTGTTTTTGCCATGTGTTAGTTTCCTGAATCTTGATATTGGCCAAACTGGCCTGTTCTCTACAAGCAGCTTTTGAATGTTGTCTCAGCAGAATGCTGTGACAGTCTGATGTTGGCTTGACTACAATGAACAGAGCGTTTGTGGGTGGAAACATAACCACAGGCAGCAGTTGTCTCATTATCTTTTCAGAGATAAAAAAAAATAAGAATCTGTCTCTTACAGTGTTTGAAGCAATATGTTGAACTCCTCATTAAAGAGGGCCTTGAAACGGCTATTAGCTGTCCAGACTCTACCTGCCCAAAACAGGGACATTTGCTGGAAAACGAGGTAAGCTCACTTAAAATTTGTCATTTTTGCCAGAGCACTTTGAATATAGCACAATTGTTTCTAGTCTAAGACAGTCTCTTACTTCGTCGCTTACGCCTGTCTTGCTCATATACTCTTTCTCTGATGTAGATTGAGTCTATGGTGGCCAGCGAAGTCATGCAACGTTATAAGAGACTCCAGTTTGAGCGAGGTGAGTTTTAGACATAAGTCTGTTTTGAGTTTTTGTTTTTTTGCTACTGTGAAATACATTGTATTTAGAATTAATAACACCATTGTTCCTCTAAAATATAGGACTATGAGTTTAGTCATATCTAATAAATATATATATATTTCAACAACAGCCTCTTTGAAAAGCCTGCATCAAAATTTGACACATTCATAAAACATTTTTAGACAGAATTGTGCAACATAAAGTGATCAGGACATTGTTAAAGGTTTCATTCAGAATGAGCTTTTTTGCAGCTTAGTCTTGATCGATAAAGTTCTTGCATCATACAGACTAAGAGTATGCGTTCATACAGCAGTCTCTTATCTCAAAACTAAATTTGATTCCAAATGTCAAACCGGGAATGTAGATGTCTGAAGTCGTTTTAGATCAAACCAAATGGGTCATAATTTCAAATACGCTGTTTGTTTTTCCTTGCAGAGGTGCTTCTGGATCCTTGTCGGACCTGGTGCCCATCGTCCTCATGCCAAGCTATGTGCCAGCTGAATGAATCAGAGGTGCAGCTGCCGCAGCCGGTGCAGTGCCCTCAGTGCAGTCTGCGTTTCTGCTCCGCCTGCAGGGCAGACTGCCACAGCGGCCAGGCATGTCAGGAGAGCCTGCCAATTACCACCTTCCTGCTGGGGGAAAACGGGTACTTGCACTAGTGTACTTTAAATCCTCAGTGTCAAATCATGTAGCATTCACAGCAGAAATCTTGCTTCTGTGGGTGCACCTTATTTTGTAAAAAATTAAATGAATGCCTTTATCTTTCTTTCAAATTCTTTTAATATGGTTCGCTCCCCTATTTAAAGTTCAGTATACAGATATTATTGAAGTGTCCCTCTGTTTCACAACAAAGTATGCATACAATTTTCAGAAACATGACTGGTATTCATTTTAGTAACGTTTCTGTTTGGATTCAGTTCAATCTCAGCAAAATTACGAGGCTACAATTTTAAGAAATAAAACATTTGCTGTTACAGGAATTAATTACTTTTTAAAATATAATAAAATAATTTTTAATTGAAATTATATTTCCCCAGTTTGACAGTTTTACTGAATTCTTGATCAAATAAATGTAGACTTGATGAGCATATGAGACTTTCTTACCGACCACAAACTTTTGAGCTGTATTGTTTATATACACTTAACACATACAGGCAAGTTAAATTTTAGTTATAATCATATTTCATTACATTAAAATAATTTCTTCCAAACCTAACACTTCAATGTCAGTCAAATAGCATTGATGAAAACATGACACTCAAGACCTGTTCTGTTGTATGTTCATCTCCCCACTTTCAGCTCCAACCTCAAGAGTGAGGAGGACGAGGCTCCAATCAAACGCTGTCCTAAATGTAAAGTTTACATTGAGAGAGATGAAGGCTGTGCCCAGATGATGTGTAAGAACTGCAAGCACGCGTTCTGCTGGTACTGCCTGGAGTCATTAGATGTAAGATGTTCATACAGTATGACCTGCTTAACTAGTTTTTATTATTATTATTATTAAAAAGTGTCTATACTAATTATTTACCCTAAAAGAATAACGTTTATTGAGATGTCTTATTCCCTCAGTACAGTTATGCTTGGTTAGACCAATATGTTGTGGGAGTTTCTAAGTGCTGCTTCTCCATGTAACTCATTCATCTTCTCCTCCTCAGGATGACTTTTTACTGATCCACTATGATAAAGGACCCTGCCGGAATAAACTGGGTCATTCCAGAGCCTCCGTCATCTGGCATCGGACACAGGTATGTACCACACGAGCATATCCCTCTAGATTGCAGATCTGAAGTGCTAAAGACAAGCTGGCCCACACAATTCACCTGAAATAACCCCCATTTTATAAAAGCCATCAGGGCATGGTTTATTTTTCTATAGTAGGGAGATATTATGGGTTTATTATTACAAGAGTGGCTAACGTCACACTTGTTAATGGCGTACTTTATAGTGCTGGGAGATTGGAGCTTTTTTGTTACTTTATTATATTATATCGGGAATAAAAATAAAGAGAGTGCGAGAGGTGGCTGATCCTCAAAAGCACCATAGGAGGAATGTTACTAAAACCACATTGATATTTTTTGTGTAAAAACATCAATTTGACTACATCAAACTAACAGGATATTCAAAAATAATACAATAATTTTTGTTAATTTATTTATTATATATAAATTGTATATAGCATGTTTGCCTGTTGACAGTTCTTTTGGGTTTTTTAGAACTGGAAATGTAGAGTTTTATCATCTTTTTACGCTCTCTTCTCTTTACTAAATCCCTACAAGTAGCACTAGGACAGACACCAAGATACGATCGCAAAACCATTACTGCCCCCCTGTGGCTGAATGTCATCTGACTTGACATGTCAAAGCATCACAGACTACCTATAATATCTGATATATACTGGTTTATAAAAAGCTGGTTATTTATCCTACTCTTTTGCTTCTTTTTTTCATAATTTTCTCCCTGGATCTGTCACCCCTGTGCTCAGGTTGTTGGGATTTTTGCTGGCTTCGGTCTGCTGTTACTAGTGGCCTCCCCTTTCCTTTTGCTGGCCACTCCTTTCGTGCTTTGCTGCAAGTGCAAGTGTAAACGTGGTGACGACGACCCTCTTCCCACCTAGAACTTCATTTTCCACTCATTTGATAGAGGATCGGCTGCGATCTTGTTCTCCTGAGCACACTTTCCAGGTGCATTGGTAAAAGACTCATCTGTCCGTGAGACTGCTCTTCTGAATATGTTGACTTGCATTGAAAGGTGTTACGGAGGAGCAGAGAAGCTGATTGGATGAGCCATTGGAGTTAGTGTTTGGAAGCAAACACTTTTGTTCTGTTCTTTTGTTACACATTGTCTTGTCTCTTTTCTCAGCATCACTGTTTCTTCACTTTGTGGTATTAAGGTTTACTAAGCTATTTTTTATGTTGTTTATCCTGAGATATAACAAACACTTGACAGGAAAACATTTCTTAGCAGTGCTTTCATAATTTTCTTGTAGCATAATCTCAGCCAGTTTGTTTCAGATTAATTGCATATGCATGCTGGAGGCCGAGGATGTTTCACTTTCATACCTCGCACACAGGGGCTCTAATGACCTCAGACTACCACTTGCTTTTATGTGCTTCCTGTACGCTCTCTTTCGTAGGACTGTAAAACCTTGTTCTTCCATTTGAATCTTCTCCGATACTGTACACGCACCATAGACGTAGCAGACATGTCACCTGATGCCTTCTCGAAGCTTGTATGCTTGGGTGTTGCTGAGAGATTTTATTATTATCCTGGTATCAGACAGTTGGTCACACATCAATCAATCACTGATTATAACCGAGCTTTCACAAGCGTATCATTAAAGTAAGCTAATACTTTTTACACGTTGTAAATGATGTCATCTATAGATACATTTTGTTGACATAACACGCATGTTGGCTTTTGTTTGTGCTTCAAACCCAGAAGGGTCTTATCCACAACCTGCATTACCATGTGCCTGCCAATTTAGGTCAGAGTAATCAGGCCAGTGAGGCTTAACTTCCTACTTTTCAGGTCACTCTTGGAGTTGTGTATTTATTTAATTCATTTATTTTTTGGAGTAATACTTTTGGGAACAATTTGCCAAATGTGATGTATAAGCCCACATGTTCACTGTCTAGCACATTAACAACTGATTGGTGACTACGGTACACCTAGTTTTTGTTCTTTGCTAAATACAGTATGCCTTTAATTGTTTGTGTGTGTTGAAACACTTTGTAGCTAACTGTATATAATGTGTATTTACTTGTACATGTTTTTTCACTTTTAAATATATTATAATGCTGCAATGCAGTTGTTTGGCTTTTCTTGTGCATTAGAACAACTATTTACAAACTGTACTAATAAGAAAATTATCTTTGGGCAGAACAATATAAAAGTTGTATCTTTTCTCTGTCATACTTCAAAATTTTGAAGTTAAATTTAATTTAGATTCAATGTTTTTTAGATTTAGCATTAGATTCAATGTTTTTTAAATGTCAAGTCCTGGGATGTATTCTGGCAAGTTGGTATTTAAAAGTTGGGAAGTCATAATTGCAAAGTCAGGTGCATTCAAATCAGTTTCAGTCAAGTTGGAGCAAAATTTAACAAGTTTTCTCAATAACACAACCCAAATGGGAAGCTTGAATTCTTGAATTACTGTTAAAAAAAATCCAACAAACAAAATGTTGGAACGTGAAAAAAACATCCAAATTGAACCAATTTTCTTTATTAGGCGCAGTTGAAAACGCATATTAAGTCTGCAAAAATATTTTTCAGAAAATGTAAATGAAGGGTTATTTTTTTACATCCATTTAACATTCAGAATGCTAATGTTGGCTAAACTAATAATACATTCAAATCCAGCTAGCCAATATTGAGATCGTTCCGCACTGTGCACGAGCCTGAGTGACTTTCACGAGACAACAGCCGCCATTTTGTCAAGTTCACGTGTCAGGTTAGTTCCACTAAATGTTTTTTTAGACCAAATTTATCGACAAAATCGATACAATATATGCAATGCGTTGAGGGATGTTTATATTTATAGGCTAATATGTCTGAAGAAAAGTGGATATGTTAAGTGCATTTCACATGTCAGGTAAGTGACACTGAATAAATACTTTTATTTAGACTGAATTTATTGAACTGTATTTATTAAAAAGGTGTAAAAATTTTGCTCAAAACGTATAGCCTATATTTAAACAGATATATACAATAGCTCAAGGTTCTTTTATTCGTCACATACTCAATTATACAGAATATAATCAGTAGTGAAATGTAAATCACAGGTCCGCTCAATGGACAGTGCAACATATAACACAACACGTAAAATGTGCTATTCTGTGGGCTTAATAAATAATAATATAAACAGGGATGTGCAAGAGGAATGTTCAAACAGGTTGTACCGGGTAACTTATATGCACATAGCAGCAATGCGGATGATGGAGAGTAGTGAATGTTTTACAGTTTACTAAATTGAGTCCTGTAAATGTTATTAGACCAAGTTTGAGTTTAGGAGCCTGATGGCCTGAGGGAAGAAGCTCCTCCTAGTCTCTCAGTTTTTGCCATCATGCTCCGGATGACAGATGGCAGTACGGTTAATGAGCACCCATTCACTGCCATTATATGCAGGACATTTTTTATATAACTCCGATTATATTCGTCTGAAAGAAGAGTCATCATATACACCTATGTATTAAGGGTGAGTAAATCATGGGGTAAATTTCATTTTTGGGTGAACTATCACTTGAATGATGAAATTATTAAAAAATTCTTGGATCATAAAGGTATATTTGTCATAATTTGACATTTTTCCCCTCAAACGCTGAAACTACCGTTTAAACATGCAGTGTTTCTGTGACTGTCCACGTAAATATGAGGCGATTGGGTGTCTATTGCTAAAAATCAAAAGTAACACTGCACAAGTTTGACGGAACAGGGTTTCATAACCCCGGATAAAAAGTCAAATGAAAATTAGCCCATGTTTTACTCCCTCAATACATCCTAGGTGTATATGACTTTATTCTTTCAGACAAATCCAATCGGAGTTATATTAAAATTGTTCCTTGCTCTTCCAAGCTTTATAATGGCATTGGGCAGGTGTTTTTTTTTTCAATAGTCCAAAAGAAGTCAAATAAAGCACATCTATCCATAAAACGTGCCTCACACGGCCCTGGGGGTGAATAAGGTAGCGCTTTGTTTTGCTCTCTCTCCACTGCGCTTCTGCGTTTGTCACTTTTCACTGGAGCTTACGCTACGCCGACGTCCTACGTCATCTGCCTGGATTGGCTTGCATGTAGGACAATTAGCGGATGCGCTTTATTTAACTACTTTTGGACTGTTGAAAAAAACACCCGCCCAATGCCATTATAAAGCTTGGAAGAGCAAGGACAATTTTTAATACTACTCTGATTGGATTCGTCTGAAAGAAGAAAGTTATATACACCTAGAGTGACTTGAGGGTGAGTAAAACATGGGTTAATTTTTTTTTTTTTGTGAGCTAACCCTTTAAGTCCAGTGTTACCGCTTCTCAAATGTCTCACAATAAATCCATGTGAAGTCTCACAAGAAGTTCCATAGTTTTCCATCCATCCTAAATACTCTATCAAACATGTCAACGTCCATCTTTTGAAGAGTGTGAGAGGTTTCGCTGGTGTTCTGCAGCATCTGGTGGGAAGCCGAAGGGCCGTGGCTGACCGAGCAGAGGGGCTCTCGCGGGGGCCAATGGGCATCTGCCTCGACCCGCTACACTTCACCCTCCAGCATCATATATTCATGCGCTGCTCCCCCCGCACCATCTGTGTCCAGGCTCACCAGCGGTTTGCACACGAGCTCTGGTGACACGCAGGATGGGCAGAGCAGGGGTAGGGCATGGCCGCGCTAGAGCAGACTGCAGAGCACTACGCCGTGCCAACACATAGGGAAGCGAGAGACAGGAGCACAGCTGTTTTCCTGTCAATACACTCGCTTGGATGTTAAATTAAAGTTGTGAGCATGTATCTGGAACGCTCGTTTTTGAGTTTCTTGTGCTTTTATTCAGATGCACTGCATGTATTCAGCCACAAGATGGTATGATTGACTGACTTTTTTACTTTTATGTGAAGTCAGCAGTCTAAAGCCACTCACTCCAATTACTTAAGTTTTGCTTTATGTAATAAAGCTGAAACACCCTGCTAGTCTTGGTTTTCTGCATGTGACCCACTGCTTCCACCATCTCTGACCAGACCTCGCTTTCCTCCGTCGTGTGCCCCATCCGAGCAGCTGAGACCCAGCGTCTCGCTGGCAGGTGTTGGTCCTCCTGTCGGCCGCAGCTAAGGGAACTTCACTGGGCCTTTGTGCCCGCTTCAGCCTGGCTCTGCCGTCCCGCTGGCAGATGGCATCAAGCTGCGGGCGCCTCTCCCAACTATAATTACCAGCTTCAGCTACAGATGGAGACAAGCAGGCGCGATGGTCCCTGTATCCTCTGTGGCCTTCACCAACCTCCGCAGTCTGCCCTGAAAAGCCTAAACAGGCCTGCTGCTTGGACAAACCATCACACACTTCACCAACTGCTAAAGTGTCTGTGAGCTTCCTGCAGATTAAATACTGTGTAGATGTTCCATCGTTAGTGTAATATCAGATATGCACTAGCAGCTTAGTATTATTGTTAATAACACAAATTAATGTAAGCTCTAGGATGTAAGTAGCACTATTTTATCAGCTTCTCATAAACTGTAGGCATTCATTCATTATTGTCCAGTATTGCATCTTACATTGCATCAAATTACTTTTTGTTGTTGTTGGAGAACATATTCAGATAGATATAGATAGACAGAGTCCTTTTTTAGTTGAACTAATACGTCTAAGATATTAAAATCAAGTTGAACTATGTTCATTTAGAAATATTAAGTCAAAATATTCTGTAGGGTTTCTGCTCTTATATAGGTAGAGCAGAATACGCTGAACTGATCTGTTTGAAATCGTTTTGACTATGTACTACTTTTGATTTTGAAGTTACTTCCTCGTCAGTCATATTAATGTTAGCTAAAACTTAATTTTTAAAAATAGATTTTAATTGAAATAAAGCTGAAATAAAATGTAAATTAATGAACTGATTTTAGTTAGTTACCAAGGCAGTTATTGATTTTGTTTGCTTATGTTGAAGTACTAAATTTACTTCAAACCAAAGCTGAAAAAATACATCTTAATAGAAATGTTTAACCATAATTAATTAAATAAAAACTACATAAACCAAAAAAATCATTCAAAATATTGATAAATACTATAATAGTATATTAAAAAGCACAATTAAAAGGAAAACTTAAAAAAAATAAGGTAATTAAAAATATTAATACTATAAAAGTATATAAATAACACTAAAATATCACTGTCATCAGTGCTTTGGTGTTTACAATCTTCTCTTCTTGTTTTTTTTTTTTTGTCTCCACTAGAGAAAGGTTACTATTATCAGACATCCATTAATGTCTGGGCTTCTTTTCTTCCAAACTAAGCACTCCCCCACTCGTCTACTCGCTCTGTTGAAGGTCACACAGTCATCGGCTCCTGGTGCAATGAAAGCATGAGATCTGTCCTTGATGACCAACTGGCCTTCACTGATCACGCTGCAACAACATGCCCAGTCCTGCTACTTCACGCTAGTTCCTCTGCATCCTTATCCCATCTGACTCATTTACAGTAAAACAAGAAAAAAAAAACCTAAAGGTTTAAGACAACCAGCTTCAGTAGATTTTTGAGTTTTCTCAACTTGTATTCAGTTTATACAACAAAAAGTTGAGAAAAACTTACCTTAAACTTTTAAGTTTTCTTAAACTTTTTTGTGTTTTTGAGACCTTTATGTCATAACTAGCAGATTGTTATTCACTTTTCACTTTTTATGCAAATCACAAGGTTGCATCCCAATTCTACTACACTAATATATATATATATACTGCTGATGGTGAAATCCTGTACTTTTGAGTGTATTGAAATTACAGAGTAAGTTGAAAGTATGAAGTAAGTATATTATGTCACAAAATGATGTCTTGATACCACATATTGTCTTTCATATTAACAATCCAAAGGCCAGTTCACAAGTATAACAATAACTATAATGATAACTACATTATCGTTGACACTAGCGGAAACCAATGTTTTGTGTTTATTATCAAATTCGGGTGCGGTTATGCCATCTGCCACTTTAAATGCTAAAACTCTTTTAAGTCTGGGAAATGTCTGAAAGTAATTCTAACAATATTGTTCCTCTATATTATTGTTATCGATGTTGTGTGGATATTTATCTAATCATAGAGTTAGAACTATTATTAAAGGGATAGTTCACCCGAAAATGAAAATTGTCATAGTTTATTTACCCTCATGTGTGTCGTTTCCAAACCTTGTATAGGTTTCTTTCATATGTTGAACACCAAAGAAAATATTTTAAAGGACCAAACAATTGTTGGTCCCTATTGAAAAGGGGAAGTCGTGGCCTAATGGTTAGAGAGTCGGACTCGTAACTGAAAGTTTGCGGTTTCGAATCTCGGACTGGCAGGAATCGTAGGTGGGGGGAGTGAATGTACAGCACTCTCTCCACCTTCAAAACCATGATGAGGTGCCCTTTTCAATAGGGCAACTCGTCCCCCAACACACTCGTGTGTGTGTGTGTGTGTGTGTGTGTGTGTGTGTGTGTGTGTGTGTGTGTGTGCGCACCATTGATGGGTTAAATGCAGAGCACAAATTCCGAGTATGTGTCATACTTGGTTGTATGTCACGTCACTTTGTACTTTGATTTACATAGTAGGGAAATAAATACTATGGGGACCGTTAACTGTTTCATTCAAAATATCTTCTGTATGTTCAACATAAGACAGAAACACATTCAGGTTTGTAACGACACAAGGGTGAGAAATTATGACAACATTTTAATTTTGGGTGAGCTATCCCTTTTAAACTTTATAGTTTCAATATAGTTATTGATAATGTTGTGAATGTGCCTTGCTGAACTGAATGTAGCTTGCCAAACTGTTTTCTATGGTTTTGAGTCACACTAATTCTAATCTCATAAACAATTCAGGATGCATATGTGAATTAGGCACATGCTTTTTCTTGGATCTTACCATGAGCTTCCTGTTGTGGCCAGAATCAGATTCAAGATCGTTTTTTCTGGAACCAACAGTTATCTACAAGCAATATAGCAGCCATAGACCCCAGCTGGACCACACCAATCAGCTAATTCTGGTAAGAGCAGCATTTGATTTCACCCACATGAAAAACTATCTCTAATCACGCTTTTTGGTTGTTTCCGACTGTGGCTACATACATTTATTTTGAATTCTTGCAAAAGTATCTTTTTTTTAAGTTCTTTTACCTGGTAGTCGTGTCAGTACAAGCTCTCTGAGATGCATCTGCGTGTATGTGAAAGTGTTTTAAAGTGTGCCTAGACTAGCGGGAGTTGGGTTAGTTCTCATGCCCAGCTGGCTCTTCTCTGAATCAGACATGGCTCTGCAGTAACAGATGGGTACTCTGGGGAGACTTAGAGAGAAACAAGCCTCACATATCAGACACTCTCTGCTCTAGATCCACACTACTCTCAAGATTGCCCTTCAGTCCTTGAGGGAAACCGCTATTCAACATTACTCCATTAACTCATTTAATATATTAAATATGACATTACTAACTGGATAGTTGCGTCAGCAGTTTGGGGGAATTGCAGGTGAAATGACTTTTGGCTGCTGCATGCGACTGTGTATCTATAAACACCATCCCTGAGTATTGTTAGTCACGCCAACATAATTACAAACATTAACTAAGTTTTTTTTTTTTGTCAACCATGACGAGTGACGACACAAAAAATGTGCATTATCATTTTAGTTAAAACAAACTACTGACGCACATGACCGGAAAAAATTGTGCAGGATGTAACAATGTCTTTTTTTTATCATAAGATTTCTTCAAATAATCCAATCATGCCCAGTAATTTCATGGACTGAGTTATGTTGTACAGTGAATGAACAATGGTTAACTGTTGAAAAAGGAATGAACACTAATAAACTGAAGTACTTTGCTTGCAGTTTTGGGAAGTTACTTTGTTAACTCACTGAAAATGCATCCTGTCTGTGATTAAAGGGATAGTTCACCCAAAAAAGAAAATTCTGTCATTAATTACTCACCCTCATGTCGTTCCAGACCCATAAATCCTGACTGACTGGAGCGGAAGAGAAAAATTGTTGAATAAAGTTGAATAAAAATTTGTTTAATTATTATTTGTTTTCTTTACGTACAAAAAGTAATTTTGTCGCTTCATAAAATGATGGTTAAACCACTGATGTCAAATGGACTATTTTAATGTCCTTATTACCTTTCCGGGCCCTGAATGTGTCAGTTGCATTGCTGTCTATGCAGGGTCAGAAAGCTCATAGATTTCATAAAAAATATCTTAATTTGATCTGCGCCGACAGCCTTGCGGGTAGCATATGAATCCTGACTCTAGTACCTTTCTCAATCCCGCCCCCATCTCTCTCCCACTACACTTCCTGTCAGTTCTGATCTGTCCTATCATAAAGGCAAAAATAAATATTTAAAAAAATATCTTAATTTGTGTACCAAAGATGACCAAATGTCTTACGGGTTTAATTAATAACAATTTTAATTTTTGGGTGAACTCTCCCTTTAATGAGACATAAATAATCAGTCTAGTAACAAAATGACGAGAATGCACATTGATGACTGATAAAAGTCTTAATTAAGCCGGGAAACTTGGAATTCTAGATCACATGATTTGTTAAGTTGTGACGTTGGAACGGGAATGTCGACTGAAACATGGCGGAAACACTCATCCTATAATGTGTCACGTTTTGAAGGTTGCACCCTCTGGAGGTCACATTTGTCTGACACATACGTCATCAAGGCTGTCTCAGGTAACCTCCGGAGGACACAGCCTTCAAAATGACACAATCTATACACATTTGTAATATGATATATATATATATATATCACTCTGCTTTCACGGTTTGCTTTATGTAACAAATATTTAGTTGTGATACCATGTATAAATATAAGTTATATAAAATAAAAATGTATAGAAATATAAGTTATAGACAATTTTAAATTCAAACGTAATCATTTGGGTTTACGGTTCACAATATGAATCTTTTGTGGTGTTTAGACTACTGTCCTGTTATGTTTCTGAGGTGAATACGTGACACATTGTAATAAGAAACGCCCGACTCGAGTTTTCCAGGTGCACATGAAGGCAGCATAAGTTGTGTGCTAGTCAGAATGTGTGAGTCATGTGAATATGCTCTTTCCGTAACAACGCACAAAAACACATCAAGTAAAGCATAAAGAATTTACAAAATTGCATTGCAATAATATACTCAATGTTATTTCAAGGACAGTTTGCATATTGTTATAAATAAAATATCCAAAGTTTGATTTAATTTTGCACTTTCACCTAAACAAAAATCATGTCAAAATGTTAGACCAAAGTAAAATTTCTGAAATGTAATGAATATAAAGAAAAAAACCCTGACTAAGTTTAAAGAATGTTTTCATAAAAAAGGCAAAAACTATGACCAAACAAAAACAGTGAAAAGACATTTCAACACTGCTCCTGCGGGAGTTTTCCCATGCATCCTATCTGTCACACTAGCCGCTCAGTGAGGCAACAGTGCTGGGACGGCCATGGCTAATGGGGGCTGCAGCAGGTCAGGTCAGTTTGGAGAAGGAAACAGGGGGGAAGAGAGGTAGAGGTGACCTTCTTACTGTACCATTTTAGCCTGTCCAGGCCGGTGCGGTAGAAGGGATGTGTCCGTGGGGAAAGTCAGACAGATGCTGTTTCTCTCACTCTCTCTCTTTTTCGCCCTGTGGGTGAGACAGAGTGCAGTCTGGCCCGTGCAGCTGCCATCCGCACCATCAGGAGCCTCTTCTGCCTGCTTCTCCTCGATGACCTACACACTAAACTTCACTTTTGCCGGGACCACACCAGTTCAGGCAAGAACAGCTTTAGGAATGTAACCAGAGCTTCAAAAAAGCATCTTTATTGACAGATCATGTATTGACATCTGTGTGTGCTTGTGTGGGTGTCGATGATGAGTGAACGAATATATGGGCGAAGAAGGTTGGGAGAAATAGCCAAAAGGGAGGGGAGGCTTCATACCAGCTGCTAAACATGACATTTCCTGGCTGGGCCTTCGGTCCCCAGCAGGGGCGACATCTGTGTGCCTGCCTTTCATCCCCCTCTGCTCCTCAGGCAAGATGGCTGAACTACCTGCAACAGGGCACAGGCCCCAGAGACAGCCAGCACTCACTACTCCAGCCAGCCAAAGCCTCTCCCAGCTGGGCTCCTGTTGCCTGGGGCCTGAAGCCCAGGCACCCAGCTGCAGTGTCTACCCTTCGCCTGGCCCTGTTTGATCCTCCGCCCGCAGTCCCTCTGTACACACACCAGTCACCTCCAGCCCTCCGAGGAAAGATCATGCTGGCTTCACGCCTCTGAGCTGTTCACGCTGGAATTAGAAGTTTTTGGTCTTGTGGGAGCTATATTTGTACATAGCGTACTTTCTTCATTGCTAACTAACAGTAATGCTACTATCTTTTCAGTAGCATTGTGGTGGCTCAAATGATTGGTTCCTAATAACAAACTACTTTTTCCAATGATCAGCATTGTAGAGAGACAAAACGTTATAACCCTTTGTCTCTGAAGAATTATTTATCAAATGCTATTCAAAATATTGAAATGAAAATCAAAAAAGCTCTTGCTGATATAAAGCGTCAGAAATTATGATTCATTTCAGGGAACTCATACATAAACCAGATCAAACAGAAGTAATTTACTGATTGGGGTCTCTGTGCCTAAGTTCTGTGTCTGAAATCAGTTACTTTCAGAGTACTGCATTTAATAATGTACTTCTCGAGCGTTCTCGACTGTTGGGTCTCCTATAACGTCAGCCACATCATTATTATTAAATTATATAAATATAATATAAAGTGATATCTATTATGACATATTTATACAACAGTTCAAAAGTTTGGTGTCTGTATGATTTTTTTTTAAATGTTTTTAAAATAATTCTAATTTACTTGCCAAGGCTGCTTTTATTAGATCAAAATACAGTAATAACTAATATTGTGAAATATTACAATTTAAAATAACTATTTTCTATTTTAATATATTTTGAAATGTCATGTATTTCTGTAAGCTGAATTTTCAGCATCATCACTCCAGTGTTTAGTGTACATAATCTTTCAGAAATCATTCTAATATGTTCATTTGGTACTAAAAAAAATATTTCTTATTATTATCAGTGTTGAAAACAATTGTGCTGCTTAATTTTTGTGCAAACCATGATACATTTTTTTCAAGATTCTTTGACTTGTTAGTTTTGTAGTTTGAACTATTTTAAATGATGTGTAGCTCGTATCCTGGCAATCCATAATTTTAAACTAGTTTTCTCAACACTGGTTGAAGCGCATGAAAAATAATTGGTTACTTAAAGTGATAGTTCACCAAAAACAAACAAGCAAATAAATAAATTCTGTCATCAGTTCTGCACACTTCATATATTGTTTCAAACCTGTATGACATTAGTTCTTTTGTGGAGCACAAAAGTAGATATTTTAAAATGTTTTGGACCCCACTGACATTCATTGTAACATTCATTGTATGACCAGAAACATTCTTCAAAATGCCGTCTTTTGTGTCCCATGGAAAGGTTTGGAATCACACAAAGGTTAGTTAATTACAACAGAATGTTATTTTTTGGGTGAACTACCCCTTTAAATCAATGCAGAAATTGCTGCTTACAGGAAAGTACTGCATATCTTGCCATTTCCAAAGTTCCTGTAACTGTGTACTTTCAAACCCAGCCAGTCTTGGTTTCATGGGAAGATTTAATGACTTTGGAGAGAATGGTGCAGCCCAGTTATAAATGGGAAAAGATTAGTGATTTTTCACCTCAGTTCATTGATGCTAAGTTTCTCACGGAAAATATTGTCCATGCTGATTTTCTTTACAGATCTCAAAACTTCAGTTTAGATTGCAAAACTCCAGGAGCCACAGACTTATCAAAGCCACATGTTGAGTAGAGGACTCCGGTTTGCCACAGTGAACGCCTGAACAGTGTGGTTTTGGACAGTTCTCGTTTCTCATATGTTTGCTGCAAGGTTTCTACACAGAAAAAAAAGGGAAATGTGTTCTGGAAGGATGACAGCATGATTATGTTATTGTGTTGTACGCCATTTTCTAAGCAGCATATACAGAGAATGTAAATGTAGAAGCAGAAATAACATTGTTGCCTTGGTAGCAATTGTTGAGTAAAGCATAGCTGACAAGTCACCATAATGGTTATGATACTCTGAGCATATTTAACATAGTGAGCATTTGGAAACTTGAATAACATTAACACTCTCTTATGCCTTTTAAATGATTTCCAAATTGATTTAAAATTATCAAAGACTGAACTCTGAATCCAGGAAAACAGATTTATTTCTAGTCATTTGCATTTCTACTCATTAGCCGATCCTGTTCTGTCACCATTTTCTGAGAAATATTCAAGCGCATCTGCTTTGAGCTCCTCAGCAACAGACAAAATCTTTCTCTCTTCCACTTTGTTGACTAAGTTGTCAGCAAATTTCCTGGGATGGGATGTCTTTCCCTTGGGTTAATGATTTCCCTTTCTGTGCCGGGCCATTTATTCATTTTCTTAAGAGAATTTGGTCCCGCCCTTCACTAAGAGGCAATCAGTCCTCCGTGAAAGTGATGGGGCAGTTTGGCAAGGAATGGATTTCCTCATGTCATCTCTCAAGGAAAAAGTGTATTTGGCTCAGAATAACAAAATATAACACTGTCACAATGTAAGGCAAACCCACAGCCTGTGAAGAGCAGGCACCTAGCCAAGCACTTTTATGAGAGTGGAGGACATATTTATGCAGTACTTATACTAATGGAAGCACATTTAAGAGGTGGAGGCAGGGAGAGACATTTATGCATTTTGTTTTCTCCTTAAATTTCTTCTTAGAAAAGTTTCAAAGAGAACTGAAATTAAGTTTAAATGGGCCAAAATGTTACTTAAAAATGATAATTCCTCTTAAGATTTAGTAAAAGGCCTTTAACACATGTTGTAAAACAAATGTTTTAACAACTAATTGCCAATAATCTCTACTTGCAAGTAAATACAACTTGGCCTACAACAATTAAATTCCAAAAAACATCAGTACAACCCGAATTCCGGAAATGTTGGGACTTTTTTAAATTTGAATAAAATAAAAACTAAAAGACTTTCAGATCACATGAGCCAATATTTTATTCACAATAGAACATAGATAACATGTATATCAATAGAACATAGATACACCATGGTGTAGCATCTCCTCTTCTTTTCAAATCAGTTTAAAGATGTCTGGGCATCGAGGTTATGAGTTTCTGGAGTTTTGGTGTTGGAATTTGTCCCATTCTTGCCTGATATAGGTTTCCAGCTGCTAAAGAGTTTGTGGTCGTATTTTTCGTTTAATGATGCGCCAAATGTTCTCTATTAGGTGAAAGATCTGGACTGCAGGCAGGCCAATTCAGCACCCGGGCTCTTCTACTACCAAGCCATGCTGTTGTAATAGCTGCAGTATGTGGTTTTGCATTGTCCTGCTGAAATAGACGTTATCTGGAGGGCAGCATATGTTGCTCTAAAACCTTTATACACTTTTCAGCATTCATAGTGCCTTCCAAAACATGCAAGCTGCCGTGCCCATACCATACCATATGCACTCCCATACCATCAGAGATGCTGTTTTTTTAACTAAACGCTGATGACATGCTGGAAGGTCTCCCAACTTTTTTGAGATCTGTAGCAGTCATCAAATTTGAAATGAGCTAATTTAGTGGATAAAAGTGTAAAATTTCTCTGTTTAAATTTTTTTATATTCTCTATGTTTTATTGTGAATAAAATATTGGCTCATGTGATTTGAAAGTCTTTTAGCATTTCAACATTTCTGGAATCCGGGTTGTAATTTCAGAATGATATTTTAGAAAGTCAGCCTAGTGTGACCAGAACCAAACAAAACATGACTCTTCTATGGACTGCAATTGAAAATGATATTGTTTTTAATTGCTAAATATAATTTTATTTTCACCAAAACCATTCAAAACACTTAACACAAAATAATCAAGCATTGTTACATTTTTTTACATGCTCCTCCTGGGAGCTTTATATTATCCATTAAAATCAGTCACAATGTACTGTCATTGTATTCAGTTCACCCACCCGGAAATTGATTAATGTTCTTTGTTTTACAGAAGAAAAATGGTTTGGAGCGACAAGAGGGTGAGTAAAATTATCTATTTAATATATTGATGTCACTCTTCTGCACACAATCATCTCGTCTGGGGTACTGAAAAAAAATCACAGAGACAAATGAACTATATTATATACATGATGAGTACGTTTCCAGAATGTTTCTGTTTCCTCATTCATCAGACACCACCTGAGTATGAGAAAGGTATCACACCATGCACCTATAGGCAAAGAAGTTCAAACATTTACCTAGTAAACGTGTTGCTCAACAATAGAAGCTCACTAATAATCCTGGGTGGTTTGCATGTTATCCTCTATCTGCCCTTTCAGCCGGCTTGCCAGCCACACTCTATCAGGAGATTGCACGCACACATGCAAAATACTATTGGGGGTCATCGTGCAGCTGTACAGCTCTGGGCATCCGCATACGCATATGCATACACAGAAACACACAGGCTGTGAAATATTCAAATGCTGAGATGGGAGATGCACAGTGCATTACTGTCAAGTGCTACAAAAGAGTTATTCTTATTTTGCACACCCAACAGTCACCACACCCCTGCTCAATAACAGGTTAGAGAATAACTGTTTGTCTAGCATAAGCTAGACAAACAGCATCAGCTTCATTACATTAAAAGAAGAATGGCTTATTATATAAAGTTCTCAGAGGGATAGTTCCCCAAAACGAAAATTATGTCATATACTCACCCTCATGTCACTCCAAACCTGCAATAATTGTTTTTTTTTCTGTAGAATGCAAGAGCAAAAAACTAAAACAATATTGGTTGATTTTTTCCATGTAATGAATGAACCTTCAAGCTTCAAAAACTACAAAACAAAACACCATAAAAGTATCAAAATGTAGTACATACAACTTGTACACTATTTTCTGATTCTTCTGAAGTCATGCAGGTAGTCAGTAAATTGAATGTTTAGAATCATTGATACAATTATTCTGAATCATTCATTTTATAAACTGATCACAAATTCGTTTAAAATATCTGGATCAAATGCAATATTCATTGACAAATCAGACATCTCTACCTCTCTCATGAACTCGCAAGCGAGTTTAAATAACGATTTAAACTGCAATATAGCTTAATTGTAAAATGTAGACTACCTTTATGATGCTTTTTGGTGTGTTTTTTTTTTACTTGAAAGGCTCAGTCTCCATTCAATCTAACAGCATGGAATAGAGCAACCAGTAAAATGCTGCTTATGTGTTTCACAGAAGAAAATCAGTCATAAGTTTGGAACAGCATAAGGGTGAGTAAATGATGGCAGAATTTTCATTTTTGTGTGAACTATCCCGTTAACCTGAATCAGAATGAAATCACACATAGAACGCTTTAAAGATATGTCTTTTCAGACTGGTCAGGCCTCAATTTGACACTGATGGAAATGTGAGGCTGATTCCTGTGGTACACCACAGCGAGCTGTAAACTTTCCGAGATGGATGATAACCAGAATCCCTGAGGGACAGCGAAACATTTTCTTACCAAGGGCTCCCAAAGCACAATACACTGGCATTCAGCAGACAGCAAGTCTGAATCCGTTCCATGTTCCCTGATTGTGTTTTTGCTGTTGTTGTCAATTTGTTTTGGCACATATTCTGCAGCCTTGCATTCTGTAATATAAGATAATTAGAGAACTGTGCTGAGGTTTTGACAAATGTTGAGACATAATACACTAGTAAATTGATTTTACTAATAACATTTTATATTACATGGATCTATAAAAATAACTTGAAAAGCAGTTCAAGTAAACACACTTGCTAACAATAAATGTGATTATTTAGTAGTGGGTATCTTATAAGGGAAATGTGAAACTGCAGAATTGAACCAGTTTTTGCTTCCACCGGGAATGATTCATTGTTCTGGCATTAAAATCCAATAACCCAGTGGTAGATTAACCCTTATCTATATCTTTCTCGGAACATTGTTCGTTGACATGGATGCCAATGGAAACCCATGTATGTCCTGCTTTTGTAACTTGGAACATGTAGAAGGTGGAGTTTCTCTGAGGCAGTTTTCACAGTAATGGATCAGGGACCGTTAGGTGACCTGACTGCACTTGTGCTGGAGGAGGTTCATTACTCTGTGATGAAATACAGAGCCGGAGCACCTCTTCTGCTCGGGGTGAATCTGCTGATGGCAGCACTTGATGTGCCAGGTATCCGATTAGAAAAGTAAAGTTTCAAAATGCTTATCAGCACAATGCAATTCATTGATACTGCGACGTGTGATAGATGTCTGTTTTACAAACATTAAAAAATTCAGACGATGACACCAGAAAATTCAATTTTATGAACAAACAAGTATTTACATTTATGTTTGTTTTATTTGTTTGTTTGTTTGATTGTTTTGTTTTTTTGCATCCGAACCAGCTTCAGTTTTCATGTTGAGTTTACGTTTTAGTAATTTTATGATTTAGATTTTTATATATATATTTCTGTATAGCTTTAATTCATTTTTATTTGAGTTTTAGTAATTGTAGTATTTTAACTTAAACTTATTTTATTTCAGAAAGTTCCCAAGGCAACATTTACATTTTTATTTCAGTTAAAAGTTTTTATTTGAATGTTTATATTTTATTCTATTTCAGCTTTATTTAAATTAACATTACTGTTTTAATTGCCAACAAAAACAACACTGATGGCAAGGACAACTTATTGAATGATTATTCGTGCAATTCTATTTGGTAAAACCAGCGGTGCAGAAAGTACACATTAAATAATTTTCTAGCTTTTAAAAATATGACCATGTCTGTATAACAACTTCTGTGAAACAGTCGCCTGTTCTCTTTCAGAGTGCACAGAAAAGAAGGAAGTACTCTTGCAACTGACAGTAGAAACAAAACGTTAGACACTTAACATGAAAAATGTCTTGTTAGGAAATAAAAGATTGCTTTTGTGGCTGGGCTTAAAGCCAGTGAAAAATACCCATCATTTACTGAGTTTATCAGATCTGCAAATAATTACAGCTCATTAAAGGCCATTAAAAGAAGTCTTTCTTGAATAGGACTTTATTTAAGGGAAATCTGCAAATGAGGTAAAGTGTTCTCTCTAGAATTAGATCTGGAGGAACCCGTTCTTCTCCGATTAACACTTAACGCGATCAGATTCTCTGAGACGGCTGTTCATATCAGGTTTAAACAGGGCCACAGGTGTCCCAAATGCAGTACCAAAACCATACCCTTGACAATTTGGAGAGGAAAAATTTGAAGTACCCCCTTCTCCTTAGTACTGCAGGAAGACTAATCCTAACCAGCCATTTCCTCACTTTGTTTGCTTCCCTCCAGCCGCAGATAAGAGCCACACGCACGCCAAAACGTGCAGTTCTTCGACATCCACCGTGCCTGTGCTAACTCTCAGGAATGCGAGAGACAGTCTGTGGATGATAAGCAGACAGCGGACAGGAGATTATACAACGTCTGAGGGAGGAAAAGAAAGGACAGAGACTGTTTTCAAGACCCCTGAGCAAACAAGTGAGAAGGTACGATTGTGGTGTGTTTAGAATATTGTCGTTTACAACATCCATACGGGTTTGAATGCTGTAAAACTAGAGGACGGCGGAACTTTAGCAAACACCCTGTCTGGGATGGGACCTCCCTCCTTGCGCTCAGTGGCAGATTAGATTATCTGTCTCAATGCCTTCTGCTCACACATTTGCGGATGTCCTTGCCCAGGGAAATGAACACACCATTCCAGGGTGGAGACCAAATCATCCTGGAAATAAAAACAGATTTGAGATAAGCACTGACCATCTTTAGAGTCAGCTGGGCTCTGTTTAAATCTATCATGTAGATGCTAAGATGCATTTATAATCACCTCACCCTAAAGACGTTAATTAGAAGCAATTTTCTACAGAGCCCAAGATGACCTTATAGAGATCCAGGATGCCTCAAAATAACCGTCTCCAGCGCTTGAGATGATTACTGCTCTGTCTTGACATAATAGTGAGGGTTACACTGAAATCTGAGCTATTGTCTCATGATTCAGTGTCTCCAGTGTCTTTACAAGGTCTCGCCCAAAATACTCGCTTCTATAATCCACAATTTTTCAAAGCAACTTCCAGTTTCTACCCTAGATACATCTTGCAAATAAAATGTTTCATTTGTTAGACTTTTAATTCATTATTTTCTGATTCAACGCAAGCTGTTATGAGATGTCTGCCAAGAGAAGGGTTCACACATGACTTCTGAGGTGACCTTGTTGCCATGAAACAGAGATGCCAGAGAGCAGAACCTGAAACTTTGAGCTAAAATTATTCATGTACTTCTAATCCTGATTTAGTATATAAATATTCATTATTTTTAAAGTTCACTTTAGATCTGCACATTTAGTTAGGTTATATTCCAGATAATGTATGTGATTGTAAACATAAAAAATACCTATAATTGTCTAGATTTAAAATGTGAATGTAAGAAATTTGAATTAAAACTCAACGATATAAAAGTTCTACTGCACCTACAGTCGTTCATAAGTAATTATGGTTTATCCCCCTTTTCAGCCATAACTCCCATAAGCAATAAAATGGCATTTTGTAGCTTATATGTGGCACTTAATTTTTTATTTTCATTTAAGCACAGCACATTGCCTTTGATATCATCTGGCAGTGATAATGCAGTAGAAGTGGATTTCAAACAGTGATGATTTTTGGAGAGCTATGACAGACGCTCTATGGCATAAGGACAGAGGAACCTCACAGATGGCTTCTAATGGCACTTACTTAGGAAGCGAGAAGCTTCTGCTTTCACTGTCATTGCAAGACCATTAACTAATTATGACAATGGTGAATCACAGGTGCAGAATATGACCTCTTGTCAGTGTAAATCTCTAAAATGGCACTACACCAAGCAAAAATCGTGGAATATAATTGAAAATATAATGGCTATATGAAGCTTTGAAATGATGCTAAAAACAAAGGTAACTGCTTAGGGATGAGGACATTGACTGCAAGAATTTAAGTCTATGATGTGTTTAAGGACTGATGTAATGCCCCCCCCCCCCCAAAAAAAAATACATAAACAAATACAAAGAAAATGTAATACAGTGTATATGTACACAGCACCATTTAAGTTTGTTTCAATATATTACGACATCTAAAGAAATTAGCTTTGTTTTGTTTTCCATCAAATGAACTTCAATCTGGCAACATTTCAACAGCTTTATTGCTTTCTCAGAGACACATTCAGCCATCCAAGTTGGTGGCTGGACTGTGTACAATATTATTTTTTATTGTTTCCAGCTGCCTGAATGATGACTGCATGTCAGAGAGATGCCACATATCTAAGTAAGTTTGACATTAATTTAATCTCTCCGCAATCATCTCTGCTTATAAACTTCCAGCGGCCCATACAGCCACTCCGGACAATTGTATTACATTTCATTCACACCCAGTTGAATAACTCTGGTCCTGCTGGTGTAGAGTGAGTGACACGTGCTGCATTTCTTTCCTCCTTGTTAATACACAATATCTTTAGATGTGAAATCTTAATGCTGGAATGTTGCATAATGTGAGTAGTGCTGGTGTGTGAATGAAGCTTTTTCTGGAGCAGTGTGACAGTGACATCAGAGAATGCTTAAGTATCATGCACACTGCAGAGCACAGACTTCAAAACCGCAAGAGTTACAATTCAAGGTTGGTGCCCATCTGTTAGATGACCTCTACTGTAAATGCTGGAGGAGAGTGTGCGTGTGTGCGTGTGCGTGTGCGTGTGCGTGTGTGTGTGTGAACCATTGAACCATGGCTACTGAAAAAGAGAACACACACTGTTGCACTCTTTTGGAATTCAGTAAATTCCAGCTTCCTGTAATTCCAATTGTAATTCAACTTCCTGTGGGTGTGGCCAATTCAAATAATATCTAATTAATTGAAAGGGAGCACTCTCTTTTTATTTTGTCCAACCCTGCTACAGTATGGATTTAATGGCAATTCTTTAATTAAAATGATCAGAATGAAATGAAATGAAACTTCACCTCGATGAAGGACAAAGTAGGCGATCCTACAGCATGCAGAACTTAAGACTGATGAAAGACATAGACTCACAGTGGACATACTGGTGAGTTGAAGACAGGACAGATAAATTAGGTCAAGCCTTTGTGGTGAGCAGCCAGCAATAGTGACAGCTCCATTACCCAGAGGTGGGCAGATGCCCGCAGCATGCAGCTGGGGCAGGTGGGGAGGGGGGCGATAGCAGGGCAGGGTAAGCAGGTGTTCTCCCTGTGGGCAACACCCTCCCCATCCTCAACAACCACCAGCAGCCCCCCAACTAGGCACACTCCCCATGACACCCACATATGGGCTCCCCACCTGGACACTCGACCTACCACACTCAGCTGAACACCAGTGGAGGAAAACTTCCCGAGCAAGCTCTCATAGAAAAAGACATGTACTAGTATGAGGGGTTGTGTTCAAAGACAATCAGTCAAAAAGAACAAGACCTTTGGAAGGGTAACAGTTATGTAGCAAGTAATGTGGTTTTGTCATAATGGTTGAGTAGTTGTGTAGTCAGAAGTTTCTGGTTTGTCGTTGATGACATGGGTGGGGAAACCCAAATAGCCTTAGGTGAAACTGGCACACATTTGAAACACCTGCAGATTTTGTTTGTGCACATGAGTGCTGGAAGTAGATAACTATACTGTCTCTAACTTTACTAAATGTTTCTGTAGCATGACAGTAAGCTGCTTTCAAAATAATGTCGCTTTTCTAGTAACAACATACTTTTCCAACGAGTCGGGTCGCTACATCAATGTTTTTATGTCTGAGTGAATAATCACACATGCACACCTAAATGGATCCAGTCCAGTGCATTCTACTGATTCGGTTCATCATAAATGGATCTTCTCTGTCATATGTTGTCATGTAAAGACATATTCATTGTCTTTAGTGAGTCGGCTCGTCGCCTTGTCCAAACAAGTCATTTTTAAACAGTCCAATTCATTTTAGTGGATTCGTTTTTGCTCTCTCTCTCTCTCTCATATATATATAAAGTGTTAGACACTCCAGTTCATTCTAGTGAACCGGTTCATCCTCAACAGTCTTCTCGCACTCAAATTTAACGTTGGAAAGTCCAATTCATTATAGTGAGTCAGGTTGTCGGAAACACAGGATCCTATCCTCGTTAAATCATCCAATTCATAGCGAGTCGGTTCCTAAGCTGTCTTTCTCTCCCTCTCTCTCTTATGCATCGTTGAGAAGTCTGATTGATTCTAGTGAATTGGTTCATCTAGAAGTCTTTCTCACATACAGCGTTGGATTAGTTCATTATAGAGAACTGGTTCGTTCAGACGAGCAAATCTACAAAAACAAAAAGATTAATCGATTCGGGTCCCAGTACTATGTTTATTAAAGTTTTTTTTTTGGGGTTTGTATAAATTTGCCTGTTTTAAGATATAATATACTGTTTTAAGATACGGTTGGTGGATTGTTAATTTGTTTAAAACCACTCACTGTTTTTGTGCCAACATGTGCTCTGATATAATTATAAATTATCATTGCATAGTATTTGCATAGCATTGTTGTATAAAACTGTTTCCTCCCTTATATAAGTTAAGTGTAGTTGAGCACCAGTACATATTTTTATTTGCTGTCATTTGGAGGTCAGCACTAGATCTTGGTATAGAAAGAGATGGTAGCCACAGCTCAATCCATCATCAGTGATGAAAGCCACAGCTACATTAGCTTCCTCTTGCATTCTTTACTAACAGTCAGGTGTGACCTCTCCCCTAAAGTGTGAAAATATATTTCCACATCAGTCTTTTTGAGCAAAACCTTCCCTGTCTTTCTTCACATGGCATATACGTGTTTTAAGCACATGGCTACCTGACACAGGTCTGAGGTCAATTCAGAGGTAGTATCTAAACCTCTACTTCAATGATCCTTCTGATTCCCAGCTTTGATGTTTCAGCACAGTTCTGGAGCAGCAGGGCAAACAGCACCTGTCCTGTGAAGTCATGCCTGAGGCATCTCTCAGACTCAAACTAAAAGAGCATGTAAACGACTGCACCCGAGGGCATCGCCATTGGCTGGATCTGACGTGATAGATGCAGAAACATGCATCTGCTGCTTCTGGAAATCTTTGCTGCAACACTTTATAAGGTAACAAATACATGTTGATATAGGTACGGACACAAAACATCCTGTTAAAGGTGCATTAATCTGTGGTTGCCATATAATCAGTGGGGGAAAAAACAGTGATATGTATTTCTTTTTTAAGAGTATGCAGTCACTTGCTGAGTACATTAATCTAAGTAGAAATTATATATTTTATTTTAATGTTTTTAGTTACATAACGAGGCCTATTTAAAAAAAACTGAACTGGGTTTACAAATAATCACAAAATATTACTTTACACTGTTAATACTGCATCATTTTGTACAGTGATAACATATTGACACTTAACCTCATCCTACAAATACACACAAACAAACAGAGGGTACAGAGCCAAAATGTGGGGCCATAAGTTGATATCGGAAATGACTGTTTCTCAGGATACACACTGACTGAAAATTGGCATGACTTCAGGAGCACTCTGGATTGAGAAAACATGTTCTTCTGCTCATATTTCCTTGAAACAGCTGAGAAAAGAACATTATCCTGAAACTCTATTCGTTTTGGCTTGTGTACTTCAGTATTGGGCACAGAGAGAGCCAGAAGGCTAGCTCTTAGTTCTGTGTGATGCTCCAAGGGATGCCATTCAGTCATGTAAAGTTAGACACATTCCTTTGTGTTTGCACCACTGATAGTCTCCAGAGGAAAAGGTCAAAAAACATTCACCGCTGTGTAATTTTAAGATACTAGTACATCATGATGGCTCACAGACTCTTCCTTTGCATAATAAAACCAGTAAACATTTCCCGTTCTACCACTACAGAAATATTATACATTTTTAAACTTTTGCCAGTTAGATCACTGTGACGTGAATATGAGACATTCTATCACACGAATAACATAAAAAATGTAGCATGTCACTTTCACTTTAAAATTATTTTATGAAGCCTAATGTACTCTGTTTACAGGTTCAGTCTTAGGTAGGGGTGACCCACAAAGCTGATCCTGCTTTATCAGGATTGTGTCCCTAAGCATTGCACTTAACCTGCAAATAGTGTCAATTACTGTGGATGAAAAAGTGAGTGCATAATGCCAAGCCAGGTAAACAATGCGTATTTGACTGAAATGCATGAGATGGCAATTATCAAGGGCTTAAAAAAAGAAACTGAGTCAAGATATGAGGTAAAAGAGACGGGTTGAAATCTGCTGCAGGAGACAGATAGGAGTAGCACGAGAGTGAGAATGAGAGTAGGCGCATTCACACAGCGCTGGAAGGTGACCGGCCGCGCGGCGTCTGAATAGAAGTCACGCACCTGGCGCCAGAGAGTCGCGAGCTCGGGGGAGCGCGTTCACTTCGAATCATGTTCTTTCGAACAGTTCGTTTCAGAGAATCGGTTCATTAAAACAGTTCAGCGGTTTATTGCGTCACTACTGACATCCTTACCTGCGACTCCAAAACGTCCGAATTTAGTTTATTAATGTAATTTATTAATAAGATCATCTCTTGTGTCACAGTTCAGCCATGAATTCAATCAGCCTATCTTTCGGCTGAAAACGCTTTTGCTTGTAGGCAAAAACCTTATTTATTCAAAGCACTTGGTTTGTGTGTTGATAAATCTGTCATATAGTCACGCTTTTATATGTAAACATTTCGACTCATCACAGTTCACCTCAAACATGATCTGACCAATTCACTGGCTCTCTTTAGACAAGACGTGTATTTTTAAGTAGCCTATGTTAGAGAAGAAAAAAAATCAAAATCAAGTAAATTATTTGAGCACTTTTAACAATACACATTGTTTCACTGATGTTAAAATTCGTGTTAGCAGCTGGGCGATGACTATATAAACATTCACGCAACCGAGATTTGCAGTAGTATCGGTTTTGTGATTCGTTGTAGCCAGGTTATGTCCCAAAGATCAAGAACAGCACTTACTGATTCAGTTCGGTGGATGAGTGAATCTTAAAAGAACGGTTCGTTCGCGCATCAAACAGCGTAAATACCAAGGGCATAATCCGTTGCATGAACTTAGCCACTATGTGACTACGTCTAAGAAGAACTAGTCTGGCCAACTAGTTAGCCAAGGTTAATGGGTAACGAGTCTTACTTTTCGGATTCAAATCAGACCAATCTTAGCCTAACTGACTTTACGACTGTCTATATGACTAACTTGTAAAACTAGTCTAAGCCACAGTTCCAGTATATGGCTTGTAACAGTAAAAAAAGTTATGCATAACAACTCGTTTGCATAAAGTGCACGCAATGGGGATGGAGAGATGGGCAACTAAAACTTGCAAGAAAATAACCACATCTGGCTTTAATAAAGTTTAAAATATTACATTTGATGTTTGCATAATGTTTGTTGATGCTGTGAGACGTTACAAATGGAAATCCCGTGCAAAAATCATCCCGTTCAATTATGTATACATATGTTATGTTATCTGTGCACGCAGTTGCTCAGATACTCTTCAGCACGAGGAAAGAATGCAGGGGATGTAGGAGGTGCTCACGTGCTGCGAATTTGACCAATGTCGATGCCCTGGTTCACAGAATGACGTCGTCTCATCGACCAATCCGCTTAATTCTTTATGCCTTACAACAAACCCAGTTGGGTTGCTATATAAACGCATTGACAACCAGCTTCCAGCGCAGATCTGTGAGAGAATCGCATGCCCTGATTTTAACCACAATAGCGTGATCCACTATGAAGGCAGTCAGTCCGGTGAGGTCCATAAGGAAACCCGCCTTGTATTTTTCGGAGCATAATCTCGGCATTTTATGGAGCAAGAGCTCCTCGGACGACCCGCTCAGTCTCCTGTACAACATGAATGACTGCTACAGCAGGCTGAAGGAGCTCGTGCCGAGTTTACCGCAGAACAAGAGCGTGAGTAAGATGGAGATCTTGCAGCATGTCATAGACTACATTCTGGATCTTCAGATCGCACTGGACCAGAACCCGCAACAGCAGATCCTCGGACAGAGCCCTCCAAAGAAGTCAGTCAGATCACTCGGAGCCGATATCAGCATCCTCTCCTTCCAGGTAAGGCAAGTTTGTAGAACAGTTCATACTGGCAAGTCAGAGGAATTGATATTAGCGTAGTCTAATGATAAATAAGTGATGTGTGAAATGACAATAGTATGCATGCAGTGTTGTTTCAGCATCAACAAAGAAAGAAGTGAACAGTACTAGGCTATTACAATGCAATCAGCATTCATTTAAAGAAAGCATAATGTATAACAACAACTTTGCTGGCAGCTACCCTGAAAATCATTGTTTACCTCTGTTAATTAACAGCCCAGTAACCCTCAAAGAGAGATCAACTCAGATGACCTCATAGCCATCTCTCGTTGAAATGGTAAGTTAGATGCTCTTTGAAATTGATGGTTTCACGTGAGAAGCTGTAACAACGTTAAACTTTTGCACGTGGGGCAGTTGGGCTGTTTGCCAGCGGTACAGCGCACCTGAGCATATTTATTATGCATTATGTACGGGCTTATTAAAACATACACAAATTTAATTAATGTACTAAGTCGTTTAAACATGGTATAATGCTTAATAGAATAATGTTGTATTACAGTTGGTAGAAATGTCATTAAACTTTGATTCTCAAAACACTCAACATGTTTTCTGTGACGCACAAAAAGGGGTAAAAATCATTTTGTGGTGCACAGAAGAAAGTCGTACAAGATGAGTGTGACTCAATTTAGTAATAGGTCTAATACAATGTTTGCTTAGCTACCTTATTTTAAAGTACTATCAAACAGGCCTATATGTCAGATACTCGTGTAGACGCCTCCATCTGGAGCTGTGTGGGATTGCCCGGTATTTCACTAGTGTTTGGTTAAAAGTCCGAAAAAAACCGTCCTGTGGCTTCCTCGCTGGCGCCAGTCTGTCCGGATCTCTGTCCTTTTGCCTTCTCTAAACACGCCTCTCTCTCTCTCTCTCTCTCTCTCTCTCTCTCTCACACAATCTTTTGCAGGTGTTTCGGTCGTGGAGCAAAAACAGGGGGGTTTTGTGTTTTTTGTCCCGTGTCATTCGCCTGGACTTCGTCTTGAATGACAAAGGATTTCCCTCGAACGGACATAAAAAGAGTTAGTTATATAAGGACTTCAAACTCTTTCTTCCAAAGGAAGATTCAAAAAGACTGGAGATTTTAAAGGAAAACAGTAATTAAGCAAGCAATCTCACAAAGCAGGATTTTTTTCTCTTTTTTTCCCTCCTTGCTTTTGTTGTCGTCAAAATGTTGAGCAAAACGAGCAGCTCTAATCCAGTTCGTCAAAGGCTGCGGACTCTGTAAAAATGTACTTTTGTTTTCTCTTTCTGCTGAGAATGTGATGTTTATAATATTACAGAAAATTTATAATTATAACGTAAATGGCACTTTTATACTGTACAAAATTAAATGCTAAGTATGAAGTCAGTGTCCTTGTCTGAGCTATAGTTACAAATGCATTGTTTTTGTTGTATTTTTCATTTTTGCAAATGTATAAAGCTTATTAACTTATTACCGTCCAGAAACTACTATTTGTATTGTAACGGCTGTACGGTTCAGATTATGGGGGGTTTGGGACACTGGGGGGTGGGGATTCATTAGCCACAAAAATAGTCAAAGCACACTAAATAAACGTTCGGAAATAGAAATAGAAACAATAGTGCTTGTGTTTGGTAACCATTGGCTGTTCCAGCTCATAACAGTCAGGCTCTGTATGGTACCATACATAGAAAAAAAAATCGCTTTAATTCTAATTCTCCGCCCTGCAGTTAATTCTAAATATTTAATTGGTCATGTCAATCACAGGTATGGATGCCTACACCAAACACAACCCATAACCACACCCCTCATCCGAACCTTAACCAATGAGATTAGCTGCTCTGTGGGATTTTTGCTGAACTGGTTTTGGGGGGAAATTTGTGCAAAAAAAATAGTACTAAATACTGTAATTGTCAAATCAGAGTATACCAGCAAAAAAGGTGTTTTATTAAAAAGTTTGTGTAACGGTACTAGGGACGCAGAAAATGATTAATTTGCGCAAGACGAATAAGTATTGATAGAAATTCCTTAAAAAACAACCCCGAGTCATTAAGTAGCCTAATTCACACACTGAATGGCCACTGGTACGTTTTCAGGGTGTGGGATATAATTGTAATGCATGGTGCCACCCATCTGTAATTCACGGTACTAAAATAAGTTTGCTCTATGTTTGCTCTCACCAAATCGTTTAGTGGGAACACATTTCTGCATGAGTGTGTACAGAACAGCAAAATGTTTTTCAGTCATTTTTCTTCCTTAAACAAAGACTCCAGAAAAGATGGATACTGTCAGTGGCGGTTTATTTCATTCCATGTTGAAGACAGCATCACCAAACACGTTTTACTTTTCAGGACAACTGCCAATAGTACAGTTAACTGCTAAATACTAGCATCACAGGGCGTGCAGTTTCTACTGGCTAATCTAAGACTGCAATCTGACACATGCTTGTCACTGCAGTGCTTATATACTACTGTAACTACAGCACAAAGACAGCATGCAGCACAATGCAATACAACACCAAGCCAGATTGAATCTTCATATTCATACTTTTTAAGGGGTTTACACAAAGTTTGGGTGCTTTACCATGACAAGGTACTACAATATTTTCCTTTGGGAAAAACAACTATAAATATTCCTCTACAGCTATGATTCCAAAATGCTTTATAGCCATACAACTGGTGACATTAATACATGATCAAGCTGCTAATACTGTAAGGAAACACCACATGTATGTATCTATAAGATGGTGGATGATGAGTAGATGGACGGATCTGAATGAAGCGCACTTCAATTACACTTAACATTTGGAAATGTCACAATCACCGTTACGTGCATTTAGACATGCGTCACCACAAAACATTAATTAGCTAAGACAGTTGTAGATCCAGACGTCGCCTACAGGATACTTTCACGCTCTTCTCCGAAGGTGACAGTGTCAGAGGTCACGTGGAGGATCTCAGGGGGATCTCCAGGGTTAAGCCCCCTCTTCAGATGCACCACACGGATGTTCTCATTTTGGGTGGTGGTGGTGCTGGAACCAGGAGTCATGATGATGCCACTTCCAGAGGTGGTGGAGGAGGTGTTGGAGCTATCTGTGGGTTGGCGAACGTTGTTTCCTTGTTGGGCATTTGTGTTGTTATTGAGGGTGGTGTTGCTGGGTGTAAGGTTGAGGTTGTAGCTCTTGGAGGAAGGCCAGCTCTCTTCAGGGCTGCTGGCCAGAAGACTGCACTGGTCTTCGGAGCAGATGGACATGCGGGCGATAGCTGGGTCTTGGAGGCCACTCAGACTATTCGGTAGCCCTCGCTTTTGAGTTGAGTTCTCCTCATCCAGCTCAATCAGGTTACCCCTCTCAGACTGCGACAGGTCTGCCTCTTCGTCTTGCAAGGAATGGTTGGGAGAGCTCTCGTTGGAGCGGACGCCCGAGTCAGAAGAATCCTTCTTATCTGAAAGGTAATCCTTACCTTTGGCCAAAGATCGATCTTCAGCATCTGAGGCTTTGGGCTCGGGTTTCTTTCCATCCTTGAGCAGAGGGGCGTTATCAGACTCTTCCGACTCTTCATCATCACTGGTCAGTTTCTGGTAGCGTAAACCGCCTCCAGGCTTCAGCTTCAGATCAGCACCCTGGAAGAGGCTCACCTTCTCTCCAGATGTCTTGCGTCCCAGAAGAGACTTTGATGACCCATGGTCAAGCTTCTCATCCTCTTCTGTTATGGGATCTAAAGTGGGCGTGTCTGCCGAAGCGTAGTCGGTATTATCGGTCCCGGACTTGCTGCTTCCTCGTTTTGAAACAGATTTGCGCCCATCTTGGTCACCTCCATCCTTCTTCTTGTCCTCAGAGCTGGAGTGTATTAGCTGGCCAACAAAAGGTGGCACAGGTTTCTCCATTCCTACCTCAATTTGAGCCATGGAAGCGATGTATTCCTCGTAGGCGTTGCGGTACTCAGCCTGCTGCTTGTCTGTTAGCTTGCAAATTTCATTGGAGGACTCTTGAGAGTTGAGGCTGGACATACTAGGTGTACGGTGAGTGGTGGCCTACAGAAGGCAAGAGATTTTGAGATAAATGTCTAATAGGGAATGGCTTGGAAAAAAGGGATGAAGAACTTAGGAAGAAATGCTTACCATCCACGTAGGGTTAGAGTGCCTAGGAGGCTCATCCAAGCCCACGTTACTGAGCTCCTCAAAGCTCAGGCTGAAGTTGTACATTGGTGAAGAGTCCGTGTTACCGACTGCTCCATGAACGGGTGGACCAGTGTGCCTGCAAGACTCCACAGGGCCAACCACGCTGCTGCCCTGCTCACTAGGAGCCTCCTCATGCAGGATCTGGTTCTCCACAAGACGGAGGTCAATCACCTGCACAACATCGACTTCATTACACCAGTATTTAGGGCCAGTGTGATAGACTTCCTGTACTAGTATAGTTAACTGTACTATCCCTTGTACTTTTGGGTCAATCTTACATTTTTTTGATAACGCACATGCTTAACAACTTAAACATTTGGTCTTCTGTGAGATTTAGTTGTGAATTCTGTTAGGTAAAAGTATTGAACTGGCTAACACATATTCTTTCCAAGAATAAAATGACTAAGTAGCAACAAGTGTGTAAAAACGTGGTTTAAAAATGACATAAATCTACCACACATGCCATTATTTATTTTTTTAGCAAAAGAGTTTATGAACTTATGGCTCTCTTGTATTATTTCAAGCTGTTATTGTATTTATTTATATATATGTTTTATTTTATAAAACACTTGGTGAAAGAAACTAAATGCTTGTAAACATTTTTAACAATTTAAACAAACAAAATACATTTTAATATTAAATGTAATAAATATAATTATTAAATAAATATTAAACTCTTACATAAAATTATACATTCAATTTATAAATTCAACATTTCTAATTTTTACAAGCACACATTTAAATTCATAGACATTTTAAATTGATAATTTTTGTGTATGCTGGCAAGCCATAGAAATCTGAACAACTCGTTATATTACTGATAGAAAACTACTCACTGTTGTCCTGAAAAGCTGCCAATCTCCAAAATTCATGTTCATCTCTTTCTTCAGCTCGTCAATGTTACACTGAGACAGAACCCGGCCATTTACGTTAGCCTGGAAAAAAAATATCACAAAATCAGAACATAGTCCAAAATAGTTTGATATTTTCTTCTTAGTGTACAATTTTTGGGTTCACAAATACACACCTTCTTAATGGTGGCTGTATACTGAGAAAGCATGTTCTGGTCGATGCCGTCGATAAGTTTGACACGCTCACAGACAACATCTGTGCTCATTGAGCTGAGCAGTATCGATGGAGTGCCTGAGACCACCGAGGCAGAGCCCTGGTACACACAACAGAACCATTAGTGTTACTCTATTACATCAGAACAATGTGTATATGAAAGATCTCTGAAGCCCTCAGACTGCTACCACAAGAGATAGACCATGCAGATTTTTAGAAAACAATCCAAAGGGGATGCATTTGCAAAAGGTCTTGAATTAAAATTCAAGGAAGAGAGGGGTCAAAAAGAGGTACTGCGGAGGAAAGTATGCAATGCATTTTGAACATATTGCTGTCAGCAGGATTTCAAAGAAGCTAGTGCAAATCTAGAGTGATATAGGATGGTAAGAAAAAGTTAGGGATACAAATAGTTGTACTCAGAATTTGTTAGTGCTGAAGGGTCACATCTACCACCACACTTAACATTAAGTATTACATAGCTTTCAAATAGCTACGTCTAATTATAACAAAACCAAAAATTGTGACCTACACTACATGGGACTATAAATACAGACCTCTGTTAAGGGAAAGTCAGAGTGGCACCTGGGTTCTATACTTTTAAAGTTTTCTGACAGAATACTTAAAAAGTTCAGCATTCAGGCCACGCTGTGTGAGAAGCTGATTATTTCAACGGCTTTTGTGTAAATCAGCGTCATTGAAACAACTGCATCACAACTGAGAGGGTATAGAAACAGATAGGATTTCTTTATTTTTGAAGGATTTCTTTAAGGACAGAAGCTTGAAAGATCCAGGGGAAAGTAAAAATTCTGAGGAAGGAGAAGGACTTAAGTTTAATGTGACAAGTAAACAATGCTCCATGTAAGCATGTCACTTAGGTGGGTATGAGTATTAATGCAGTAACCCTTTTTTTGTACAGTTAACTGGCATATTTTAATTTTAACCTTATATTAGGCATCCACTATCAACTTAAGCACTTTTATTCCTCCTTCCCCACTGTGAGTGAATTTTTTTGTCCCATGGTGCATGCCGGGGGTGTGAATGTTTAGAGCTGTGGAGAGTGTTAGCGTGTGTTTGTGAAGGCGTGTGAGAAAGGGAAGAATCAGCAGAGCAGCAGAACTTAAGCCGAGTCTAGAAGGATCAGTACCTGCTTCTTTTTGAAAGACGGTACCTTACCCTGCTTGAGGAGAGAGAGGAGGGAAGAGACAAAAGAGGTGGAAATCGTGAGGGAACTACATTCATGTTGATGAAAGAAAGCTGGAGAGAGTTTAAACAGGGAGCAAATGAGTCTTTCTCTACAGCATGTGGGAACTGGTGGACTGTGAAAGCCTCCGGTGAACATTAAGGCAGCTGGTGCTTGACGTCACTAGTGCAGTGCCTGTTTGAACACTGGCATCTTGCTTCTATTCTCACACAAATGAAGCTTAAAATGTACCAAATGTCAAACACTAGGTATAAGGCACATTACACAAATAGGGTACAAAACAGAGACTGAAAATGTATTTTAAAAATCTTGAATTTTCTAGAAACAAAATGTAACGGGAAAAAAGCTAAATTAAGCCTAAATAAGCTGAAATATGTATGTTTTATTGTTGGACACAGTCGAGACTGTCAAGATTTGGAACAGACCAAAGCCTCAATTTAAAGGGGATTTTGAACAGATTCCAAATTTGGCCTTTAAAGGGGACATACAGATATTCATGCTATATTTGGCCTTTCGGAAACATATAATTTACAATAATTTAACATTTCTACCAATTCTCACAACAAAAACCATGAATAAGTAATAACACTCTTTTCGTACAAAGTGCCACAAAGAATATGACAAACTTTTATATCACACATTACACTAAGAAAAAGCATAAAGTATATCTGGAGCAACAGCATGAAAACAGCGAAAATAAAATGATACGGACATATAAGACAAGAGGAAAGAAGAAACTTTATATTCGTGTTTATAAAAGAAAACACCTGCAGAGCAAAAATGTAATATTAGCTGTAGAAGAAAAGTATGTCAGCGAGTGAAACCCTAGCAAGAATGTCTAACACTAGCGCTATGCTGTTATCCATAAGCACAAGGTCTGGCAGCTTTTGTTCATGACTAGTACTTACAAGTCCACTGCTATGGTCCTTGGGATAGCCGGTTTTAATGAATGGACGTGGAAGAACATGAGCAGGGAAGAAGCTGCCAGCATACTGCCGCGGCAGCTGGTATAGATGTTGGGGGAAATATGGCTGGGAGACCAAGTTTGGAGGAGAAAAACAATTTAAGGAATGAAAATATAACAGAAAAACATAACTAAATACATGCAGGAATGTTCAAGTTCAATACAAGCTAAACTTTGTACTATTATTTACTAATAATTTCGACTTTCCCTTCCATTTTAGGACTATTATTGTAACTAGGTTTTCCTCATCTTAAAGAAAATGTTTGGTATTCAACCTTACGCCACAAACATGGTCAACTGAGCTTAATTGTATTGAACCTGAAAGATTCCTTTAAATACACACACATGAAAAAATGAAATAACACTCAATCTCTCTCTCTCTCTCACACACACACTAACATGAACAAATGCTTAAAAAATAAATCATTAGGAGGGATGTGTACAAACATGTAGCCTCATAAACACTTCATTTTTTACATGATGGGGCTGAACTTAAGAAAACAAGCCAAACGCAAATATAAATGACGCTAAAAAGAAGAAAAACAATCACTGAAACACGAGCACAGGGAAATGAATGAAAAGTTGTCTGGGTGGGCATGTGGAAATGTTTGGCACTGAGGCTGGAATACTTAGAGAGGTGTGTGCTCGTCCAAGGGACTTCCCTCATCTATTAAATGAGCCGATGTGCCTCATAGAGCTCCCTGAGGAAAGTCAAGTCTAATCAATCTACACTTGACACTATGTATCAGTTTGAACTGGACCCATTTCACCTCAAATGCCCCCCAAAGAGATGGCAATAATCTAATGATAGATTGCAACAAAAGCACACTTTCTGATTCAGTTTAGTCTATCAAATTTTGCAATTCAAGTGATCTTTTGTGCGTTATCCGTGCGATGACACTCACTCTGTTGTAGAACGGGTGTTGTGGTCCGGCCATGCCGCTGAAGTAGGCGCTGTGGGGCTGAGGAGACACACCCGGAGGGTGATACGGGCCGTTGTAGGAGGCAGTAGGGGAGCAGGCAGAGGACTGCTGGCTGTAGACTGATATTGGACGGCCTTCCTGTAAAGGCAGCGTGGGATAGGTGACACCACCCATGTTCACTTGCTCCCGGGCAGCACGCACATCTGAGAAAATAGAGATAAAACTTGGAAAACATGCTTTCCAACAAGGTATGACTTAGGTAAATAGAAATAGTATAAATGTTCTATTAGTTTTCTATAAGGTTTGTAATTTTCACAACTTTTTAATCAAATTTTGGGACGTATAAATTAATATATACATACATACATATATATATATACATACATACATATATATATATACATACACGTGTGTGTGTGTGTGTGTGTTTTATATACATTTATTAATATTACACTTAATAAAAATTTTAAATGAGTAATAAATTGAGTTTGCAAACTTAAAAATTAAACTGTGAATATGCAATAAATATTAAATAAACAAAACAATTAAATACAACAAAACATTATTTATATTTTATTATGAATGAGTGACAGCATTGCAAATTTAGCATGAATTAAGCTGTCAATATGCAATAAACAAAAAAATTGTATATTAATAATAAACAAAAAATACTATTTTAATAAAGAAATAATAAAATACAAGACATAATAAATGACAGCATTGCAAAATTAAGCCTAAATTAAGCTGTCAATGTGCAACAAACATTACATTTAAAAACTATTCACATACTATTAAAGAAATGATTACTATTAATAAAATTATAAATAAAACAAAATAAAGTCAAATCCATAATGAGTAACAGATCGGCATATGTTGTCTAAATTAAGCTGTCACTTCAGTTTTCAGCAAGTCGCTAGCTAGTTTGGGATTAAATGAGATTTGTTTTAAAAAGAGACATTTACCTGCAATAATCTCTCTGAGTTTGGGATCTAAATTAACAGTGCAGGGGAGAAAGGTGCGGATGTCTCGAGCCGCAAGCACTGGAGTTCGGGAAGAAAGGAAAACCTCAAAGCTACGGACATCACTATCTATCTCCAGCAAAGGCTCCACATCTTTAGTGGTTGGAATGTTCTTGGAGATCCTGTCAGGCAGTGCATGAAAGATACAAGTTGAGAAACATGAGACAATACTAATATTTTAAGGTTTGTAAAAGTTCCTTTTGCATGTGTGGAGCGTCCATCACGTTTTTATTAAAACAATGCAGGTCTTGTGAGAATGACTGGTTTTAACATATCCTGGCATAAATTACACTGAGCCTTGCCAGATAAAACAAAGTCATGATAGTTTTACTGAAAATGAAAATGATGCTGATATAACTCAGCATTAGCAGCACAATATCTTCATTTCATTTTGTGTTTCTGGGGCATGGGCCGCTTTAAGAGTGGAAGGAGTGTGCAGACAGCCAGTATCAACACAATACAGCAATATTACTGATGTTCTGGATGCCAAACCTCTTCATAAAACTGCAAACTTCATATGTTTCCACTTAAACAGACCTAAGGGTTTTCAGAAATGCTCTATAAACCCCTCAAAATGTCAGAATACACCCATGCCGCGAATGCATTCATTTCTCTCTTTATATCTGTACAACAAGAACTGCAGTTATGCTATGTCGCATGTGTAAAGAAATAAACAACATGAGTGTAGTCAGTATATTCCATAATCATTTCATATCTGACGACATCTCTATGCAGTGACACAAGTCTAACATGAATAGCATCATCTGACTAATCACCATAGGGAAGCCTATCTAATGATCTGGACCTGCTTTCTTTGGCTTCATCTGACATTCTGTGGCCTCCCATTATTCGTTTCCAGGAAGCTTCCCAAAGGAGACATTTTTCTCTAGGACCTTAATGGGCTAACGAACAAACTACATGCAAAACATTTTTTAAATCAAACAGGACAAATACATTACATAAGATTACTCTGACAAAAACCTCTTTTTGTTTCTGGCAATCTGATGAGCTTCAAAACTACTGTGATAATAAAGCATGTGGTGAAATTGAAACATCAGGAATTGTGTTAGTTCAAATGCAGTTTTCTAGAGATCTACATTACAACATCATAATGACATTATAAAACATAAATAGTGTCATGTGGTTTCTTTAAAAGCCCTCACCTGTCATAGATGGTTTTAAAAGTTGCCTGATCTGGGATGCCATCTGTCTCTTCTAGGAATAGTATGAGCCAGGATGTGCGATACGGCCACTGCTCAGTCAAGTTGATCCAAGATGCAAGCCGGTCCCAGTTAAAACTTATCTGATTGGCTCTCAGCAAGCGGCCTAAACAAGAGGAGCATATTTCTTGAGTTCTGAATGTTCAGACTTTATGATTTCATATCTGAAAGTTCATATTCCATTATAGTTACTACATACAATATGGTTCAAAAAAAGCGTTTGATCAAAAAGAAGAAGAAAAGAAACTCAACTGTATTCTATCTAAATATATATTAAAATGTAATTTATTCCTGTGATGGCAAATCTGAATTACCAGCAGCCATTACTCCAGTCTTCAGCATCACATGATCCTTCAAAAATCATACTAATATGGTAATTTGGTTCTAAGTAACATTTTTTTATTATTATCAATCTATATAACAGTTGTGCTGATTAATATTTTTGTAGAATGGGTAATACATTTTAAAGGTTTCTTTAATAAAAAAGAAAGTTCAAAATAATATTTATTTGAAAAATAAATCTTTGTAACATTATAAATGTCTGTACTGCCATTTGATTTATTTAATATGCCTATGCTGAATAAATAGTATTAATTTCTTTCTTAAAAAAATATCTGACGGTAAACTTTCATATGGTAGTATACTTCTGCAAATCTGCTATAATTCAGATGTTTGCAACCTGTCTTACTAGGTGACATATTTCAGAGAAAAACAGGATACTCAAAATTAAAAACTTGGGCCAATTAGAAAACATCATGTTTCATTTGGATAACAAAAGGTGGCCATCACTAACCAGACTAAACCCGTTTGTCTATTGGTAAACAGGACCTAATAGCTGAAGTGATGTCAAGTTGTTTCAGAGTAAGAGCACATTACTGATTAAAGATTACACACAGAATAACATGCAGTGATAAATCATTTTAGGAACATGTTGACCTTAAAGATTGAATGCTGACCTGTGACTGATACAATGTTGAGGAGTCTCCTCATAGTCTGAGGGCTGATGTCACTGAACCAGTCCTCGGTGACGAGCAGTTTTGTGAGGTCAAAGGACATCTGACGCGTGACTGACCTCTGCATCTGTCGACGACGATAAGTATCCTGAGGAGAGATCGGCCAGATTTAAATCATGCTTATTCAAAATCAATAGCATTGAGGAATACAGGGAAGGAAAATGTCAAGGGAGAAATTTGGAAAGATTTTGTAATATGAGCATATCATGTGGTAAAACATTACTGTCATTGGATTAGTCAGACAAACTGCACAAACACACGTCATGGGAATGCCAGACAAGACGAACAATTATGTTTACCTTTGAGTTCAAATCATCATGCTATTGCAAACATCACATAACTATTTGTCCTATTCATAATCGCTAATCATTATAATGTAAGAAGCCTTCTGACATAAAGCAGCATATTTATCAGCTTACCCTGCGGTTAAGAGTCGTCTTACTGCCAAACTTGGTCTGGTCACCCAGGCTGTTCTGGGACAACTTTCTGTCCAACTCCTCATGCCAACCTACAGCATAAGAAAATTATAAGAAATTTGCTTTGCAAGCATTTTTGTCATGCAGTATTTGATTTACAACAAAAGATTTAAAAGCTAATATGAAATGTTGGTCAGAATAGGGTTAGAGCAATGTGGTTTGGACACTATGTTGGCATAAAATACAAGATATGTTTGGCTACATTCTGTATCCTACCAAACAAATATTCAGAGTCAGAGTATTTTATTATTATTATTTAGCAAGAATGCATTAAGTTGATCAGAAGCAAAAGTGAAGACATTTATAATGTCAAAGATATCCATACTAAATAAATACTGTTCTTTTGAACTTTCTAATCAACAAAGAATTATAAAAAACTGTATCACGGTTTACACAAAAATAATAAGCAGCAAAACTGTTTTCCACTGTGATAATAATAAAACATATTTCTTGAGCACCAAATCAGCATTCTGGAATGATTTTTAAGAACGATCATGTTTAAGAAGACTTTAGTAGTGGCTGTTCAAAATTCAGCTTTGCCATCACAGCAATCAATCAGTTATTTTAAAATATGTTAAAACAGAAAACAGTTATTTTATTGTAATAATATTTCACAATATTACTGTTTACTAAATATTTGATCAAATAAATGCAACACTGAAAAATTCTTACTGATCCCAAACTTTTGAACGGTAGTGTTTATTGAAACACAAGGAAGACTACTTCTCATAACAGTCAGTCATTATTTGAAACACAAGACATTCTACTGTATTTTAACCCATGTTGATACAAACCTTCAGAGATCCCAGTGTCTCCGTTAGCAGGAGCGGGTGCACACATCTTCTTTGCACTGCTGAGGCCACGGCTGTTGAGGAAGACAGGAAGGTGGACGATGTTGCGCATATAGTCATGGCCGTTGATGTTGGAGTCACGCAGCACGCTGTTTAGATTCTGGTTTATAGCCTTGATGATGATGTGAGGATCACTGGCGAAGACAGAGATGAAAGGACCCTTGGAGAACAGCACTCTCACCTAGTCAGAAATACAATTTTGACAAGTTTTTGATATAGGGCTCAAAAGTGGTGATTTAAACAACACAAAAAAACACATTTTATAGAAATTAAGGGTGACATTTAAAGGATTTTATCAAGCTGACACTCACTTCACATGCACTAGATCATCTGTCAGTACATTAAAAGTCAGCATCTAAGTATTTCTTTAAATGTGTGATACATCTTTTGTATTTAGAATCGGACCAATGACTCTTTTCAGGGACTTGATACAATTGACTAAATAGATTAGGGATGCTGTTGTTATCACTAAAACAACGGGTCTGTTCAGTCTTTCTTAGACTAGCAGAAAAGCCAGTTCTAGGAGACCCCTGTCTATTCAAATTATTAAATCAGCTTGAAGGCATCAATGCACATGACAGCGCAGACTTAAAGGGATAGTTCACCTTCAGTAGCTGGTCCCCACTGACTTCCATAGAATGGAAAAAATACACTATGCAAGTCAGTAGGCCTTTCGCACCGGAGGAACATAGTTCCTAGAAATTAGCTCCTTCTTCAGAGTAGGGTCTAAAACAGTTCTATAGTAAAGTGTATGCTGATTGGCCAAATGTGTACGAAACACCGGCTACCCGGCTTTTTTAAAAAGCTGTGTAAAAAAATGTACTCCATGAACATGGAAAACAGCATTTAGCTACCTGTTATCTGCAGCTTTGTGTTCTTTGGAGATTTAGTCAGATTTTAATCATAGGAGATTTAGTCAGATTTTTGTGCTCTTTTAATTGCGTAAATTGTGCGTTTACATTCCATCTCTGTTATCATGAAACCCAAGACACACATTAAAAACTGCTCCGAACACGGCATCCTCCATTCACCAGTAGTTTATGTTTGTAAATGCCGCAAATAAATATGTCGCTGTCGGTAGGAATGTAACCAGGAAAACGGCCCAAGTGTTTCTCACAACTGCTGGTGCTCACCGTGTCAAGCATCTGTAGCACTTTATCCTGTTCACAGGAGTCCAGACCATCAATGATGACAACTAGACGTGTCTGGTTCTGGGTGAAGCCGTCTATAGTTTTGGCCATCTTAGCCATGAGCTCCACTTCATTCTTCAGGACCTGTGAAAAAAAGTTGACTATCTGTGACACTGTATACAAGTATTACTTGTGTATTACTCAAAAGCCTATCAACGAACCTTCATAAATCCCTCACTCTTCAGCTTTTGCATCTTGTTGGCGGCACTGTGCAGCCTCTTCCTCTGGGAGTTCAGCACTGAGTCTGTCACCTGCCACCAGGTGCGACAATGAAGCAACAGCGCCAAACCAACAACACTCGCCATGGAAACCAGCATTGCGTTCGCTGTCTGGTTTTGCCCATCCACCTTGAAGATCGCCAACAGGGCCATTCCCATGATCAAGCAGCCCAGGATGAAGAGGAAGATAACATACGATGGGATGCAACATGTCTTCTTCCACTTATTTCTACCTGAGGGTAGACATGGTCACAATAAATATAATGTAGCAAATATAGGCTATATGTACTAACGTAATCCCTGGAGAATCAAGAATGGTTAAGTGGCCTTTACCTTGAGTGTCCTCAGTTTTAAAGACTCTGAAAAGTCTGGTGGCCAAAAAGCCAAACTCCCTCTCACAGGCATCCGAGAGAGTAGCAATCATTTCGGCCATGGACGTCTCCCCACCCACACTGGATAACCTGTTATAGTCTGTGAACAGAAACCTGAAAGAAAAAATGATTTCAATTTTCACTTAACCAAAGAGCTACATTCAAACCAGACCTCTTTTTTTGGCTTTCTTCTGCTAGAATATAAAAAAACTAGCCACTCCAAAAAAAACACGAAAAAGTAATCATTATACATCAAAATCATAAACGTGTACACAATACACACATTAATAGTTCAAAAGTTCCAAAGAAATCTTTAAGATTTTTTATGTTTTTGAAGGTTTTACCAATGAACCAGGATGCATTTATTTGATCAAAAATACTGTAAAAACAGCAACATTGTGAAATATTAGTACAATGTAAAAAAAACGAGTTCTTATTTTAATATATTTTAAAATGCAATTTATAGCTGTGATGGCAAAGCGGAATTTTCCTTCAGAGATCATTCTAATATACCGATTTGGTGCTCAAGAAATATTTGTTTATTACTCTATATTCTCCATTAATATCAGTGATGAAAAAAATGCTTTTGAGAATAAAATAACAAATGGAAAAACTTCACATCCATCATTTATCTTAATGGCTAAACGGTTTATGTAGAGTATAGGTAATTACCTGACAGGCAGTGCACGGGTGGTCTGTTCCGGCAGCTCTGGTGGGTTGACGAACATGAGTTTGAGCAGAAGCTCCAGGTATCCGATGTGTCGGGCCAGACGGGTGCTAATGACCCACGCCCAGTTCCAGCTCTCACCCTCACGCCTGCTCCCAAAGTACACAACCACTGTGTAGAGATGGAGAGTACGTTATATATGTTCATTCACTATACCTTCAAGGGATATTGATTGAGTTTGGCTTGATAACTCCTAACACAATTATGACCAAAAAGTATGGATTTTTATCATGAATACAGAACTTAGTCTGGGAAAATAAAAAAAACGTTTTTCTTACCAAAGAATACATAGAGCAGAGCCAGAATGCTGAGAGAGATGGCGATAGCCAGCTTGGGATCCACAGTGAAGCCGAGCACTAGCGCGACAGAGCCACACAGCAGGAACGATAATAATACAACCAGCCAGGAAAACTGGAACAAAGGCTCCACCTGCTGACCTGCAAATGTCTTCATCTCATCTGAGAAAGAAATATGAAGATTCATCCACCAATAAATATAGACCAGATGCAGCGAATTGAGCTCGATTAAATATTTCAAGCTCAGAAATAGCTAAAAAGCTAGGTAGGTACATGAGTAAACTGTGCTTTAAAATATCCTTTTCAGGTCACTTTCCTAGTTTAAGCCGAGCGACTCTAAATAATGCTCACCCTCTAGTTTCTTGAGCAGGAAGGACTTGCCGCTGCCCCACTGGGCATACAGACCCACACAGATGGGCGGCTGCATGGTGGGCTCACTCAGGATGTCTGCCAAAGCACTGCTGTACAGGTCATAGCCCAGCATGTCCCCATCTGACTCTGTGGGGGACAGATGTCCTAAAGGGGACAACACAGAGAGGGGCAAAAATACACACAGGTCATTCATAACCTACAGAAAATGCAGTATAATTTAGTGCTGATATGCAACTACAGCAATTAAAAACATATGTTAACTTAAAAAAAAATGTAGGTTCTGAACTATAAAGAGCAAGACTCTGGTTTTTGTAGATCAATAAGTCTAAGTACCGCAAAGTTCACAATAAGGAAACAGTCTAATCTGATTCGTGAATAAATGACTCTTACGAGTAAAACAAAAACAAAATGTGAAAACAATGCAATTTGATTCCTAAAAAGATTGACTCCTTTGAGTCGGTTCTTCTAATAAACAATTTCAAAAGTTGAGTTACTGATTTGAAAGCGTCTGAAACACTGTCCTGTATAATTTACAGCATTTTCAGATATATAATTATTTTCATTTGTAAGAAAAATAGACATTAGAACTAAAATGTCTTATAATCTAAATCTAAAATGGTATAATCTTATATTTCACTACTGATTATATCCTGTATAATTGAGTATGTGACGAATAAAAAAAACTTGAAATAAACCCAAATTAATCAGAGTCAAATGGAATCGAAATCAGAACTGAATCAAGAGCTTGTGAATCAGAATCTAACTACATCAGGAAATCTGTATCAATCTCCAGTCCTATTAACGAGTGTTAATCAACATTTAAGCTCATGATGGAGATCTAGTCTCAGACTTACGGGCTCCAAAAATCTGGGTGAGGATGCTCTTCTGGTGGCTGCAGTCGATGTTATAAGGTGTCTCTCCAGCTTTGTTGGGCCGGTAGAGCAGGCGGCCATCTTTAGGGTTACGGAGAAGGAGCTCAGCCAGCCTGCGGCTCCGTCCACGAATGGCGATATGAAGAGGGGTGTCCCCTTTCTGTTGCCAAAGAGAGCAGATATTTAAAGTGCGGTATAGTCTCATCATTTGAATGCGAATAATGCGCATGAAACTGTGACTGAAGTTTTACCTTGTCGACTGCAGACACTTTGGCTCCTTTGTCCAGCAGCAGCTCCACTATTTCTATGTTCCTCATCTTGGTGGCTTTGATTAGTGGAGTCTCAGAATCCTACATATACAGACAAATACAGACTCAAGACTGGCTCAAAACAGTGAAACAATCTCTTTGACGCAAGTCTAGCTTTTCTTTACCTTAGTGGTGGTCTCTGTGTCAGGATTGCACTGCAGTATGTCTCTAACCATGGTTGCATTGCCTTTCTCTACAGCCCAGTAGAGAGCAGTCTTATTTTCCTGCAACAAACAAACAGCAGAATCAACTGAATTTCCCATAACTCTTTTACACTTGCAGTTTAAAGACTGCAGAATTAATCATATTTTTATTGTGATTTAGATTTTTGCTTCTCTCAATATTGACCCTCAAAACACAACAAACATTAACATAATTTGTAATTACTGAAATCAACGTTAGGTAGGTAAATAAACCCAGTGTATGAGTTGATGTTCTTGATTTGTGCTTACATGAAAGTGCAATAATTCTGATTAAATATAAAAAATGACTGTGAGTAATAACTATACTTTATAAATAATAATGTGATTATTAGTTTAACCATTATTATGAAACCCCAGTTTAAAGTATCTTCACATATATGATAAAACAGGCATGTTACCTGGCCTCTAATGTCGATGTCTGCATACTTATGCAGTAGTGCCTTCACAATCTCAACATGCCCACCTCTCACAGCTCCAATCAGCACAGTGTCTCCACTCTACAGGTTTAAAACACAACATACAATACATAGTATCACAGGTCATTTTTATCCAGTATATCAGTTTTATCATTTCTGTTTGTTTACAGGTTTGTTGCGAGGTTCAACCCACCCGGTCTGGGATGTTGACGTATGTTCCTGCATCAAGCAGGTCCTGCACAATCTCAGTGTAGCCCTCTTTAGCTGCGATCGTCAGAGCTGTGTTTCCGTCCTTATCAGTCATGTTTACATTAGGGTTCCTCTTCAGAAGCTCTTTAACCACCTCTGTATATCCTCCCTTCACAGCCACGATCAGTGCCGTCATGGAGTTCTGAGTGGGTGAGATTAATAAAATAAGACTGACAGGTCCTTGTGATTCTGATGGAATACTGCTAAATCAGTGGTCCTCAACCACCAGGAGGCCTGAGCTAACATTCATGGGGACAACAAGATGACAAAGCAATTAAAAAAATATTAAAAAAACAAATAATATGTCTTACATAAAATAATTAGATTTATAATGGAAAAAAGGTAGGTAAAATAAGCTTCAGCTTACATATTTTTTAGTTAATATGTCAAGTTATGTATATTTATTATAGAAATTTGTGTATGAGGACTGAAACACTTCTTGAGGAATGATGTTTATATAAACTTTAAAAGTGTGAATTCTAGACCTGTAAAAGTCTCATAAATTAATCAAGTCTTAGGTACAACTCCATGAGTATTTTTTTAATAATATATATTTTTCTAGTTATGCCAAGCTCTAAAATATTTTATCGGGTAGAAATCATGAGTAAAAAATACTAATAAATCCTTATCCAGAAAATCACAATCTGGGCCTTGAAAAATTGTTGAAGACATTGAGGGGCCTTCAATTCAAAAAGGTTGAGAAGCACTATGCTTTATAATGAGCTCATACCGCCCCCTCCTGGTCAACATCGGCTCCGTTCTCCAACAGGTGCATCACACAGTCGTAGTGGCCCTTTCTAGCAGCCCAGATCAGTGGGGTGGTGCCGTACTAAAAGGATCAAATGACACAATTTAAAGTTAAACATAAGTCTTTACCTTTAATATATCTCAAAGTAAAATCATTAAAGGAATATTTCCTGCTCATTACAAATTAAGATCAATCAACTGTGGCATGCTGTTGATTACCAAGGAAAATAATGTTGACTATGGTTTGTAGAAACAGAACCAAAAAAGCACTCACATTTCTCATTAAATGATTGACCCTTTCCATTGTAAGAACATTATTATTCATGTATTATTAATAATTATTTAATCACAGTGGATTGTTTTAGCTCACCTTATCAGAGCAGTTGACTTTAGTTCCATGCTCCAGCAAGAGTTTCACGATCTCTTCATGGCCTCTACCGGCTGCCCAGATAATGGGGTAGACGCTGTATTGCTGTGCATGACGTGTGAAATGCATGACAAATTTTAGTCAATGATTGCATATATTAAACTGGCATTACTTGCATTCATTATTGATTTAATATGATTTGAATGTGCTTATACCATATACAAGTTTTACCTGTCCAGTGGTGTTTGGGTTTGCCCCAGTCTCAAGCAGGACCGTGGCCACCTCAACTCTACCTTTATATGAAGCCCAAGTAAGGGCAGTCCAACCCCCCTGCATGACACAAAGCCACCTCACTGAGTTTTGATCATTAAATAAGATTTTTTCCTTTCCAAATGTGATTATTGTACAAAACATATTGCTTTTGATGCCAACTTTGCTATTCGATTTTCTCACCATGTCTCTGTGCTCAATGTAAGCACTGTTTTCCAGCAGCTCTTTCACTACCTCCACATGCCCCTCCTTAGCTGCAGAGATCAGCGCGGACCAGCAGTCCTATCAGGGAAAAGCACAGAGACGGGTCACTATGGAAACCACTGAACCACTGGCTAATGTCACCATGGGAACAGTGATGGAGTGTGCAGGAGCTGTACTAGAAAGAAAAGCCCTATGCCACAATTATAATGGACAACACACCTTGTACAGGTTTTTATGGCAAAAATATGGCAAAAATATTGCACAGGAATACAGAAGAGGTTTTACTGGGATTCAAATTCTAATTTTTGATTATACATTTCTTTTTTTTAATTTATAACAATAATTTTTTGATGAAAATAAATCTCTATGTATGCATGTCAGTATTTTCTTATAACAACATTGTAATAAGCTGCTGATAATTGCTATACAAAAATGATATCAAGCATCATTGAGAATGTCTGCTCCACTTTTGGTTGGTAAATGTTATGTGAATATCTGCAGTGATTAAACAGAAACAAAAGCGACTACCTGCCAACTGTTTTTGTTAATCTAAAGTGGGCATTTTCTCACCACATCGTCCAAGTTGACATTTGCTCCTCTTCTGATGAGCTCTTGAACAATCTCAAGACTGCCCTGCTCTGAGGCCAACATCAACGGAGTCTGGCCATTCTGTCAAACGCACAATGAGAAAGAGAGAGATTTGATATTTGTACATTTTAACTGATCATCCTAAATTAGGTTTGACTTTTTTAGATGCAACTTACATCGCTTCGACCATCCACCTCTTTGAACTTGTCAAGATGGGCTTTGACAGCAGCCAGATTCTCTTCTTCCACATAGCTGAAGAGGTTCTGGATGGCCAGAGTGGTCATCTTGATGGAGGTTGTGGTGTCCATGACTGCCACTCACTGGGACACCCTGAACAGAAATATATGTAGTCATTTTCAAAACATAGATTATGAACAGAGATGGTCTAAGCTAATCTGAATACTGCAGTAGGTTGTTGGAGGATAAAAATGTGAAATAAGTGAATTTTTTTTGAGAGATATTACATTTCTGAGTTAGCCTGACTGAGTGACAGGTGATAACAGAGCATTTGCTTCAATGCAGGCCAAGAATAGCAATGGACTTTAAATGTCAGGAGAAAGGAGGCTGGCACAGATAAGCATAACACTGAGAGATAACTGTTCATTTTCTCCAAACACCTCCACAGACACACTAACAGGTTTCCCTACAGTTTATTAGAGCAAATATTAATCTTAAATATATTTCAAAAAGACAATTTTATACTTAACACTCTTTTGATTTCCCCCAAAACAAAATTGTATTTATTTATCTATTTCTATTGCCATACCAGCATCTATGTTTCATGGAGACATCAATGTATTAAACAAACATAGGCTACAACATACAACAGTAATGTAAAAACAACCAATATAACAAACATTATAGGATATAAGATTTTTTCATTTGAATATTTGTCATTTACATTTATGCATTTAGCAGACGCTTCTATCCAAAGCGACTTACAGTGCATTCAGGTTATACATTTATTGTCAGTATGTATGTGTAAATTTATCATTTAACAATGTAAAATTATTCCTGGTAAAACTGAGTAAATAAATAGACAACAATAGATAGAATGACAGGATGAGCAATAGAATGCTCGATGGATCGTGATAGATAAATAATAAAAAAATATAAACACTACGACACGCAACACCCTATGTGGCAAAATATCAACCACAAATCAATTCAAAGAAACTGTTTAATATATTATATAATCCCTTATTTAATATGCGCCGACATGTGACCCTCAATTTAACCTTCAATACAGACTGTTTAAAAGAATGGAACACCAGACAGGCACTCAACAAACAACTGGACAACAACAAAGAGAACATGGCAGCTCACTCAGGAATCCAAGCAGCTCTTGAAGCTCTATCTGTGAAACATGACACCGAAGTTATTCTTATAAACCTCTATGTGACACCATATATCAGCACACTCAGTGTCACACTGTCCTCTGCTTTTGTGTGGATGCCTTTAGATTGCTGGCTGTGACTGCTGTCTGGCTGCTCTGGAATGGCATCATGCATTATTTACAGCGACCAAGAGTGGTTCACGCCTAGAGTCTACAGCAAGATGCTGAGATGACTGACAGCCCTACAATTATAATGGTGAGAAGCGCTCTATATTATATGGATATTTATAAAGACACTATATTGACATAAAACTATAAAAATAACTAAACATTATATATTATGTTTAACTATATTTTATATACAAATATAACAAAACAATAAATATAGTAATATTTACTGTTTTCTGTTTTATATGCATGTATGATGTGCTTCTCTCTATGACAGACAGACAGACAGATAAGTTAGATTAAAATATGGCTAAAATACTTCATAATTTCAAATAAATGGAACCTGGGGGAGTAACTTACGAGCACAATAAAACCACAACACATTATCTGCCCGGTAATGACGTGCTTGTTAATCCTGATATATTCGACTGTCTAAACATTATTGTAATTTGATATTAAAGAATGTATTTCTAGAAATAAACAGGGCGGGCAGCGACTCGTCAACATGTCTGCATATTAATGCACTTACTCACTATTATGAGAGACAAGGCAATTAATCACCATTAAAACAACCCTCAACAGATTAACCGTATTTTAGTACATTTACATAACAAACTGCATCTTATTCGCTGTGAATGGTCAATTCTGCTTAATTCTACAGCTTGATGCTCGTGACTGTCCTTTGGGAGGCTACGAACTGTCAATCATACGCGGCATCAACCGACAAACGCGATTTAAACCCTACATCTGCCTTCAGTTACAAGACGTACCTCACAGAAAATAAACGTTGAAATGCTCTGCTGTCTGAAGGTCCGTTTAGAGAGGCGTATTTCTCTCTAGTTTTTCAGTCTACGGCGCTTCTTTCGTCCTATTCACCATCTTCAACAGCCATTTTGACGAAGCAGAGCGCTGTGAAGCTTCTTCCTGGCGAGTCCCTGACAACACACCGCGTGACGTCACGCCTCGCTCAGATCAGCACATGATGAATACATGTGATAGCTGACAGTATATATGGGAAGGGATACTATATTAAACAGCATGTGTAGTCGATGTTTAATTTTAGAATATTTAATCTTCTGTATTTCATCCTGTAGTTGCCTTTCCTAGGGCAACATAGCAGTCTATGAATGTTTCTTCAAGTTCAACTAGCATACATTATTGTATGGAAACTTCACCCTTGTGGCCTTTTAGAAAATACAAATAAGTAAATACATAAATACAGGCTACTTTTCACATTTTCACTAGTTTCAAACATGAAACAAACGCATGTTACTTCCACAAGATCACAAATGATGTGTTGTGTTTGAAATCATTATATGATTGATGTTTTGATTTTGTTCTATGTTTTATGTACCCTAAATACACACACTTGCTTGTTTTTTCATAATTTGACTAACAGTAAACACATTTTTTGCATTATCTGACCAAATTAAAGGTTGTAAAGATTGTTTGTGGTGTGATTTTTAACCTCTCCAATACATAAAGCTTTTCTATCATGTCTGAAGAAACTTTATTATATTATACTAGAATCTAAAAAATAATTAAGTAATGCAATAATTATCTATTAATGCTAATATTAAATATTATCTAAATAAATGTATACTTGGAAGAAAGAAGTTGGAAAAAATGGCTCTTTGGACATAAATGTGCCTATAGGAGAAGGGACATAGTCACCTCTGATAAGCTACTTCTAATATATTGTAGAATCTATAATTTTCTGTAAAGCTGCTTTGCAAAGACTTGTATCGTGGAAAGCACTATACAAATAAACTTGAATTGAAGTAACATCCCTATAATGTAATGTCAGCAAGATCAAGTAACTTATTGTTATCTGTAGTGGCCCAAAGTGCACAGTTTATGTCTGCAGAGCAAAGGGCAGATGTTCATCCAGGATGAGGCATGTGAGAATGCGGAAGGCTAAATTACCAATGTTTCAAACATTTCACTACTGAGTAATGATTGTACCGTGCACATTACCTTCACAAAATGGTTTATCAGAAGACAGACCACAAAGGAGTAGTAGAAAAGACCTTTTTTAATCACATAATTTGCAAAAAACAAATGTTCCAGATCCACACAGAGAACGTAATGTTTCAAACAAATCCAGTGGACATCCTCTACAATCACGTATCGTTAACACAAACATCAGCTTCATTTCCAACCCTAAGCAGGCCAAACCTTGAAGCTGACCGAGGCTATATAAAATGTGCATTGCAGTGCATACAGAATCACCACCTGTCTGACTCGCAAAAGTCATGCGGTTAACAGTACTATCCATTCGTTGCTGGATGTTACTCCACATTCCACTACTTTCCAAAATCCCAGTTTAGATTGGATTAGTCTAAGAAATACTTTTGTTTATGAGAAAAGAGTCTCTTGTCTTTAGAATGGAATGTAATATGTGTAAATTTCTGCATTTTATGTGAAGATTACATGGACGAGACGCTACAACAGACCATAACAAACATAACATGACAAAGGGCCAAGAGCCCAGTTTTTAATGGCACAGCCATGGAATCAAATATTAATTCAGTCTTCGTGACTTCAAAAAAACTACTTGTCTTACATTTTTTGGACATTGTTTAAAGTTTATTTTGCAAATTATTCCTCCATCCTTTCATCTTCTTTCCTTTTTTTCCAATAACGTTATTATTTTCGTTAGTTTAGTTAGTCATATTTATTTTTACACCTACCACATTAACCATTTTTTGCTTTCACATATACTATTGCCAGCTTTCTGCAAGTGATATTGGCCTTGTCCCTATTCCCTAAAATCCTATTTACAGCCCAATACAAGACCACCAGATTAGGACACTAATACTTGCTGTGACAAGTTGAATTACAAAGGCAAGGTCAGATAATTCTATACAACAATGTTTTCTTGGCAATAAAACTCCTCTTATACCAGTCAGATTTGATTCCATCATCTCAAATCACTGTCCAATCCCAGTACCACTATACTGAGCCAAGGGATGACTTATTCTATCAGTCCAGACAGAGGCTGGTTGGTTGGTTGGTTTATTAGTGAGCTTTAGTTTATCTGACTCGCTTCATGTGTGGCTGGAGAATAGGTACATTTGTCCAGTCTGTGAGTGTATGGACGATTGGTAAGGTGTTCCAGGACTCATGTGGCTTTTTGTTTCTGGTTGCTGTTGCTGTCTGTGCTCTCCAGACTTGGCTGTACAGCAGGCTGTTGTTCTTTCAGCCGCAGGTGGCGTGGTTTCACAGGCAACGCGATGGCCAGCAGTATACAGCCTATGTGGATGCAGAAGTACCATGACCTACAAAGTGATGGAGACAGTAGAATGTCAATTCATGAATGAAGAAAAAAAAAGTTATGCATTTTCAGTGTCTATTTCTGTTTGTCCTGCCCACCTGTAGAACTTGAGCGAGGGACCCACAGAAAGCAGAACAAAGGGAATCACTGTGTAACAAATGGCAATCTGTGTAGCCGCCCATGTGATGACATCATACACAAACTTGAGAGCTGGAGAACCCAAGAAGTACGGTCTGACATTGTGTCTCACCTGAAGGAGAATAGGGAACATGACATTAAAAAAGGGAGGAATAACAACTAACAACCCTCAGAATCCCAAGCATTGATATTCATGTAGTATTATTTTTTCAGGGAGACATTAGTGATATATATTTTATATATACAAAAATATACAATAAGCAAAATGACTAAATGTAAATTAGATAGATAGATAGATAGATAGATAGATAGATAGATAGATAGATAGATAGATAGATAGATAGATAGATAGATAGATAGATAGATAGATAGATAGATAGATAGATAGATAGATAGATAGATTTACCATTCAATAAATAGGCTCAATCTGTGTGAGAACAACAGAAATAAGTTTGACCCTTAATGCCCAGTGTTGCATTTTTCCTATGCTTAGAAAAATGGTAAATCGATGCATGTTCAAACTTTTAGGACATGTAAGTCTTTACACATTACTAGACATGTAGAAGTCAAATGTTTACAATTCTTGACATAAAGTACTTTGTGAATATGTATAATAAACTTATTCCAAAAGTGCTATGTCAGCTGACTAGCCAGATGTGTCAGATATGTCAATTAAAATGCATTTTCCCCACCAAAGTGGTTGTGTTATGTTACATTTCAGAGTCTCGTAAAAATTAGGTGTTATTTAATTGCTTTATACAATTGCTTAATGTCATATAAGTAGTATTCATGTATTGTCTAATGTCTACCCTTCTTCTTTTGCCCTTTTTTTGACAAATGTCATTTTACCAAACAAAAATAATAATAAAATCCCTGTGCTCTTTATGGCAAAGCAAATAGCAAGATTACATGAAAGGGACAGGAATATTCCCTATGTAAACTGCACTTCATGTTTGGTAGAATCTGACGTCACTCACAGCTCTGGCTGCAAGAGTGATGACGATGCCAGTGAGGAAGGTGAGGTAGTAGCCTGGGTAAGCCCCGTGCCACATGGCTGACAGCAGGAAGGTAGCCGCAGTGGGGTTGTAGGGACAACGTTCATAACACACCCTACAAGACAGCACACAATGTCACACATAATAAACAATAAACATCAATCATGCTCGCATAAAATATAATGAGAAAGGAAATGATTCTTCATCTTTTCATCAAATGCATACACTTAGTATAAGTTGTTAGTCTGTTTGCTTATGATGACAACGTGTTAAAGGGATAGTTCACCCAAAAATGAAAAATCTGTCATTACTCACCCTCATGTCGTGCCAGATCCATAAGACCTTCGACATGAGAGTGAGTAATTAATGACAGAATTTAAATTTTTGCGTGAACTATCCCTTTAATTATTGATAAACTAGATAATAGTGAAAAATCACCAGTATATGGAGCCATCTCTCACTGAGATTACTGAGATCTGTGGTGATACGCCTCATTCAATCTAGGACACGCATTATTTTAAACAAGCACAGCATTTTTATAATTACGAAGGTAGAGGAGTGACAGGGACTGTAATTACACAACCATTCAAAAAGTCTGGGGTCAGTAAGATTTTTTTAAAGCAAAGCAATTAGTATTTTATTCAGCAGGGATGCATTCAATTATTCTAAATGTATAATGTCACCAAAAAGATTTCTATAGCAAAAGAAATGCTGTTTTTCTTTTAACTTTCTACTCATTAAAGAATCCTGGAAAAAAATATATCATAGATAGACAAATTATTTCAACATGATTATAATAAATGTTTCTTGAGAAGAAAATCTGAATATTAGAATGATTTCTGAAGGATCGTGTGACACTGAAGACTGGACTGCTGAAATTCAGCTTTGTCATCACATCAATAAATGACATTTTTAAACATGTTAAAGTGGAAAATTATTTTAAACTGTAATGATATCTCCCAATGGTACTGTTTTTATTAGATACATGTAGCCTTGGCAAATACAAAAGAAGACTGCTTTCAAAAGCATCAAAAATCTTACAGACCCCAAACATTTGAATGGTAGTGAACGATATCAAAATGTGTTCTTCCTGTTCTTACCTTTTAAGCCAATGTGCTGTTTGAATGTTCCAGTTATCCAGGAATACCTTAAAGCTGGTGGCAAGCTGAAAATGTAAAAGTTTACTGATTATAACACTTCCGATTCACTCAGGGGGGGGGAACCAAACGTAACAGCATCTGAACTGACCTCTATATTCATGATCCTGAGGTTGGAAATGAGATCCCATCGAGGCAAACCATTACTGTCGTAGCCATTAAATCCAAATCCTGCTGCGTTATTGATGGCATCAGCTATTTAGAAAGACAGCATGAGTGTCAAGATACTCGCATAAGAAATAATACATGTTATGAAACCCAGAATGCACAGCATCCAGTTTGTTTCTACCTTTGTAGGTGTAAAGTGTTATAATGGAACAAGTATGTAATTGCCAAATTAGGATTTCAGTGAATTATGAAAATATTTGATGTAGTGTTTCATATTTCAAAGAAGCCTGTAATAAAATGTATAATACATATTGGTAGAATTTTCTTCTTACTGTGTCAAAACCTACTACATGAATTTTTAACATCTGCATGCAACTATTGGTCTTAGTTCCATCTTTTGTCTGAAGAGGGCAGTAAAACACAAGCCATATGGACCAAGTCTGTGTTGTGTAAGATCTTGATCCCAATTCAAATGGGTCACAGAACCAGTCCTCACAACAGATGATGGATGATGCATCCTAATGTGTAATTAATCATGCCTGAGGTACAGCACAAACGATAATGATGGAACGTGAAAGACAAACTACTGCTCGTGCTTGATTGAATTATTCTTTCCAGTATGGTTCAACAGATACATATATAACACATCAGGGGGAGAGAAAGGACAAATCGGAAATAGGAAAACAGACTAATAAAAGAAGAGTCATGCCTGTTTAAAATGAGAGGTCACTTATTTTTTTGAGGGGAATAAGACTTGATCAATCTGCAAAAACAGTTGACTAGCCTGAGGTTTTATATATATACATATACATACATTTATCAGGCTAGTCAAGTCTTTTTCTTTCTCAGACGGATCATGCCTTATTCCCCCTCAGAAAAATAAGCGTATGATGCCCCTGCGAATGAACAAAGAAATCAAAACATGATATCCATCAACGAAACATAAACAAAGAGAAGATGAGACAAACCAATATCTTTCTATAAAGATCAAAACAAGAAAAGGAGAGAGAAATCTAGCCAGAAGGGAAGAGAAAGAGAGGCAGGAAGTCCACGCACCCAGAGTCCAAACAAAGTAGTATTTAGGCCGGGTGGTCAGCATGGACAAATACAGGTAGACCACCTGAGCATAGAAGGGCGTGGTGGCAATAAAATCATCATCAACGTTACGCTCCACAGGACAGAACTTGCAGACGGAGAGGAAGATCAGCAGAGAGATGAAGCAGGTGGCCAGTTTCCGGATGACCTCTGTCTGTTGAGAAACAGAAATACACAAACCGATGTGAACTTGGAACAGGCCAGTCATATGCAAATTAATAATTTTGAATAAAACATAGATAATATACACTACTGTTCAAAAGAAAGGGATAGTTCACCCAAAAATGAAAATTCTGTCATTAATTACTCACCCTCATGTCGTTCCAAGCCCGTGAGACCTCCGTTCATCTTCTGAACACAAATTAAGATATTTTTGATGGAATCTGAGAGCTCTCGGACCCTCCCATAGACAGCAAGGATCTTTACACGATCAAGGCTCAGAAACGTAGCGAGGAGATCGGTAAAATAATCCATGTGATATCAGTGGTTCAACCATAATTTTACAAAGCTACGAGAATACTTTTTGTGCGCAAAGAAAAAAAAAGGATCTATTCAATCTATGTCACCCTATAGTGCCATTTTGGGAGTATCACATACGATAAACAACGTATGCTGTTCTGTGTCAGCAGCACCTTACGTTGTTTACGCTTTGATCTGAACATAAGCAACCTATCCACGTACATACGCATGTTGTTTACATATGTGATACTCTCCAAAATGGCACTATAAGGGTGACGCGGAGGAGACGAATAGTTGAATAAAGTTGTTATTTTTGTTTTCTTTTGTGCACAAAAAGTATTCTCGTAGCTTTGTGAAATTACAGTAAACCCCTGATATCACATGGATTATTTTACCGATCTCATCGCTACGTTTCTGAGCCTTGACCGTGTAAAGATCCTTGCTGTATATGGGAGGGTCAGAAAGCTCTCAGAATTCATCAAAAATATCTTTATTTGTTTTCCGAAGATGAACAGAGGTCTTACGGGTTCGGAACGACATGAGGGTGAGTAATTAATGACATCATTTTCATTTTTTGGTGAACTATCCCTTTAATACCGTTGTTCAACAAGGAGGCATTAAAATGATAAAATATGAGAGTAAAGACTTCTATAAGATTTCTATAGCAAATAAATGTTCTTTTGAATTTTATATTGATCAAAGATTCCTGTAATATAAAAAAAAAATATATATATATATAGGCAATCACAGTTTCCAAAAACATACTAAGCAGTACAATGATGTTTTCAACATTAATAATAATAAGAGATTTTATTTTTCTTGAGCACCAAATCAACATTAGAATGATTTCTGAAGGATCACCTGACACACAAGACTGGAGTAATGGCTGCTGAAAATTCAGCTTTACCATCAAAGGACTAAATTACATTTTAAAACAGTATTACTGTTTTTACTGTATTTTTTGATTAAATAAATGCATAATATCTTACCCCAAACTTTTTTAATGGTAAACATTTAAGCTACTTGTGACACGAATTGGTGTGTAATGTGAAGTTATAAGAAAATACAAACAACTTAAAACAAACATTTGGTGAAGGGTCGTTCAGTCTGCTCTTCCCATTGACTTTTTCTTTGCTCTCAAGGTCTCTGTGGCGATAGGGAGTGCCCTCGATGAAGGCTATGTAATCGTTATAAGAGCTGGTGGGACCAGCCAAGATCCCCATGAAGTTACAGTTGTAACTGAAGTACTCCAATAAACTGGGCATTCGTCTGAACAAAACACAAATACAGAGGAAAGTAGATTTTAGAATTGCATTAGAACTAAAGTAACATCACGTCTAGAAAAGAGACTTAAGATTGCAGTTTTAAATATAAAGGGCAAAGCAACTCGTTTATAAGACCACAATTACACACACTCAATCAAAAACTACATTCCTTCATTTAATTGTATTTGTATTGTCAACATTTTAATAAAATGTATTTTTGGTCTACATACCTTATGGCCAACAGTTTTTGACTTTGGTTTAGTTGATCTTCCTTCCTTGCCATTCCTGTAAACATGCACACCCACAATATATATCAATACCAACACCATCAATCCATAATAAACATCCCAGAATATAGATATAAATGGTAGATAAAGCTTGTCAACATTCAAGGTAACTGCATGGAAATGATGGAGCAGTATATTATTGTATGTCTCCGTTTCTCGTTTTCCACATAAGAAACGAGTCATCCGGGTTTGGAATAATGATGACAGAGTTGCACGTTTTTGGGTGAACTATTCCTTTAAATACAATTTAGTGGGAAATCATAATGTTTGCATTTGAGCACAGTGGATGTACCGTACCGTTGTACTGTTTTGGTCTAACACTCCCTGGCCTCCCTCTGATTTACAGAAGTAATTAGAGAGGGACAAAATGTGCTGTAAATTGACTTGAGTTCATGTGGTCGACTCATGAGTCTCCTCTGCCTCAGTTGTTTGTCTTCCCGCACGATAAGACAAGGCAGTGCGACCCAGGGTAAGTGGCTTGAATAATTTCTTGTTGTTTTATTGCCACCCTTACGCATATAAAAAGACGAGCCACTTAAAATGTTTTCATTATGGTTTATGCCTGACTCAGTGAGCAGCAGCAGTGCAGAAACAGAGCTTCACCGACAGTATGCATCAACATGTCCCAGAGCTAGTGATGGAAGTCAGCTAGGACTTCTATGGGGGACTTTGTCCTATTAGTGTCCATAGAGAATAATCAATGACAGGTTATTCAGGGCAACAGGTGAGTGAAACCACTTTATAAGAGTCTTGGTAGACGGCTTGCATACCATTTATATCATAAAACAAGTAATTTTACATCACAGCAACAGAATATATCCCAATATCTGTACTGGAAATCAATGAGAATTGCTTCATATAACCACACTGTAATACCCATTTCTGGATAATCCACTGAATTAAAAACTTTTCATTTTCAGGGACTTAATCTCATTTGATTATGTTCTATATTTAGCTAGACTATGATGAAGACAAAAATATCTGATTATTCATAACAAATTAATGATATGTCTGACATCAGTGCAAAAAAGCATCATGTTATGTAATATGAACTAAAAAACTAATATGATCTAAAAAGTAAAACTAATATTAAAAATCTATAGTTCGCACTTAAAACTGACAGCTAGCACATTTGTGACAGGACAACAATTTATTTCAATATTATTGCTACAAGTTTTAACACCCATTTATAACAAATTCTTCTAGTATTTGTATTTTTGCATCACTCCATGGATATATCTAAAATGGAATGATGTCTGAATTAAATTACCACTAGACAGCAATAGAACTAGACTGTGTTGAGAAAATGTATGTTAAACTTGCAACAAAAACTAAATAAAAATGTTAAAGTAAAAAAAAAAAACTAAAACTAACAATAGACAAATTGAAAATAAATTTAAATAAAAATTAAATTAAATTAAATTTAAATAAATGAAAAATTATAAACAGTTCCGGCATAAACAGTAACGACAAAATCTGATACAATGCCGCCATGGCACAATGTAAATCGTCATTTCATCCGGACTTAATCTCGCACTAGAAATTCAGTGAGGATAAAACAGAGAGTAAATCGTAAGGGAATCCACTCTGTTTAGAAGAATCTCCATAACAAAGGTTTGCAGGCCAGCAGCTGAACTCAGCAGAGGACAAAGAAATGAATTAGTGATAACGGTAATATTAAGAAGTGCGGTGTGGGAAGCACAGATCATAAGGGTAATCTGTCACCCTGTGGAACAATAGAGGGGTGAAGAGAAGGAGGGAGGCTTGTTTTCATTTGCTTTCATTTCATCCCGCTACCTTCCATTTTGTTAATTAGTTTCTCAGGCCCTTTGGCATCACATTTGACAATCACAACAGCAGTCGCCTGGAACAGCATCCAGAACAGAATCCCGATGCATCGTTCCTGTGTGTATTCTCAACGTTAACCGAACACACAAACATTCACTCACCATCATGGATCTCAAAAGCCACACTGGTTATCTTCTGTGTGATGACCATCATCGGCCTGTCAGGGAGAAAAAAAAAGAGAAATGTGAACAGAAAACACGGACAACGAAGCTCCGAAACTTCACACAGAAAGGCATATTCTTACCCCGTGAAATCTGCCGAATACATTCCGTAATCAAAGACGTAAACCCGGGTGATTTGGCAGAGGCTTAGATAACCCAGGGCGACCACCAAACAGTATCTGCAATGTGAACCAAACAGCAGGTTTTAGATTTCAAGCCATTTCTGATGCATTAACGTACTTATGACCATTTTTCTTCAGAAGTTACACATAAATTGTAGTTTTACAAGAGCTTTGATTTCATGAGGGCCTCGAGGATGCCATACTGAGAATCTTATGATCCATTAAAACCCAGAAACAAGCACAAACATCATTTTTAAAAATAAGCTAACAAAGAGCTCAAAGAGAGTTTCCAGAAATGAACTCTCAGCGGTGATGAGGAACAGCAGACTCTGTGTGTGTGTGTGTGTGTGTGTGTGTGTGTGTGTGTGTGTGTGTGTGTGTGTGTGTAGAAACACAATATTTTCTACACTAATGAATGACATTATTGCTCTCTGTTCTTGTATGATGCAGAAAAAAAGGATGTGGAAATTAAAATGAAAGTAGAAGATAGAAAAGGGCGCATATATTCTCACACACACACACACACACAGAATTGAAACTGCTAGTGCCATAGAAGCGTTTCATTATCGCTGATTGAAGTAAAGGCTGCATGTGATTGCCCAGTCTGTATGATATTTATTTTACATGGCTCTCTTGAACACTGGATTGTCCAATTGAGGCGCATATATTAAATGATATAAATGATGTACATAAAATGATATAAAAAGCATTAAATTAAGATAAACTACTAAAAACTAAGATATTTATCTTTTTCATTTGAAGAACCAGAGTGTCCACTGTCGAAGTGTCAAAAATCTGTATATATGGGGAAGTCTAATTTTAGAAGTGTTTTTAAAGAATACATTATTTTGTACTCCTATATGCATACATATTATGAATTTGTCTACAATATTCTATTTTCAAACTCTAAAATATTTCAATACTTTAAAAATATGCTTTGAAAAATACATATACACATACATATATATATATATATATATACTTTTTAATTAATTATTTTCAGCAAATCTCAAACAAATAGAAAAGTTATGGGTGCTTCAAATAGTGTTGTGAACAGTGAGGGTGGACTTGGTGCCTTCTCCCGTATCATAAAATAATTTGAACTGCAAATAATATTTAATGTCCATTTAATTATGCGCTATATGTATGCTACTCGTGTAAGTAACTGTCAGTATCACAACATAAACCATCACAAACTCCTCTGTGTCCTCTGATCACGCTTTTTGCCAGGTTACTGGTTTTGTTTGATAGATTTAGCAGGAAATTAACTAGATATCTATAAGCTTAACTGTATATTCCGCTGTGTTTTTTGAGTCATGTCTAAGATGGTGAAAAAAGCAGTGTGGACCAGATGCAAATGCAGTGCATAAAAACAATAAGTGGTTTCTGCTGTGCATGCAAACGTACTGACTGAGAGTTTAGTATAAAACATCCGCCACAAACAACTTCTGTTGTGTTCTGTTCAACGCACATGACAACAGAAGGTCATTAGTCCAGTAATCGTGTGGTTTTAAAATGCAAGATCTTTTAATCTCACAGACAAAGGTATAGGGAAAAGCAGATGAAGCTAGCTAGCAGAGACTAGCATAACAGAAGCTCCCAGTCATTCTCATTATTTCTTATACACACACACACTCGAGCTGTAGAGATGACACATTCAGCTCAGGTCCCCAGACACTGCAGGTGTGAGTACGAAGATAGAAGAGGTGTGTGTGTGTGTGTGTGTGTGTGTGTGTGTGTGTGTGTGCTTTCCATTCAAAAATGCGAGTGTGTTTTGCAGATCTGCAAAACAGTTTGCCTCCTAAAGAATGCCAAAAATAGAATAGTCTCAACCACTGTATGTTTTCCCAAAATGACACAACCAGTAACGTCAATAGCCTTTCTACACAACCCACCAATAGAAGACAGAAAAAGGAGGAGGAAGAATTGTGTACCTCAACAACTGCCCCTGAATCATCCTAAGACAGTAATATCACCTCATTTGAAACAAAATCTCCCTAAAGGGCCATTTGGCAAAAGTCCGACATTGAGGCAGTTTTATATTTACCACCTAGTAAAACATTTCTGGCAGCTGGCAGGAGACGGCAGATGGGAAATAATGGAAGATTTGATCACACGCGTGAGGAGGACAGTGACTGATGGTCAGCGGGTGAAGAGAATGATCTCGTTCTCATTATAATTATCTTTGGGTCAGTTTTCAACTCTTTCATCAGAAGAGTCGAGCTGTAAGAGAGGGGACGACTTCTATCAGCATGGACCTCAGTTCACCTTCACCTTACGAATGAAAAGGGGGCGATGAAGGATTCGCTCACATCTGGGTTCTACTGAGTTTGAATTAATGTTATGGTGTTCACATTTCACAACCAGCTTTACTCCTGTGTTACGTATTTCCTAGTGAAACTGTATTATAAGCTTTGAGGCCATTTTTGTGCAGTCAGCACAAGAAACACTGCATTAGTCCAGCCAATTCATGCTCTTTAGTAGTCACTTTTGATTTAATGTTGCATTTAATGCTATGAAAGTAAAAAAAAACAACACAAAAAAACCTTTAAAGCACTTTCGAGTACTTTCAATATTGTTATAGTTATGAAATTATGGACTCACTTGTGCATGTGCTCGACTCCTGTCAGAATCATTATTCCATAAGTAATGCCACTCTGGAGAAGGAAATGAAGAGCATACCTGAAGAAGAGAGAGAAAATGTTGTTTCTATTAACACAGCACATTTTTGCTTCAGGATCACTATACAAGAATGACTATTTAAATGATGCTTACAAAGTACATAAGTACTTATTGAAAATGAAAGGGAGGACTCGAACTCGTAATATGGCAGGAACAGTGTTCCACCTTGCAGAACAGCCTATAGGCTTTCTGATAGAGGCAAAGGCTGGATCAATGCACATTATCTGGATCAGCATTAAAACAGTTTTTAGTGTAATCTAAGCTAAAGAAGTAAAATCCCTTTTTTGGTTATTGGGTTTTGTTACTTTGTCTTGACAAACGGTTTTTGAGATTCCGGCTTGTTCTCATTCAAGTAGGAAAGCTGAATTTGTATGCCTATTACCCAGACTCAAAGGAAACTGCCTTTATGTAAAGAAAATAAACTTTATGGAAGCTTATCTGTAAGACACACTTAAACACAAACACGTACACAAACAGAGACAATTTAATAAGGGTTTGAAAAGATGCCGCTAATTAGCAGCCAGACAACCATTTATCTATCCTTTATTATCATGAGTGTGGCCTATTGATCTGTTTGTCTTATTAAATGAGATGTTAATGAGTTCCGGATTTTAATCGCCACTGACACATCAATACAAGCTTGTGTGTGCAACAGTCACAACACAGACACTAATGTTTCTAAAACAATGTTAGTATCGACAAGACAAGAATAATGTTACTCTCTAAATAAAATTAAAACACCAGCTGTTTCCTGCAAAGGTTTTCACAAAGAATACGGGAATTGAAAAATCTAATTTTATAATTTTTACTCATTTTATTATAAGTATTATTATTAAATGTCATTACATTTAGCTATAGTAAATTATATAATGAGACAAAAAAATAATATAAGTATCTGAAGTATTTTCTGAATATGCAATATAGTGGGGGAAAAAGTGCAGCATTATATAAATTAAGTGAAGTAGGGTGTCCCATACTTGGAATGTGTGCGGTGTATTTAACCCATCCAATTGCGCACACACAGTAGTGAACACACACAGTAGTGAACACACACAGTAGTGAACACACACAGTAGTGACACACACACAGTAGTGAACACACACACACACACACACACAGTAGTGAACACACACACACACACACACACACACACACACACACACACACACACACACACACACTAGTGAACACACACACACACACACACACACACACACACACACACACACAGTAGTGACACACACACACACACACACACACACACACACACACACACACACACACACACAGTAGTGAACACACACCCGGAGCAGTGTGTATACATAACCTTTAAACCTTCTTTTAAAAAGATCATGTTTCCAAAAAAAAAGAATGAATAAAAAACATGTTTAGTCTTATTATGGTAAATTCTAAACATATATTATACGACTCGCAATCCATAAATGGGACCCACCACTCAACAAAATTCAAAGCATGAAAACTCGTATTTCTGTTTTCCATTTTACAAATCCTTTTTTGGTTTGAATTTTTCATCTCACAGATTACTTTCTGGCTCAAAGTAATGTCCAGACACTGTTGCACTGAGCTGAGAGAGTCATACAGGTGTATTTACAACTGAAACATACCACAGAATGTGATACTTGACAGTGTACTACAGATGTCAGCTTCAGCTTTTTTTATTTGTCCAATAAACCGTTTGTTTATTCTGTATCAAATATCTGTCGTTTCACAGACGGCTACATTTTCTATTGATTGGCGTCTGTTGTATTTTTCTGTAATGTCACACCAGCACAAATCCTGCAGTTCAGCAGCAGGGAGTACAATCAAATCTGGTTTCAGTTTCCATGCGGACACACACCGAGAGGGATGCGATACTCACCAGCCAAAGCAGAAGAGTGCAAAGTAGATGCCCAACAGTGTGGCCACCACATGCCGCACAAAAGGACTGGTCTTGCTGGGGTGCAGATAAAGCCTGAACCACACGGCCGTGAGCAGGGCACAGAGCTGACATACTACAAAGTTCACCTAAAAACAAAGAAACATACAAAAAACACAACTGATCATCAACTGAACTTATGCCATCACGGCCAAAAGGCTGATACTTAGATGAGATGTATAACTTTTCAGATTTGTCACTTCTGAGGACGAGCTCTTTTAATAAATAAATATGTATTTATTTAAATGCATTTGAAATTACATTAAAATATTTTCTTTCAGCTGTAAACATGCAGCTTTTCACAAGATGTTATTTTATGCATTGGAGCCGTGTGGATTGTTGTGATGTTTTTATCAACAGTTTCAACTCTTATTCTGACGGCACCCATTCACTGCAGAGGGTCCTTTGGTGAGCAAGTGATATAATGCTAACATTTCTCCAGTTCCAGAATTTCAATTTCTCCAGTTTCTCCAACTGGTGAAGAAACAAAATCATCTTTTTTGGCCTGAGAGTGAATACATTTTCAGCAAGTTTTCATTTCTTATCATTTTTAACTAATCACTTATTCATTTTTATGTCTTACAGTAATCAACTAGAAAATTTCACAAAATGCCCATCCTAAGCACAACACAATAAAGTGAAAAGCATCAAGTATTATTTTGTTGTGGTTTGGTTTGCATTTGGTAGCCCCGCCCACACAGAAACCCCATTGGTCCAAATACTGCTCCAGTGTATAGAAACACTACAGTATTTGACACTGGAAACATGTCACTTGCCCCAGGTGTGAAGATTATTATTTAAAGCCAATGGAATTTAGAAGAAATAATAAGCAGTCGAAATCAAAACAAGCCATGACTAACAGGGTCAGAGAACAACGATTCAACACTGGTCCAGGAGTACGTCAGAAGGTTGGCAGGACTCAGTGAGGTTCCTGCAGTTTTTCAGGACCCTGCAAGCCTTGTGACCTACTTAAAAGACAATGCCTTGAGCGTCACACTGACATGCTTCCCATGGAAGCCAAAGACAGCATGAGGCTGGGAGTTGTTTCTTGACTGGAAACAGCTGTGAAATTTCTACTGCAAATCATCTGAAGACAGATATATATCTTCAGCCAAATTCAAAAATGTTAACATCTGTAAAAAGCTTTATTCCTATGCTTTATACATATAACAATCATCAAAAGTCTGCAGAATAGCTACTTTTTTGGCATGTGTTAAAGGGATAATAGATACTATGTACTGAAACAGACAAGGGTGGTCATCAAAACTCTAAATTGAATCTGCTAACAAAATGAACAGGGCCCTAACAACCATAAATACACTGATATTAAAATAAGAAGTTGATAACTACTTTCATGGAAACTAAAAAAATGGCCTTTAAAAAAATACATTCAAAACATTATAATAATATTACTATATAATAAAATATCAAAATATAAAACCCAAAAAAACAAAATTTTAGATGTTTCAAGTTTTTTTATTAGTATTTTGTTTTGTGTTAGTATTTTGTTAACTACAAACAAAGACTGAGTTCACACACCACACAATAAACTCTATTCCTGTCCTCATCAACTACATCTGCATTCAACGGCTGTAGAATAGCACTTCAGAAATCCCCCACAACAAGGACACCGCTTGTTTTGCGACATCCAGTACATCTGTCAAGCGACCCAGCGTGGTCTGCAGACCAGACCAAGGGGATTATGGGAGTTTCTTGGCAGCATGCTTTAACTTGTATGTCTGTAGCACTAGCAATGCTGTATTATAAACTAATCAAAAGACATCTCAAGCTCCAAGTAATCAATAAATCAAAAATCATGCTAAATGACAGATGAAAGCACACTAATAGTATAAGAGAGCCATGTGTCTTTGAGATTACCTGAGCTTGAATGTAACAAAAATCTCAACTGATATCATGTCCCTTTGAATTAGGTTTACTACTTTCAAGTATTGCAACACTTAACCCCAGCTGCACTGATAGCAAAGAACTGTCCATTATGAACAACTGCTCATTAACAACACTGCAAGCACACTGTTTGATGCGGAGACTAAATGATGCTGGTAAGACATTGAGTTATAATGTCTCAGACACAACATAAAATAATCCTTGACAGATGAATGATTATCAGTCGATTTTGACAGAGGCGTGTTTGCCAGTTTCTTTCACTTTCTTTGCAGACTTCCTGTTGCTCTCTCACTCAATTTCATCTGTCCATCTGTCACAATTGCAGCAAGCACACACAATACACTAAATAAGCCAGTTAGTTACAGGAAATCACACAGCTAAAATGTCAAAATCAGTCATAAATGTGCCATCAATACAGAACAGCCTTGTATAATCTTCACAAAATTAATTAAATCATAAATATTCGACAGCACGTTCATGCTGGCCCAACTACATAACAGTCTTGAGCTACAGTGCCAAACATTTCACCACAAAGCCACAAGTTACACAAAAGCCTTTTAGCTGCACTGTGATAAGACAAAGCATACTGATAATTCATAAAATAGTTAGTGTCTCCAAAAGAAAGCTCAACTTCATTTGCAGTGGCAAATTGCTTTTCTGATTGCCAGCACCCAGAGAGCACACCCTGCTTAGATTCAGACTTTTAGAGATTCAGAGAAAAGGTGCCATGAAAGATGACACCAACTCAATATATCAATACAGATTATAAAGCAGGGTCTCATATAAGCGCTCAACGTTAAGGGCAGTCAAGGAGAGAGGAGAGGGACTCGAGCAAACATTTTTATAGAAGAACATTAAAAAGGCTCATTCACAAGCTCTGCCTTAACAGCCAGTTGTAAATGAAAGAGGCTGGAAAACAAAAACCCTGGAAAACCAGGCCAAGTTACTGAACTCGATAACACCTGAAGCCGATGCTGGTAAACTTTGGACATTTTGACACAAAAACATGAGCCCATTTCTGTGTAATGACTGCTTTATCGTTTTGCAAAAAGGTCTTGATAAAAGGACTTCTAGAGAAACTATTAAATTGGGGTGATTTAATGCAATCATAAAATCTGAGTAATTTTCTGTGCTAGAACATAAGGGAATGTATGGAAACTCGCTCCTTTGTGATTTCCCATAAGAAGAATACATTTTTGTTTATCTTATTCCATAAATTATTAGACGGCCATTTGAATCACTGTATTAACTGAGAAGTAATGTTGAAAACCTTTATCTTTTAAAAAATGCCTTTTTTAATGTTTAATGTAATACAAAATAACACAAAACAAAGCTGGAACTGTAATTTTTGTCTTTAACATTATTAGAGTCATTTTAAAGTTATTTTCAATATATTATTGTTAAATCAATGTTCTGATGCTTATGCCAAACATAGATTAAACAAGCAAAAACTATTGTCCCTGTGTGTCCCATAACGTATTGTCAAAGTATGACGGATGCCTAAAGTGTATTATTCAATACCCATGTGACATGAGGAACTCAAATGACAGCCTTGAACCCGCTCACCTTCATCAATAACTCAGCACGTCTGCACTGCTTCATGTTGGCGTATTACTGTTCCTATAGCCAGAAAAGTTGGACCTCTCTTTGATTCTGTCTCTCTCTATCTTCTTTAATTAATGATCCTTGATGCGTCTCATTACATTCCTAGTCTCCTTTATGTCCAGGTTACCTGGTGCCTGATCTCCAGTGTCAGTGCAGAGGAACCTGAGCAGAGGTCCTCATCACCTCAGAGCACAGGCTAAAGCTGTCTGCACCCCGCTGGAGATTAAACTACACCCGAGAATCTGCCAAAACTACAAATTCTGATAAGCAGCAGATGAATCTGATTTATTTCTGTACATGTGACTCAGAGGCAGAGGAGCGTGCTTGGGCTTGGCTAGAAATATCCTGGAGATTCATCAAGGTCAGCTGACGCAGGGAAAACGAAAGGCCTCTACACTTCATCAGGTGGTGAATGCCACCGCTGAGACGCTAAATGTGCCAATTGTCAGAACAAATGAAATTGAGATTGAACACAGAGAATGAATAAAAGAACAGGGGATTTAAAAGTTGTGTAAAGTAATGTAAAGTTGTTTCGGAGGCAGAGATTTGTTGACAAAAGAGAAATACCGGGGAAAATGTGCACTGATAAATACCACAATAAGTCTGGAAGGATGTACTGATGAAGTAACTAGGGTCAATATTAATTTCAAGCTGACTCACGAACACTGTTGCACTGTTACACAAAATCTTTCACCAAAATAAATATTGTTTCAATTATAGCAATCTGATTGGCCGACCAATAAGCAAAAGGGAAAGCATTTGGGAAACCTGTTTAAGAACAATCACTATTTTTTATTTTTTTTGCAGTTCCATTTGGTATCGCTAGAGGCGCAAAGATGACACTTCAGCTTAAAGTGCGTCAGCTTTTTGTGGCAATTCTTGAGAGGCCTGTTGCTAGGACACGGAACTTCTAAAAATAAAAGAGGACACTGAGGTGCAGAATGAAAGCTGCCCGCTGCAGTCATCAGTCTTTCAGCTGTCACTGGCCACACACTTGACCAGATTGATTTGCTCTCCACTCCGAGCACTTCTATGGAGATCAAAGCAAAGTAACCTTTTTCATATCTCCTGCAGTGATATGCAACTGAAACCCAATTACATTTTTATTCTGCATGGGATATAATGTGATATAGAGCAGGAATATTTCCCCTCTTAGCTAGTACTGTAGATCACATTCATCTGGTTTAACTTCAAGACCCAGATTTTGAACATCACTAAGCAAACCACACACAACATAAATGACAAAGTGAACAAAAAATCCATTAAAAATTTATATATATATATATATATATATATATATATATATATATATATATATATCTTGAATGTTTTAATTAGAGGTCGGCCGATATGGATGGCTGATTATGATAAAGCCAATATACGATTCTATAATAGAACGATATTTAATTTAAAGTTAGTAAATACACAACAATTGCCGAAATGAAATTTATATTTATTTTACATAATATTTACAAAATAATTAATTATATATAAATAATTCTAAATGAATAAATTAAAAATAAACTTTCTGAACTTGCTAAAAATAAATGTAAAATAAACAGGAAGCAACTTCTTGCTTGATTCTGTAATCCTATTTGAATATTTTAACGAGTTTTTCAATAAAGAAGTGAGGAAAACATAAATAAATGATGTAAACTTTCTAACCAACAGCATACACAGTAATCTGGTAAGTCTATCAACACAAGGAATCCTATTTCCACCAAAAAAAGTCCAAGTAACGCTAATTTAGGTATGCAGTGAAAATGACATTAATACGTGATATGTTACACAAAAACAGTAAACTAATGAAAATAGGAAATGGAGCACTAGTGTCTAAGCTCAGGTAGTGCTGTCAAAATAAAAGTCACACTTCCAACATTTATTGGCCAAAAATAAAAACGTATGGGCTAATGATGACAATTAAAAAATGCCAAATATTGGGGGATAATAACGGCTTGGACAATATATTGGTTGACAGGCTGATAGTTTGATTACTCAGCTAACTGATGACTAAAATGTGCTAATGCAAGACATTAATATACATTATTGCTTCTAAATATAACAACAGAGTACCTGCAATTTTCTTTGTGCTTTCAAATGTAATTTCATACTCCCATTTTCCTTCCAGCGCCCAGTCACAGATCAGACATCTGAAATCAAACCTTTTATCAATCCTTCTTCGTAGCCATGAAGAAACCATCATAACATTTATGCAAGAAGCATTTGTGGTAGGGTAAGTTCTACTACAGTTCAGTGTTAATTTTGACAGGCATTTTTGATTTAGTCTTTATCTTGAGACGAAAATGCTTAATAGACTTAGCCACATTTTATTCATTTGAGTCTTTCAGTTTTAGTCTAGTTTTAGTCGACGAAAAGTCATTGCATTTTAGTCAACCTTTAGTCAAACTGCAATTACCAACATTTATTTTGGTAACTATTTTATATGTAGTCTTCAAAAAAAAAAAACATTCAATCTTCTCTCTTTAGACCAAATCATTTAAGCTTATGAGAAATTTGAATCAAGGATTGAATTTGGAAAAACTGGAATAAATTTCATTTTTTGTTAGAGATACAAATTAAACAATTTTTCAGATACAGTAGGTTTACTTAAGTATACATTTATTTAACATCTTTTGTTGGTTAACATTGATGACACAGATAATTAGGAATGCTGTACATTTAAGACGGAAGGTATACATGTAAACTGACACACATTCAGTTGTCACCCACCTGTTTACATTCACTTATTAAGCCATAGCCGACTGTATTTACGTGAGATGCTCGACACGATAAGACTGTTGGACTGCTGTGTGTGTGTATTTTAGCGATGAGAACTGAAGAAGTGGAGCATGCGCGAGAGAGAGCCCTTCTATCAGCGCAATTCCGTCTATCCCACCTTCACTAACTTTAAGTTAATCGACAATGCATTGTGACTCCCGGAGAAAAAATCGGGACATCTGGTCACCCAGTCCCTAACTATTCGGGTGCTGAGGCCATTGTTTCAGATCGCTAGTTCCCATTTTGGTAGCCTATCCGTCCACTGCGGCTGCCATGCTGAGACTAGATATAAAGCCCCTTATCCAATGACAGAGACGCACATTTTGAAAGACAAGACAGTTAATTTAGCCTATAGGATGTATTTTGAATGTCCGGTAGTTCTCAAATAACATTTTAGTCCCGTCTCAGCTTGTTAACGAAGACGCGGCATAGATTTCGTCATAGTTTTTATCATCAGATATTAGATTTAGCTCAACAACGTCTTGTCTTAGTCACAGAAAAAAGGTTCGTTGACGAATATTTTTCATATTCGTCGACGAAATTAACACTGCTACACTTAACCCATTAATCTCCCTAACCAAATGCCTGACCTTGGCTATGGCATTGGAATTACATGACAAGCAGTCAGCCGATGATTAAATCGCTCTTGAGCACTAAGTGCTCCCACCAAACAGTGCATTAGATACTCATTTATCGGTGCTGCTAATGCACATGGTGCACTGATGCTACCATCAAATGAGCAGGTAAAGATGACCATAACATAACACGAAGCCCTTGACGCTACAGTGAAATCTGGAGGAGATAGACCACTCCAATAAGAGCTTCCAAAGCAACGCATGATGGATATTAAGATTGAATGAGCTTTTGTCTTTGGTATGCAAAGGCAAAGCTTGGTTAATTTAACTTAGAAATTGACTGGAGTTGGAGTGGAATGGATATCAGTCATCCTTGCTTGCACTTAGCATCAGTTATAGATCCAATGATCTTATTATTACATTTAGATGGATTCTACAGTGCTCTGCATGCCACAGAATTGGCCACAAAAACTTTCAAAGAAAAAAATTAATGCAACATTTCACAAAACACTGAGATAAAATGTCCTTTCTAATCATGTTTATCAATTGCAAAAAGCTTAAAGGACTAAAAGATAAAACCATTAGGAGTCCTTTGCAGGATCTTTATGTATTAGGGATGCACACTATTTTAAAAAAAGTATTTTGATGTTTTAATATATACAATTTTGTTAAAAAATTATTTACAAATATATTTTTAATATCTATTAAAAATGATTATTCCACTTTTGAAAATGTGTTCCATTCTGCTGTGCTCCATCTGCTGTTTATGAAGGCAAGAATGCATCACATGTAAATGCCTGATTTTTAAAATGTGTAGCTTTTCACAAAAATGACCTTTAGAATAAACACTCTATGTACCTGTTTGTATTTAGATTTTAAGGTATTTTAGTGTTTTTAAATGTCTCTTAGTTAAAAGATTTGTAAGGCCAACCTTTGTCAGCACACATAATTCTTGGATAGGCCTTGTTTGTTATATAATCCACAAAATAGCAATGTGGCAACGTGAGGATTTGTTTTTCTCCAGCACATGAGTGAAAATGCTGAGTTACAGAGTAAACCGTAGTCTCTAAAACACTTTCACGCTAGGATTCTTATCCCCTGGAGACCTGCTACATTAATCTGCATCTTCTGAGAGACTCAAAGAGCCCACTGCTCCACATTACTCAAAGAAAAATGATCAAGCAGTTTCCAAATGAAGTGAGCATCATGCCAATTTAGGAACCAAAGAAACACGTGACTCACTGAATAGCCTAAACATCCAGAATGAGTTAGAAATTATTTTTAGAATGTGAATCATTGTTTCCTCAACTACATGCAAATAACAACACCCAAATCAACCTCTCAATCAGCTCGCTTATTTAAATCAATTATTGAACTCCATTGTTTCCATCAGGATCCCCATGGGAATAATGCTCTCTCCTTGAGCAATTAGCAAAGAGCACTGAGACTTCCTCTTCCACTGGGAGACCAGAAGATCAGAGCTCAGAATCAAAATCAACTCAAAACTACTGGTTTTACTTAAGCTGTTAGTGGCTATAAAGATGTACATGTAGCGAGCAAATGCTCTGAGATCAGCACTTCATACGATTTATTAGCGTAAGCTTTAAACTCAATCAAACCGGCGAAGGCTCCACAGATCAGGTACACAAGAGCTGACTAATGAATTTGGAGGCCTGCACAACAATACACACGGGTGTTATTTGCATTAATGAGGCATGGGGTCTTTGTTAAGCAAAAGTCATTTATTGTGACATTGTTAGATAAGAAAACCACCTTCCACTTCACCTGTTCATTCAGCCCAAGAAACCAACACCTCTCACAGTCAAATGGTTACGCAGAGCATAAAATGTTAACACGCCACTTAGGGGTGTGCGATATGACGATTTTTGATCATAGATGATAAAAATGTCTCCACGATCTGCTTTTGGAGAAATATCATAGCTACAGCGCAGCGCACATTCTATCAGCTGCAGTTCTGGCGTCGCCGTATCAATATACTGCATAGCACCACATACATTCACATCAGTGTTAACTCAGCGGTAGAGTTCTCACGGGACACTGCACTTATTCGCAATCACAAAAGTACATTATTGGCGTGTTTTAAAGCCTTGCCGGTTAAACTTTTCATTCACGCGCTGTTCTAACGTGCGCTTTTTCTGAGCCATAACACCCAAAGCGTGCGCGCACCAAAACGCCTGTCTAACATTTTTACATTTACATTTGTGCATTTAGCAGACGATTTTATCCAAAGCGACTTACAGTGCATTCAGGCTATACATTTTTTTATCAGTATGTGTGTTCCCTGGGAATTGAACCCACAACCTTTTGCGCTGCTAACGCAATGCTCTACCACTGAGCCACAGGAACACTAACAGCGCCTGATAACTGAACTAAGTTATGTTTTGTTTTAATACTGTCAAAACACACAAGGTTTATGTATAGACTCAGTTGGTTATGTCTAAAATGAAAGTAAACAGCCGAGACAAACGGATGCGTGCCTGTATTAGATGCGTGCAGGTCTTAAAGGGTCAGAACTAAACATGCCGCCGACTCTAATTAAAGGGATAGTTCACCCTAAAATTTTATTTCTGTCATTATTTTCTCACTTACATGTTGTCCCAAACCTGTATCAATTTCTTTCTTGTGCTGAACACAAAAGAAGATATTTAAAAAAAAAGTGGTTAACCAAACAGTTGCTGGTCCACATTGACTTGAAGATAGAAGGATGATAGAAGGAAGAAAAATACTATGTAAGTCACTGAGGACGAGCAACTGTTTGGTTTTCCACGTTCTTCAAAATAGCATTTATGTTCAGCAGAAGAAAGAAACTCAAAGTTTAAAACTAAACTTGAGTGAGTAAATGATGGTATAAATATAAAACACTATGACAGAATCGACAGACAGATGACAGAATTTTTATTCTTTAAAGCTAAAACAACAAAACACAAAGAAGAAAAAAATAACTCTTGACAGAAAAAATAATACAGTTGCTTTAATAGGAATCAATCTATATAGTGTTTTTATATTTGCTCATTCAATTTCTTGAATGCTCCTGCTAAATATTGTACCTGAAAATAAATCACTGTTTGTTTTATTTGTATATTATGTATGTGTATCTTTCTTCTTATTTTTAATAACAAAGATAAAATACTGACAAAGATTTTTATCTTTGCCCACTTTGGCCTAAATATCCGCCATACTTTTTATTTTGTTACCTTGAAAGGCTTTGTCTTTATAATAGGGAAATTATTTTAGCTGCACTGCTCAGACAAAATAGTAAAACCAACATGACAAAGAATCGGGATAAAATCGTGATATAAAAAAAAAAAAAAAATTGTGATATATTTTTGCCATATTTTTGCACCCCTAACGCCACTTCTTGATTCACTAAAGGTCTCAGCAATCCATCCGTGCTCCCTGAGCACTGAATACACCAGGGCAGGGATGCACCGATATGGAAATTCTGGCCAATACCAACAATCATTTTAATGTCATGGCAGATAATCAAAAAAAAAAAAAAAAAGTAAAAATTCTGTCATCTTGGTAAAAAAATTTTTTTTTGATTATCTGATTTTTTTGGAAATGAAAATAAATCAATAAATGGCAAATACTGTATATAATATAAAATATGTAAAAACGTTTATTAGCAAAAGGATTAAGAAAGTTTGGAGGCTCGGAATGCATACACCTTTGTGTAATATAATGGGAAACAATTACACTGTTTAAATAACATAAAAATCTGCAAATATTGTGGAACAAATAAATGAGAAACGAATGTTAAAGAAAAAACTTCCAAAATCACCTTAGATAAATGGCAGGTCAACAGCCTTTTTAAAATCCAAAATATTTTTAAAACAGGCGCTTTTACATTTAGTTTTGAACCTCTTCTGCCATCCTCATGTCTGTCTCATCTCACTCTTCTTGTCAGTCAGCTCGACTCACTCTTCATGTGATAAATGAAATCTGATCTGTGATGCGCGACTGTCGTTCGTTCGGTGAGCTGCATTGAGCAGCTGCGTTCAGTTTTAATTGTAGTGTCTGTTCTCTAACTGAACTAAATGAATGAATAATGCATTTATATAGCGCTTTATTGTGTATAGCTGTACACCCAAAGCGCTTTACAATCATGAGGGGGGGGGGGGGGTCTCTCCTCAACCACCACCAGTGTGCAGCATCCACTTGGATGATGCGACGGCTGCCACAGGACAACAGCGCCAGTGCGCTCACCACACACCAGCTACAGGTGGAGAGGAGAGAGTAATAGATGGAGGAATACATTATTTGTATTACTATTAGAAATAATCAAAATGACGGTGAGGGACGGAGGGCAAGTGACGTAACCGGTGTTGCGGCTTAACACCTGTATCACCGCCAACACCGTCTATCGCAGCAAGCCTACTGTAATGTGTACACTGTACAGAACAGAACAAGACATCCTGTTGTAGAGGGAACGAGGGAAATCGTCTGATCCAAACTAACCACAAACTGCACAAGTGACAAAAGGCATTAGAGACTCGCTCTTTTAGGCCAAAGTGTAACAAGAGTCCAGTGTCTGGCAGAAGGAGAGCAATGCTAGCCAAGTACTGCTCACATTACAGTCTGTTCTCGCTTTAGTGTTATTCTCCATCCACAGGACACCTTTGAGGAGGTAACTTTTCTACGAAACCTACATCCAAAGTGTCTATATATGGAACATACGCTACTACCATTCTATAGTTTGGGGTCTGGATGATTTTTCTTTAAAGAAGTTGATACTTTTATTCAGTAAGATACAATCGTGGTTTTCACAAAAACTGTTTGCATGGTGATGATAATAATTAATATTTTTGAGCACCAAATCAGGATATTAGAATGATTTTTAAAGAATCATGTGACACTGATGAGTAACGGCTGCTAAAAATCAGCTTTGACATCACAGAAATATATATATAAAATATATTAAAACAGAAACAGTTATTTAAACTGTAGTAATACTTCATGATATTATTATTTTTTTATCAAATAAATGCACCCTTCGTGTGCATAAGAGACTTCTTTAAAAACACATAAAACTCACTGACCCCAAACTTTTGAACACAATGTTTGCAGTAAAATATATGTGCACAGACAGCTCTATCTTTTCAAATGTCTTTACTAAAATCCTCTCGGTACTAAATCAATATAGAAGCTTACATACACAAATGTAATAAATCACCACTCTTGCCCATTTTAGTGTTTGGTTTCATGGTTTCATAAAACCAGTGTCTGAACAATCCACATAATCACCACAAAATGTTCAAGACATTTTTTACAAAGTAAGATATTGCATAAAACTATGGGTGGCTTGTGTCCATCCTTCAAAACAATATTGTCAATCATTTGGTCAGAGGCTAAAGGTTTGAAACAAAGATTAAGACGCTTTTAAAGAAAAAGCCCAAATTAACATCTATCAATTACAGCTCTGAAATATTTCAATGAGAAAGGCAATCATAGTTGTGATAGTTGTTGCTTTCTTTGGCATCTCATTTAAATAAAGCTATTCAGGTACAAGCTATTTACAAATCAATAAATGTAGACTTATAAAAATGAACATTTCTGGTGTAAATGCTTGTAATGTAGGCCTAATTGATTTCTCCCATCTATCATGATAACAAATCTTGAATTCGCCGAGAATGTTTTGATATGATATTTATCAAAGCAGAGAAAATCTAACACTCAAAGCATCCTGTTGAAATTGCTTCAGTATTTCCTGGTGAAAATGACATCATTGACCATGCAATGTGATTTCACTGAATGTGGTTTAGTTTGTCAATGTCTTTTAGAGAACACAGATTCAAAACAAGGCAATTACCCAAGCTGCCATTATCTGTGGTACACAGAGCCATAGATAGCCGTGTCTCCAAATCTAGTGAGCTGCCTACCTTGGTCATCCCAAAATGCTGTCTACTTAGACAGCTTACTAGGCTATGAGCAGCATCCCATATGTAAACATTTTCCTGTGCAATATATGTATTAACTTTAAGCAAACAGAAATGATAACCATAAAAAACACCTTTAAAAATACTCTCTTGGGTATCACGACATCGTGACGCTTCCAAAAAAGTGCCTGATACAGTCTAATGTTTTTTCTCCCCTGTATTATATGTTATATGCCTGCAGTAATCTAGGTTGTATATTAATTAAATTCGCTAGTGTGCACATTTGCAAATCGTCGCGCAGTCCACCATCCATTTCATCACGTAAATGACACATTTCACGAGCACACCATCAACTCTATCCGACGGAAATAAACGACTGCTAAACGACTGGAAGACGTCATGAATTTCGGGAGAAAACATTACAAATGCAACGTTTTCATTGTCCTCAGTAAATGTTTTCGTGCAGAGCCTGTAAAGGATTTGTAGAAGGACCTGGATGCTAATGAAAGCTGTGATGAGGGTTTTTGTGCCTCCAGTACTCATTTCATAAAATACAAATAACAGAAATGTACCTGATCTACTGGAAGGTTGGTTATCTCGCTTATTGGCTGTAGTAAGTTGGATCCGGTGCAGGCTGATATCGTCTCAGTAGCCATGTTTCTCTATTGTATTAGTTCTGTGCTGTTCTCTATGGCAGTGGCAGCCCAGTTTCGCCCTGATTCAATCCCACACACATCCACCTCTGGAGAGGCTGTTGCTGCTTGCTGCTGTCCACTGCTGGTAAAAAACGGCAGTACAACACCCCCAGAGTCCGCCAAACGCATTTACAAATCCTACTACGGCGAAGGCTTGACTCATGAATATTAATTACGCAACTTGGCGTTCGGTCGATCTGATTGGCTGAGAGGCAGCCGTTGCTAAGAGGTTCCAGACTTCACGATGGGAAGTCCGACTCATTTCCGCGAATCTTTCGAGCACTTCCTTTCATTTTACTTCCTGAAAATTTGTTTGGGTTTTAATGAACGGTTCTTAATGGTTGTTTTGTTTTATTTGACGATTCAACTGTTCTTTACAACTGTATATATGTTCAAAAGGTACATTATTGTCTTGCTCCCTGGAATGTGATACGTGTCATTCTGTAACATCTGTATATATATATATATATATATATATATTAAATATGTTCTCTTTACGCCATCGTCTGCTCCTTCATTTCCTGCCGAAATGTATAAAATATAAAAGCCGTTTTTTGTGTTTTATTGTTAAGTGTTGTTTATTAATGTACTTTTATAAGATGTATGTTAAATTTCCCCTCTGTAGAAATTGCGTTTCCACCTCGGGGGGGGGGACATCGTCAGGCCCTTAGAATCGTCCCCCACCCCCGGCGCCCCTGCATCTACGTTAAAAAAGCAACAACAAAAAACAACACAATGCAGACATTAAAAAGGATGGTAGTACTTCTCCATTGCTCTAGATGTCACTAGGATGCGCTTGTCCAATAGAGAAAACATGAAGCAGAAAATCAAATCATTTGATTGGTCAGACGGGAATCATGTGACATCGTGTTTTGCGTTTGCTCTCGTGGTGTGTGTAAACATTGCGCATGCATGGTGATTTGATTGCATGTAGCGAAATAATCTGGCAGCGTGTTGCGACGATGGTGAAGTGTGTGGTTCAAGGATGCCTAAACCACAGTGCTCTCAGACCGGGAGAGCAATCGGGCCGTCCGCGCAAGAGGTTTTTCAGTTTCCCCAAAGACAAGGCCCGAGTGAAAGTGTGGCTGGCCGCTTTACGGGAGACTGAGCGCGAAATCACAGATCAACATCAGATATGCGAGGATCATTTCCTGAGCCATCAAATGACGCAGAACGGCATCAGCGCGGACGCCATCCCTATCATGCCCCCATTCGAGGGACCGGTCTCCGGCTGGAGCTCGTGTGATGAGCTGGAAGAGAACTCGGACACCGTGGAGGAGGTTGGAAGGGTGCAATGCATATTCTGACAACCAACTATATATATATATATATATCAGAAAGTCATTCAGTATTTTTGACATGATGCATAGATCAGAGCTCCATAAAACATAATACAGATACAGCTACCTTTTTTTGGCTGTATAATATTGACGTGGTTTATTACTCATGTATTATTAAGATGCTCTGCCTCATATAAATCATGATCATAATGCACGTAAACATGTTATCATATTTGGGAACGGTGTGAAAATCATTCTGTATAAAAACAAATCGATTCACATTATATTGTACATTTGAAAGTGTTATTATATTAAGGGAAAAAAAAAGTAAAAAAAAAAAATACATTTGCATTTGTGACCCTGGACCACGAAACCAGTCATAAGGGTAATATGTATTATAATGGTTATATTTATACATCATCTGAAAGCCAAATAAATAAGCCTTCCATTGATGTATGGTGTGTTAGGATAGGACAATATTACAAATATTACAAGTCCGAGATACAACTATTTGAAAATCTGAAATCTGAAGGTGCAAAAAAAATCTAAATATTGAGAAAATCGCCTTTAAATTTGTCCAAATGAAGTTCTTAGCAATGCATATTACTAATCAATAATTAAGTTTTTATATATTTACTGTAGGACATTTACATAATATCTTCATGGAACATGATCTTTACTATCCTAATAATTTTGGCATAAAAGTAAAATCAATAATTTTGACCCATATAAATTATTTTTGGCTATTGCTATAAATATACCTGTGCGACTTATGACTCGTTTTGTGGTCCAGGGTCACATTTATTATTGGAATAACATTACCGTTTTATCCAAAATGGTGTGATGTCATTAATATGAAACAATATTATCTTATTTCTTAAAGCTTTTATTTGGCCCTTATTACCTTCTGAGCTCCATATTAACTCTATATTTGTACAGCTGCAAACAGAAATAAAATTCATGAAATACAATTATCCATCTTGTTTAAGAGTTATCAAGAAGTGAAATACATGTGCTTAAATAGCTGGGGCGATTTAGCTATTAAATACGTTGGATAACGCTATGCAGTTTCAAGTGTTATCAACCTTAATTTTGTCTTGAAAGGGTGGGGTTGCTGCAGAAGATGATCTTTATGATGTGGAGTTTGAGGATTTTGAGGAAGAAGATGATGAAGACCACAGTCTTGAAGATGATGGTTCACATAGCATGAATAGTCAAGTACAAGGACAGTGTCTCCCTGGAAGGTAACACTACATTAAATAACTGCTACAAAAAGGAATGAAACAATATTGATTATTTCCCCCATTCATTATATGATGTGCTTTCTTTTATTTTAATTAGCTATCCCAACATGGGGGCATCCACCAGTCAAGGTATGGGATGTTCTCAAAAGTTTTTAATGCATTCACTTTCTCACGTTTCACAGAATTTGAATGTACTTTGACCAATGGTCAAAAAAGGGTATTTCTCTCAATTTTCTTTCCAGTTCCGAATCGCTCAGACGTTGCTCTTGGACAACTGACCAAACGCTTCATGCAGCTGCTTCACTTTCGGCACCGAATGGAGTCCTTGACCTCAATGAGGTTACTCGAAAACTGGGCACAGGAAAGAGGCGGGTGTATGACATCACCAATGTGCTAGACGGCATCCAGCTTATCAAAAAGACATCCAAAAACAAGATCCAGTGGATGTAAGTTTAGACTGAGCGTTACTTCCACAGTACCACAACAAGATTTGGTAGTTTGTAAAAGTGAAATTTGTCCATTGAAATACATTAGTTGGAAGTGAGTCTAGAGCAGCGCTTCTCAAAGTCCGGATCCGGACCGGGAGGGAATTCAATCCGGACCCGGCTCCACTTCGTATTTCAAGCGCACTCGAATACTCAGACCTCCGTGCGGCGTGTGTGGCACACACACACACACACACACACACGCGGGCGCATGGACCAGTGTTGCAGTGTTTACAGACTCTTTTGTAAGACAAAGCACATAGCAACTAGCTAAATTTTGGATAAACCTTAGCTTTCATTCAGTAGAATAATGTCACCGGTTTCGCCCCGCGAGCGCAAGGTTTCGCCCTCCCCCCGACGCAGTCTTTCTCCACCGGCAGAGTTAGCAGCGTATTCAAAGAACCGAACCGCAGCAGACTTATGAATGAACGAGTACAAAACAGCGTTTCCAAAAACCTACCACTGTTGACTGTCTGGCATATGAACATGAATGTAGTTCGTCTGTAAAGGGTTGAAATATGCAAGTACGAAGGGTTGAAGTAAACGCAAGTACGACCTAATGACGTCATACATATGATAATTAAGCCTATATCAAGTTGAATTGTTATATCAAGTTATAAGCATGTTTATAAAAAACAAGTTTTGTAATAACAATTATTTCGGACCTTTTGACGTTGATTATAATTCAGATTCGGACCTTTGAATGTAAACTTTGAGAACCCCTGGTCTAGAGGCTTGATTTACACAATTATTTTTCTATATATGTTCAAGGAATTCATCACCAATCAGCGCCAAGACGAAAGCTGACCTAGTTCATCTGAAGTCAACGGAAGAGGCCCTTGACTGGCTCATCAAAGACTGCGCCCAACAGCTCTTCGCCCTGACCGACCTCAAAGACAATGCTGAATATCCTCTCATCTCATAATATTTCTAACAAATGTTATAGTAGTTCTTTCAGTTATTTTGGTCTTAACTGCTGTTGTACCTCAGCTTATGTGACATACGAGGACATCTGTCAGATTGGTGTTTTCAAGGACCAGACTATAATAGCCATCAGGGCCCCAGAAGAGACCAAGCTAGAGGTGCCTACGCCCACTGAGGTAAGTGTGAGAGACATGCTGAAAGACTTTGAGCCTTAGGTGTCATTTTAAAATGTAATATTTAAATTAGGGCCGGGCAATTTGACAATATATATTGACTCCATGTGTGAGGTCTTAAAGTGACAGAAGCTTATATAATAAACCTATATTATATCACCTGCTGTTGTGATTTCCATAAATAAAAATTAACTCACCCGTAGGCCATCCAAGAAGTAAGATGAGCTTGTTTCTTCATCAGAAGAGATTTGGAGAAATTTAGCATTAAATCACTTGCTCACCAAATGGATCCTCTGCAGTGAATGGGTGCCGTCAGAATGAGTGTCCAAACGGCTGATAAAAACATCACAATAATCCACATGACTTCAGTCCATCGATTAATGTCCAGTGAAATAAAAAGCTGCATGTTTGTAATAAACAAATCTATCTTTAAGACACTTTTGACTTTAAACCGTTGCTTCCGGGTTAATACAAGTTTTCTATCCATTACATTGATTTATTGATTTGGGAATAAAATACGCACAGATCAAGCACAGTTTCTAAGTGAAAACCCTTTCCTAACAAATATGTTGGTGGATTTTGATGTGAAAGGACATTTGCATTTCATTTTGGTCATCTTGCCCACTCCTAATTTGAATAATGATGAAAGGACACTCATCTGATAACTGGAAGTAATATGAACTTATATTCTGCTCTAGGAATCTATTCAGATCCACTTGAAAGGCTGCCGGGGGCCCATCCACATACTCACCTGTGAGACTGAGGGCCCAAATGAAGCTGTGGATCCATCTAACACTGAATCAAAGCTCGTCAAACCAGCCTGCTTTCTAACACTAGAGGAGAGCCGGATACACACACAACCGCTTACATCAGGTTAGCAGTATTTCACACCTAGATGCATTTGAGCACTTACAATACCGTTTAAAAGTTTGGGGTCAATAAGATTTTTTTTTTTTTTTTAAGAAATTAATACTTTTATTCAGAAAAAGCAGTAAATTGCTCAACTTACAGTAAAGATATTCATAATGTTAAAAAATATTTTAATTTCAAATAAAAGCTGTTCTTCTGAGTTTTCTACTCATCAATGAATCCTGAAATGTTTCTTGAGCAGCAAATCAGTATATTATAATGATTTATGAAGGATCATGTCACACTGATGACTTGGCTGCTGAAAATACAGCTTTGCTATCATAGGAATATACAGTATATTTAATATTTTAAAATAGAATTTTAAGAATTAAATTTCACAACAATACTGTTTTTACTAATCAAATAAATGCAGCCTTGGTGAGCAAAAGAGACTTTCAAAAACAAAAAAATCTTACTAAAATCTGACCCCAAACATTTAAATGGTATTAGCTGTTAAAGAACAAAATAGTCCAGTCAACAACCAAATCTCAGTGATCGTGGATAGTTATTTAGAAAAGTCCAACATTTGAGACCCGCATTATGCAATGGACTCTATACACAAGACGGAGCTTCGTATCTCCGATTCAACAATGATTCAGTTTTGAAGAATTGAGCGTACTTGTTACAAATATACTCAATATCTCATTGTAGTAAAGGCATCCAGAAAGTATACATTTCAACGGCGGGAAGACAGTAGTGCGGCCGAGCATTGTTGCGTCCCATTGTGTTCGGCTTCCTCAAAGTTCAACTCTGTGCTGAGCTTTCACTCTTTCCCCACGGACGAAGAAAGATGCAAAAAGTGGATATGCAACATTCGACGCAAGGATTTAATCATCCCTTCCCATATAAGAGTCTGCAGTCGTCATTTCAAGAGAGAAGATGTAAAAGAGCCGTCGACTCCTAAAGGGCGCCGCTTGCTGAAGAAAGGAGCTGTACCAACCTTATTCCAGTGGAACAACTACTCCGATCCAGCACCACTGCAGAGGAGAACGGGTTCCACTACAGAGGATGAAGATCCTGCACCTGTGGTCCTCTATAAACATGATAATTGTTCAGTTCCTGAACTTGCAGCAGTTGATATTGCATTGGATAGGGCTGCAGAATGATTGACTGAACACGTTTTTTCCCATTTGTTTTTACAGATGTTTCAAATACTATAGCAGCTGTACAGAGTGCATAAGGGCCTATAAGAAGAGCCTTTGCTTCTTTGAGACAAACTAGCCCATCTTAACAGACTTTGTTGGCCTTTTTGGAGAGACCACTGTGCACATATTCACTCTGCTGGGGTTAAAGACATCATTTGGAGATTTTTGATTTGTAAATAATGTATGGATGAGTATTTTGAACAGTTTAAAGTATTTTTTCTATAACCATTATTAGGAAACTTGAAGGTTGTCTTTTGAAAAAGGTGATTTTTTTTTTCTTCCATCTGACTATTTGTGTAAATCAATAAAATCTGTGGTGGTCGAAGATGGACCTTGTACCCTGTTTTAATATGGCAAGATGTCCTTGTTTATGGGGAGTGCTTTGTAAATGTATGCTACGGTTCAAAAGTTTGAGGTCTGAGATTTGTTTTTTTTTTTTAAAGGAAATTAATACTTTTATTCAGCAAGGACATATTAAATTAATCAAAAGTGACAGAAAGACATTTACAATGGTGCAAAAAAAAATGTATTTCAAATAAATTCTGTTCTTTTGAACTTTCTATTCATCAAAGAACCCTGAGGAAAAAAATATAATGGTTTTCATTAAAATATTAAGCAGCGCTGCTGATTTCAACATTGATTATGATCAGAAATGTTTCATGAGCACCAAATCAGGATTTCTGAAGGATCATGTGACACGTAAAACTGGAGTAATGCAGTCACAGTAATAAATTACATTTTAAATATATATTAAAATAGTCATTTTAAATTGTAATAATATTTGACAGTATTGCTGAGTGCAGGGTTTGGGGAACAGAAGAGATTTCTTTCAGAAATATTAAAAAACAATCTTACCCCAAACTTTTCAACTTGTGTAACTATTAAAATGTATAACATTACTGTGAACTGTTGAGCCACAGCTTTTATATTCTGTCAGTTATTTTTGTACAAATATATCTCTAGTGCTGAAAATAAAAGCAGTCTTTTAAATGTACAGAGTAAAAGGTTTAATGGCTTGTTGGTAACAGAACTCAGAGAATATACTTGTATGCAAGCTACACGTCGGTCACTTAACTGCATTTGCTAAATAAGAGTTGCTCTGCAACTGGTATAGATAAAAAGCTCAATAAAGATGAGTAAGGATCCAACAATATTACGGTTTATAAAAACAAATGGTCCCCATATAAAGCATAGCACTCATCACAGTTCATAAATCATTTCTGCATTAAAGTTACAGGTAATTGCACTTGGAATCGGAATAATTGATAAAGTGAGCCATTTCCTGAGGTCTTATGTTTGTGAATGTCTCGTAAGCCACCATCCAGCCATAAGGATGGTGACTAGTTAAATAATCAGCGGTCTCAGGTTTCAGCCTATGATCTTAGTAAGACAGCAATGTATGACATCAGTGAGTGATAACGTGAACAAACGAGACCGGAAAAGCGCCCTTCCTGTTCGGCTCCCCGTCAATGTGGCCCACCTGCAGGACACAAAAGAGTCATCAAGATCTCACATGATTCAGTCAGCTGATGTACTGTGTAAAATTATGACTGCGTACTCACCCACCACTCCTTGTCCTCCTCTCCATCCACGATTATCATCTCTCCCTCAGAGAAGGTCAGTTCGTCTGGGTTATCAGCCCGACAGTTATACAGGGCCTTTACTCTCTTAGGTCTCTGTTTCTGAAGCAAGTACAAATGTTTTAAGATTTCTGACATCACAATTAATATGTATATTAAAATATCAAGTGACATTTATATGAAAGAAAAATAACTTTTCATGTTTGCAGATGTCACTTGAATGAATTGCATTACAATTGTAACATAATTGAATTGTCACATTTAATTGTGGCATAAATCTCAAAATGTTTTTGGAGCAACTATATATTTTTTTAAATCTGTTTGAAAAAAGTTAAATAAAAAATTAAAATCAAACATGAAAAAAGTCATTTCATTTAAAAGAAGAATTACATATACAATTGTGTTCAAATATTTGAAGTAAGTTTCTTTTTTATTAAAATTTTAAATAGAACTTAATATTTTATTTAGCAAGGATGCATTAAATTGCTCGAGGTGACAGTAAAGATATTTACATGTAATGTTCCTATTTCAAATAAATGCAGTTATTTTTAACTTTATATTCATCAAAGAATCCTAAAAAAAATCTGTCACGCTTTTATAAATATACTAAGCAACATTGATAACAATAAATAAATTCAGGTTTGCCATTACAGGAATAAATTATATTTGAAAATATATTTAAATAGAAAACAGTTATTTTAAATTCTAATAATTATTTACAATATTTCAGTCATTACTTGTTATTCTGATCAAGTAAACACAGGCTTGGAATGCAAAAGCATACTTCTTTCATAAACCCTCATACCTAATCATACCTACACCAAACTTTTGAATAGTAGTGTACTTTTGAGGGAAAATAAAGGTTATTTTAATGGCTGTCACTTACAGGTGGGGCTGTTCTGGGTTTAGGAGCACAGGAACAGGAGCTGGTGCGGAGGCAGATGATGGCCCAGAATCTGGAGAAAAAACAGTTTTAATAAAAATGACCATTTAGGATTATTTCAACCTAAAATATATCTATTTTTGGATTTAGAGCTGTATTCATCATGTATGTAGTGTACGCATCATTAAATTCACCTGCTTTGTCACTTGGTCGGGGGACAATAGGTGGAGCTTTATTTTCATTTACATCTTTACTAAAAGGATCAACAGGATCCCTGAGAAATACACAGAACAGTGCAGCTGATATAATGTAGCCAATGCTAACAATGCTACAAAACCAACAGCTGAAATCCCTTTAAAAACACAGCATCAGATAATCTGTTACTTGTAATGAAGCCGGGAGGAGACATCTTACCTAGTGAAGGATTTCACTGGTTTGGGTGCGGGGGCTTTTGGCTGTGGGGGTACAGGAGGAGGTGGGGGTTTATATGAAAGTGACGTGGGCAACACTGGAGCAGGTGGCACTACTGGTCTAGCTGGGGCGAGTGGTATAACTGGGGGAGCAGAGGGTGCCGATGGAACCAGAAGCACTTGGGGAGGAGCTGCCTTTGGATCTGGAGGCGGTGGTCTCTTAGCCGCAGGAGGAGGTGGAGGAGCAGGGGGGAGCACTATAGGAGAGACAAGACCTGTTATGCGTCTGCCTACAAGAAAAAACAGCTTGATTTTTGGAACAAGATGTCTGGTTCTATAGTAGTTTTAATTGGTCGACCGGCCAGTAGAGCTGGTAGAGCATTATGGCACAACAAACCTGCTACCATGTTCAAAAAACAAAGATTTTTGAAACGAATACTTTTACTTAGCAAAGTTGCATTACATTGATCAAAAGTGATAGTGCATATATTTATAATGTTTAAATGATTTCTATTTAAAATAAATGTTATTTTGAACTTTCTGTTCATCAAAGAATCCTAAAAAAATTATCAAGATTTCCACAAAAATATTAAGTAGCACAACTGTTTTTTACATTGATAATAAACATTTAGTGATCAAATAAATGCAGCCTTGGAGAATATACGAGTTTTGTAGAATATATAACAGAAATAATAATCTGTATAGAAATGGGTGTAAGACTGTACTGAGGTTAGACTCACCGTACACTGAGATGTTTTTGTCTGGACTCTGAGGGTTTGAAGGGTCTGACGTTGACCTCTGCCTCCCGACCATCTCCGCTGGAGGACTCCACCCTGACATCACAAACACACATACATGTGTTCAATATGTATGTTTATGACTTTACTGAATGTACATTTGTAAACAAGCTATTTCAGAATGAAAGTTTTCAGAATTTACTGCCAAAAGTTTCTCAACTCTCATGCCTGAATGCTACTCACCCCTTCCCAAGGGACGAAGCGGTAGAGGAGGAAAACCCGGCACTCCTGGTAAACCCAAACCCAGCGGTGGGCTAACATCAAGCATGGTGCCGTAAGTCTCGTTGCAGATCATGCTAGGAATAAAAGCCCTCTGCTTTTTATTGACCACATTAGCCACGTCCCGTGCCAGAGTTCTCAACTTTTTTTCCACCGCTCATGTTGGGCATCATGATTTATAATATTATTTATAGCCTAAATATTATGATATCTAAATGCCAGCGCCTGGAATAAAACAGCTAACTGGACGCTCCTCACGCCTGTTGGGAATGGGCTGAAACACAAAATCAGTGGCTTAAGGATGAGCCAAAAGGTACCAATATTCAGTTCTCACTATTCTCTTTTGCCCAAGTCTTGTAAGTGTTCAAATACATTAATTACGTGAATTTTGATGTTTTATGAAAAACTAAATTATTTTAATAAACTATGTGACATTAAAAACACTATGTAGTTATTTTTTAATTATGAACAGTAACTTAGGTTTGCGGGTTGAGAACCGCTGGTGAGCCAGTATGTGAGGTGCCAAAATCATCACAATATCTCAATAAAAGACTTAAAGTTCATTTATTTCAGTAATTCAACTCAAATTGTGAAACTGTGTATTAAATAAATTCATGCACACAGACTGAATTTATTTAATGAATTTGGCTCACGAGTTTCACAAAAACTGTCACGTTTGAGTTGAATTACTGAAATAAATGAACTTTTCCACGACAAAATTCTAATTTATTGAGATGCACCTGTATATGAATGCTTGTTTACAATACCACTTATGTTCTCTCAGTGTTAACTAAGATAAGCATCAATTTGAGTTAATGAGTGATTTTGAGCATTTCATTTATAGTCTTCAGTGTTTTAGGGGATCTTCATCATCATTCTAATGTGTTAACTTATTGCTCAAGAAACATTTATTATCATTATTAATGTCACACACAGTCATGCTGCTTAATATTTTTTGTGGAAACCATGGTGCATTTTTATCAGGATCAGAATAACAACATTTGAACAACATATTTGAATCTTTGGTAACATTATTAATGTCTTCGCTGTTACTTCTGATCAATTGAATGCATCCTTGTTTAATAAAAGTATTAATTTATTGTAAAAAAAAAAGTATGTTAACCTTGTCTTCCATCTCATCCTCACTCTCGTCCAGGTCATCGTTATGTAGACGCCAGTCATACTCCACATGCACATGGGCGTTGAACTTCCCTGTTTGTGCCTGAGTCAGCTGTCGATCACACAATACAGAAGAACATATTGGAGGGGAATTGCTTTAACACAATCTCAACAAAGGCAAATAACTTGCTCTCAAGAAAAGAAGGGAGAAAAAATCAGCACTTCAGGATTTCTGCTGACATTAAAGATAAAAATATACCCACCAGCTCCTCGCATTTTGTGTGTCTGAGACGCTGTGCCAGATCCAGAGGAGTCTCTCCTGCATCATTAGCTGCAAGAAAAACACCTTTATTTCCCCCTAAGTCTTCTTATTTCAGACATGACTAAAAAAAACAGTAGTTTATATCAAATACTAATAATACATGACTTGCAATTTAGCTTGATTTTTTTTTTTTTTATAACAAAAATATTTTTTTATTTACTTTTTTGAAAAATGTATTTTACATTTAGTTTACATTTTATTTTACATTTAGAGAAAATTTTATGAACTCTTACTAATGGTGGCAGATGCTTTTCCCCGCAGTAGCAGCTTCATACATTCACTATTATCAGTCAAGCAGCAGTAGTGCAGCGCTGTGCTTCCTTTGGCAGTCTGCTTGTCTAAATTCCCACTGCATACACAAACACATACACACATATGGACATGTAAAATGTCTGAATAATATGCATATAAAATATGAATAAAATCTTATTTTAGCTAAAATACAGGACATCAGTGGAGTACCTGTTCTGTACAAGGAAGTCCACGATATGGAGAGAGTTCCGGTCCACCATTCGTACAGCAAGATGTAGCGCTGTCTCACCTGGTTCCTGTCAGTGAAAAGCAAAGATATATATATATATATTACATTATTACATAATGTATATTACATTATTAAAAACATTTATTAAAAAAAGATTCTGATGCAAAAAATACTATATGTATCTAAATCACTTTAATAAACCCATCCAAAGAGTCATTTGTTCAAGAATCGGACTACACGGGGTGGTGTTAGATGCTGTTTTTGTGTGAAGCCTCAATAGAAAAAGAAAACGCTTAATGACTCCAATCTCCAACTCACATGTTGGTTAGTTTGTTGAACGGTTTCCATCAGGTCCACTCCTTCAGCATACACCTGGATCAGAGAGAAGATGTCCCGGGACTTCACCGCATCACATAGTGTGTGCAGCCGGGCCGCATTATCTGCATACTTCTTCTGAGCGAAGTGCTTCTCTGTGTATTTGGCTGTAATGAAGTCTTTTCGTACCTGCCTGAATGACAATAGAAAACATTGCAATGAAATGTATGATATGAGGACTAAAAAAAATGAAAACAAAACAGCAGATCTTAATGTGAGACATGTATGATGATTAACAAAATTAAAAGATGTCAATGAAACTGATCTATCGCTTACATGTCACTAGAAGGGTTGGGTTTGGGGATGTCTGCTGATAGGTTTGCTTCCATGATTTCATTGAATCCTGCATTGCCCACGCTGTTAGCAAGCTGCAACCCATTTAAAACCATCACAATTTGTATGTTTGCAATTTCTGCTCAAAAATGATTGATTTGTCACAAGATTTTACCAAGAGTTCAGATGTTCCCAAGACATCCAGCGTCAGAGATTGTATTCTGGAGTAGTGGACTCCCATTTCCCGATGGATTCCAGAGCATTCAATGCAAATCAACACACCCAGGTTTGTGGAGAGCCATGTTGGATCTGCAGTAACAAGAAGTGAAAAGCCACTGACGTATCATTTGAATTTCATACAGTGTTATCTTAAAGGTGTCATATGATGCGATTTCTTGTTTTCCTTTTCCTTTAGTGTGTTATGTAGCTGTTTGTGCATGTATAAGATCTGCAGAGTTACAAAGCTCAAAGTCTCCCACAAAAGGAGTTATTCTATCCAAAATAGAAAGCTGATCCAGACCGGCTCATTCAAATACACCCCCACATGTCTACGTCACGATGTGGAAATATTTGCGTAATGCCGCCCAAATATTCACGCAAAGAAAGAAGGCGTGGTTTCAGTAACCGCAGTAGTGTTGATGCAGCTGTGTCATGTAGACGCTGTGTTTCTGTGCGAACGCAAAAGCACTTTATTTGGCCTTCCGAAAGTAGATGCAGTTAGGAATCATTGGTTAAGTTTTGTTTACAACTGAACAGCACAACCCAAATGTTCGAAAGTTTGTGCAATGCATTTTATGGATGACAGTTTCGTGAACCTAAGAGAGTACAAGGCTGGCCGTGCACAAAGACTATTTCTAAAAAAAAGGGTCAATTCCGACTTTGCTATGACAATCTGGCGCTTCTCAATCAGCGACTGTAAGTATGTTTTGTTATTAGTTTAAGTATTTGCTATTGACTGTTCAAATGCAGAGTTTTGCGCAACGTAGAGTAATGTTGTGTGTGTGTGTGTGTGTGTGTGTGTGAGAGAGAGAGAGAGAGTGTGTGTGTGTGTGTGTGTGTGTGTGTGTGTGTGTGTGTGTGTGTGTGTGTGTGTGTGTGTGTGTGTGTGTGTGTGTGTGTGTGTGTGTGTGTGTGTGTGTGTGTGTGTGTGTGTGTGTGTGTGTGTGTGTGTGTGTGTGTGTGTGTGTGTGTGTGTGTGTGTGTGTGTGTGTGTGTGTGTGTGTGTGTGTGTGTGTGAGGGGAACAGGATCACATCACAGCGGAGTGAACAGCCCGTCAGAAATCACAGCACGTCTGCAAATACGGCTTTTGTACTGCAAATACATACGAGCATCATCACTGTGTCTGTCACGCGACTCTGTTCCCCTCTCGGGCTTGAACTGATGGTAAAACTAAGGACATTATTAACTGTCTTTATATTTGCTTTGAAAGCTGAAGCTTGCGATTATGGTAAGGGGTGTTACATTTCCGACACGGCTTGTGGTGTTTGGCCAATCACAATGCACTGTGTCAGCTGGCCAATCAGAGCAGACTGTGCTTGTCGGAAGGAGGGGCTTTGTAGAAAATGACACGTTTGAGAGAGGCGGGGCATAAAGGAACTACAATAATGTACAGTATTTGAAAAAATAATGTATTTTTTTAACATTAAAGCCTTTCAACATATTCTGTTACACCAAATACACAAAATAATGATCTTTAAAATAGCATCATATGACCCCTTTAAGAAAAAAGGAATAGTTTATTCTAAACAATAAAACAAGTTCTGCTGGGATGACTAAGTGTCATACAATGTGCAAAGAGAAGTGGAAAGACCAGATGCAAAACAGGAAGCACAGGGTGTAGATTTCTTTTTTTTTAAGTAGTGAGCTGAGGCAAGAATCACACTCTTCTAAAATGTCTGTTTTAGTTTGTGAAATAATGCAGAAAACAACAACAAAAACGATTCAGTAGTTAATTTGATTCAGCCATTATTTACATCTTATTGCATTCCAATTACATTTACAACTCAGGGATAAAACCTTGTAGTATTCAAATTTGAAACATTTCAGTTCCCAGCCCAGATGCTTAACCACTAGGTTACATCAAACCTATATTGCTTACTGTAAGCTCCACAGTCACAGCACACGTCATTGCCACTCATCTTCTTCACTTCTCCCACAATAGCCTTGGTCAGCTGCCGCACGATGTTGTTGTCTTCCTCGTTCTGATCATCCTTAAAGGCGTTGTTCAGCGCCTCCTCTTTACAATTCTGGAGCACAGACACCCATCTGAAATAGAAAGATACACATGAAGAGATGAAAAGACAGAAGTGATAGATGTAATATTTTTCTCACATGGTATTTATAAAATCATGTACAATTTGTGTGAGCACACACACACACACATTTGACACTCTGCTTCGTCCTCTGCCTGGAAGTGATACGTTCTGTCATCTAGAAGATAGAAGAGAACAGTAAGCAAATAAAAATGACCAACCAACCATATGAACCATGACAGACTCTGAGAATACTGGCTCTGAATTTATGAGAGTATTGGACTGTGCTTGTTAAAAGTATATTACGTGATATTAGATCAAAGCATTTTTTCTCCTCTGGGTTACACTTCACTTGGCAGGTTAAGAGGTTCAGGTTTGCTGGCGGTACGTTGGGCTGCAAGAAAAAAAGAGGAGAAAAAATAGGTACATTTAGGGATTTATTACACATTAACAGCAAAACCCACTGAAATGGGCTTTATAGAATGTATTCTACATATATTAATATTAATATAAAAAATTATGTGTTATTTAAAAAAGTTATACATTTATTTAATAAACATATTTTCATATATATTTACAAATTATGCATTTAGCAATTATAATTCTATTATAGAAATTCTCAGAATTTATATTACATACATAGTTTTTATTAATACATGAATAAACTATATTACATTATAAATTGTATTTTAAAATGATGTTCTTCAAAAAAAGTGGTTGCCCTCAAATTCTGTAAAACTGGTGGAGCCAACCTTGCGAAACTAAAACATCATTCTGAAAGGAGTTACAGACACATAGTGTTTGTTTTATTCCCCTACCGTTCCATGAGAAATAGTCAATAATCCATTTTTGACAGCGCACTTCCTTTTCTGCCAAACCTTCCTCAGTCTGTAAGGTGGAGATAATCCTTCATCACGCAAACTTTACAGAATATTCACTACTTTTAAAAAGATATCATTGAAGTGCCAGACAAACTCACCCTTCGCTGCGTTTGAGGAGCATCCCAGAGCGCTCAGTGCCGTGAGCTTTATTGCCCTGCAGCTGGTGAAGACTATAGCCTGCATTCTGCTTTGACTGAAGGTCCTTTAGCCACACAAACAAACAAAACAACACGATGTACCACTAAATTAAGCAATCATCCAGTCAATCATGGTCTCCAAATATTTTTTGGCCTCACCTCCTTACACTCTGACTGTAGGGCAGATTTGAGAATATCTCTCAGCTGCATTAGCTGTTTTCTTTCTGCATCTTGTGTCTGCTTTTTCTGCAATTTACACAGAAACAACAGCAAACATCATAATATAAGAAATAAACTGCTTTGACTAAATAAAGAATATCTCTTTAAAAGAGCAGACAGTGATATCAAAAAACATACTGCAGTTAGGTCTGTGGCAAGTGTTTCCATGAAAGGTTTCATGCTGTCCACAGCTTTTAACCCATCCTGGAAGAAACTGTGTGGAAATAGGAGACCAATTTTTTTTAAAGTCTGATTTAAAATGGAAATGTATTTTTACTAGGAGAGTATTATAAATCAACATACTTGCACTGGGCATGAAAGTATTTGATGAGGTTTTGAAGAAGGTCAACTCCCTTCTTGACTTTAATTTCATTCACCTTAATGAGATACTAGGAAAAAAAGTATGAAATAATAATTTCAGTTGTTTTCTTTTGCTTTCTATTTCCATGAACTATTTTTTAAATAAGTTTCAAAAGAGTCAGAGTGTGTGTGTGTGTGTGTGTGTGTGTGTGTGTGTGTGTGTGTGTGTGTGTGTGTGTGTGTGTGCGTGCGTGCGTGCGTGCGTGCGTGTGTGTGTGTGTGTGTGCGCGTGCGTGTGTGTGTGTGTGTGTGCGTGCGTGTGTCGGACTCGGGTCACCTTGAAAAATAAAAAACAACTGTAAAACCTGACTTTACTTAGTCATGTCTTATATTACCAAGGGCAAGAAGTGAACCAGGACCATCACTGGTGCTCACTCAAAAATATAAAGAGACGCCCTTGCTGATGCTGGTTGTATGTGAACCACATTCCTTACTTCACACATCTGAAGCTGAAAGAGGCGTCTCTCTTTCTCCATCTCTTCCGCAATCTCTCCTCCGCTGACCTCTGTTCTGATCAGACCGTGCTGTTTGGCATGTTCCCGTTTTTCTTTCTCAATCTTTCCCCTGTAAATAAGTTTAGAGCATTGACATGAAAAGAAAATTACAGAGTACATAACCATGCACAAACATTAGGCTTTCATCAATGCCTCATAATGCATTGCTGTTTACTTAAGGTATGGCCCCACATTATGATAAGCTCTTTATCTATGCTACAGGCCCAGGACTTAAAGAGATAGTTCACTTTTAAACTCAAACATCGGAAACCTCCTGCTATGTAGTGCAACCTCCCCTTCCCCTGTATGCCAGATTCAAATAAACTAATCTACAGTTATTACAACTTTGATCAGAATGTGTTTCCTTTCTGTAAGGAACAGGAACATATCAAAGATATCCAATCACCGAGGGCTTCATGAATGTCCAAGGTTTAAGTTTAATGTGATTTAATGTGATTTTAACTGATCAATCTGTAACTATTACTTTTTTATATTTGTTCTTAGATTAAAATATAGAGGATAATAGGTGCTTACAGTTTGGTTTCATAATCCTTCCATGCTTTATCAAAAAGCTTTTTCAGATCCTGATGAACAAATGAGAGCACAGTCAACATATGAAGAGACTTAAGGTCAAATATAAAAACACACAAACCACCATAATCATTGTATTTATGAGAATTCTTTCTATTTTTATATAAATAAATAATGATTTTTTTTTTTTACATAGATTTTTTTTCACATCAGCATATTATAATGATTTCTGAAGGATCATGTGACAATGAAGACATTTTAGTTTAGGGACCAATTCTCACTATTAACTAACTATTAACTATGACATTTGCCTCAATAAACTCCTAATTTGCTGCTTATTAATAGTTAGTAAGGTAGTTGTTATGTTTATGTATGTGGTAGGATTAAGGGATCATGGTTTTGCAGAATAAAGCATCAATATATGCTTTATAAGTACTAATAAAAAGCCAATATGCTAGTAATATTAATGCTAATAAGCAACAAGTTAATAGTAAGAATTGGTGCCTAAACAAAAGTGCTACCACATATTTTTATACAAATATTTTACACAAATGTCATTGCATACCCCTTTGACTCCTTTAAGGTCTCCCTTCAGCAGACTGTCTAGTGGGAAAGTGATGATGTTATTCATGTTCTGCAGCTGTGGGCACAAAATAAGACATTAGGAGTTTCAGAACAAAGTGTACAGTTTGTGTAATTACATGCATCTGTGTGCTCTACATGCAACTCGCAGTATCTCCTGAAGAGTGCAGTCAGCTGCTTGTGAGCCACAGGCAAGACAAGTACAGGTCTGAAATATTCTACAACAGATGGATGTCAGAGAATTGCTCACCAAGTTTCTTAAGAGACCAGTGAGCTCCTTAGTGAAATCAGCAAATTTGAGGAAGCAATCGGACATCTCAGGGTCATCTTTGTACACAGTGTTATCCATAAACCTCTCCAGTGCCTGGATGTACTGTTCCTCATGCTCTACGTGAGCTGAAAACACACCGAAACAGTCTGTCAGTCATTCTCCTCCACATTATTATTATATACAAAAAACAGTTTGGTGATCATGGATACTTTACACATTGCCCAAATGTTGCCTTTTAATGTTCATTTGTTTTTAATACACTTTGCTCCTGTCATTCCTACCACTTTCAAAAAACATACTTCCTAGTTTATGAGTAGAGTGCTGCAGAAAAGAGCTTTGTAACCCCAGTGGTGTGCAGTACCACAAAAGGCCAACAAGATCTGGGTTACTATAAAGAGGAAACAACATGCTAACAAAGTCTGCTTCCTCTACTGAAGAAAATTCACTAAGAAGGAACTGCCACCAATTTAATTATTTAAAAAATGTATTTATTATTCGTTCAACTAGTTTGAATAATAATAATAGGGAACTCATTCTGATGTCAATGTTGGTGTAAACCAATGTTATTTTATTATTATTTACATAATATTTTAGTATTTAATCATATTTTGCAAATATATATTTGTTTATTTTTATTGTAGTTTAAGTTTTAGTCTTTTTTTTGATGAGCTTTGGTCATATTTATTCTATTTAATAAATTATATGTAATTCTATTTCTATTTTATGGTTTAAATTCTATTTAAACCATCAAACTGATGTCATAAAAAGAAAGCCATTCCAGAAGGGAAGCAAATCTTCCAATTTTGAATACAGATTATGAGGATAAACATTTTTTCACTAGATTAATTTGAATGGGTTCAACCAAAAGTCTGTAAATATGCTCTATTTTGATTTCATGCAGACTTTAATAGTATCATCGCTGCAGTAAACTCTGAAAAACATTCCTGTACAGTATTACAGTATGTGCACAGAACAGGTAAGATTACTTAAGGACTGTGATAATCGCTCACCAGCAATAGATTTAAAGAACCACTACAGATGTGACAATCTAGCTCTAAAGAGAGAGAGGGAAATAAGCAGGTTCCTGCTGGAACAGGTATCAGTGATTCTGGTAGGAATGAGAGGAATGTGTGTGGTAGAGCACAAAACCTGCTTGCTAGACTTTAATCACACTGTATATGAAAACAAAATCATTGTCCAGGCTATTATTATATATCATTTGGTACCTTTTGAGTAAATGGGCTCAACAGAAAAATTATACTATTATTTATACAGTTAAAAAACATTACTTTCAAAACAAATTAGCTTTATTTTACACAATAAAAGTGCAAAATTAGCACAAACCTGTTGGTTATTGATTAAGGCATTAAGTATTTGCAATACTCACTCAGACCAGAGCTGTTTATGGCCTTGACTGACTTCTTTATTTTGTGCAGCACACTGCGGTCCAGATCCAACGCCTGCAAAACAACATGAATTATTTTCTTAGAGGGATATTTTGTGCTGAACAGACCAGTTCTGAATACACAGGATGATAAAAAAGTAAGATGGCACAGAGGAACAAATTGTACCAATACTTAACTGACTTAAAATGCTTTACAATGGTTAAAAATGCTGCATATTCTACACTCTCAGAAAAAAAGGTACAAAAGTTGTCACTGGGTTAGTTATGTTTCCAAAAGGTACACCTTGTTACCTTATTTACCCTTAAAGGTGCATATTGGTACCTTAAACATACATATTAGTACCTAAAGTGTATATATTAGTACTATTTGAAAAGATACTGCCTCAGTCTCAGTGATAGCTATTATTTTCTGAGCGTGTAATGCATTTACATTTATACATTTGGCAGACGTTTTTCTCCAAAGTGACTTGCATTGCATTCTAGATACAGACTTTATCATTTGTTTTACCTAGGAATCAAACCCATGACCTTGGCATTGCAAGTGCTATGCTCTGCGGTTTAAGCTACAGGATTGCCTAATAAACACAACCAACATCTTTCTGTGCATAAAGTAGGTCAAACAATAATAACAAATGTAAAACGCATTGTAACCCAGTTTTGTACAGCATTGTGTTCCTGTGGCTCAGTGGTAGAGCATTGTGTTAGCAGCACAAAAGGTTGTGGGTTCAATTCCCAGGGAACACACATGCTGACAATAAATGTATAACCTGAATGCACTGTAAGTCGCTTTGGATAAAAGTGTCTGCTAAATGTAAATGTGTTTATACTTCCCTCTCACACACGATTGAATTTACATCCAGACACACCAGATAGCATTTAATTTAGCCACCCATCACTCACGCTGAATCACACACTGGGAATTTTGCACAAAAAAAGCCAAGTGAGGTAGACAGACTTGTGGCCTAAAATCTGTGTTTATGCAGGAGTCATGTCTGGTATGAGACCAAAACAAAATCCTCTGATGAGGAATAAGCCTGCTCAATTGTGCTCCTTCTTGCAAAATAATTATATCTATGAAGAATTTCAGTCAGGTTTTAGGCCCCAACATAGCACAGAAACTGCACTTGTTAAAATTACAAATGACTTGCTTCTTGCGTCAGATCAAGGCTGCATCTTATTGCTAGTTTTACTTGATCTTAGTGCTGCGTTCGACACTATAGATCAGGGGTAGGCAACGTCGGTCCTGGAGTGCCGCTTTCCTGTAGTTTAGCTTCAACCCTAATCAAACACACCTGAACATGCTAATCAAGGTCTTCAGAATGACTAGGGCTACAGGCAGGTGTGGTTTTTTTCAGGGTTGGAGCTAATCTCTGCAGGACATCGGCACTCCAGGACCGACGTTGCCTACCCCTGCTATAGATCATGACATACTCATAGATCGATTACAAAACTATAAAGGTATTCAAGGGCAGGATTTAAGATGGTTTAGATCGTACCTGTCCGATCGTTACCACTTTATTTATTTAAATGGGGAGTCATCTCAATTATCAACAGTAAAGTATGGAGTACCACAAGGATCTGTCCTAGGTCCTCTGCTATTTTCAATATACATGTTGTCCCTTGGTAATATTATTAGAAAATACGGGATTAGTTTCCATTGTTATGCTGATGATACTCAACTATATATCTCAACAAGACCAGATGAAACTTCTAAATTATCTAAGCTAACGGAGTGTGTTAAAATGTAAAAGATTGGATGACCAATAATGTTCTCCTATTAAATTCAGATAAGACAGAGATATTACTTATTGGACCTAAAAACAGTACACAGAATCTCTTGGATAACAATCTGCAACTAGACGGATGTACTGTTACTTCCTCTACAGTCAAAAATATGGGTGTTATATTAAAAAAATATGGGTGTTATATTAAAAAAATATGGGTGTTATATTAGACAGCAACGTATCTTTTGAAAATCATATTTCCCATGTTACAAAAACAGCATTCTTCCATCTTAGAAACATTGCCAAGCCATGGAACATGTTAACTCTTTCTGATGCAGAAAAGTTAGTTCATGCATTAATGACCTCTAGACTGGACTCTAGTGGACTATTGTAATGCACTGCTAGGTGGAGTCCTGCAGGCTAGAGTAAAAAATGATGCGGCTAGATTCCTTACCAGGTCTGGATCATATTACTCCAATATACAGTCTCTGCACTGGCTACCTATTAAGTTTCGTATCAGTTACAAAATATTATTACTTGCCTATAAGGCCTAAATGGTTTAGCTCCTGCGTACCTAACTAATCTTCTTTCACGCTACAATCCAACCCGTTCCCTAAGGTCGCAAAACTCTGGACTCTTGTTAGTACCTAGGATAGCAAAGTCCACTAAAGGAGGTAGAACTTTTTCATATTTGGCTCCCAAACTCTGGAATAGCCTTCCTGATAACGTTTGGGGTTCAGACACACTCTCTCTATTTAAATCTAGATTACAGACACATCTCTTTAGCCAAGCATTCATATAATGCATCTCATCTTGTTCTGCAGTTATATCTGATCAAACGTACATTATTATGCTTTAGCTTGGGTTGAACAAATAATTTTTGCTTGGATGGAACAACAGCTACGCTAATTATGTCTCTATTTGTTTCTGTTTCTGCCACGGGGTAACTAGGAATTACACAAGCTTCAGTCTGGATCCAACCCTTAAATGATCTGAGATGACCGAACACCTGAGAAGAGATGATGCCAACCCCTCAGAGGACCTCAGAGGAAGCCAACCCTCAGACAGTATACAGAATTAACTAAATTTTGCCACAAGGTAAATATATTAAGTTTCTACAGTATATAAATCTATTGTAGAAACTTAATTTCCTGTAAAGCTGCTTTGCAACGATTGTATCATAAAAAGCGCTATACAAATAATCTTGAATTGAATAAGCCTGGTGCCCGCCAGTTCACAACACTCATACATTTCCTGGCTGTCACAGTTTGTCTGACATTAAGCATTAAGAGCGTTATGATGAAACATTCACTACCATTCAAAGGTTTGGGATCAGTAAGATGTTTTACTTTTTTTAAAGAAATTAATATTTTTATTCAGTAAGGATGCACTGAATGAACCAAAAGTGACAACGGTAAAACTTATAATGCTACAAAAGATTTATATTTCAAAGAAATGTTGTTCTTTCGAAATTTGAATTGAATGAAGAATCCTGTAAAAAAAAATCAAGGTTTACACAAAAATTAAGCAACGCAACTCTTTTCAATAAGAGTTTGAACAGCAAATCAGCATATTAGAATGATTTCTGAAGGCTGGAGAAATGGCTGCTGTAAATTTAGCTTTGCCATCACAGGAGTAAATAACATTTTAAATCATTTTTTTCAGCTATTTAAAATTGTACTACTATTTCACAATATTTTGATCTACTTAGTGCAGCCTTGGTGAGAATAAAACAGAGCATGAAAGAGATTTCTTTCTAAAACATCAAGTAAGCATTTTATGTTTGTTTATTATTAGTAAGTTTTCAATATGGAACCATTCAATCTAAAGCTGTGAGAAAATATAGATACTATCTGTCAGCATTTTCCTCACTGAAACATATCAAGCGTATACTTTAGTCAAAATATACTAGAGTTAATTAAACAAGAGCTTCCATATTTAATTATAGTATTTTAACATAACAAATGTAATCAGGACTTTAATTTAATTTACTTGTAAGCTCAGTACAATGGGCAGAAATAGGAAAGACTGCCAAGATGACCAGCAAAAAAGAAAATCCATTTGATACTTTTAATATTTTTTACAATAATTTACAATATTTTAAGTACTTTACACCCATATTTACATCTCTAGTCGGTTCAAATGGTATACTTAATTTTGGCCTTGCATGAAAGAACTATACAATCTGAGCTCACCGGTTCACAAATACAAACAACAACAAACAAGTAAAAACAGAGTGACCGAACAGGGCCGTAAGACCCATAAAAAAGCTGTGGAAAACCGGTGAGCAGACATGTGTGTGCGAGAAGGAGATTTGATGGGACAAGCTGGGACAAGAAGTGGGACAGCCATCCCGCCTTAACCTTAAGGAATGAGAAAGATGAAGGGAAAGAAAGAGCGAACAGAACGGGTGAGAAAGAGATGAGAGATATTAACTGCACTGGGGTTTCCATCAAAGGCAAGTCTCAGCAGGACACCACGCACAGGGATGGAAGAACCGGAAACGACAGCAAAGAGTATACCAACTGCCATCTATATGACATCTGTGGGTGTGTGCGGCCCTCATGCTACAGAAAGAGCATATACAAATATTTAAGAGGTTTGACAAAAACAACCACATCGTCTGATATCACTTTATAGATAAGCAAACTTATGCATAAAGAAACGTGCACAAGATCCAGCTCCAGTCTTTACATAAACCATGAACATCTGTTTAACTCAGCTACTTCCTCCATTGAGGCTAAATGCAAATGGGGTAGTGTTAAAGGGCAACTCATAAAGAGTGTTCCCCTCTGTGTATCCCAGTGACACGAAAACGCCAGTTACTCCAAAAGCCTGAGGCATTGGATTTTACTTATGCTTGCTTTCCAAAAACACCTCGTCCATGACACACTTGTAGTTCAGTTCTCTTGGTTCTTTTGGTCAGGACTAAAAAGGAAATGATACATTTAGTTTCATGTTTCGAAATACTGTTTCGCTTAGTATTCTCTGTCATTTTTTTATATTGAACCTATGCAAACTTACCGAACACCTAAACAAGCTGGATGCTGGGATAAATGTGCTCTTTGGGCTGCTTCTTTGTCAACATTCAGAAATGACTGATCCTTTTTCCGCTCATCAGAAGTCAACATTTTTAGTTCAAGCTCAGCGTCAAAGTGTAAAAGAGGTAAAAGTAGAAGAGCTGCAGAGCTTCTTTTGATTAACAGCACAGAATACAGGGTCATTCTTAGACATGAGTAAAGTTCAACTAGATCTGCTATTCTGATAATGAAACCGGCTGACAGAGTTCAGAACTGCTTGCACAAACAAAGCACTTTTTCCATTGAAGAAGTCACTGCAATTTTGAAACTAACGCAAACATTTAGAAGAACTACAGAACATATATAGTTGTTCCTATTCTATAGTTGTTCCTATCAGTATTATGATTACACAGTTTTTTGCTAAGAAACTTTCTACCTGATCTAACTATTAAAATTACATTAAAATTGGTGTAAAATCATTACAGTAGATGTTACCACACATAACACATTATTAGGTTATCTGACACAATATTTTTTACAATGTAAGTATCTAGTTACTACATTTTCCTAGATAATATACAAAAAGATTTCTAGAAAAAAAGTTGATTTACACTACCCATCATGTGGAGTAATGCCCACCAACATGCAACTGACATCTGAAATCAGTTAACAGTATCATGCCTTGCATTCTGTAATAAAATGATTTTGTCAGACGACCTCAATTTTAAAGATAGACTGAACCATCGAATGAAGATAATGTTGACACTACATTAAAATCTAATTTAAGTCCATATTTAAGCCATTTAGCTTGAGCAACTTAAACAGAAATAACTTACAATGTCAAGTTTGCAATGGATCGTCTATCTAACAGTCTTCTGCTCAGACCTTTGGTCTCTGATGATGCACTTGAATTTATGTTTTTGGTCAAAGCATGGGTACTTACTTATGATGATAAATATGTGTTATTCATAATTAATATATGTTTCAGCTCCATATAGTTTTTCGATTATATTTTGTTACAAATGTTGTGTTATGTTTCAATTAGTGTTCTCTACTGTTACGTTTCTTCCATTTCAGTGAGTATGTGTTGGTGTGTAATAACTATATATAACTTTCTCAGTTTGCTCAACAAACTGATACATAAGTTAGACAAAGTTCTACATCACAATTACTGTATGTAAAGTTAATAATCAGCTTAACTTAAATGCTTGTTGAACTTAGATCCACAAGCGAAAAACATTAATAAAACGTAAATAATAAATAAAGTAAATAAAACGTATGTTTTTGACTTCTCTGATTTATACAGTATATTATGGCAGTACCATTGTAAAAGTAAAATATGGCACGACCACAGTATGTCACCAATGCCATGACACTTTTTGATACTTTATATTAGTTGGGGTCTTGTGGATAGTTTTACATGTTTATCATTTTAGCATTATACCATCTTCCACCATCTTTTAATGTGTCTTATTTCTGTAATATCTGTAGGCTATTTGTTAGTAATAGCTCTGTTACCTCAGAAAGGCACAAGCCTGTAAACAGTCCATAAAAACTGCTGCATGCATTTATTAATAATAAATGACTGTTAATGGTAAATGTATGTGATATCAGGTTCATTGTGTGACTTTGAGACATATAAAAGACTAAAATTACTAACAAGTTAAGAGTGGCGTCAACATAACAGCGATAAGAAGCTACATGAACCCGTGAGAAACATGGGCGAGGTTCACTCTGTTCACATTGAGCTTTGGTGCTACAAGAAGGAAGTCATTTCCCAGACTCCTTTTGTAAAATAGACTAATTTACAGTATTTACTGAAGCAATGTTCTGAAGTTAGACAGCACACTTTCAATAATCCAATCATACAGCTAACGTTACAGTTCATAATTGCGCACTTCGCGCTAGTCTGTAAATTGTGTTATACTGTATTATTGACATTGTAAATGTGTTTTACCTCTTCCAAAGCGCCAACTGTATTCCTACAGTGAGCCATGCGCGTACAGAACACGGATGTTGTTGGTGCTTTATAGTCCTCATTGTAATGTCCATAAACTCCGGTACTGTCAGTTGATCAGGCATGATTATTCCCTTTAAATCAAGACGAGAAACATAAAATGTTTTAAATATTGTACTTCAGTAAAAGTCCGCACAAAACCCGTTTCAAGCTCAGTCCGTGTCAGTCATTCCTTAAAGCACTTATTTTAATTAAAAAAGTTCCGCTTGGAGTCCAAACAGATTAAAAGGAAAAAGTTAATTCGTCTTTGAACAGGAGAGTTGAACAGCTCCATCACACGCGCAACTGACCAGATCAACACTTCTGGATTCCACCCATTCGTATTTCCTACCTGTACCATAGACTGTACCTGTGCCGAAGAGTATAGAAGCTCGTACATTAGAAGTTCACAGTACAGTGTTCACTGTTCGCCCGTCAATCATATCCAGTCCGCCAATGAGAGAGAACTCCTGATCTGACTGTCCAATCAGAGTTTAGGGACGTAACCTACGTTAACCCTGAAATCCCGAAAAGGTGAAATAATGTTAGACATTATTAACATTAACAATGATAACATTTTTCCACACAGTATTTGAATTCAGTACAGTGGCAATATAGTTAATTATTTGGCAACAACATCTCGTTTTGATTAATTTGTACGTTTTTTTATCTATTCATACATTTTTATATTTGTATTTATTGTTGTCCTAATTGAGCTTGTGTACTTTGCCTCAAAACTTTTAAATATAAATTGATAACCTTTTTAACTCCCTGCTTTAGTCACTTTTTTATTTTTCTTCACGTTCACGTCGAACTTTTATTTTGACTCAGGAGCACACCGGAAGTACTTGTCTAATGTCCATGGTGCGTGGTTCTCAGCGCGCATGATCGTTGTCTATTATTATTAGAAGTATCGATGGATATTGAATAAGTCGTTCTTAGTTACGTGTAAAATACACCACAAGCATGGCTACAAAACGTAAAGCGGATGTATCAGTGCCTGCAGAAGAGAGTGATCAACTCCTCATAAGACCACTGTGAGTTCAGTTCATTCATGCTATGTTCAGTACTGGTTCTATTCCGCGCCAGATTTGTTGGTGACTTACTGATTGACTTACAGTTTTCAAATAATAAACACAATATCTAACAGGACCAAAGTGTGATTAAATAAATTTTGCACCCGTGTTAATACTTCGTCTGAGTACTGTTACTAATAGATCTTGTTTACTGTGATGTTTCTAACAGAGGAGCTGGTCAAGAGGTGGGCAGGTCCTGTATCATCATGGAGTTCAAGGGCCGTAAAATCATGGTAAGCAACATTTTGTGCTCTATCCAACTTTTGATGGATTTGACAGATGTATTTTTGACATGTAATGTCTTTGCAGCTGGACTGTGGCATCCACCCTGGATTGGAGGGCATGGATGCATTGCCTTACATTGATTTGATAGACCCAGCTGAGATTGACCTGCTCCTCATCAGCCAGTGAGTCCCTTTCTCTAAATGAAAGATATCAAGTCATTGGTATTTAACTATCTGCTTATCTCCTCTTTTTTTCTCTGCCAGTTTTCATTTGGATCATTGCGGAGCCTTGCCATGGTTTTTACAGAAGACAAGTTTCAAAGGGAGGACTTTTATGACCCATGCCACCAAAGCCATTTACCGCTGGCTGCTTTCAGACTATGTGAAAGTCAGGTACACCAAAGATCTACTTTCAATAAAATGGCACTTTCTATATATATATATATATATATATATAGAACCAGATCTAATATATTGTATGATTTCCTTGATTGTGAAGCAACATCTCAGCGGATGATATGCTGTACACCGAGACTGATCTAGAAGAAAGCATGGACAAGATTGAGACCATCGACTTCCATGAAGTGAAAGAGGTGGCCGGCATCAAGTTCTGGTGCTACCACGCAGGTCATGTTTTGGGAGCAGCCATGTTCATGATTGAGATTGCAGGAGTGAAGGTAGCTGTAGTTATTTTGTTCAGATGTTTTCAGTAACACTAATGTGCTAATGATCATGGTCATTCTCTCCAGCTTCTGTACACAGGAGATTTCTCACGTCAAGAAGACAGACATCTCATGGCGGCTGAGATTCCCAGCGTCAAACCAGACATTCTTATCACAGTATGTACTAGATTTTATGCTGGCAACATGATCTCTTTTGATGTTTTTCTCTGGCCCCACCACAAATTATTTTTACTTGTTATTTAAAAAATAAATACATTGCAACGTTGTATGCCCGTCTTCTTTTCTGTTCGTTTAGGAGTCTACATATGGCACTCACATCCATGAGAAGAGAGAGGAGAGAGAGGCTCGTTTCTGTAACACGGTTCATGACATAGTGAACCGTGAGGGCCGCTGTCTCATCCCTGTGTTTGCTTTGGGTCGAGCTCAGGAGCTGCTGCTCATTCTAGGTAAACTCCAGCAGTTCAGACTCTCAGCTTCATCTTCAACAATGGCTCACTGAAGTTCTGCATGTCCTCTGTTTCAGATGAATACTGGCAGAATCACCCTGAACTCCATGACATTCCCATCTACTACGCCTCATCCCTGGCGAAGAAGTGCATGGCGGTGTACCAGACCTACGTGAACGCCATGAACGACAAGATCCGCAAGGCCATCAACATTAACAACCCGTTTGTCTTCAAGCACATCAGCAATCTTAAGGTTGGCATCGTCACCATCTATGAATAGGCCAGACAGAACTTTAGTTTGGTTTAGTCATTTTGTTAGTTGCTAGTTTTTGTATGTAACAAAATATTTCTTTATTTTTTTCTTCAGCTTATTTCAGTTAGTTGCCATGAAAGAAGTATTTATCTAATAATTATATTTTCTTTTGAATTATAATTGTATTTTTCAATTTTTTTGTGCATTTTAGTGTTAGTAATTTTTAGTTGCCTTTTTAAAATGTCTTTTTTATTATTTCTATATATTTTATTCTATTTTTCATCTCAGGTGTTGTTGTTTTTTGTTTTGTTTTTGTAGTTCACTTTTTGTAGTAATTTTGTAGCATTCAACATATTTATTTATTTTAGTTGCCAAGGAAAATGTTGTGTTTTTTAAAATATAAAATGTATAATTTATTTCAATTACCAATAAATATTTTTAATCGTTTTAGTTTTAGTTAACAATAACAACACAGGTTAAATGGGAAATAAAAGTGTATTATTCCAAAAGTTGATCTAATTTGTATAAACTGGTGTCTCCTCCTGCAGAGCATGGACCATTTTGATGACATTGGCCCTAGTGTGGTGATGGCATCTCCAGGTATGATGCAGAGCGGTCTTTCCAGAGAGCTTTTTGAGAGCTGGTGCACCGACAAGAGGAACGGTGTCATCATAGCGGGTTATTGTGTGGAAGGAACGCTCGCCAAGGTGAAGCTCCTCAAACTTCAGCAAGAAAATCACCACAGATCAGCGTCAGCATCATGAATGCTGAATTAAACCCTGTTTTCTGTGCAGCATATCATGTCTGAGCCAGAGGAGATCGCCACCATGTCAGGACAGAAGCTTCCGCTGAAGATGTCTGTGGACTATATCTCCTTCTCTGCTCATACAGACTACCAGCAGACCAGCGAGTTCATCCGAGCTCTGAAACCTCCTCATGTGGTAAGTGATAATGTCATAAGGCAGCAGGTCCTCAGGTTCTAGATCAGGTGTCATGTTCTTGCTGTGGTTTTCAGATCCTGGTTCATGGAGAGCAGAATGAGATGGCTCGACTGAAAGCTGCTCTGATAAGAGAGTATGAGGACAATGATGAGGTTCACATCGAGGTGCACAACCCTCGTAACACTGAGGCCGTCACGCTGAACTTCAGAGGAGAGAAACTGGCTAAGGTGAGACTGCAGCTGTCATCCTACACGTCTCTTTAGCTTTCCTTCGTTTTCTCTATCATACCCCCAGTTAGATGCAGCTACTGTAGTAGTTTGTTAAAATAATAATCACAAACTTCAGTTCTTCTACCAAGTAAAATGATTGATTAGTGTAGTGTTCATCCACACTACGACTGAAATTTGTCTTCATTAGATTTAATGATTGCTTCATGAAACAACTTAAACTTGCAAAATATTAATTTGAATTGAACTCACTAGTGTTTGAATCAGAACAACCAAACTTTTCTTTCTGTCTGTCTTTCTGTCCATCTGTCTTTGTTCCTTTCTTTATTTTTCTGTCTGTCTGTCTGTCTGTCTGTCTCTGTCTGTCTCTGTCTGTCTGTCTGTCTGTCTGTCTGTCTTTCTGTCTGTCTGTCTGTCTGTCTGTCTGTCTGTCTGTCTGTCTGTCTGTCTGTCTGTCTGTCTGTCTGTCTGTCTTTGTCTGTCTGTCTGTCTTTGTTTCTGTCTGTCTGTCTGTCTGTCTGTCTTTGTCTGTCTGTCTGTCTGTCTGTCTGTCTGTCTGTCTGTCTTCTGTCTGTCTGTCTGTCTGTCTTTGTCTGTCTGTCTGTCTGTCTGTCTGTCTGTCTGTCTTTGTTTCTGTCTGTCTGTCTGTCTGTCTGTCTGTCTTTGTTTCTGTCTGTCTGTCTGTCTGTCTGTCTTCTGTCTGTCTGTCTGTCTGTCTGTCTGTGTTTCTGTCTGTCTGTCTGTCTGTCTGTCTGTCTGTCTGTCTGTCTGTCTGTCTGTCTGTCTGTCTGTCTGTCTTTCTGTCTGTCTGTCTGTCTGTCTGTCTGTCTGTCTGTCTGTCTTTGTTTCTGTCTGTCTGTCTTCTGTCTGTCTGTCTGTCTTTGTTTCTGTCTGTCTGTCTGTCTTCTGTCTGTCTGTCTGTCTGTCTGTCTGTCTTTGTTTCTGTCTGTCTTTGTTTCTGTCTGTAATTTTCTGTCGGTAATTTTGAATAAATCAGTCATGAATGTACATGTTTAATTCAGTGAATCATGACATCAGTCTAGTGACTAATATTAAATAATAATAAGTAATGTTAAAATTATCAACTGATATAAACGTTTGCGGTAGAACTTATAATGATAGGCTTTTGCAATGAAAGCATTCAAATAAGCAAGAAGGAATCACGTCACAAACACTGCATAGTTAAGTCCTTTTATGAATCTTTAATATCTGTGATGAATCCTGAATTTCTTTGATCTTTTAAGGTGATGGGCTCTCTTGCGGATAAGAAGTGCATGCAGGATCAGCGGGTCTCGGGCATCCTGGTGAAAAAGAACTTCAGTTATCACATCCTCGCCCCCTCTGACCTCTCCAGTGAGATGCTGTTTGTGATCACTTCTGGTGTTTCATATGTGTTTGAGTGTGCGCTTCTCACACCTGTTCTGTTTTTCTTAATGATGCAGATTACACTGATCTGGCCATGAGCACAGTGAAACAGACTCAAGCCATTCCCTTCACCGGCCCTTTCCCCTTGCTTTTGAGTCAGCTACGGCACCTGACAGGTGTGTATACCTGTGTGTCTTTGTGTGTGTTATGTGTTTGTATGTGTGGTGCTCATCGTGTGTGTGTTCTAGGTGATGTGGAGGAGATTGAGATCTCAGGGAAGAGCACGCTGAGAGTCTTTAACGGCATCACAGTGGTTCATGATCAAAACATGGTCTTGTTGGAGGTGAGGCGGCACACCGGTCATTCACATACCAGTGTAACTATGGCAACGGAAGTGACTCGGGTTTGATTGTGTGTGTGTTGTGTTCTTCCTCCAGTGGTTTGCCAATCCTCTGAATGACATGTACGCTGATGCCGTCACTACAGTGGTGCTGGAGGTACAGTCCAACCCGAAAGCTCAGAAAGGTGAAGGCCTTCATCACTTACAATGAGTTGTATTGAAACCTTTCCCTCCTTTTTCTTCTATTCTTCCTCTTCTTTTATTACTGTTTTTATCTTCCTTCCTTCCGTATGCTCTTATGCTTTCCTTTTTGCATTCTTCCTTTTTATTTTCTTTCTCCCTTTGTTGCTTTTTTCCTTTCTTTTTCTTGATTTAGTTTTTGATGGCTTCCTTTATTTGTTTCCTTCCTCTGTTTCCTCTCCCTTTCCTTCTTTTTAGGAATGCTTTCTTGCATCCTTCATTTCTTCTGTTCTTGTTCTTTCCTTTTCTCTTTCTTCTTTCCTTTTTATCTTTCTTTCACAATTTCTTTCCTTTTCCAACATTTTTTCCTCCTATATTTTCCACATTTTTAATCTTTATTTCTTCCACAATATATTCCTTTCATCCTTCCTTCTGTCCTTTTGCTGTTCTTTTCTATCCTTGCTGTTTCTTTGTGCTCCTTCCTTCCCTCCTTCATTCCTTTTTCTCTGTTTCTTTCAATTTTAATTTTTTGGTCTAATGATGATCAAAAATATTAAAAACTTTTTCTTCCTTCTTAATATTTGTTCTCTTCTTTTTTCTTTCTCGTTTGCTTTTTCTTATCCTTTATTACTTTCTATGTATTACTTGCTCTTTTCATTTACTTTTTTTCCTCCTATTCTCACTTTATTTTGCTTGCCTCCTTTCTTTTCCTCACCTTCTTTCCCTCCTTCCTTTCCTTCCTTGTTTCTTATTTTTCCTTTTTTCCTTTCTCATGATGTGGAAATTATTAATAACTATATATTAGTCATATTCACACCAACATTTTTGTTTTCCTCCTTATTTTTTCATCATAGTTCTTCAGCCCCAAGAAAAGAAGTTGGATGTGAATGTTTTCCAGAGTAGATTACTGAAAATGTTCCAGTAAGTTCATCCTCACAGCACTCTCCTTACTGTCAATGATATTCATGATGAACTAAATTCTGTTTCTGCCCCAATCTGCAGAGACATGTTTGGAGAAGAGTGTGTCGACTTTACAGACAAGAACTGTCTCGCTGTAAGTGTAGATGGGAAAACTGCCTTCATCAACCTGGAAACCCGAGTAAGTGTTATACTTCGTGAAGCATACACACAGAAATGTTACGGGAAGAGAAGTCTTCGAATTCTTGTGTGTTTTTATGTTTGTGTTCAGACCGTGGTGTGTGAGGAAGACAATTCTGAAGAGGATTCTTTCAGAGAAATGGTGGAGCTTGCGGTACACAGGCTGTATGAAGCCGTGAACCCTGTCATGTGAGATGGGCTCTTAATTTCCTTCAAGAACTTATCAGAGTCCATCTAACTCAAACTACTTCAACCAGACTGAAGACACCAGATACTGGACTGGCCAAAGCACTGAATTTTACATTAAAAACAAATATAAAACAGTTAAAGCTAGATGTTGATACATGCGTGCAGTCAGGACTCAGTTCTTTTTTATTTCTACTTCATACAACATGTAGTGATCATTTAAAATGTTGTTTTCGTCTGATTTGTTTTTTTTTGTTACAGGAGCTGTAATTTAAGATCCAATGTACTGATTTAATAAAAAATGTCTTTGATTCAATTTGAGCTTACATTTCAATACAATACAATACTCGCATTAAAGCTGACACTTTATTTAAAAATAAAAGCTTGCTAAATATACCAAGTTACACAAATATTTAACACACTGATACAAAACACTGTCTTAGTATTCAATACTTTCTCTCTTGTCCCATCACAACATTGTGAGGAACCATGCAGTCGGAGTATTTATGGGCACATTTCTTAACATCTAAACAGTTTTCACAGGGTTTGACTTCAGAGAATAAAAACAAAGTACATTTTCAGGGCTGGGTCACGTAATAAGATCTAGTACTTACGAGTATGCTTGGTATTCTACGAGATCAACACAATACAGACCCCATTTTTTAATAAGATTCAGAAGAAGGTGACTGTTCAGCTACCTATAAATGACAGTCATATTCCCTTTTTGAGTTTTCATATAGATTATATTACAAAACACGTGGAGTAAAATACCATTTCACTATACAAATACAAGGCACTTTGGATACTGATCTCAGAGCAGTATTCAGCAGTACATTCTTCTGGGAGCAGCTGCAAGATTCATATTCTTGCATATAGTCGTGAACATTGTGTTGCAGAAAAGTCTTAACAGCCTGATTGTCTGTCTATTGATTTAACTATTGACTTTGGTGTTTCATATTAAGCCAATGAGCCAAAACCTTCTCATTTACCAAACATGTATAACATCTGCTGGTATAACTGTTAAAATGTTATGTATACTAATACATGTTGTTTCAAGAACCATACAAATTAAAGCCAAAAATAATAATTCACAGACAATATCTGAAAATATCAAATGCCCCTAAAATATCAGATTGTCTCTTGCAAACAATAAAAAGCAAAAACACAAGATTGTGTTCCATAGAGATATGAAACAATTTGCTGGTGAGTGTCAGAGCACATACACATAAAAAAATCTAAAATATAACCGGTATTTTTTATAATATAATGGTTTTCAAGATCTATTAGCATCTGCTCAGACAAAAAACAACAACCTGTAAACCTCTTATTACTGGGCAGTTAAACTTTAACAATGATGCTGGTCATGTTTGGATAATGCTGATGAGATCCGAACAGTGTGTGAGCAAGTGTGTGCGCGTGTGTTTGTGCATGCGTGTGTGTGTGTAATTAGGTGTGCAGTGTACTGCATAATCCTAACAGGACTGACAACATTAAGTTCCTATCTAATGCCTTGTCACTGAATGATTAGTGCCTTCTGTTTCTATATAAAAGTTTCATCACAGAAGTATATAAACTCTGTCCTGGTTTATCCACCCTCATGACATTCCAAAACTTATGACGTCCTTTTTTTCAGCACCTTAAAGGTAGCATGAAAGAGATCGGCCCATAATAGCAACACATTTCTATTTGTATTGAGTGAAACAGTGATGAGTGATGAATTGAAAAGAAAAAAGTAGGATGGGGACTTGGTTCTATCCATCGGTTGTTGAATGGATAAAGGCAGATCTGAATGCAAGCTTGCAATCGATTATAAGAAAGCAGCAGGGTTTAAGCGGACTAAATGATCGCATACTTCAATGATCCATATGTAACAGGAGAGATGTGCGTTTCAAAGGCAAATTATATGGTGGTAAAAAAGGGAACACTGATATCAATAACATGCTTTTAGAAAATTCCTATTTTAACAGCAGAAAAAAAAGTGTAGTCGGTTCCTCACACAATCCTATCATCATTTTTCAAAATACTTGGAATATTGTGAAATATTAATATACAAGTCTTATGAATCACTTCTGAGATACTTTAATGGTGCTTTTGCATCCTTATTTAAAGTGAATTTCTTGGCATAATGGCCAGCGAGACTTTTGCGATTTTCTCCTTCAACACCACAGACAATAGAAAGTCATAAACAACATGAGGGTGAATAAATCATAAAATTGTCATTTTTGAGGAAACGAATCCCTTTAAAACATACTGCATTCTGGTTATTTTCAATACTGGAGCTGTAAGCACACATTGTAGTTCAATGCTTATGTAATGTTCATTCTGCTCAGCTTTGAGCATTTCAATCATATTCTCTTTTAGTTCATTCAGTCACATTTCTTTTTCCCAATAATTTCCTTTTTTTCCATTTTATACAATTACACTCTTAGCACGGAGTCTCCTTGCTGTTACTCCGTGCATGTCGATTTACCCTGAAGGACATGGCGTTCTCTCTGTTCTCCGTCAGATCATCAAAGGAACGTGACACCGAGCCAGAGGTAGGGAAGTCCTCTCCCAGAGCTTGTTCATCCAGGTGGGAATCATAACTGGGATCTTCTTGGATGGTGGCCATGTGTTGGGGCTCTATTGTAGGGAAAGGACACGGGGTTGGAGCCACCTGAGAGATGGAGACAGGTGGTGTGCTGGTCTGCAGAGGTCCAGACGCCTGGAAGCGGGGCACTGCAGAGGAGCCTGAGGATGTGGGTGGTTTGAAGATCTGCACTGAAGCTGATTCTAGACTGCTCAGCAGCTCTGCATTCTGGGACAGCACAGTCAATTGTTACATTTCGTAATATGTTCACAAAAATAAGCTTTCTGATTAGTACTCACACTGGAGTAGAAGAGTGACTTTGTGTTCAATTCATACTGCTGGTCAAGTTTCTTATCCTAAAAACAATGAGAGACAGTAATCTTGTAAAACACAAAACAACCTTTTTTTTGGATGGAACCTGTAATTATTGCAACTTAAAACTTATTTAGCATTTAAAGGCATAGTTCATCGAAAATTCTATCATTAATTACTCACCCTCATGTCGTTGTAAACCCGTAAGACCTTTGTTCGTCTTCGGAACACAAAGTAAGATTTTTGATGAAATCTGTGAGCTTTAATCTAGTTGTGTTGCTGTCTATGCAGATTAAGAAAGCTCTCGGATTCCATCAAAAATATCTTAATTTGTGTTCCGAAGATGAACGAAGGTCTTATGGGTTTGGATCGACATGAGGGCGAGTAATTAACGACAGAATTTTCATTTTTGGGTGAACTATCCTTTTAATATCCATTAATATAAGTGAAGGAAATTGTCTAAATGTAAATGTATATATATAATTTAAAATGTACACATTTGAAATCAGCCAAAGTTTGCACTGAGGCAAGTGAATTTTGTATCATCAGATGGGTTACAAATAACCTGAATTAGGACCTTTAAGAGTGTTATTTCTTTTTTATTTAAGAGTGATTTAATTAACTTTAAACAGAGAATTTGCCTGTGATTTATTTCCATTTTTGTTAGGCTCTTGGTGCAAAAAATATATTTAATATGTGAATTCTTTATTTTTTTGTTTTGTCTTGGTGTAAACAGACATTTTGTTTGTGATTCATTTAACACTGTTTTGCTCTTGGTGTGAAAAGAAGTTTCATTTGATTTAGACATTTCATCTGTAAGACTTGGTGGAAGCGGACTATTCTTCTGAATGATTTCAAATTGTTAGTTACGCTCTTGGTGTAAATAGATATTTTGCCTGCAATTTATTTCACTTCTTTGTTTCAGTATCAGCATGAATTGTCCTTCATACTGTAATACCACTCAAGCTCAGTCTATTAAAGTATCATACATTTCCTCAGAGTTACAAGTAGCTGTAAGATGTTAGTGGAAATGACTCACCACATAATGGACCAGAATGCTGAGAGGGATCCAGAAAAGGAGTGAGAAGACCACCACTGAGCCAACAATGTTATCAGCCAGGAACTTCCCTGAGAACACACACACAGGTTTCCTTCCTCCATTGGATTTCAAGTGAGATAAACTAACTGTGTTCACAGATAACTTACCAAAAGTATTGATGTCCAACTTCTCAATGAAATCCCACAACCTCTCAATAACATCCTGGACCTGTTTCATGCATTTGCCCTGGGAATAAAAGGAGATGTTTAAATAATTGAATGCAAGCCATTTCTAATTGTCTTGTGAATACTGTAATTGATCTGTGAATAAAAACAGCTTTTATATATGTTTTTTCATAACTGTAACTGTACGTTGGCTCTCACCTCTCCATCACAAAAGCCCACAGTGCAGGGTTTGCCTTTCCGCAGATAGAGGTGGTTGCCCTTGTCACTGACATAAGGAGCACATACAGCGTTCTTATACCTACAGCACACCTTACAGGAGCTGTTCGTCTCTGAAAAATGAGATACAGGAAAAGTAAAAAGTTAATGTTTGCTCAAGACAGACTCTAAAAACTGTAACTGCCATGTAGCAACAGTGTTAGCATTATCAGCAGGTCAGCTTACCATTGCAAGCACACGACTGCAGGTTCTCCACAGCTTCACAGAACGGGATGCACTCTCCCTTCAGACACCGGCCGTTGTCCACACAGAGGGTATCATTGGGGAGGTTCTCTGGAGGAGGGCACTCACTACTGTGTCCTGTAAGAAGCACAGAAGAATAGACTTTCAGTCAAATGCAGTTAAATCTCATCAGTAAGACATTTGGCCTGTTTTCAGCAGATGTTTTTGCATTGCAACACTGTTTTCATTACATTTATGAACATTTTCTTCCCAAATTCTCATTACCATAATGCACCTGGATATTCTACTTTCAAAATCTTTTATATTTTACACTTACCACAGTGATTCTCTTTAGTGTAGTGATTCTCATTATATTGTCATAAAATATCAATCAATGAAACTGAATACAGCGATTACTACCATGATTAAAATATTTCATAATTTAAATATGATACAGCATAATGTATTTGCATTTCATTAATGAGAATATGATTTTTTTAAATGCTGTAAATCTATAAAAAATATGGTACCATAAAAAAAAAAAATATTTTAAATATTGTAATAATCTCACAATTTAAAATATCTTAATAGTACCAAATTATAATTTTATTTAAAAAAAGACTATAATCTTATCTTTTGATAAAGGGTTTAATATGACCAAGACATATTACTGACAGCCTGACAGGTTTCATGAAATGTTAACTAAATCTACGATAAACTGCTATTCGGTAATAGAAATAAAGCTAAAATTAAATCAAATACAAATATTAGATTAAACTTGAACAAAACATAGAAATGTTGTCTTGGGAGGTGTTCAGTGTGTGTGTGTGTGTGTGTGTGTGTGTGTGTGTGTGTGTGTGTGTTGTTCTATTTGTGAAAATAATAAAAAGTTATCATACAAAAAAATATATGTTGTCTTGGCTGAAATACATTAGATTAGGGTTAAATTAAATTAAGTACTGAAATTATTAAAAGTAAAACTTAAAAAATAAATTACCAATGCAAACTAAAATATATTGAAACTACAATCATAGTATATAAATAACACTAAAACTGTTCTCAATCTGAATTCTGAAACATGTAAATCAGATATACTGTATAAAGAAGAACATTCAATTATCTAAACTTGGAGTTTGTCAGTTTTTGCTTCACCTGTACAGTAAGATCTTCCCTTGCAAGTGGCCTCCATTGGCTCCTGACACACCTTGCCCTGCTTCTCAAACGTGCACCCTTTGCAGCATGCACTGTTCCTGTCACTGGTGTCAAGAAACAAAAATAAAGAAGTTACAGGTAAAAAAATGACATTAAGCCTTGAAGATTCAAATGAATAACTCACCATTTAGGGAAGATTTAAAAATAAAAAATGTAAGGGTGAGTAAATAATCAAATAATTATATTTTTTGTGTGAACTGTTCATTTAATTCAGCATATCTGTGCATTTTTTTTCATGAGGCCACATGGAGGAGCTGTACCTGCACTGCACATTGGGCCGCAGCTTGCAGTTTGACGTGCAGCAGCGGTCGCTGTTGAGGTGAAGCAGTCCAGGATCACACTCCTCACCTTCCTCCACCCGTGAGTTTCCACACACGTTGCTGTTCCTCTCCTTGAAGCAGATGGGGGCCTTGGCCTTCAGACTCATTGCTATGGAGCTCTTACTGCAGTTTGAAAACAACTATAGGGAAGCACAAAAACAAAACATCATGTGACATTCTGAACAATGACACCAAGCTAAACTCACACCACCGCAGGACGTACTTTATTGTTAGAGTGGTCCCCGCTCACCGCAATGGGGTACATTATGTATTTGCCCCCCTGGTCCTCTCTGGGCGCACAATGCGACACATCATCTGGGTCATGAACAGCGCCAAAGTTGTGGCCAAGCTCGTGGGTAGTAACCAAGTCTGCTTCCTGTTAGTATATGGTCAGAAAATCGGTTTACCAAATAATTACATCAAGTACATTTGTTTGGACTTCACTTGCCTTAGTAAGAATGGTTTTCCCGTAATTTTGAGTGCTGGTTAGTCCAGTGTTGAGGTATATAGCAAGGTTGTCGTTTCCTGAAGGTAGACACTCTAAAGAAAGACAATAAACTAAAATTCCAATATGGTGAAAATGTAATTTATTCATACATAATATGGCATTGGCACTCACTCTCAGAGCAAAGACCTCCAGGAAAGCCTTGTTTGGAAGGAGCCACGTAAGCCAAGCCAAGTGTGCCTTCATCAAAATCCTGATAGGTGAAGAGATGAGCCAAGCACACCTGGGATGCATTGTCTGCCATGTCAATGCTGAATTGCTGCAGGGGGAAGACAAAATTAGATTTTTTTTTATTACATTTATAACACAGTTGTTTATTCTTGACCTTAATTTGGAGTGAAAGCCAATCAGAAACCCTAAATTCCCTTGGGAATTTCTAAAGGACTTAGTTTTCTATATACAAGCAAAATAAGGGATATAAGGACTACAATGTGCCTTTTTGTAAAGAAATTGATTATTTTATTCAGCAAGGATGTATTAAATTGATAAGAAATGACAGTAAAGACATGTATAACTTTACAAATATTTCTATTTTCAAACCATTTCAATTTTCATCAAGCAATCCTGAGAAAAAACATCAAAAATCAATCAACACCAATGTTGTCAAAATGTATAATAATAACTAAAGTTTGTTTTTTGAGCACCAGATCAACATAATAAAATGATTTCTGAAGGATCATGTGACCCTGCGACTGGAGTAATGACTGCTGAAAATTCAGCTTTATCACCACAGGAATAAATTAACATTTTAAAATGTATTAACATTAAAAACTATTTCATTTGTAATGATATTGCACAATATTACTGTTTTTATTTCATTCTTAATAAAGTAAATGCAGTGACTGACAGACAATAAAAGAATTCCTCATCCTTTTGAACAGTACCGTATCTGGTCAAATCACTCAATGTTTTCAGGATTCGCATTTGAGGTATGACTATGAATAACTTATGATGTAGAACAAAATGTGAAAGTAATTTTAACCACAGACTTATTTTAAATGAAAAATCCCACACAAATCAGCTAAAAATGTGTAATTGCCTGCGATGGGTTTTATGAAAACAAATTGAACTGCTCTGATAGCTCTTCCATTCATTCTCTTTGCTGGTTCTCAGCCGAACAGTGAAACACAATACACATGTGTTCAATAATATTCCTCCATTTCAAGTAGAAGCACCTCTCATTGTTTCAGAATACAGAGAAGACAGCTCTCATTAATTCAGTCATTCGCTCGCTCACCTCCAGGAGCTTCTTGACGTCCCAGACATCTTTGTTCTTCACAGGAGTCCCATTCATGTTGTAGTGGGCATATCCTGGCTTTACGTTTGTGGGTATCTTGTTAATTATGATCTGAAACAAACAAATTCATATTACTGGTTCCAAAATAGCATTTCAGTGGAGCTTTTTACCACGTTCTCCTTAAAGAACCAAGCTTACCTGCTGAATCTGAACTCCATAACCTTTATACTCCTCATCCCAAGATGTATTTCGGTAAATGTCATCCACACGATCAATCAGCTCAATCTAAATGCATCCAAAGCAAATTTGTAAGACATCAACCAACAATTTTCTTCTCAGATGACAGATTTGAATTGGATATGAAAGGTCTAATACAGTGGTTCTCAACCAGGAGGCCATGGGCCGCTAGGAGGCCTTAGCAAACTTTTAAGAGGGCCACAATATTTACAATGATTTTGCTAGTTACACTACCATTTAAAAGTGTGGGGTCGGAAATGTTTCATGTTTTTAAAAGAGGTCTTTAATGATTTTACCAAGGCTGCATTTATTCAATCAAAAAACAGTAATATTCTGAAATATTACAAATTAAAATAAAGTTTCTATTTTAATACATTTTATAATGTAATTTACTCCTGTGATGTAAAAGCTGATTTTATTATTGTCATTACTTCAGTCTTCAGAGTCACATGATTAATCAGAAATCATTATTATCAATGTTGAAAACAGCTGCTTAATATTTTTGTGGAAACTGTAATACATTTTTTTCCAGGATACTTTGATGAATATTAAGTTAAAAGGACAGAATCCGTTTGAAATAGAAATTCACTTTTGATCAATTTAATGCATCTTTGCTGAATAAAAATACGAATTTCTTTCCAAAAGATCTAACAAACTTAAACTTTTGAACGGTAATGTATATCAAGCTCTAAAATATTGAATCAGGTAACAATTGCTATTTGTAGGGTATTGTAAATCACTAATGGCTAGAAATGTAAATTAACTGATGTAAAAGTGTAAACACTGAAGAACATTCAGTTATTGAAAAATCGTGGATTATGGAATTTTATCATTTGAATTATTTATAGTGATTTAACTATTTTGATATATTGCCACTCCTAGTTTCCATAAATAAAGTTTGAAAATGAGCAGCATTGTCATTTCAGCAGAGAGGGGTCTTTAAATGTTGTCTTTCACAATGGGGTCCAAGGTTGAGAACCACTGGTCTAACAAACACTGTCCAATTAAACTGAATGTGACTTTACATCAGAAAGATTGCAACACTCAATGTATGCAGAAACTTGATTGTTTGTGTCAGGAATACGGCCCATTGGCAATATCGAAACCGAAGGCTTTTTTACCAGGTAGTTGAGGGTGGTGCTCTCCTCGCTACGGCCCATGTGTCTGAAAAAGCGATAATCGGCTACAAGCAGCAGAGGGCATGTGTTCTTACTGTGGTCCACCGTCTGCCTTCTCTCTCTTAGATGCCCTGTGGAAGACACGCAATTGAGAGAAAAAGAAAGTGAAAATAGACAGGGTGAGAAGACGAGAAACTTTACACATGGGTGACAAAGCAACTATATTTGTGGCGTCTCACAGTACAGATTTGGCATCTCGCATTGCACTGTCTAGATTCGGCTGCGATGAGCAGAAGTGTTAGGTCACCAGATGTGCAATTAACTCAAAGACTTACTATCCTCCTCCTCTTCATCTTCATCTAGTGCGCTGGCTGCTCGCACACTTTCTGGAAGCATCTCACTGGCATCTGCACTGATGTAGCCGCACACTTTTGGAGCCGCCAGCCGGCTTACGTTCCTGATGTCTTCTGAGCGATATACGAGCAGCCGATCGTCACGAGGGTTTTCGATAAACCTCCACAGTGGCTGAATGGGTTCAAAATCAATGCATTGTCTTTCTTGAGGGCCATAAACGTAATTTAGATTTATGACGTTATGATACCTCAATGTTGTATTCAGCTTCATCAGTAAGAATATGAGCAGTGAAGTCATTGTCACCAATATGTGCTTGTACTCTGGAATTCACCTCTCCTAGAAATCAAGGGGGAAAATAGAAAGTTTGCTAGATTTTAAACATTTAAAAGTACTTTAGATGTTAAAACACAGATGTAGTTACCAATAACATGGCCTGTGAAGAAGTTTTCTCTCTGGACCTCGTAGATCTCTTGAGCGCCATTCTCTCCTACCATCACGGCCTTAAAGTCATGAGTGAAGAGCTCGGTGTTGGTTGTCAGGTACAATCTGAAATGCCTGTGAAATATTTAGGAGAGTTTATCAAATGATTGAGCACTAATCCTGGCAGCGACTGTGTGTCACGGTGCATGGGTGATGAGTATTGACCTCTGTAATGCAGTGAAACCGAGAAGTCTTTCTGCGTGTGTTTGCGACTGGACGTCTCTCTTACGAACCGAATGCCGTTGAAGACTGGACAGCTGAAGAACATCAAAGTCCGACAGCAATGAGCTGAGCTGGTCTGAAATAGTCACAGGGAAACACTTTATGTCACTAAATGAGCAAAAATCTATTTTGAAAATGAATTTACAAATTTTAAGAGCAGTTTTTTTAAAGAAGGACCAGTGGCACATGTCTCTTTTCTCCCGGCATTATTGCTCAGAGCGAGTTTCTCTCAACTATGGCCACAGAATAGAAAATAAAAAGGTAACTGCCACTTTTTATCTCACAATTCTGACTTTATTTCTTGCAATTGTGAGTTTATTTCTGACAATTCAGACCTTCTCAGAATTGCGAGTTTATAACACAACAACTTTATTTTTCACAATTGTGAGTTCATATCCACATTGCTATTTGTTTTTCTTAATATTGCATATTTATATCACACAATTGTAAAAATGTTCGATTGAATTCTGGGTTTACAGCTCATATTTCTTACTTTTAGGTAACTTCTGAGCACACTATTTGCAATTGTGGCATTTTTTCTCAGAATTCTCTTTACATCTTGGAATTCTGACTTTATTTCTTGCAAGTGCGAGTTTATATCTTGCAATTCTGAACTTTTTTGTAGAATTGTCAGTTTCTATCTCTCAATCCTGACTTTTCTTTGAGTTTGCACCTTTCAATTCTAACTTTTATATGTCGGAATTCTACATTTCTCTTTTAAGGGGTTCTTAATTTATTTTAGTGGATGAAATATCTGAAAATCCCAGAGTAGAACACAAGGGGGGGTCATTTTAGACTCAGTAGGTTATGTCTAAAATGAAAGTAAACCGCGAGACAAACGGATGCGTGCTTGTATTAGATGCTTGCAGGTCTTAAAGGGACAGAACTAAACATGCCACAGACTGTGATTAAAGGGATAGTTCACCCTAAATTTAATTTCTGTCATTATTTACTCACTCACATTAATGTATTAATTTATTTCTTGTGCTGAACACAAAAGAAGATATTTTGAATCGCTGGGTTAACTAACTGTCGCATGACTTACTGACCCAAAAAAGTTGACTTACTTGACCCACTTTGGCCTAAATATCCACCATACTTTTTTATATTTTGTTACCTTTGTAAGGCTTTGTCTTTATAATAGGGAAATTAGTTTGGCTGTAATGCTCAAACAACTTGCGAAATAGAAAAACCAACATGACAAAGAATCGTGATAACATCTTGAATCTTGATATTTCAAAAGTTTATATTTTTGCCATATCGCCCACACCTAGCCGAGGGGGACAAACCCATACTTGCCCCAACCTAATTAATGTAAACTTTAATTGTATAAAATGTTATTTTCCCAACAACAATATTGTGGCCAGTGAAAATGCAGAGTGGCTAATAACTTTTCCAGTCAGTGGCTGGTGAGGTTAAGGTCAAGCCCTGTTATTGTTGTTTATAATATTGTTTATAATACCATTAATTGTATAAATATAACTAAAAGTGTGGTATTTTGGTGAAAAGTATTCCGATTGCATAGTAAACGCTTGTTGGAAAAATGATCTTGCAATTTTTAGTTTCTCTATAAACTGTTTGAGTAATGTCATTAAATTCAAAAACAAGAAGACAAAAACATGTATATCAGAGATTTAAAATACAGTAAGGGATTTTTTTTAAAGCACGGCGTCACCAAAACAACACAATCTTTCAAATTAAATATCCATAGTGTTTTAAAAGTATTCCGATTGACAATAACTCACCGTACTCGTCGTCTAGGACATCCCTAACGAGTCTCCTTGAACACTCCGTCAAGAGAAAAGACGCCAGAAAGAAAACGATGCGTTTCATGGCGAGTACGTTAATGTCCAGTGCAGTACTTCACACAGCAGCAGCATTTAATCCACGGATTACCAATCTGCTTGAGATCAACATCTGGACATGGCCAAACAAATGTACACGCTCACATCTGGCTGGATAAAACAAAGCCACAAAGTATCAATTGAGCATCAAAGAAGAAAAACATATATATATATATATATATACAAAAAAAAAAAACGCTTACTTCAAGATGCTCTCGTCCATGATGCTTGAAGTTATAAAGAAAAACGATTGCAAAACCCAAATCATGTGAACATCTGAGTGTAGTGAAATACCCGGAAGTATTTAATGTGACATGGATGGATCATATTCACCGCGCGCCAGGAAATCACTATTAACTTTATCTAGAGATCGTGTTGAAGGTGTTTTCAAAAGACTGATTTAAAGGCCTGATTTTATATTCACGAGTGACAGTGCACGGGGTATTTCAAATGGGTTTTAGTCAGTGTATCCGCAGTATGAGTTACGTAAAAGGATCAACTCTCGGGCTGTGGTTCAAAATCTAGTGAGCTGCCTATATAGATAGCATTTTCTCAGCGTCTGTCTCTGGTCGCAAGCGTGTGGTCGTGTGTAGAAGTAGAGAGCGTGCTTGGTTTTGAGAGTCGCCTCGGTCTCGTCCAGACTCTATTTTTATATTCTTACCTCAAACCCCATGAAATTCAGACCAGCGTCTAGGCTCATTTGGAGGACAGTATGTAAGCTGCCGTAAATCTTTTATTTAGTAACATAATATCACTAACTTATTTGTCATTAGTATTCATTATTTTCAAATAACTGTTACACCATCTACAGGTGCATCTCAATAAATTAGAATGACGTGGAAAAGTTCATTTATTTCAGTAATTCAACTCAAATTGTGAAACTCGTTTATTAAATCAATTCAATGCACACAGACTGAAGTATTTTAAGTCTTTGGTTCTTTTAATTGTGATGATTTTATCTCACATTTAACAAAAACCCACCAATTCACTATCTAAACAAATTAGAATACTTCATAAGACCAATAAAAAAAACATTTTTAGTGAATTGTTGGCCTTCTGGAAAGTATGTTAATTTACTGTATATGTACTCAATACTTGGTAGGGGCTCCTTTTGCTTTAATTACTGCCTCAATTCGGCGTGGCATGGAGGTGATCAGTTTGTGGCACTGCTGAGGTGGTATGGAAGCCCAGGTTTCTTTGACAGTGGCCTTCAGCTCATCTGCATTTTTTGGTCTCTTGTTTCTCATTTTCCTCTTGACAATACCCTATAGATTCTCTATGGGGTTCAGGTCTGGTGAGTTTGCTGGCCAGTCAAGCACACCAACACCATGGTCATTTAACCAACTTTTGGTGCTTTTGGCAGTGTGGGCAGGTGCCAAATCCTGCTGGAAAATGAAATCAGCATCTTTAAAAAGCTGGTCAGCAGAAGGAAGCATGAAGTGCTCCAAAATGTATTGGTAAACAGGTGCAGTGACTTTAGTTTTCAAAAAACACATTGGACCAACACCAGCAGATGACATTGCACCCCAAATCATCACAGACTGTGGAAACTTAACACTGGACTTCAAGCAACTTGGGCTATGAGCTTCTCCACCCTTCCTCCAGACTCTAGGACCTTGGTTTCCAAATGAAATACAAAACTTGCTCTCATCTGAAAAGAGGACTTTGGACCACTGGGCAACAGTCCAGTTCTTCTTCTCCTTAGCCCAGGTAAGACGCCTCTGACGACAACTGTAGCCAAATTCCTTGACACGTCTGTGTGTGGTGGCTCTTGATGCCTTGACCCCAGCCTCAGTCCATTCCTTGTGAAGTTCACCCAAATTCTTGAATCGATTTTGCTTGACAATCCTCATAAGGCTGCGGTTCTCTCTGTTGGTTGTGCATCTTTTTCTTCCACACTTTTTCCTTCCACTCAACTTTCTGTTAACATGCTTGGATACAGCACTCTGTGAACAGCCAGCTTCTTTGGCAATGAATGTTTGTGGCTTACCCTCCTTGTGAAGGGTGTCAATGATTGTCTTCTGGACAACTGTCAGATCAGCAGTCTTCCCCATGATTGTGTAGCCTAGTGAACCAAACTGAGAGACCATTTTGAAGGCTCAGGAAATCTTTGCAGGTGTTTTGAGTTGATTAGCTGATTGGCATGTCACCATATTCTAATTTGTTGAGATAGTGAATTGGTGGGTTTTTGTTAAATGTGAGCCAAATTAATCACAATTAAAAGAACCAAAGACTTAAACTACTTCAGTCTGTGTGCATTGAATTTATTTAATACACGAGTTTCACAATTTGAGTTGAATTACTGAAATAAATGAACTTTTCCATGACATTCTAATTTATTGAGATGCACCTGTATAATGATGGAGTCAAGGAAAAAACACCCCAATTGTGGTGCAATGTTTGTATCCCCCCTCATATCTGGTTTTATTTAAATAAATAAAGGTTTATGGCTTTTAATGCACATCTATTAGTCGTTAGGTTGCCAATATGCTAGTGCAATGATAACCGCTGACAATTTCATTGTTTTTCTTTTCCGGAAAATTGACCAAAACACTGATGACTCATCCTGCACTCAGTTATTTTAGCCAATCACCTGCTTTCTAGAATAACAGAATTTGATAAGACACTTCTGTAAAGTGAGGTAAACAAAATGCTACTGGCTAAAAAAATAAGGGACGGAACTAAATGTCCCATTTCAATTGGAAATACATCAATAAAAACCCAGTCACATTAACTCACAAAAAAGTCACCAGGACAGACAGAGAAAACAATGAAACAAATTTCAAGACAAAACAGTATGGTTTATAAAACGGTCATTTTAATTCAGGTTACATAGCTGTTATGTAGGGCTTGTACTTTTTCACAAGGCTTTGGGGGGACTACAGTCAATGATTAGCAAAAACACAAGTGGTCCAAATAACTATTGACATCACTTAACAAGTCAAACATCCTCTCAACATGTGCATAAACCTGCAATGAAAAGTACTTAACCAAACTGTGGAACAAGTATGCAGTATTGGTTCCCATTCCAGTGTATATTTAAAAATGGGCATGCATGATATTTTTTCATCTATTTTTGTCTTTATAAATCACCACAAGCCATCGCAATTTAACATTATAGTGAAAACCATAACCAGGCAGGAGTGTTTCGTGACCTACATGATGAAGACATGATTCAAATGGTCTATGAACAGTGCATACTTGGCTGAGCAAAGCAAGCTGACTTGGTACATCAGACAACAGCCTTCCTGCTATCAATACTAAAGCACAGGCCCATTTTAAGCCAACACTATGACAGTCAACAAGACATTTATCTCATTCAAGTGTACGCTGATCTCCTTAGAGAGACATATAATTGAAGGTGACATAGCAGGACAGGAACTAGCCATGCTTGAGCTATGTGATTGAGCTTACATTTTGTGACCGACACTTCCAATGTTTCAGTTCACCAAAATATACATACTAGTCGCTTTGTCACAATTAAAGGACAACTGATTTTATGTGAGGCTAATACTTTTCTACAGCAGACACTGCACATATAGAAGGCCAAGAAGAACTGAGTGGAAATGTTACTGTAACTTAATATTTACTTTCATTACTACCACAAGTCAGGTGGTGGAAACCAGAAAACAAATAGACTGATAGGAATTCCCACACTCACAGCTCATTGGTAATGATCATGGGCTTACATGGCTAGAATAATCATAAGTGAAACAATAAGGAATGAAGAAGTGTAAAAAGTTGTCTTTCCAGGATTCCTTTTCTTTTATTTGTGGACTGATGTGGGTGTTTATTTCTCTCCTCTTTCACCCTCATCTGCAGCGGTCCATAACTAATAAAAATAAACAAACAAAAAAAGATGACAAAAAGCTGTGCTTGAATACTGAACATTTACATTTTGAATACTCAATATAATTGGATGTAATATAACTTATCAAAAACACATTCCATAGTCTCGGAAATGATTATTTTTGGTTTTCTGTAGGTCAGTATGACCTCCTTTGTAACTCACTGTGAGGTTGTCTCTTAGCAGCTGCATGATAAGTGTGCTGTCTTTGTACGAGTCTTCATTCAGTGTATCCAGCTCTGCAATGGCTTCATCAAATGCCTGCAAGCACAAGGCCACAATAAGTTGAAGTATGTGGAGAATCACAAAGTCAAGCCTCTGAAATGCGAACCATGTGTCTGATGAAATTCAAAGCTTGAGGAACAGCTAAAAATCCAGAAGGACAAGTGGGTAAAATTTCCATCTGAATTTTCCTGTGTTGAGCTAAAGGACCTAAAAGAATGAAAAAAATAGCCCCAACCCTATTTGCTATTGTTTTGAGAAAAACCTGTAAAAATCCCTGCTCTACAGCTTATTACAGGTAGTCCCTCCATAAACTCATATTACTGGTCAAGCTAAAAGCTGAAATGTGGAAAAATACAAATATAGACTTCAATTTAAAATTCTGTCATTTACTCACCCTAATATCTTTCAAATATCTTTGAAACACAATGTTTTAATGAAACCTGAGAGGTTTCTGTTCCTCAATAAGTTACAAACACTTTACAAAATTAACAGACTTTTTTAATTTAGACTTTTGTGTTGTGTGCTCTATATATGCGCGTTGATCTATATTTAGATGTAAATAAAAAAGCCATACATGAAATTTGTTCATCATATAAAGGGAATATCTATTTACATGATTTGAGAGTAAAGCACATGATTCATGTGGATTAATTTAATGATGCTTTTATGACATTTTTGGATCTTCTAAGTTTTGGTTACCTAGACTTTCAATGGGGGGGGGGGGCAGCAATATCTAAGCTTTCATTAAAAGGATCTTAATTTGTGTTTCAAAGACTAACCAAAAATGTTATGGGTATGGAACGACATGATTTAAATGTTTCCTTTTAAAAGGCATGAGACACACAGTGTCAGAAATGTGTACATTAATTAAACTAATACGTTAGGTAAACAGGGTTTCTGCAGGATTTTTAAGCTCAAATTTAAAGACCTGCACAAATCAAATGAATACCATACGAGCGGGGTTAAAAGTATTAATAATTATATTAATTGAAACAATTATCAATAACTTATTCTATCAATTCAATAACATAACTGTTTAGGTGTTTATAATGCATTGTCTTCTTATGGATCCACCAGTTCACATTTAAAGCTCTGCGTGTTTGCAGGGTAAAAACATGGGTCGACTTTTTTTGCATTGGTCTAAGCTCTGTACAAAACAAATTTTTTCTTGAAAATGCTCATTCATTCTTTGACAGCAGGTGGAGCGTTTGGTAGAAATATAACGGTTTCCAACAAAGCAGCACAGCACCGGACTTTGAACGTGCAGCGCTCATGTTTATTTAATGGAATCATAGCCTTTTGAAGTTTAATCGTCACATTCAGCAATATCGCAATTCTGGTCTTTCCGTTCCCAAGTTTAAGACCTCTTAAAATCATAATTAAGAATTTCTTGTACAATTTAAGGCCTTAAATTTGATACAACTAAATTTAAGACTTTAAGACCTGCGGAAACCCTGGTGAATAGCAGCAGAGTGGTGATGTCATCTAAAGACCTACTTGTTTGGCCAGAGCGCAGGCCTCCTCGGGAGAGTTGATGATCTCATAGAAGAAGACAGAGAAGTTGAGAGCCAGCCCGAGACGGATGGGGTGTGTGGGCTGCATCTCCTTCTTACTGGTGTCAAAAGCATCCTGGTAGGCGCTTCGAGAGTTGGCTATCGTGTCTGTAGTGACAAAAAAAATGTAAAATGAAAAGTTATGACAATATTAGTGATTGGTAAAATAATATCTTCCAGCAACGAGTCAGTGTTTTTTCATCCCAAAAACAAAACTCTAGGAATGTGGATCTCTTAATCCTTTTACTTGACTCCAAGGTCCCCTTTGTTAAAGACAATATTCAAAAATATGTACATCTGGTTGTAATAAAAAAACAAACTCAAAAATATGTCAGTTTAATGTGCAAGTATGAATATAATGGTATAAGCATGAAAATACATAAGCATTGTCAATCACAGAATGCCTTAACACATAACAGGCACTCATTTAAATCAGAGAACATATACCCTTAAGGTCTTTGACAAAGTCAAGATGGTGAAATATCCTCCAGCGTTAGATGCATGGAAATATATCGTGAGGCATATTCTATCTGGTTCTCCATGACTGCTCCTGTACTGCCTGCCAGAAGGGGAATAAAGGCCCAGACAAGCAGCTGACTCTAGGAGGGTGCAGAAAACACCCCGAGGCACCTACAAACTCAGCACAGAACCCAGACTCATTCATCCTTGAAGTCCAAAGACCCAATTTGGCCCAGAGCAAAGCACACGATGCAGCCAAACGAGATCTCCCAAACACATCAAATTTGTGTAATTCACATCTGAGATGGAAACGTTTGTGCTGAAATATGAGAAACAACATGCATATACAACTCCTTTATTCATAGCAGAAATAACACTTACCATGTTTGTCTTCTCCTGAGGCAACCTCTGCAAGATATCTGTAGTAGTCACCCTTCATCTTTAAATAGAAGACTTTGCTCTCAGCATTTGTTGAGTTCTTGATCAAGAATGTGCCTAGCAGATCCTAAGGGTGCGGGGAGAAAGAAGTGTAAGGATAGACAGATAGAGTGAGTTTGTTTATCTACCTTAAACAAACTGCTACAACAGAAGCAATTCATTAAGGTGGAAACAGCTGCAGTTTTATGGCATTATAAACATGAAATATTAACTGAAAAAGCACAACGTTTCTTGCATTTTATACCAAGAACCCAAATTCTCCTCCACTGCAGTTTGAGGCTACTACACTGACTGATACTCAGCATCTTCCCCAGTTTACCACATTCTGGGCGTTGGTGGTTCAGTATGGCTGTTAGACAAACCATGCAAACATAAATAAACACAACTGAAAAGCAAAGAACGGTGCAGACTTCCTGTGTGACAGCCCAGCCTTTTCGTTGCTCAGTCTGTCATTTTAGATCTGCTGTGCCAAACGTGTACAATTCCCCACTGTCACATAAAAAAATAAAAGGAAAAGAGCAAAAATGGAGGAAACTAAAAAGAGAAGAAAAAAAAGAAGAGAAGAGACTGACACGTGAAAAATGACATCAGCGCATTTAATCTAAAGAGGGCAGTCATGGTACTCATGCCCCACATGACCCTGTGAGTCTGAGCAGCAGCCACATCACATGTGTTTCCTAATGCCGATTTAACAGCACGCCTGAGCACTGCAACACACACCCCTCATGACAACACGGACAAGGATGTGTCAGAACATAAAAGCCACTGCCAACATTGAGGCACTAAAAATGAAACATTGCAACGTTTATATTGAAGAAACCATAATGCTTTCTGGATTTCTTCCAAGTTTTTATCAAGCATAAAACATTTGAAGAATAACTGAACATTGATGGAATAAAGGTCACCTTGGGTGTTGTGGAACAGAAGAAAGGGAACCCGCATGCAGACACTTGCGTTAACAAGAAACAGCTACAGTATCCTGAACCTAGAAACCTAGAATTAGAGTCTCTTAAATGGCTTCATATTGCCTAAAACTTCCTGTTTCCTATTTATTACTATTAAAAAGCCGTTTTGCTTTAAAGTTGTGTAGAAGCTGTGATACATTATTTATAGGATTCTTTGAGCATTATAAATGTCTTTGTTGGCTCTTGAACAATTGAATGTATCCTTTGCTAAACAGAAGTATAAATAAAGAAAACAGTAGTATATGTTCTATGCAGACTACCGCATTCAGATATCGTGCCACGATGCCATCATTTCATTCCAGCAGTTAGGCATCAAAGGGAAAGTCCTACAGGGACCCAAAAAAGCTTTATGTAACATTAGGGAGGATAAAACAAGAAACTAATGCACTGTCATTTTCAATCTCCTTATGAAAGTTGTTTAAACATCAGTGTTCTGTTCACAGCCTGCTGTTAACAGCAACTAAAGTGTAAATGCTAAATGTCAAAAGCAAGCATGATATTTAACTCAACTTTACAAATTAATCAGTTTCACAGATAATCAGCACAGCACTAATGTCTATGAAGCCAAGAATCAGTTTCCTCTGTCCCATCCAGTAATCCAGCTAGTACCACCTCACGAAAAGGAACTGGAACAGGATTTAATAAGAGCAGAACATTTATGCAATAATGACACTTCAGCCTAAATGAGGAAATAAAAGCAACTGAGTCCCCTGCAAAGTCTAGTCTGAGAGGTCTTGATGTATCTTTATAAGCAATTTGTGGAAGTCTAATGGTAAATCTAGCTTTTAATCTGCACATGACTGTACAAAAATGAATAACTGCAAACAATGTACATGAATGGAAACAAGTAGGTTGTCATTTCCTGAGGTTAAGTGCTTTCAAGGGCAAAATGGTGAAAGGTCATGTGCTTGAACCAGCAAACTTAAGCATTTTAGAATCTAAGTCCCTCTGTTTTGGAATTTCCTTTTCAAAACTATTTATTTTAGCATTATTTGTATACTAATATATTTTAAATTTGCTTTTCATTTTAGTAATTATATATGTATATATATATATATATATACAGTATACACACACACACACACACACACGTGTTTATAGAGATGAAAACTAGCGGCTCCTAAACAGCTATCAGCGTGGACCATAGGCACTGATCACGTTATTGCAGAGCACATATTCAGTTCATGAGTCGCCAAACCTCTCCGCTTGGATCGCAGGTGGATTACCCTCACTATAGGTGCATCTCAATAAATTAGAATGTCGTGGAAAAGTTAATTTCAGTAATTCAACTCAAATTGTGGAACTCGTGTATTAAATAAATTCAAGTCACACAGACTGAAGTAGTTTAAGTCTTTAAACTACCCAGGTAAGACGCCTCTGACGACAACTGTAGCCAAATTCCTTGACACGTCTGTGTGTGGTGGCTCTTGATGCCTTGACCCCAGCCTCAGTCCATTCCTTGTGAAGTTCACCCAAATTCTTGAATCGATTTTGCTTGACAATCCTCATAAGGCTGCGGTTCTCTCGGTTGGTTGTGCATCTTTTTCCTTCCACTCAACTTTCTGTTAACATGCTTGGATACAGCACTCTGTGAACAGCCAGCTTCTTTGGCAATGAATGTTTGTGGCTTACCCTCCTTGTGAAGGGTGTCAATGATTGTCTTCTGGACAACTGTCAGATCAGCAGTCTTCCTCATGATTGCGTAGCCTAGTGAACCAAACTGAGAGACCATTTTGTGAATTGGTGGGTTTTTGTTAAATGAGACAAAATCAGCACAATTAAAAGAACTAAAGACTTAAACTACTTCAGTCTGTGTGCATTTAATTTATTTAATACACAAGTTTCACAATTTGAGTTGAATTACTGAAATAAATGTACTTTTCCACGACATTCTAATTTATTGAGATGCACCTGTATATGAGTGAGGGAAAGCGCTGCCGGTGCGTCCAGTTTTATGTGAACAAAACTGGATGCTCTCCCTCTCTCTCAGATATTAAAAGTGTGCGTTATGCAGTGTGAACAGTGGGCACCGACCAGCAGAAATATAAATCTGCATCTATGGCATGGAGGACGAAACAAAACATTGTCAGAGCCATATTGTGGCGCAGAATGGGCTTGCCGCGCATCTACATTTCAAATAACGAACCTAAGCGTGCAAAAGATGCGATGTGATTGTGAATAGCCATTTCTTTGTGTGGGGCTCCGTTTTTATGATGAGAGGACTAGAAAGGTTGATAAAGCACTCAAGGTTAGATATCGACCGATATATCGGTTTACCGATATTTTTCCCAATATTTAAGCATTTTACCATAATCGGATAAAAAAAAATTATACAGAGTATAACCAGCAGTGAAATGTGTTCTCTGCATTTGACCCATCCAAGTGCACACACACTTGGAGCAGTGGACACACACACACACACACACACACACACACTTGGAGCAGTGGGCACTGTTCACTCAGGAGAAGCTCCAGCACGACCACCGCATGTAACTTTATACAAGATTCACTTGTTTGAAACACGCTAAACTATATTAACATTTACTATAGAACCATTACTTCGCCAATAAACATCTCTATCAAAATTTATTATTTACTATCTTCGCAAGCGATCGCAGTTTTAGTATAGTTCTGTGTAAATGCATAAACTGCGCTGTCAGCAGTTTTCATAATTTAGAATGACAAAAAAACATTTTAATAATTCTGATAAAACATGCCAGTTAAGAAATGCAATAAAATACGATGTTTTGTTTGTTATAGCTTATTTCAATATTCCAGAGAATATTATTCAGTGAATTAACATTATCCAGTGAATTATTATTCACTCTTTAGCCTATTAAACAGCTTATAAACCTAAAACTGTAGTTTAAAATGAAGTTGATATGACTTCTGTCCTTTATTTTCTCCATTTGAAAACATTAGACATTCTTTTACTTACTGTTAATATCAGTGTTGCTGATGATGCTTTTTATAAATAAAATGTTTTTATTGTTGTAAATTGAAGATTCAATTTTACATGAAAGAATGTTAATTTTCAACAGTTTTTTGTTGTTGTTAAGATGACTGAAAGGAGGAAAAACCAAAGCGAAGAATGGACTTACTTCACTCTGTTATTTATTTACTTTATAACAGTAAATAAATATCGGCTCTGCATATCGGGTACATAAAAGTACAAATAATTGGTATCGGTTATAAAAAATGAATATCGGTCGATCACTACTCAAGGTACATTTTGAAATGTACCAGGTTTATGTTATATTATATCTATCTATTTTTTTCTTCTTCTGTTTGATAAGCAGTTAAAGTTGTTTGTTTACACACAGAAAAATAAGTGAAGTCCAAGAATAAAATAATTAATTTAGCCTACTTAACAGAACTTTTTTTGTTTTTTTTCTAACAGTTTGGACTTGAAAGAAAACTTGCACTTAACCTTTTCACAGGCATTTTGTTTTAATAGTTAGACAGATATCTTGATGTATCATTATATGATTGTCTAGCAATATATATCGATTATCGCAGAATCGCTGTATTGTGACATTATTGTTATTGTGAGCCATGTATCATGATTATATTGTATCGTGAGGTACCCTGCGATTCCCCACCCCCTACTACGTGGTGCAAAACAAGAATTGTATAATGACAGCATTTTATTCATTTAGATTATTTCCCTAAACCGACAAACAAAGCTTTTTTTAGTATAAAGCTTTAGCTTTATATGCGCAAATAGCAGCATAAACAACAGACCATGAGGAATCAAACATTGTTGTATCACGCACCTGCAGCGCTTCTGTGAATGGAGAAAAACTGCAATTATAAAAGGAATAAAAATAAATAGTGCTACACTGCATATATTTCTCTTAACAGATTAACAAAAGAAAAAAAAACAGTGCAACAAGTATAGGCCACTTTCGCTTTTGTGACACTCTTAATGCATTTTATTTGTTTTCTTTATATCTTTAGCTTTAAAAAGTTAACTGATCGGTGATCACGCAGGTACCTCACAGTCACACACACAACATTTCAGCATTACTAACTTGATATTTCAGCCATTAATCAAATTAAAATGCAATCAACCAAACATAAAAGTTACACTGCACAATTTACAAGGTCCACTGTAAAATCAGCGTGCAGCACCGAAATAAACATTTTTGCTCATGTGAATGGTGATATTTTATGTAGATATTGGAACACAAGTACAAAGCCTTGTTTACATCATAGATAGTTTAGCAACCAAATGTTACATGCCAAAAAATGTAAACATTTTGATGTCGAATGATAGAGGCTTGTGAGCCCAATTCCATTTAGTTTTGCTTTAATAAATTAATTTTAGCTTGATGTTGTAGGCTATTCTGTTGATAATGAATGCCACTATAGTTCAATTTGTGTTTTACTTCATAGTTTAATATACGCTTTAGTTAAATACTCTTATTTACGGCACTTGACAAGAATAGTCTTGTCTTTGCTGCAGCAGAATTTCTACAGGTTTGCCAACCATGCCAAACAGATGACTGGGTTACCAGGGGAGTGACAGTGGGAATCCAATAGTGATGACACAGAACCTCACTGTCACTGCCTGTGGGAGGAGAGAGAAAGATGCTGTACTTCTGCCTGCAATACATATTGATTGTGAGAAGCTGAAGGCTTGGTTGTTGCTCTCTGCACCACTGCTCGGAGGAATCAATCCTCTAACAGTTCCACAAGAGCCTCTTACAACAAGAGCACTGTGATGAGGTGCCAGGCTATACACTACTAGAACACTGTATGTGGCTGCCCCACACCCAAAGTGCCATTGCTCTATACAACACTCATTTTGAGATAAATAATTATTCCTAATACAAAGAATTTGTGGGAACCACAACCACTGGGTTCAATGTACTGTCAGTGATGACACTGCTCAGGGTGACAAATCCCTGCTGGTGCTCAAAACCAGCTCCTCATCTTCACTAAACCTCAAAGGCTCCATTTGTATATGCATATATATAATCCTCCATATGTACTACTGATGTACAGAGGTCAGACAGGACATTCAGTACAGAAACAGAATATAAACTAGAAGTATATCATCAGTATTGAGCATGGCCAGTATAAAACACCACTGATTATAGCCAGTATATTGGCACTGTAGACTATGGATGGTACCGAAAAAGTACAGAGCAAAGCCAGTACAGATTTTTTCCAGCTTACAGCATGTACAAACAAGTCAGTAGTATTGAGTATCACAGCAAATATATAGCCAATAGAGTACTTGAGTATAGACTACAGCTAGAATACAGTGCACAGAGAATAACTATAATGATTTTGGCATCCACAACAATAGATGAGAACACGGTTTATAAAAAGTGCACACTACGGTTATGTTTCTGCCACTTTAAATACATGATTCTGACTGGTTCTCAAGGTTCAGCTGTAAAAAAATAAATAAATCAATACATAAAATATTTAGATGAAAAACACTGAAATGTAATAAATGTAAAAAAGAAGTATATTTTAAAACAAACAATGACTAAAATTATAACTGGAATAAAAATGATCTCTCTCTCTCTCTCTCTCTATATATATATATATATATATATATATGTGTGTGTGTGTTCCTGTGGCTCAGTGGTTAGAGCATTGCGTTAGCAGCACAAAGGTTGTGGGTTGGATTCCCAGGGAACACACATACTGACAATAAATGTATAGCCTGAATGCACTGTAAGTCGCTTTGGATAAAAGCGTCTGATAAATGCATAAATGTAAATGTATATTAGAAACAAAAAGACAAAAGCACATACTAAAAATGAAAATTAAAGTGAAAACTGAAAAAATAGAATGAAAAACGAACTCAAAATATTAAATAAAAAAACACTACAATATCATATGAATAATACAAAAACACTGGAACTAGCCTTAAGTGTGTAACAGCGTGTAAATATCTAGTATAGTTAGCATTTAGTCAGCATAGAGTGTATCCAGTATATATCCACATCAGCAAATATAAAGGCAGTATTGATTACAAGATATATTGAGCAAATACAGAAATCTAGCCAATACAGAGTCAGTGTTGGGTAACGTTATAGTTAATATATAGTTACTACAGTATAGCATGTGTAGATCTAGTAGAGAATAAGTAGTTTGTATATAGTCAGAATAGAGTATATGCTGTAGTATGAGATATATATATATATATAGGCATTATAGAGTACAGCCTTACCAACACATCGTTGCAAATGTCGCGTAATTCCACCTCCACCTTCTCCCTGTACTCCTTCACCAGCTGAGATTTATTGTCGTTGCCCTCGGTTTTCTGTTCAATACTCGAGATGACCCTCCAGGCCGACCTCCGGGCCCCGACGACGTTCTTGTAGGCGACGGAGAGCAGGTTCCTCTCCTCGTTGGTTAGCTCGGCTCCCTGCTCCGTCACCTGCTTCATCGACGTGGCCATGTCATCATAGCGCTCCGCCTGCTCCGCCAGCTTGGCTTTCTGAATCAGCTCCGTCTTATCCATGATTTAATCGTTTCAACTCCGGGAAATGGCAAGTCCGGCAAAGAGGGGAGGGAGAGATAAACAGTGTGTAAAGGAGGAAGAGAAGAAGCTGGCTGGCCGAAGCAGTGAGGGTGAAGCGATCCAGGAGCACCTGAGGAGAAATAAGTGAACCTCAGATATCACTGAAGCAAAGTAACGTTACGCGACATCAGCTGAGGCGAGAATAAAGACAGTTTGAATTCATAAATGTTCAGAGCGTTCAGATTTAGAAGTATCCCTACTGTCCCATTAACCTTATTTAAAATCACAAAATAAATAGCATGGAGATTTTGATATCAAATATAAACCCTCAAATTTCTCCTGCTCGAGCTACTCACGTTTGTCTAATGTCTAATCTAATGCGGTCCATAAACCAGCCAATGGCTAAAGTAACCTACCACGAGTGCCACGATTCCCTGTCACTTCCAGCAGAGCGGAGTCGTGTAACGTTAGATAAGTTTTAAAGATTGTAAATAATGTAAATAAATGGCAAATTATAGCAAAGGTTTTGAATAAAGCGTAGTTCACCTAAAAGCGCGTGCATTTGATTTGGTTAGCTTCTGACAGCTAACGTAACGTTAAGTTACTGCACTCCTGTCTTTTGCATGTTACAAAATAACGCGTGGCAGCGAACGATACGATTAAAAAATTATCATATTCATTATATAACTGAAGTAGGGAATCATACACGACGGGGAGGAAGAGGTAAGAAAAATGTCCCACCTTGAAGAACGATACCAATCAGCTACTCCGCGAAATAAGCTATATCCGCTTTAGGTTGGAGGGAGAAAAGCTTCGCCTTCACCTCAACCGAACCTGAAAGGTGGGCGTTACCTTGCTTTCTAACATTACTCAAGCTACATTGACCAATAATCGATAAGATATTTAAACAAAGGCGGGGTTAGAGGAGGACCACTCTGAGACCATGAGGTTTACGCCAATTAGAGCAAGTGAGAGGACGTCATTATCACGATGGTTACGCCCCCAATTCTTGTGCTCTCAGCGGGGGTGGTGGATTATAGACTTTTAAACACGGATGTGCAAATGTTAGATATATTTATAACATTGTATATATATTACATCCACTTTTACTTTGTATTTGTGTAATAATATTTGGGGAAGTCTAAACGCACATGTAGAGCTGTCTGTAATTATGTTTGTGTAAAGCTCTTTCACACATTGATGCTGGCCTCAGTTTAACTGTATTTCAATGAGCTGCTTAGTATAAACACTATACACATACGAGCTGTGCATGAATTGCTTTGATAAGAAGGTGTCTGCTAAAAATGTGTACACATTAATGTAAATGATGAAGTTAATTTGAATGTTCATAGATCCATATGCATCTATTAATCTTTTAAATAATATTAAGTGGTAGCGTAGGATGTGCAACATTTTTCAATGTTCTCCATTAATCCATTAATTATTCTCCAGCTCTCCATTAATTTTATCAATATTTTACATAGATTAATCATGGGGAAGATGCTAATAGGCCAGCTTTACCTTCTGTTTAAATCTTACACCACATTACAGCACTGTCTTTCAAAATCTTCCGGTTTATACTTTCACTTTCTATCCTTCTATCAGGCTTAAAATGATATGGGGATATTACAGTGATAGAGAGCAGTAATACTTCTCAGCACTCATCCAGCCTACTTGACTTATCTAACACTCACATGGAGCCTGGGAGCTGTGGAGAATGTGTGAGAGTCTGCATATGATGAGCGCTGGGCATTTATGTGAAGTTTCTGAACTGCTGCTCCCTCTCGGGCCTCAGGGCTGTAACACTTCATATGCGGGAGCGGAAGAGAAAGAGGGAGAGGGAAAGTGTTTCCTGATTAGAAAAGCCTAAGATAAGGAAGATGTTTCCAGTGAGGTTGGTATATGGGACTATGAGTACCATTTACAATCATATATGATGAATAATATGCTATTTTATATTTATGGGGCAACATAAAAGGAAATAAAACAATATTGTTTTGATTAAAAATCATGTAAATATAAAGGCAACCAGAGGAGCACTAGTCATTTATATGAGGGGCAAAAGTGATACCGCATTTTATTTTATTTATGTGATTGATTGATGTACAAAAACGTTTCTTGGATAACTTTCAAAATTAAAATACTTTAGAAAATTGATTCACCAAAAATGTCTCATTAAGTAAAAATGAATCTTTTCAGAGTAAACATTTATTCCTTGTAATATTCGTTCTCTTATTTGACAGCTACTGAACAATTTGTGATCATGAAATAGTATTAGTTATTACCTTCAACAAAACCATAATATATCATTCCTATGCTTTAACTATTTCTTATATCCCTCACTGTTCTAACTTATGCTATTCTTGACCATGTTTGAAACTTTGTATTGATAGCACTTGTTCTTGCCTCCTAAGATGAATCACTAGTATTTCTTATTTGGAAGTTGCTTGGGGAAAAAAAGCTTCTGTAAATTAATAAATGTAATAATATCATTTTTGTCTTTATCTCATATAACAATATCAACGTGTAGACAAAGTGTAGATATGTTAGAGATGAATGCAGTAGGTGTTCAAGTCTTCTCATGAGCTATATAAACCTGTAACATTTAAAAAAGATTCAAAATTAGATCAAGTTTTACAAATCAATCGTTTGTCATCGTCAGTCTTTTGGATCAGGAAAATTAGGAAATATATAGTGAGTCATACTGTATGTATTGAACTTCATTGTGAGCACAGAGCAACCCTTCTACGTGAAATGCATATTGCATTGCTCGCACCCTCTCCCAAACTGGATCAGTCAGGCTGTCGGCTCACACTTTCTGCACAGGCGAGCACTATTACGTAATGGGTTCTTTTTCGGTGAGTAAGAAGGAAAAATGTCCCAGGGCGTTGTCTTGTCTCCTGAAAACCTGCCTGGAAACAAAGCTTACTCAGACCTGTTATCATGGCCACATAAAATAGTTTCTGTGTACTTTTCCTTTCAACCATTATTGCAGTCCAATGTTACAGCATCCAAAAAACAGCTAAACAAGCATCAGAAAGATTGTTCTGGGAGTGACCTGAGCAGAGATGAACTCAGTGGGGTATTTCACAGGCGACTGTCTGAAATGTGCCTGAGCATGACTGAATCCGTGATCCAACACTGATGAATCAGAGGCTTTGATGGAATCTTATCTGTGAGGACTATTATCTCATCATTCTCCACTTTATCAAGACAGCAGCTGAAATCTGCTTGCTCCTGTCCTATATTATTTTTCTGGAATCAGCTTCTGAATATGTTGATATTCAACAAGAACAGTATAGCTTAACATAAGATTAAGGTTAATCATTTAATATTTTCTTTATAATTATTATAAAAACATACTCTATAATGGAATCTTAAAGAAGCAAATACAAATTCTGATTCTGACCAATTTTGGAAGTGGCATCTGCTGCTGAAAGAAACTTTGGCAATAGCATATCTTAATTAGTTTTACCACTGGCACCATTTCAATTTATTTAATCTCTCACTTCTCACACTTGGTTCTCTTGCTGCATCTGAGCAGCCTGAAGATTGAAAAGCAATGGCTCTTTAAACACGATTTAAAGAGTTTCTGATGTTATTGAGGAGAATAGCATAGCCCCATTACATTTCTGGGGTCTTCCAAGAGCAGGAGATAGATGGAAACACTATGTGCCACATCATCTCTGAGGCGCTTTGATGTATAATGCTTGGGCACAAGTTATCGCCCTCAGTTCTGGCTCTGTCAATATGCTGCTGGCCGTCAGGGTTCATTTGTCATTTTACAGAAGCTGTTAAAGTATTTAACACTGATGCTAAATATGGCTGCTGTGAATGTTCTTTGGCAGAATCTCCCATCTGTGCATGTATGGGGTTCTGTAAATCCCCAGAAAAATGTGATGTGTCAATAAATTAAGAATGCATTAAATCTTGAAACTGCAGTTTATTACATTTTGGGGAAGCTATACTTAAAAAATAAAGATCCTTTATTGGCATCTAGGGTTCCATGAAGAACATCAATGGTAACTTTTATTGCACAAAATGTTCTTTATAGTATATATTTTTTTTTAGATTAAATGTTAAGATAAAAAAAAATTGGTTCTTTTAGGGACTGCTCATTGAAAGGTTCTTTGGAACCAAAAATGGTCCTTCTATCTTCTCTGCAAAAACCCTCCTTTGGGACCTTTATTTTTGGTGTACTTTGAAACTGTAGCTTGACAAGTTACAATACAATGATATTTTGAAGTAGTTATAGTCAAGCTACTGATTTGAAAAAGTAATTAGCAACACTACAAGCTACAAACAAAAAGTAGCTGCACGAGGCAATATGTTTTAATTACTAAAAATATAACTTTCCAATTATATAGTTTATACGTTTTTTTATATATACAGTACTTTCATTTAATTTTTATTTATACACACATTTTAATCTTATTTTCCACATATTTATACCATATTTTTGCTAGCATCATATATTTTTAATGAGTGATTAATTTACATGCAGTGAACCAATTAATTGAAATGAAATGAATTACAATTCATATGAAAGAGAAATGACCATTTAGAAAGAACCAAATTATTAGCCCGTTTCAGACATTAAAACGCTATAACTTTTGATCATGCTCCACCACTAAACTTTATAAACAGTAGCTTGTTGTTTGAAAGGGGAAACAACACCACTGAATAATAGTTTAGTTGGTATAGAATTGCTATTTTGACTTAGTTTTGCTTGAATTTGCTGTAAAACTCAAATCATCAGGGAGCTTTTACAACAATTCAAAAAAATGGATCAGTGTTAAAGCCACCACATTTCTGGCGGTGTGAGTGTCCTATAGTTTAAAGAGAAAATGACTACCAGTGGTGCTTCTGTCTAATGCTTTTGTTGCCTACACTGTGTTATATAAGTACAATCTGTGATCACGAGCGTAATGTATAACACTAGCAGACAAATGCTTTATCACATCCAGTCATTTGAGCCAGAAGCCAAAGGCAAGGCTTATACATTGCTGTGGTTTCTATCAGATGCAATACAAGCACAAACATGCACAAAGGAACATTCTTAGTCATTTTCGTGTTCCTTCTTTTTTTACATCACCGACACACACAGTCAAACATTCCTTTGGTTTGTTCTTGGGCACACAATCATGAATTTGAAGAAATTCCATTCAGTGCAATAAGGGCTTCTCTCCAGACCCCGATAGCTCATGGAGCTCTGGTTTGGCAGAATACCAGCGGGCTGCTCTGTCCTGAGAGTGAAAGGGAGAGCCCACATGTGGAGTCCGTAGACCACTCAGCCTCAAAGTGTGCCTCAGCTCTCAGGGTGATGAAATATTCATTGAGCGTGCTCAAACACGTTGCATGTTTCCTCCATTTTTAAAGTGGCACAGAAGTGGCACTTCTCATCATATTGGCCATAATTCAATCAGGTTATCATCGGGTGATTGTCAAATTGCACACACACACACACACACACAGCAGTCTGGCTAGGGAACACCCCTCTTGGAAAAACACACTAGGGTATTTAACTTCCCTTGACAGGGGCCACTAAAGTTAATCTATTTATATTGCATACCTTTGTAACTTCAGCAGATAGCTGAGATCAGCTTATACTTTTCTTACAGTGCAAAATTAATAGAGCTGTGCAAATTTTAGTTGGTATCAGTCTTTCATTTAGCAGATGCTTCATTGTTAATCCATAAATTTAAACTGTAGCTTATGAAACTGGTACAAAATGCACAGCTTTAATTAATCACTAGATGTTAGGAATTAGTCATTTTATAGAATTTAAAGCAGGGATAGGCATATTCGGTCCTGGAGGACCGGTGTCCTGCAGAGTTTAGCTCCAACCCTAATCAAACACACCTGCCTGTAACTTTCTAGTGATCTTGAAGACATAGATTAGCTTCTTCAGGTGTGTTTCACTAGGGTTGGAGCTAAACCCCACTAACGCTAAAGCGTTAAACAGTTTAAACTCCTCTGCTTAACTTTAACATATACTGTAATACTGTATATAAAAAATGTACTAGATACTTTAAATAAATTAAATACAGAACACTGAAGATGAGTTAGATAACAAAACTGGACACTTAAAGAAGCTTAACCTTGAGTGAGCGGGTGAGAGATGGTGGAAGGACAGTGCCTGGAGCAAAGAAACTACTGAGACATGCAGTCTCAGTCTGGTCATGAGATTTCATAACTCTAAAAATACATCCTCTCAAAAGCCCAAAGAGCTTTTCTGTGCTTTCAGTATGTGTGTGTGTGTGTGTGTGTGTGTGTGTGTGTGTGTGTGTGTGTGTGTGTGTGTGTGTGTGTGTGCGTGCGTGTGTGTGTGTGTGTGTGTGTGTGTGTGTGTGTGTGTGTGTGTGTGTGTGTGTGCCTGTGTGTGTGTGCCTGCCTGCCTGTGTGTGTGTGTGTGTGTGTGTGTGTGTGTGTGTGTGTGTGTGTGTGTGTGTGTGTGTGTGTGTGTGTGTGTGTGTGTGTGTGTGTTGTGCGTGTTGAAGAGCTGGCAGAGCATGCACAGTGTACAGATTCTCCTCAGGACAAACCAAGGTTTTGCTACACCATTTGGACTCCATCCCTTTGTGGAAAAGAGGGAGTTATGCTGGTCTCTTCTGTAGTTTACTGTGCTTTCCATTAAATGAATGCTCCACCCAATAAAAAAAAAATTCTCTCATCATTTACTCACGCTGTCCCAAATGTATGACTTTCTTAAGATAAACACACATTGTCAATTTTGACAGTTTTTACTTTATTTCGCCAGCAAAAAATATCCCAAACAAAGCAAAAAAGCTTTATCAATGATTTGGTGAGTCAATGATTCAATTCATTAACACAGTGGTCACTTGCTTTATCATGAATGAATCTGGTTTAAATGAGAAGATTTTTATTTTGATGTGGAGCATCCCTGTAATTGTCCAGCTTTCTTTGCTTGATTATGAAATGTCTTTTAAAAATATATCATGTTTAAGTTATGAAGAATCAAATATAAGTGCTTGATGTATGAAATACTGTAAGTTTCAAATCTCAAAACATTAAAGGGTTCATATGATGCTTTTGTAACGATCATTATTTTGTGTATTGGGTGTAACAGAATATGTTGAGATGCTTTAAGGTAAAAAAAAAACAGGGATATTATTAATTAATCAATTACTATTAATTAATAATTACTTAATTACTCATTAATAACTATTAATTATTATTAGTCTTTTTTGACAGTTCTGAAGCCGTTACCTGGATGGGAAGAATTTTTATTTATTTAATTATTTATAATAATTTACTCAAATTAGGGCTACATTTATTTGTCCCATTTTCATCTAAATAATTTAGCATAAAAAAGCAAAATTGTATATTACATTTGTTATTATTTATTATGTACATATTTATGATTAATATAAATTATAAATTAATAAATAGGGTCTAATATTAATTATAATCCATTTATTAATCTGTCTAATAATGTCTAAAAATACAATAATTATGTCTACTAAGCTCTGATAATGTATGGAATATTATATTAACAGACTATCCAAATTTTTATAAAACAATAGGCCTATACCTTGAAGCACAGATGTTGTCTGTCATTTTATGGTTCACCCAAAAATGGAAATTCTGTCATAATTTGCCCAGGTTGTTCTAAACCTGCATAAAGTTCTTTCTTCTGTTGAACACAAAAGATGATACTTTGAAGAATATGGGTAACAAAACAGCTTCTGGTCCTCAGTAACTTAAAACATTTTTTAACTCTTTGGTTACCCACATTCTTCAAAGTATCATCTTTTATGTTCAACAGAAGAAAGAAATTATTACGGTCTGGAACAACTTGTGGGTTTGTAAACGATGACAAAATGTCTGTTTTTGGGTGAACTATCCCTTTAAGTCAGGCATTTTACTGAAATGCTTCTCTACAAACTGCGCGTTCATCATTAGTTACTGGACAGACCCATTGATAACTTTCCCATTCAGCCCTACATTTGGACAGCCTTGTGTTCAAAGGGCGGACGTGAGCTCCTAAATGTTTTAAAAACCTTCCAGGTTTGTTTAGCGCATGCTGCACTCATGTGAAAGGGCATTAATGGCGCGCGTTCTGAAGACTCCGTAGCTATGAAAACAAAGACGCCAAAATGCAATTACGCGTAAAAGAGCTTCTTAAATACCTTGTATGAAATTGATTTAATTATAATTGCTAATAATAATCAGGGCAAAAAACTTTTTTATTTTTAAACTTTTAAACTATATTTAACTAGCCCATATGTTGGCATTTGTAAAATTCAGGTCAAATCGCGTCCCGTATTGATTTGACACGGGATGCATCATTTTACCTTTAAATACGGGGCGATTCTGGATTTTAAGGTACGGGTGGAAACCTTAGATGTGACCCTCTCTCTCTCTCTCTCTCTCTCTCTCTCTCTCTCTCTCTCTCTCTCTCTCTCTCTCTCTCTCTCACACACACACACACACACACACACACACACACACACTAGCAACAGTCAATAGCAAATACTTAAACTAATAACAAAACATTCAGTCGCATTAGATTGTCATAGCAAAGTCAGAATTACCTCCTCTCCTAGGTTCACGAAACGGTCGTCCATAAAATGTGTTGATGTTCTGTTGTAAGTAATCTTAATGATTACTAAATGCATCTACTTTCAGAATACCAAATAAAGTGCGTTTATTTAAACACACAGCGTCTCCCTGTCATGACTACATCAACACTACTGCGGTTACTGAAACCACGCCTTACGCAAATATTTCCACATCGTGACGTAGACATGTGGGGGCGTGTTTGAATGAGCCGTTTTAGGGGGGCGTGGGCGGCAGAGTTTTAACTTTGATAAAGAATATCTCTTTGGTTTTGATACTTTAGTCTTTGCAACTTCAGGGATCTTATCTATGCACAATCAGCTTGTAACACTCCAAAGAGAAAGCAAAACTTGAAATCGCATCATATCACCCCTTTAAATTGACCAATTGACCACCAAGCTGCAACTTCTGTTTTGACATAAAATGGAGGAATATATTTGGGACATTTCTGCTGTAAAATTCACACATGAACACAAACATTCTGTAGCTCAGAAGGGAAGGGTGGGAAGTGTGTGCATAATTCATGTGTGTGGGCAGGTGTCACAGCATTCTGACAAGAGAATTCTAGTGACTAAAAGCCACATAACTTCAAATGAACACTGATGACAAATACGATAGTGATCCTTTGTTCTGACCCTCACCCACTGATGCGATTAATCTATGATGAGTACAACTACATGCCAGCAGAGTAATCATGAAATAATAGTGGTTTTATTCTAGCTATAATGCATGTTATGTTTTGCTGCTTATTACAGTCTATATACTTATGAATCTTTGTTGAATAGAAAGTTCATACAGTGCTAATAAAAAAAGTATTATTTATAAACATTTTGTAACATTAAAACTTCACCGTTACTTTTGAGTTTGCCAAGATTGTGTTTGCATGCTGTACAAATAGGCTACCCTACAAATGTTTTACATATGGGCCCGGGGCTGAATTGCTACGCCACTGCTGTAGTGTATGATAATCTTCATATCTACAGATATGTTTTATACATAGAGTGAACAGCATATGAGTCAAAATGTTATAGTGATGTTATACACGTCTGTTTTACTAATGTTAAAATAATAAAAACATTAGAAGAAAGAAGGAAAAGTCTTTGCCTTGATTTCAACTGCACTGCATAGTCCTATAATATGAGTGGGTAATAAAGTATAAAAGATGTGTGGTTGTTAGGAAACAAAATGATGCAAACAACATAGTCCATCTGTAAACGTCAGTAATGCTGCTAAGCTGGTCCTCGCAGCCCTCACAGAGTTGTGTGAGAAAGGATGGAGCCAGACACCCACAATATATCATTGAGCCACTGCTCATCGGGACAGGAATTACATTAAGGTGGAAAAACAACTGCTCCTACACTCACTCTCTTTCTTTCTCTCCTTTTTACAGACTGTTCTGAGCTGTGACAGGAAATATGGCAGGAAAGGAAAATATAAGTCATTTGTGTTTTAAAGAGCCCTCCAAAAAATAACAAAATCAGGCATTGGTAAAAACTATATATATTAATACAATATACAATACCATTCCAAAATTATATATATAAGTAGTGGCAGGAATAATTACATTTTAAAATATATTGAATGAGGAAAACCGTTATTGTAAATTGCAATACTATTTCACAATATTAATGTTACTGCATTTTGATCACATAAATGCAGCTTTGGTAAGAGACTTTCAAGAACATAAAAAACAACCCCCAAACTTTTGAATTGCTGTGTATTTTCCTTGCAAAAAAATTAATAAATAAAAATGTTCCAATACACGACTTTTGAATGGCAAAATATGTTTTTTGCACTCATACAGTGTAGTTACAGCATCCCCGCAGGAGCTAACAGGGACATACACATCTGTTAAACCATGTCACCCTGGATGAGATCAAATTAGACAAAGCTTATCAAAAAACCTCACTGTGCTGTTTTGTCATTGTTTGCACATCCCATGCAATAGCTATTATCTACTCAGTTAGAGATACCGATAACGGTATGCAATTAGATAAATGTAGCAATGCTTTATGAATGAGGCATGAAATTATTCTTCCCAAGGGACAAATTAGTAAAACCCGGCAGCCAGTTTCCACCATAACAGCTACTTCAAAGTTGCAGTGGACAAGGCTTCATTAGGCATGACAAAATCAGGGATGCTTTAATGCAATGTTTTTTGGACAAACAAACTTAGCACTGGAAACCATGTGTCGTTCTGGCAATATCAAACTTCTATGGGGTAATAGAGTTTCCTTCGAATGTTTGTGCCATTAAACCAGATGTGAGATTATTAAGCTGTAAACATAACTTACTCAGCAAGATTCTCTTTAGGTTTTCTTTGCCATGAACCAAACCAACACACTGTTATGGCAATTCATACGATTTTACATGTTGGTGAATTAGTGGGGGCTGATTTGTATGAATCTGTGTGGTTTCGTTCACACATTTTTGTTCAACCCCACTGCTGATTATATTTAGGGCTGGATCTTCTTGCTTATTTTTTACTAAAAAAACATGCATTTTCATACTGAATGATATCAAATAAATTCATCGCAATCACTTTTTCTCACAAGATAAGGTTGGAAAAACATACTGCAGAAGAAGACAGTTTATGCTAAAGTCCACCATATCACCACATGAGGCAGCGTTGAGAATGTAACACGTACTTGCATTGTATTATGACAGTCTGATACATTTCTGAACACAAGAGCAGACAAAATTGAGTTTGTGTTGCTAAAAGCATCTGCAATCACGTACTTGCATAGAGTAGGCCTTTGTTTTGTGCTTAAATCCCCACTCCACCAAAACAGAAGAGGATTTTACTATGCACTACCCACACAAATCTTTTGTTCTTTACTATCTTCAAAAGATATTAAGCATGTTCAAATGAGGCATTTTATAAAAGGCTATGCAATTACTGTAAAAGGAGCATTGGAATGTAGGAGACGTGCCATACGATGGATCTATCTTTAGTTGGTTTCGAGGTTAGTTACCATAGATTTCCTCTTTTTCTCTCACACGTACACACTCCATCTCTCATTGTCGTGAGTCCACCATTTGTTGCTATGGAGACAGCCCCCGTTATCCCACGCTTGGTATTGTATTCTGAACGACCCTTTAGCAGATGGGGGATCCGAGGAGACCAGACCTGCCGATGGGTACGTACCAATCACAAGATCAGACCTCACAGGGCCACCCAGGGCTGGGTATTTGTACCTTTAATGTAAAATTGCTCTACTCACTCGGTTCCAGACATAGCCTGTATTAATAATATGACATGGCCTCTCATGCTGCATCGCTTAATTAAAAAAATTAAAACTATTCTGGTCATTTAACTGCCACTGTACATTACTGTTCCAGTAATAGTAAGAAGAAAGTACTCTCTCAGAAAAAGGTACAAAAGCTCAAGATTCAAGATTTTTATTCATCACATACACAATTATACAGAATATAACCAGCAGTGAAATGTGAGCTGTCACTGTGGCGTGCTTTTGTACCTTTTAGATACTAATGTGTACACTTTAGGTACTAATATGTACCTTTAAGGGACGAATATGGACTTTTTAGGAACAAATGTGTGCCTTCTGAAGAGAGGTATTGCCCCAGTGACAGCTTTTGTACCTTGTTTTCTGAGAGTGTAATAGGCCACGCCCACTTAAGGCAATACAGTAATATTTTAAATATACAGAAATGTCAACGGTTGACATTCATCTCCTACTGTTTAAAAACTGTAATAATAGACCTCAGATAATAATAATCTCATACAGTTTGGGTATTTATGTGAGCTAAAAATGTCCTGCAACAGGTGAGAGTATAAATTATTATATTAGATAAGAATTATTGTAAAAGAGAGCTTGATCGGAAGAAGTAATTTGCATGCGTAAACCGTATCCATATAAGGCCTTTCCGTACAATCACGCGTCTCTCTTTTTCGACTCTCTTCTAATGTTCAAGTGCCAATCTTCAAAAGCAGTTAAAACACACACATGCACATTTTATACAGGACCACACCCAACTGTGTTTCAGACTCTCATTTACGTTCGCTGTGCATTCACATATTGACCTTACTAACATAAGAAGCCATATTGAATTTGACATGGATGAAAACAAGGCTGTGAGTAATAGACTTGCAGGATTTACAATGGCACACATTGTATAAAGGTCCTACATCATGTCATTTTTAAACTCACAACTTTCAAAATTGTTTAATTGAGTTGTCCATTTAACTTTTTTCTTCAGCTGAACAGTTGTTAACAACAGTATAATACATGAACACACTGTACTTCTATCCTTCATCCTTCTATCCCTCGTTTTCTTTCCTGTCGAAATATGATGCTCATCGGACTGAATGTCTATAGGCTGCACTTTGTTATGGATTTTTTTTATTTTGATACTCAAACATTATATCTTTATAGAGCCACTATAATCTATTCTGTTTCTTATAAGATGTTTTAAGAAACTCGTTTCCAGGTAATGTTATTTTTGCATGGCTTCAGTTGGTTTTAAATGTTCTAGTAAATTTAGATTAAATTTCAGAGCAAGTTTATTGATGAATGACACCAGTAATAGAAAGTGAATCACTCTCCTCAAAAGCTGAAGGGGTCAGCCTGATTTCAAAGGTCAACCCAGGACACTGGGAAATGCCTCATTCCTTTCTGCTGACCGCAGTATATCCTAATGGGGCTGGCAGAGTAATGTCAGTCAATAACTGATCATGCTCTGAAGACCATATTGCTGTTGTGGGGAAGTAGGAAAGTCTTTTGTTTGCAGAGAAGCAGGAATAAATAACCGTATGGATGGCTTTATGCATGGAAAACTGTAAAATCTGAGCAGTTCATTGATCCAGGGGATATAGGAAGCGTGTTGAGCTTCCAGAGTGTTCCAGAGATGTGTTAAGCTACTGCACATATTGTGTAAGCACATGTATGGGACAGTCTTCTGCTGCCCTCTAAACATATGCCTGTCTAGAGTATTTCTGAAAGAAGGGAAATATGCAGCTTTTATTACCATAGTGATGCGGGCTGAGTAAACAGCGGGTCTGCTGACAGGCTACCGCAGTGACTAATGAGAGCAATGAGGTCATTTGTTCCAGAGTGATGGGAGGAACTCAAATCTGGTGTGTATGTGAAGCCTCGCCCATAGATGGAGTGATAATTACCTGTAAGAGTAGACTACTTGTTTGTCCTACTGTGCTATTCACCTTATTTTTAACGTAAGAGTTGCTGCAGACATTTATAAATTTAATGTACAAGGCTTCCGGTGTCATGCACTTCCAAGTATTTTTAGCTTTACAAAAAAGCTCATTATAAAAACTGGTATTTCATATTATATTATTTTTATGGTAGCGTTGTAATTTTTGTTAACTGCACTTTGTTATTCTTCTAGCTATGTAACTATAGAAGTTCCACAGAAAAAGCTTACTTCCGTGTTGTAAAATAAAAGTGGATAGTATGGATTCTGTTTACAGAAATATAGATTGTGCAGCCTATTTACAGACCAGTAAATAGCTCTAAAGATTTTAGTGCTACAAGAGAACACAAGAAATATAGGCCAGGTCACGTTTGAATATACTGTTCTGGATTAAATATAAAGAAATAATACAGCTAAAAGTGTGAACCTGATCATGTAACCATAATTTGCTCATCATTGAAATTACAACCTGAATCTTACGTTTAAGGCGATTTTAATAGTTCAGAAAACATATTTAACCTAAGCATTAGATTGATTCCTCTTGACTTTAATGATATGAGAACTGATTATAAACTAAATTGAAACATTTTTACATGAAAAATGTAATATGTATTTGGACTCTCATAGAACTTTGAAAAAAAAAACATGAATACAGTCTTTTTTTTCAGGGGTGAATAAAAATGTGCAAGTTACACAAGTTAATGGTGCAATAAATTTAAATTACTATTACTATTTTTACTAATATAACATTGGGGTCTCTTGGACCCTAAACATGAACATAAAGTCAGAAAATGATGGTAAACAACACCACCACTCAAATGTGCCTCTGCATATTAACCCTTAGATGATTACTAAAACAGGTGAATTCAAATCATCTTATTATAATGTGTAACATTGAATTACTTCCAGTAGAAACGGTGGTTGACCCAGAGCCCACAAAACATCTTCTCCTTTGTGGGCGCATAATTCTAGCAGTTCTGACAGCCACTTTGAGAGGAGAACTGTGCACAGTACATACACTCTCATCTTTTGATTATGCATGATCTACCCCCTCCGTTCGCTCCGGCTGCCACTACGTGGTGTGGTTGCCACGGTAACCGACGGGACGCAGACCTGAGGTGGGCAACAATAGGATTTTCCATGTGTGTGAAGATTCCACTGCCTTCATCTCAGCATATCAAACACTGTATCTGATGCTGGAGAGAATCTGTACAATTGAAGCAAGAATTAAGATATAGATCACATTTTTTAGACTTCTTTAGCAATGCATAGTGTATATGTGCTCCATTTTTATATGTGCTCCATGTGATCCATTTTAATTAGTTAAACAGCAGTGTGTAAACAAGGCTTGTCAGTACAGAGCCTGTCAACAGTGAGAATGTGGCTATGAGTATGGTTGTGTGTGGCTTGGTCATTATTCTCTTTGGCTTTCCCTTCACTAAAATGATTGCATCAGCCTTCATCCCAACTAAACAAAATTTTGGTGCCTACCAAGAAAGTCTATTTTGTGGCTGAAAAGAACATTTTAGACCATGTTTGTTCAATGTAGTTTATGCTTGTTTGGTGTTGGTCTTGGTGGACCAGCGTAGCCATGTTGTTTACCAACAAAAACATATTTCAGATGAAGCTGGTTGACCAAGGAAGGTTAACTGGTTAAACAGAAGCATTGCTAAAAATAGCAATTAGTTTCACTACATTTCTCATTTTAAATCAAGTAGCCTAGCTTTTTAAGGTTTTTGTTGCTCTCTTGACAATATTTCAGCTAGATTTGTGTAGGCTATAGTATTTTCTGTCTGCTGTTTAGAATCAGAATAAGCAAAGTGCAATTCTGGAACAAATTACTCTTTTTTTAAGTCGATTGTTTTCATTTTAACAGATCAAAACAGTTTTGAGATTAAATATAACTAAAATGATTCGGTTTACCTTTGTTGCATGTGTGCACACACATGTACTGAGTTAATGTTATACGATAGCACATATTCTTTCATGGTTAGGTAATTACAATGAATAATGAAACTGAATGGGTTTTGAATGGGTTGAATTGATCACAAAGTTTCCAACATAAATGCCTCACTCCAATGAATCAGTTAAGTGGTTAGTTCAACGGCTCTGATCCAAACTATCTCGGGTGTAGCATGCTTACATTTAAGTTAAATGTCATATATATTGGCATTGCAAATATTGTTTCATGATTGGGTTTTAATTACAGAGAACCTGTAAGATAAATTTCCAGCGAATTCATCAAACCGGTCTAAACTGTTTAAATTGATAACGATTCCAGCGTAAATGATTCATTCCACTGAATCGACCGAGCAGTTACACCAAACTACACCAATCAAGCATTGCATGCGTAAATACTCATGTACTGAGTGTTATATTAAGGCTAAGTAATATATATAGTAGTTAATATTGTTTCATATGTTGGTTTTCATTACAGAAAGGTATCTTCCTCTACTGTCTCGTGCAGCACACAGCAAGCAATGGCTGGTTTTTGGCCAACCTCATCTGCCATGAACAGCAGGAAGCAGAGTCGTAATGGGAAAGGCAGCGAGAGCATGTAATATTTGTACCAGATAAGAACAAAGTGAGCAAGACTCAGTATAATTTTCTGTTCGCCCACAGCCTTCCACAATCCCTATCCATGCCATGCGATGTCTGTGGAGGACGAGTGGGATTGTAAAATGTGCCATACTTGAGGAAGAGCAGTCTGCTGTGCATCAGTGTGAATAATAATATGCACACCTGCAGTTACTGACTGTTCCTGATTTCCATTGGCAACAATGCTGCGTTTTGCATAGAGAACACGAGAGAGAGCATGGGAGGCAGTAAACCATGAAATTGGCCCTGTGGTGAAAGAAGCAGCTTTCTCCAAAGAGGTGGGGAAGAGGATTGGAGGGAAGTTTGCTGATGCGCACATTAAAAAAAGAGAAAAAACCTCACACATATGCACACAAACACACAAGAGAATGAATGAGAATGAGAATGAACTTTATTGGCCAGGTATGTTTACACATACGAGGAATTTGTTATAGTGACAGAAGCTCCACAGTGCAACAGAAGGACAGCAACAGGACAGGACACAGACAACAAAATAACAATATACAGATAGGCAATGTACAAAATGGCAAAAACACCATATACAATACAGACAATTATGTGTGAGGTCTGACATGTGCAAATTTGAAATGAAAAAATTTAAAATAAGTATGTGTGGTGAATAAATAATTGTATAATAGTGTTGAGTGTTCCACGTTTAATGTCAAGTGTTCATGAGATGGATTGCTTGGGGAAAGAAACCGTTTCTGTGTCTGGTCGTTCTGGTGCTCAGACCTTTGTAGCGTCAACCAGACGGTAACAGTTCAAAGAGTGCCAGGACAACTGTCTCTCTCTGAACGTGAGCAAAACTAAAGAGCTGATTGTGGACTTCAGGAAGAGACAGCAGCGGCCCTACACTCCTCTTATGATCAGTGGGACCCCTGTGGAGAGGGTGAGCAGCTTCAAGTACCTCTGTGTAAACATCTCCGAGAACCTGACTTGGACTGCACACATTCAAACCAGGTCAAGAAAGCCAGGCAAAGATTTTACCATTTGCAACAGCTGAGGAAATTCAGGGTCTCTCCAGCAATCCTGAAAACTTTCTATTCGGGGGCCATATAAAGTGTACTGACTCAGTGCATCTCAGTGTGGTATGGAAACGGCTCAAATCAGGACTGCAAAGCTCTAGAGAGAGTCGTGCGCTTAGCTGAGCGCATCTCAGGGTCTGCTCTCCCCTCTCTGCAGGACATCTACCTCAAATGCTGCAAAAGCAGAGCTGCTAAAATCATCAAGGATTCAAATCACCCTGATAACCGTCTCTTCATTTTACTGCCATCTGGCAAGCGCTTCAGGAGCATGATGGCAAAAACTGAGAGACTGAGGAGGAGCTTCTTCCCTCAGGCCATCGGGCTCCTAAACTCAAATTCATAACATCAACATGACTCCATTTAATAATCAGTAAGATATTTATTATTCTCTACCATTCGTATTGCTGAAATGTAAATACCCTGTACAACCTGTTTGCACATTCTTCTTGCACATTCCTGCTTATATTATTATTTATTAAGTCCACAGTATACTGTCCTGCACATTTTATTTTATTTTATTTGTTATTCTGATTTTTTACTTCATTTTTTTCATATCTATATTTATGATCAGGCCCTTTCTCTCGGAACATGCAACACAACTCCTTGTTCAGGCTCTTGTTCTGTCCAGACTTGACTATTGCAATGCTCTCTTGGCAGGTCTTCCAGCCAGTTCCATCAAACCTCTACAATTAATCCAAAACACTGCTGCAAGATTAATCTTTAATGAGCCGAAAAGAATGCACGTCACACCTCTGTTCATCAATTTGCACTGGCTACAATAGCTGCTCGCATTAAATTCAAAGCATTAATGTTTGCCTACAGAACCACCTCTGGCTCTGCACCCCTTTACCTAAATTCATTACTTCAGACTTATGTGCCCTCTAGAAGCTTGCGTTCTGCAAGTGAACGACGCATTACTGTACCATCCCAAAGAGGCACAAAATCACTTTCACTGACTTTTTCATTAACTGTTCCCATCTGGTGGAATGACCTGCCTAACTCAATCCGAGCAGCTGAATCCTTACCCATCTTCAAGAAACGGCTAAAAACACATCTCTTCCATCTTTATTTGACCCTCTAACTCTAGCACTCTCTATTCTAATTTTATTTGATCTAATCTGTCTTCTTTTTTATTAAAAAAAACACACAAACATTTGACCCTCTATCAATTGCATATTTATTCTCTAACTGCTAGCTTTTCTTGTAAATCTAACACTGTATCTTTTTTCTATATACTACTTGTTTTCTTAACAAAAAAATCCTTCCTGCGTGTACTGCGTTAGGCTAACCAGGACTTGTAATAGCACTTGCATGTTGTTGCTCTTTTGTTGGTTTTTGATTGCTTCTATAATGTTCTCATTTGTAAGTCGCTTTGGGTAAAAGCGTCTGCTAAATGACTAAATAAATAAATACAAATAAATGTATATTCTCTTGTGTTTGTTTTACATATTTTGCACTGTCCATGGAGCGGGCCTGACTTACATTTCACTGCTGGTTGTATTCTGTATAATTGTGTATGTGACCAATAAAATATTGAATCCTTGAAGAGGGAGTGTGCTGGATGTGAGGGGTCCAGAGTGATTTTGCCAGCTCTTTTGCTCACTCTGGATGAGTACAGTTCCTGGAGAGTGGGGAGGGTTGTACCAACGATTCAGTCAGCAGTCCGGACTAACCTCCGTTGTCTTCTGAGCTCAGATTTGGTAGCTGAGCTGAACCAAACAGTTATTGACGTGCAGAGGACGGATTCAATGATGGCAGAGTAGAACTGTATCAGCAGCTCCTGTGGCAGGTTGAACTTCCTCAGCTGGCGAAGGAAGTACAGCCTCTGCTGGGCCTTTTTCACCATGGACTCAATGTGATTGTCCCACTTCAGGTCCTTAGAAACGGTGGTGCCCAGGAATCTGACTCCACTGCAGTCACCATCCTGAGGGGCATCCTGAAGTCCACGATCTCCACTGTTTTAAGCATGTTAAGCTCCAGGTTGTTAAGACTCCACCAGACAGCAGCTTCAGCTTATGGGGCTGTAACGAACGACTCAAACCCAAAGACTCGAAGTTGTTAATTACATACATTGACACAAAAGACAAATGCCACATTGCACAATGAAGCCACCTTCAATTTATCTGGCACATATATTTACTGAAAATGTGTTTTCAAAAACAGAGTGTCTATTTACACTAAGGGCAAATAGCCTGCTTTCGGCGCCTTGTTGCTGGTAGAAGCTATTTACACTAGCTCCACCCACCAACTTGTGATTGGACTGGTCAAGATTACAAAAGACTGTCAACTGTCCTCAGATCAGGTGGCACTGATGGTAAAATGTGTGTTGTACTCACTTTGACACCCGGGTTCGAATTTGCCTTCTGGTGAACTTTTTTTTCTCTCTTTTCAAATTTCAAATCACATCAGAAAAGCAATTTATTTTCAATAAAAATGAAGGAAATAACCAAAAAGTTTACAAATAAAGTATTGGGTAGGGTTACTTTGTCCCATTAAGGTGACATCCATTTAATAATTTGAATTAAAACTAAAATATACTGTTTCATAATGTACTACAATACTGAGGTGCAGATAATTGCCACTATTTGCAATAAGTAATATAAATATCAGAAATTCCTACTATTTTACCATAGTGTAAATAGAATCTAAAGCTATTTGCACTTAGTGTAAATAGCTGCTGCCTTTAAAATAAACTACAGCTTTCATTTTGAACATACAATTAATCTTCTGGACAAGAACATCAGACATTCATGAATAATATTATAAATATGTTGTGCTTATATACGTCATAAAAATGTTTGATTTGAATACTGCTGTACATTTACTTTGTATGCCAGTTAGAGGCCGTTAATGTGATGCATCTCCCTTTTGCAGTTGCTAATTTCCAAGGTCTTTCACAATGTCATAACAGTCATACAGACAGTCTTATAGCTGTTGTCATTGAGTGAGGAGAGCAATGGAAAAAAGGTTCGTATTGGGAAGAAAATTTGGGGGAACGTATAGTTTCGGTAGGGAGTACCATGATATTGTTTACACCCAAAGGTACTGACAGCTTCATGGACTTATACGCCATCTAGTGTCTATTATCCATGATGAAACATTTCTTAGTTATGCAGGAGGGACACATTGCACATAGTGGTAGTGTTTTATTGGATTAGTAAATAGCAATTTTAACAGTTTTTTATTGCCAAAGCAAGCATTGGTGGAAAAATAAAACAAAATAGATTAATATAATATATACAATACATTAATTATAGCACTTGGTAACATAACAAACAATACAAATGTTATTTAAATAATAGAATACAATATACAATAATAAGAAAAATATAAAATAAGAAGAGATAGAATAATAATAAAATATATATATTTCTAAATACACTGTGCACATATGTGTTTTGTGCAACCATGCATTTTTAACTTCCCTATTAAATTATTTATTTATTTATTTGATGTATACTTTATATAAGAAATATAGAATATAATTATGTAATACAATTATTACACAATTCTTTATATTAGGCCTATACTGTATATAAAATAATATAAACAAAACATTTATAATAAACAGTAAAATTAGAAGTAAATATATAAAACAATAAAGGATAGAATAATTCAATTATATATTTTTGCATATATGTATTAATACATTTATATATAAATATTATATAAATATAATAAATATAAATTAATATATATTATTATACCCAAGTACGCATTTTACATATTTTTTTAAAACTTCTTGATTAAAATGTATTTATGTATTTAAGTTGTATATAATTATGTAATGTTATGTAAAATTATGTAACACTTAATTTCCAGCGATATGTAAACTGAACTGAGCTGGACGGTGACATCACTGAATTCATTGATGAACTGTCTTTAACTGAAAACTGAGTGTTTACTATTGTCCTTTTGCATTATTGACACACTATTTTCCTATTTTATACTATAAAGCTACTTTGACACAATCTGTATTGTTAAAAGCGCTATATAAATAAAGGTGACTTCACTTGACTTGACTTAGGCTATGTAAAATAATTATTTTATATACAATTATTACAGTTTTACATTACATTGGACCTATGTATAAAACAATGTATTTATTATGTCATAAACAATGCATATAAAATTATAAACCATAAGATTAAAAGCGTATAACATAAAAAGGAATATTACCAGTATTAAAATAAGCTAATTTTTAAGTCATTACATTTTAGACGACAATGAACTTTTATTATGAAACATATTTTGGCGGCCATATTGAAAGCGTGGTTGACCATGTTGTTTGATTACCGAAAACAAACAGAAGTGAATGGACGCACGATTTGATATGGGAGTTTTCAGTAGCTCGTGTTAAAGTCATGGACGAACAACTTACTGTGAGTTTCTCCTTTAGGTGGTATTGTTTGGCGATCTGTGCTGTTATGTAGTCGAGATCTTACTGTTGGGCTCTTCCTCCAGGATGGATACAGTGAGCCATGCGGCCAGTGCGCTGCTGTGGACTGGGGAGTGTCAGACGAGGGCCAGTTCTTCTGCAAGAGCTGCCACAATGTGATCGAGGTTGGTCAACAGACAAACATTATTAAATATCTAGGGCTTTGATATTCTACAAATCCTTAATATCAGTGCAGTATTTCTTATTGGTAATGTCTCTGGCCCTTAAACATAAAAAAATTGAAAAATAACTGAAATTAATTTGTTGTAAGGTGGTGTCATTATTGGCACTGTAAATTAATTATGCATTATACACTTAAAAAATAATGCTGTATTTTTTTCACAACTTTTTCTAGAAAACGAAGGAAGTGGTGGATGTAAACACCCTTCATAGTCAACACAGCAGGATCTCACAAATAGCAAGACCTAAGAAGAAAAGACACGGTCAGTCAAAGTCTTCTGTCCACTTTTTATCAGTTTATAAGCTGTGTAAGACATTTAGATGAGCCTTTTCTCTGCTCTCATGGTTTGTTCTGTCTGCTTTCAGAGAACGAGCGAGAGTGGATGGTATGTGAGGGATTTCAGTTCATCTTGAAACACCAGGCCAAGGCTTTGGTCAGTCTTGGTGTCTGCTTGAAGTTTGAGGTTGGTAGTTTAGTTTAGCCTACTAAACCCACACAATGTTATAGATGACACAAAATAGCATCATGTTTTGTTTTGACAGACAGAAGTTTTGTGGGATTTCTGGAAGAGATACCTGCAGAACACACATCAAGCTTTCACCAGAAATCCAGCGTACACTCCGCGGTTAATGGTGGTACGTTTTTTTAATGTTGAAATGAATATATAGGGCTGTAGATTTTATGTAGTGTATAAATAACACAATCTTTTTTATTTCTCTGTTTAAGTGTTGTTTATATCCTATTTTAGTATTTAGTATAATATTCTGAAATAGCATTGTTTCATATTTTATAGTTTTGTGTTTTTTCATTTTTTTTATAATACATGTTTAGCTATCATTTATTTGTATTTTAGTTTTAATTATTTAGTTCTTCAACTTTAATATATTTATTTATAATTGCCATACATTTCTACTTTTCATTTCAATTTTCAATATTTAGTTTAATTTTTTATATTTTACTTTTAACAACACTGCTCTGCTCTCTTCCAACATTGATGCCCCTAAGGTCATGAAGTCACAGAGTGATTCGGAGTCTAGCGCTCAAAGCGAGCAGTCGTGTCACACCGAAGTTACTTCAGAGATGTCAGAAGAGATGTCAGTCTCGGGTACAAAAGTGATTACTCTCTGTCAGCTGGCACATTTACATTTTATACACTATTGATTGAGCTGAATTTAGTTTTTCTGCTGCAGGTTACTCCAGTGAGGCACAGTCATCATTATGTTCAGGGTCTTTGGATGCTGTTGTGTACCAAAATATGAGGGGAACAAAAATGCACAATCTTATGACCATGCCACGGACACTGGCCCTGTGCTATCTGGCTCTGCTGTGGGTACGAGAGGCCATCACTCTGGCTGACTTACTGAGGTTTGGAAGGGCAAATATACAGCTCAAGACAAATTGGCCATCTTTTAAAAATATTAAATGTATGAGTGACGGAGCAGGATGTTTATTACCTTAAATAAAGTCATGTGCTGCCTGTTTCAGAGTAAAGCGCAGCATTGTGTTTTTTACACATGGGCAGCTCCAAATTTTGTGCTTTTATTGTCTAAAAGTGACTCGGCTCACAGTAAATTCCACTCTACATGATTGCTATCTCATCAACTCTGATAAAAAAAAAGAGTTTGATCGCTTATAACAAGCATTTAGTAATGCAACATGCGCCAACCATCTTGCAAAATTAAGACTGATGTGAATAGAAGTATTGTAATTTTACAGTTAGTTTTACTTAAACTCTTTAATTCTGTAAATACTTTTATTTTTTAAGATTTATCTTTGAGATGACTTTAAATCTAACATTTTATTTAGTAATATTTATTTAGTTTATTTATTATTACTTTGTAGTTCTCTAGATTTATACAAAATTGTGTTGCCCTACAAACAATCACAGCAAAACTTTATTTTACATTTTCAGAATTTTTTTTATTTTTCCCCAAATCATGCAGTCCATTTTTAAGATGAATTAAAGGTGTAAAGTGTTTTTATTTTTTGGAAATAAAACCAAACTATCCTTTATTTACATGCATTTAAATGGGGTCAAATTTGATTTTATGCTGACTTTATGCTATGTACATGTGTTTAATATGTTTGCCTTGGACGTTTTTCATGGCCACAGTTTTGTCCTAAGCAATGTTTCAGCTTGGTGTGCAGCATGAAACATTGCTGTCAGTGTGTTTAGATGCAATATGATTACATAATGGCTTTTACACAAAGTGACGTGACATACGACCAAGTATGGTGACCCATATTTTGAATGGGTCTGCATTTAACCCATCCAAGGTGCACACACACACACGTGAACACACACCCAGAGCAGTGGGCAGCCATTTATGGAGAAGTTGGGGGTTCGGTGCCTTGAGCAAGGGCACCTCAGTCTCAGTATTGAGGGTGGAGAGAGCGCTGTACATTCACACCCACCCACCTACAATTCCTGCCGGACCGAGACTCGAACTCGCAACCTTTCGATTACGAGTCCGACTCTCTAACCATTAGGCCATGACTTCCCACTTTACACTGTGTATACTTGTATCGGATAATTTGAAAAAAATCTAATGTAGTCCTATTTCATGCAGGATGGTCTCAGAGAAGCGTGTTCCTTACATGGACATTCATGAGGCGTTTCCTTCGGAGATGAGACTGTTTGGAAAAGATGACCTGTTCTTTAATGTTCGGGTGAGGAAGACAAATCTGGTTTGGATTTCTTCAGTCGTGAAACAATGTGTTGTATTTCTAATTGCTTTGACGACTTCTGGTCTTCTGCAGTACCTTCCGTCCTATTCGCTGGTTCATAAAGAAGCTGTGGCTCTGGCTCGGATCTTGCAATTACCCTCCTTCCCAACAGTTTCTCAGGATTGCCTTCTCCACCCGTTTCCGCTCACTGTCCGCTATCTGCTGGAGGCAAACCTCCCAAGTGGGTGTTTTTGTGGCAAATGATGTCTTAAGATTTGAAATGAATTTACCCAACACATATAATCGTCTTTTATCTGTTTGTTTGATACATATTTTGACTCCATTTATTTCTGATCCTCCTCAGATGACCTTCACTTTTGGGTCCACAAGGTTATAAGAAAGGCTGATATGGGGGACAGCTCTTTTCTGACCTTTGACCCCAGCAAGGAGAAGCCTTGTCTCTTGCGCTATGACATTCAAGCAGTAGCTGCCATCATTGTCACCTTGAAGCTCCTTTTCAAGTTGGATGATCATGTGGAGTGGTACATAACTTCATAACTTGTAACTAAAGGTTTTGGGAGTTATCTAAGTCCATGCAAAAAGTCATTTGTTTACTTCACTGGATTTGTAACGTTACATTTTATGCTAATTATGTTTCCTTTTTCTCACTGATGTCTCAAGGAAGTTATCTGAGGAAGCAGCCAAGAAGAAGAAAAAGAAAGGTAAAACTTTTTTTAGCTAGTTTTTTTTATGCATGTTGTTTTTTTTTGGTTCACAACATATTCTTATATGCTTTTCACAGTTTTCGAGTTAAAAAAGTGGTTTGATGTTGTACAACCTGTCTTGGAGCAAGCCAGAAAGAGGGAAGAACGAGAAGAAGCCCAGTAAGACAACCATTTTAATAGTTTACATGACTTTTATTGACTAATCTTTTACTACAACTGTTTTCATTCTGCACTTTCAGGCGACAATGGGTAACCCCTAAGCCTTTCATTACATCTTTGAAACGCAAGAGCTTGGTTCTCAAAAAAAGGCGTAAGCTGATCTGGTCACATCTCAAGAATGATCTCAAAAATGTATCTCTGTATGTCATCCAATGTCTGCTTTCACTTCTCCAGGCGTTGTTGAACATTTGGAGCAGACATTTCAGAAGTTTACTAAATCTGCACCAGAACAATTGTCTTCCTCAACAAACTCTCATGCCAGCTTTCACTTCAGCTGGGGAAACGAGGAGGGTTCGGATGGACCCAGTATGTTTAACAATCGTTTGGACTGCACCCTTAAGAAAGACGGGTTCAAGTACCTCTCCAACAGAAAGTACTGGCATCCTGAACTGAGATTATGCCCACGCAAGTGAGTCATCACAAATGTTTTGTTGACAGATAGTATAGTATTGTATTATATATAATAAATTAATGTAATGTGTTATTTATTATTTCTATTATAAATATTTTTTTTAATTCCTCTCAGGTTGTGTGGGGATCATTTCTCAGAAATTGAGCCCAGTTTGCCCAGGATGTACGTGTGGGTTCTTGATCTATTCTCCTTCATTCTTGGAGTGCGCCAGGCAGAAGTGCACAAAGAGGTCCTCAATGTTGAACGTCGTTTTTTGAAGAGGAATCATCAGACTTTAACTTCCCGCAAGAAGAAAAAAAGATCCAAAACTGCAACCCCTGTTCTTAGAAAGAAAACCCATGTTCATGTAGAGAATATCACTGATGGAGTATGACAGCTGCATATCTGTTCCCAAGATCCCTTTTGTTTCCCTGCATCAACAGCAGCAGATTGTACTTTTGTCATGTCAGATTTTCACTTTTGAGTATTATTTTAATTAGTGTCTTGCAGTATTTTTATCTGGTATGAGACTTGGAATAAACCGTATCTCATTCCCTTAAGGTTTTTTTTTTTTAAATGTATTTTATATTTGTATTAAAAAAATACACCACTTGCTGATGAAGCAATGGGGTGTAACGCACCTGACAATCGAGCGCAGATATATTATTTTGTCCTGCAGCAGCTCACTAAAAATGCTTTGTCATTTAATTTGTGGGAGTAAAACTGACAGTTGTGAAAAATTTCACTTTACTGGGTCTTTCTACTGCCTGAGGGTTTTGTGTCTAATCTAGTTTTTATTGCTCTTGCAGTATTTTGTGACATATGAAGGATCATAAGCTATTTCATCCCTTTCAATCCAAGAATTGACTCCTGCATGAGAATGTTATTTGATCACATTGTGATTGAAACTACTATATATAAGCTGTCCTTTTGTACTTGCAACCTGCTGCTGTCACACTGTCCTCAACATCAGCACTACTATACGCCTTGTTAAGCCTCAAAAATGATGCTTCAAATATAACATGGCAAAGGTTTGTCTGAAAAGTCTCATGAGAAAAACCACCTATTGAGATAACACAAGCTTATAAGGGTTCTTATGACAAGAGTTGATATTGTTTTTAATGGTATGCATGTTTCTTTTGACCAGCTAATATAGTAATTATTTTAATTAGCTTATATATAGCCTGCAGTATACACACATTTTTGTTAATGAAAATGGTAAATAGAGAAAAAAAGAAAACACTAAAACTTTAGTTGTTGGCTACAGGGACTACAGGATCACCAGTCAAAGAGGAATTTTACTGTCTTCAGTAAGTCCAGCATGGATGATCTTGAGAGAAAAACACGAACTACAGGGCAAGAGTGACGGAAGGACTAAGGAATTTGAGAAAGCTGGAGGGGGCAGGGCCAGAGGGGAAACCAGGACAGAGAGTCTAGTGGATCGGGGGATGACACCAAAGTACCGCGAGAGCGTTTAGAGAGCCGATGGTACCATATGCTTTTTAATGGCTCTCGCGGTACTTTGATGTCATTCACCGATCGGTTTGTGCGGCGCCAGTTCAAGTCGAACACCCCTTCTGTGTGCAGTCATGGGTGTTTCTCTGATGGTTCTCACTGAGGAATACAAGATCCAGGGGGCGTGGTTGGATCTAGATGCAACTCCTCCCATTACATATACCGAAACCTACACGTCCCCTGATTCCTAAACCCACCCACCCCTAAACCTACCCATCGCCACCCCTAAACCTACCATATCCACCCGACCACCCCCTAGATGTGGATCCAACCCCGCCCCCTGGACCTTTGTTCTGCAGTGAGGGGCTACTGGTTTCTCTGGCGTTATTCTCCAGCCAAACCAGCTGACTTTGTGTGTGTGTTTGTGTGTACAGGCTTATATTTCCAGGGGCCTATACCATGAAGCCAGATTAGCTGGCCCAATCCTGGGTTTTAGGTACCATGATCTCAAACTGAAATTGGACCAATCAGATGTGAGCAAAGTGACACATGTCTGACACACAAAAAAGTCACTCCCCAGTTTCTCTTCCTACAAATTAAAGGTCACTATGAGGTACCTTAAAAAAAAGAAATACAACAAAATTGTCCGACTTTAATGATAATTACAATTGACATATGATTGATATAATTATAATGTGATTTATATGATTATTACTCCATTACACACAAGCACTTTTAGTTTAATAGTTATTTTAAAGCATTTATTTTTAATGAATATTAATATATACAGATCATATGTAATATAAACAAGTGGTAGAATCAATAGATAACACTTTAAAAATGGCTACATGTGACCTTGCATGTCTGAGTCTCTATCACTACATATTATCAACTATATAAAGTAACTTCACAAGTTTCACTTGTGACTGCACAGATAGAGCGAGATAATGTCCTTTATTTGTCCTCTTTCATGGACAAGTGCTTCAGTGGAAATGCGTTTAAATTCCTCATATTCTTTAATCTCTTAACCTTTATTAAAAGAGTTTTGAATCTCGCTGAAGTTAATCACACTTGCTCTGTGTTGTGATTTACTTGTAAGTAAAAATGCAGAAATTTTCCTGTAAGGGGTAGGTTTAGGAGTAGAGCGATAGAAAATACGGTATATAAAACTATATATACTGGTGATAATACATAAAAAACATTACACCTGGACAGTCTCTACAAGGATAGCTGACCAGACTGCCTGTGTGTGTGTTTGTGTCTGTGTGTGTTTGTGTAAACACGTCCACATCCTTCTTGCAAGAGAAGCAAAGACATGCACAAACAGCATGTAGCCTACAATCAGAAACTCTTTGTTTCCAGCAAAACAACTTTACCCGGCATACTTTTCAGAGTTGTTTTCCCTTCTCACGTGTAGAGAGGCCGTCTGCAGAGCTTTCCTGGCATGATTTCTGTTTGACTTAGGCTCTCCCAAACAGACAGTGCTATTTTTGAGCTGCACACACTACATGGTGCCAAAAGGAAAACACTCGGTCTGGGGATTGCGCTGCACGTGGGGATTTTAACCATGAGTTACTGACCAGGGTTTGTGTACATACAGATAAACACACTAGACTGCAAAGTCTCCGGCGTAATTTCATTGTAAACAACTGACAGTCTTATCTTTAATGTTTTATCTCACACCTCGCTTCCTCTCCTCCCCCACCAATGTTTCTTACATTCTTTGACCCGCGACACTGCTTTTACTGTTTGTTGCTTTGACGCTGAAGTTTAGTTAGACAGAATTTTCTGTGTCTAGCAATGTTAAGTCCTCTGAAAGTGTTCTCAACCATTTATAGCTTATGTTTTATATAATACATTTACATTTTAAAAAGTTGAAATATAAATTTGATGTAAAACCCACGTTTTTCCATCATTTTTCTTCACCTTTTACCAGATCACTGATAAATAATATTCAAATGACATTCAATTTTCAGTGTGAGAAAAAATGTCCAATTCTGTATATAAAATGGTGTAATAGTAAAATGTATTATAGGGCTACTTTGTGTGCACCATAAAATACGTAATGCCTACTTTTTATATGCAAAAAAAAATGCTTTTGCAAAATATAGTATGTAATTAAAATATGCATTTTCCACAATATATGTTGTGCACAATGTATTTTTAGACAGGCCCTGCTGAAGTGTAGCAGTAATGTGTTTTCCAGTGCATGGTTCACAAAAGCAAAGTTCCACACAATAGATTATATTCTGAATGATTTAAGATCCATTTCCTGTTTAGATAGGAAACCATAAATAGTTATTTTAGTTGTTTGCTAGTAAACTGGTCAGTGTAAGTCAATGTGCATTTATCCTTTCTTGCACTATGTTGCATATTTCAGTACAGACTGGTGTGAATATTGTAACACATTTCCCATCCTTCTGTGTGAGTCGTTGGTGTGGAGGCGAGCTGTTTGCTCTTACAGTCTCAACTCATGTGATGGTGCCTCTAAGCAATTTATGTAACTTATGTAAGTCAAAACGCTGAGTAAGTGTGTCTCATTCCAGGACAGAAATAGTGAGAATAAAGCAATAACACTAGATGCTCTTACTTTAATTTATGATGTTAGTTCATAAATGGTCATTTATTTTGTAACGGGCAGGATGCAGAAGATTGGGGCTATGCAAAACAGAAACCATGTTGCATCTCAGAGGTTAAAAGCATGCCCGCCCTTTTTGGATGACCTACTTTTTGAGAACCCCTCCTATCTGAGCTCAAGTCATCCGGTTCAGACGCTATGCAGCAGCACATATTGGATTAAGCCCCAAAGTTTCAACTGTTTTTAACTGGTTTTCCTCATCAGCCCAAAGCGGACAGCACATCTGCCACCCAACCCTTCTATAGCCTGTGTGTTTGCATGCCCCGTTTGGCCTCTCTCTTTCACACACAGACACACACACTCTGTCTCCTCTGGCCCGCAGCCTAACCCCCATACATGGCCTCAATACCCTCCCAAGATTCAATCAGGAGAAGCTCTGCTTCTTGAAAACACAGAGGATGAATCTAAAGTCTTTGCACAAGACTGTAAAATGTGGTTATTTTGGATTTGACAATCTTTGTATTTTCTCAGCTTCATTTTAAATTGATGTGCAAAGCAATCAAAGGTTATACATGATTCATAGAACCCCAAAATTGTTTATAGAATTGTATTCCTCATTATCAAGACTTGACCTTCAACACCGCTACCAGTTGGAAGGAAGCAGAATCATGCAGCGCAGAGGAAAACGTTTGCTGTCGCATAATGAAAAAATTCTGAAAAATATTATTTATGTAATAGTTCTTGAGAAACAAAACTACATTCTCAGTACTCATGGGGCAAAGAAGGCAACATCTGGTTTTGTTTCATGATTGTTACATATTGAACAATAGTGTACTACATTTGATTGATATTTTTTCTTAAAATTACAACTGCTTTCTGTAAAATCATTTGAGTGTTTAAATGACACAATTCTATCCTTTATTGATTCCTTCATTAATTTCTGAATAGTGAAAGCAGCTGCTGAATGGTGTTATTTTAAATAATATATCAAAATATATTTGTATTATTAAATATAAAAGGTTAGTCAGAGTATTCGGTAGGCTATATAAGAATATAAAGAGCTAACCCCACTGTCCTTGAGTTCCAGAATCCATATTGTTCATATGTTTGGGGTCAGTAAAAAATGTATTGTAATCATTATAAAATTGATCAAACTTACCAGATACACTTACATTTTAATAATATTTCACAATATTACAGTTTTTACTGCACACTTGATCAAATAAATGCAGTCTTGTTGAACAAAAGTCACCAAATATTTAATTATCATTAGTGTACGTCCAGTTACTTTTGACAGAATGTTTTCATGTGCAACTTTTCTTCTAATCCGTTTACCTGTTTCATTGTAACATAAACACGGATCTGCTGTCCTGTCAGCCTCAGTGTTTTTTAACAGATCTTGCTATGAGACTTACATTAAATCATCTGTGCAGTATTAAATACCTTTATCTCGTTTTGTCTTTACTTGTGACTCCCACAACACAACTTTTACCAGATTTAAAAACATCAGAAATATTCCAAATCCTGCATTCAAAATTTAACAATTATGAAGCAAAATCAGATGTTGCCTTCTACATCCCTGTAAAGAAATGTGTTCCTCTAACAAAAATCCTCTTTTGTTGTTAATGTGTTAGTTTAGCAAAAGTAAATCTGTGCCATTGTATTACCAAACATTACCAGATATATGGCAGAGAGGTTCAGTCTTTAATCAGTCAAATTGGCTGAACCTCCTATTTATATAGAATTAAATATTGCTGTTTAATAGGACATACTATTTACCTTTGATCGTGTGTCAATTGTGTGTTTAGGGCTCGTTTTATATTATTGATTCATCTTTGTGAAATCTAAGAACATTACTGATTACTGAGATTTTCCAAGGACAGCAAATGTTTTCCTCAGCTGTATGACACATCACAGACAGAGAAACACAATCTCCTCTGTCTTTTTCACTGGATATCTGAATCTCTGAAGAGGAGGGGGCGTCTGATGAAGCCTTTTGTCTGCTCAGCTCTAGTCACTCAGACAGACCAGCAGAATCACAGCCCTCCTGCAGGGACACACGATATATATATATATATGATTTGCACACATTTACACCTCTTCTCACTAATATTTTTAGTGTAGAAACAGCTAATTATCACGACAAAATTACAAAGAGAGAGACACATCAAGGTTAGAGTAGCTACAACAAAGAGATGCAGCACATAGGCTCCGCCCTGGATTCTTTCACAGAAAGCAGAGGTTCTTAGTTCAGTTTAGTTCACTGAAACCTGGGCTGTGTGCGCACGTGATGCGGAGATGCAATGATTTCCGGACCTCGCTTGTGACAACTGTGTTTGTGAGAAGACATACAATGACAGAAAACACGCATCCTCTCACAAGATACCATTTTTCTTAAAGTGTTTATTTTCGTCAAAAAGGAGAAGTGAATATGTAAATGAATTATTTCGATATTATATTGCTATATAGGCACTATTATTGTTATTTCATTATTAATACAGAGCTATTATTCATTATTTCCATTGCAGGCTGTTACTTTCATAAGTAGTACCTCACCGTGTCCCCGTTTCCCCTTTGTGCATCAGTCGAGGGAGGCTACTAAACATTCATTACCAGAGTTTATATTATAAAATCAATACAATCTATCCATGAAAAACAAATAATAGCCAGAATTTATGTAAAATGTGTACTATACGGTTTCGCTTCTTTGTTTAAAATATGTCTTGAACACAGGCGTTGGCTCTCGTGTTTCAGTGTGGACTCTCGTCTGCGCATGCCACGCTCCACTGGCACAGCTACAGCCAGACGCGTGCGAGTATCTCACGATTCCGCTGGTTCTCCGCGCCGACCTTTCCCCCAGTTCTCCAGCACCGGGTTCACCGGGTTTACTCTGACACCGCTGACTCCTCTGTAACGCCCCCCAACAGCCACGCACCCCGTTTAAGCCAATCAGCGAGCGATCACGTACTGATCACGCGCTGCCTGCTTTCCCATTGGTCCGTTCCTGCTACACCTTTGTTTTTGATTGGTAAGATGTTACCACCCGCCAGAGTACTCTGAATTTTGTTTCTGTTTTTTTTCTTTCTGTTGTTTTTTTGTGTGCTTCTGTTTCACTCAGCTGAGATTGAACCTTGCTGTAAAAAGTGGTTAGACTTATGTGGAGAGGCTTCGTTCGCATCACAGCTGTCTTCCCGTTGCTTTTCATAGACCACATATACACATATGCTGAATTTTGCTTCTGACTCCAGCCAGGTGAGTTTATTATATTGCCAAAGTGGTTTTATTGCTACTTTTTAGTTTTTGCGCATTGACCCACTAATGACATCCGCTTTTGCTGTAAGTTGCGACCCATCTAAAATAATTTAATGCTCATTGACGGAGAACAGTTGACTTTGAACAGAGCAATGTTTATAATTTCTGTTTACACGCATAAAAACATATATGATGTTCTTGAAACTTGCAACAACGAGCAACATTCTTTGTGTTAACGTTACACTGCTTTAATTCAATTAAGTCATGACGAACCGTTTGCCGCAATCATTGTTGTGCATTTCCCTCCTGCATTAAGCTGCAGTGCTACTTTACGTTCAAACTGTTGTCATATATATATATATATATATATATATATATTTAATTTGCTAGCTACCTTTTGTGAACCTTGAACACATTTGAATTTGAAAATGTTTCTCCTATTTCATTTTTTCTTTAAATTGTCAGTTATTTTAGAATGCATTGTTTGTTTATGTTATTTCAACAACAACGTTGTGCATTGTTTCTATCACTCTTGATATATCATAAAGGCTCCGTTATGACAAAAATGTGTATATTAATGCAATATGCCTTGATATGGTTTACCACCCTTGGATGATACTTTTTGCATGGCACACTCACATGGCGCTTTGGTTGGCTGCACGTCACTCTTAAATCTATGTTGGGCAATGGGAGGTTCCCAGCAGCTTACGGGTAACGCTATGCAAGGCTCTAGGGGTGTATTCGACCAGTACTGGGGCCCCTTTCTTTGCTTGAGAATGGCAGAAGTTATTTACAGCAGATGCAAGACTAACAACATTTTGCCACTTTTATTGTATATCATGCAATTACATTGAGTGCATTCATACAGTGATAGTGTCAACTCCTATTCAGCGTTATTGTAGCTCAGCAACCAACCTACTGTGGATTTAAAATGATAAATGTGCTTTTTCCAATCTGTAGTCCAGTCTTGTGGACATCTGTGAGGTGATGATGGAGAGAAACAGGCATGACGGTGAGAAGTCCTGCTCCTCCACTCTGGAATACAATGACCTGGAGGCTGCAGAGGCTTTGGTTTGCATGAGCTCCTGGGTCCAGAGGACGCACAAGCCTCGCCCACTGACGCCAACCTCAGACTCTTGCGATTCTCTCCCTTTGCAGACTGAACTTAACGAGTCCCCTAAAGACCTGGTCTCCCTCTCATCACTGGTGAGTGACTCTTAAAAAAAAAAAAAGAAAAGAACATTGACTGTTATATTTCTTAATGAGCATTGTAAATACATATTTCCAAAAAAGGCTTGGGGATGCTGCTGAAGCGAAAGCTGTTATGGCCTAAATGATCTTGAAAGTGTAGTATAGTGTTGTTAATGGCAAGAATACACTACATGACTTTTCAAATGAAAACAAATTTTAAAACACTAGGCAATAGGACAGGACAATATTTGGCCGGGATACAACTATTTGAAAAGGGTGCAAAAAATCTAAATATTGAGAAAATTGCCTTTAAAGTTGTCCAAATGACGTTCTTAGCAATGCATAATACAAATCAGAAATTAAGTTTGATTACATTTATGGTAGGAAATTTACAAAATATATTCATGGAATATGATCTTTACTTAATATACTAATTATTTCTGGCTTAAAATAAAAATGGATAATTTTGACCCATACAATTTATTTTTGGCTATTGCTACAAATGTACCCCAGTGACTTCAGACTGATTTTGTGGTCCAGGGTCACATATATGTTCTAAAATTGGCACAAATAATATATTTTATATCCTCCAATTGGATGGACTCTTAGTCTGCAGCTAAAAAAATCAGAGTCTGTGCTCATCACACTTATTTGAATTTCAGTAAAATCGGTCAACTCCGACTGGCCGAAATCTAACTGACTATGACTTTTGGCAATTAGTGTCAACTCGTCCAGGCTTAAAATTGGGCCAAACATCTGGATAGAAGTTGTGTAGTCAATTAAAGGCAATTCTCAAAGCTCAATGCACATCTCTTCTCTCCAACAGTGCATGACCCCTCCCCACAGCCCAAGCTTTGCGGAAACTTCAGGCACAGCGGTTCTCAGTACCTCAATGGCCTGCTCAGGTCTCAAACAACATCCCAGACTATGTTCAGCCTTAACCAACAGGGCTGCATGTCACGTCAACTTGCATCCCAGCACCACACTCCTGCTCAACCCAGCTCCACCGACAGAACAGCCCTCACTTCGCAGAGCCACCAGCGTTATACGGCACACCGCCGACAGATCCGTGGACCACAACGTTCCATCTCAGACCACAGGGCTGGAGAAACCATGTTCCTCAGAAATCTCTCTACTGCACACAGAGACAATTGCCAACCTCACAGCAGAACTGCAAAGCTGCACTAGCCCATGTGACACTGCAGAAGTGCAGAGAACGTCCCCTTCTCCTCACTCCACGGGCATTGCTATCCCAACATCACAGTCTGCCATTCCTCAGCTGCCCATATCCAGCCCGCCGGTGCTCTGTCAGGTGTTTCCTGTTAACGGACAGACTGGAATCATCTCCGCATTTCTTCAGACTCCAGTTCAGATGCAGGCCTTGGGCTCGAAGCCCATTCTTCCACATTCTCGACCTCTTCTAGTGGGCTCACCTGTGGCTCAGGGCACTGTGATGTTTGTCGTCCCGCAGTCTCCGCTATCCCAATCCTCCACATGCCAGCAAAGCATTGTTACGCTTGGGAACACGAAGCTCCTGCCCTTGGCACCAGCTCCAGTCTACGTGCCCTCAGGTCAGAGCGGCGGAGTGACACAATCTGACTTCTCGCGCAGGCGAAACTACGTCTGCAACTTCCAAGGATGCAAGAAGACTTACTTCAAAAGTTCTCATTTGAAGGCTCATTTGAGAACCCATACAGGTTTGTATCTATCCGGCATTTTTTTGTTCTAATAGGTTGCTGCACCCATAAAATATGGTTGTTGACCATCTTTCTCTGTATCTCAGGTGAGAAGCCTTTCAGTTGCCATTGGGAAGGGTGTGACAAAAAATTTGCCCGTTCAGATGAACTGTCCAGGCATCGCCGAACACACACGGGTGAAAAGAAGTTTGTCTGTCCTGTCTGTGAGCGTCGGTTCATGCGAAGCGACCACCTGACCAAACACGCAAGACGTCACATGACTACCAAGAGGTCCACAGCGTGGCCTAACGAAGTTCGCGACGTGAACAAAATGCCCACTTCCCAAGCACCATCTTCCATGCCCCTTAGTTTGCTTCTTCCTGCCTCAAACTAGGTTAAGACTCGGACCACTCACCTCAGGACAATATCCCACTGACCATTTAACAGGGAAAATACAAGAAAACCAAGGCTGCTACACATCCATGTACATAAAACAATGTGACATTGCACTGGATTTTAATTTTAATCATGGTTCTATATAAGGAATTCTTGTTTACTTTTATATAAGTTATGTCTCCCAATATGTATTTACTCCCTTTGCCAAAGTCTTTGCATCAGTTCATCTGTTACTTACTCTTTACTGTTGTATAGTTGTATATAAATATCCCTATCTATATGAATGTAATGTGTATTCAAATTAGCATTTGTTGATATATGAATAAATGTTGTTGATGTTACTTCTGTTAATTGGACAGTATTCCTGTATGCGATACTACTTGCAATATTCCATATTATTTAATAATAAACATTTGTAGTAAGAGTATAGAATTTGTGTTATTTGTTACCTCTGATATTTTTATTGAGTTGAGTTTGCGACCTCAGTAATATATTAAAAAACATTTTAAGACATTACACACTGCTTAATCTAAAAAAAAACACTTTAAACGGATTACATTTAGAAATTATACAACAAAAAACGTACACGTAATATAAACAAGCATTACACAACATGTTCAACGTAGAAAAGGAAAACAATAGAATCATTACATAGCCATGAACTGGCGTGACGACACAGTTACACAACACCAGCTCAATACTGTTACTCCACTCAGAGCCATAGAGAGAGAGAGTGGCGACAACTCCGTTGACTCCAATGGACCGTTTTTACAGCAATGGCGGATCATGGAGCCGCTCAATAGTTCCCGGAAGTTCGCGCTAATACCATCAGCTCCATAGAGATGCAGCAGAAAAGACCGCAGTGATGGACTTTTAAAAGGTAAGACATTTATAGAAACAAATTGTTTATTATCAGCACAGCCTTGTGCATTAAAACGGATCATTATTAGATTATTCCTCACTTAATTAGTAGATTTACAGGATGTTATTCATTCTCTACATGCAGTTTCATACATCCTTGCGTAATTAAGGCTTTTAAACGTGATTTTTTTTTGGCTGGTGGGGAGTTATTTAATAGACTTGGATTTATTGCAAAGAATGCTGATGGACCTAAGTGAGAATGAAACGTTTAAAATATGTGAGCAGTTTTCATTTCAGAATTATGCTAGACTAAGTTTACAAAAATGTATTATATACTAGTATTTTATAGAAGTAATCACAGTAACCTGTAGGCCTACATTATTACTGTATTTTAAACTTAAACGTCTTAGTAAATATAGAAGTAATGTGTTGAAGGAGCAGTGATGTTTTTCTCCTTTGTCTTGCTCAGAACAAGAACCACCTGAAGACTCCCTGTAATGAGACATCACCCTCACAATGAGTCTTCACTGTGTTTGGCAAGTCTCTCCCTGTTCTTTGTGAAAAAGTGCCAGTTCCCAAGTATTCCATCACATTTTGTTGGTGTAATCTATAGATTGCTCCTGCTGACTATATCCAGACGCTCATGAAGACTTAAGATAACCCAACACTTGTGAAGAGATGACGCCAAACCTTGAGAGGACTTCAGATGAAGCTGACTCTGAATAAACATACAAAACGGCTAAATGTTCCTTGCATTGTAATGATCACATCATGTAACCATTGCTTTATTTGTTCATTTGTTCATTGTTTCTGAATACATGACGTTACTTAACTGCATGATTTGTATAGCCTAATTTTCGAAAATTTCTGCCATAGGTACATTACTTTGACACCATTACACCTGTTAACAGACCTCTTATTTATTTGTAATATAGAAACATACATTTTCTGCAAAGCTGCTTTGAAACTATGTGTATAATAAAAAGTGCTATGCAAATAAATGTAAATTATTTATTTAATTATATGTATAGTTTATTATAAATGGATTGATGTAAATAAGAGCATAACAAAAGGCAACATACATAAAATATATGATTAAATGTGTAAAAATGTTTCAAGTTGTTTTAAAGTTGAATATACTACAGATATATTTTTATATATTAATAACTCGGGGGTGCACAAGAATCAAAAACACTAAACAAGATTCATTTTCACTTAATCTTAAAACATCTTCACTTATTTGGAATGCATTTTCTAAGAACAAACGTAATATTTACCATGATATTAGTAACACAGCAATGAACATTTAGATGTGATTGCACTTGACTACAATATGGAAGTTGTAAGACACACACACACATTCAGAGTCTGAAGTTACCTTGGTAAAAGACCACGATGTCGTTTATATAACATGAACTTTTACAATGGTAACTTCAGGCTAAAATACGTTAACAAGGCAGGTAAGGATAGCTGACCAAATTAATCCTCAAATATTAGATTTTATCATTTAAAAACAACACTGATACAGCTACGTATACATTCGTTTATAAATAATGTATATCAATACTTGTATTATCTATTAATTACCAAAAATCGCAGTTCTGTCTCTCTAACTACTCAATGCATTCAAATTGCCCGCTATGAACTTCCTGGAACTATGAGGTACACGTGAATCACGTGATGATGGACCCCACTGCACCCAGCTTATAAACCTCGTCCAATCAAGATTGCCTTATTGTGGAGTGGTTGGGGGAACGGCCAATCACCGAGGACGACGAGTTGTAAATATGGCAACAGCAGCTTGACTGACAAGTCTTGGTCTCCGCCTATTTGCCCTACTGACCGATATTTCCAAACGAAAAAAGAAAAACCACAAGGAAAAAACTAAATACACTGAAAGTTGCACTGAAAGTTGATTTAAAATTTTTTTTTCTGTTTTAATTATAATTATTTAAACTAAAGTGTAAGCAAAATGGGAAGAATCGATGATGGCCTACGTGAACAGTCTTTTTTATCTTGTGGAGAACCAGTTTGATGCCATATTCGCACTTGAACATTAGTTGTTTGTCAAATATGATAATAAAAGCATTTTAGCAACTTCTCGCAAACGGTGAATTTAAACAGAGGTGAGGCGCTCCCTCTGCTGGTCTCTTTAGGCATTAGAGGCAGTTAACTGTGTGACATAACTGTACGAGGATTTGTTTCATTTCCACTATACAGTACTATCGCATCTGGAGATTTCACAGTAGCTAAGAATTATTTATATTACATATTTATTTTGGGTTGGAATATTTATTATATTTGTATTATTATTCAGTCAAAAACATAGAACAAACTATTACATGAATAACTAAGTAAATATTGTCGTCTGCGAGTTAATATTATGAAAAAGACATGTATGCAGTTTTGTCCTTAACACAAATGTATCGCTTTGTTTCCACAATTTATTTGGTGAGCTGAGGTTGAAACAAAAGTATCATGAAGCGTGTGGTTATCGTCCTCCCGCCACGAGGAAGCAGTATCTCACAAGCATGCTGTATTTTATCCCAGGCAGGGACCTCTTGGGCGTTTGTGTTCTTTGTTGACTCCCGCGACCTGAATTTTTTTTGTTATGAAACCCCCCAAAAAAGGATTTTAATAATTTTGCTTTTTGCAAAATACGTTTTAAACACGGTTTGGGTTGTTGTTTTTAATGTAGATTCTGAAATTAACCTCACAGCTCGAAGGAATTCGTCTTTTGCTTTGGCTGTGGTAAGCAAACGGCTTAACAGCTGATAGTTTGTTGTGTAAAGTTTAATCGCCAACAAAATACATATACATAGAATCTCTCTTTTTACACACTTATGTTGCCTGCTGTATCAATTGATGAAGCCCAGCATGATCTTTGTGCTTGTGGACGAGATAAACAAGAAGAAGGGGAACAAAACATGTTCATCACGTCAATAGGATTATTTTATTAAGGTAGTATTAAAGATCACATGTATAGTTTTGTGTTCACCATTAAACATTATTATTAAGGGTTTTGGGATGTATTCTGGATGATCTTAAGGGTGAAATTATGTATTTTGATTGTTTAACGTTACTTAAATCTGGCGCCAAACCATTGCTTTCTTTCGGGAGGGGTTTTTTTTTGTTTAAAATAAAGTTGTGGATTTATGGCTGAGACGTTATAAAAGGGGCACTTTAAAAACGCATTTCCCCCAAATAGCATGGGAGATGTTGTTTTACCTAATGTTTATTGTGTTTAATGTGGTATCTGTAAGTTATGTGACTGATAACTGCTGTTGGTCTCGACTGGAGTGGTTTTATTCGCACTACATGTCATTTTCATTAACATTATTCTGTTCAAAAGGAATTATACATAATGGCAACTAATTAATGTAAAGTGTAAACAAAAATACTATCGCCTGTAAATGTTTTCTTCTGTAGGCTTGAACGCACATTTCGTAGATTTAATTTTCTTATAAAGTAAATTCTTTGTAAAAAATTTTTTTTAAATAATGTGATATTACATATTGCTTTTGTTTAATATTCGCGCCTTTTTAAACCAGCTTGTGTAACATCACGTTCGTTAGGTTTGTGTAACACTTCGCATCCCCCAATGCATTTGAATTGAACCGCGAGGCGTAACTCTCACGTCATGTATTGGAGAACTCTGATTGGTTTGTCTGATGAAAGAATTAAAAGGACCAAACAACGCGGTGACGTTTGCCTTTTTCTTATTGGCTGAGAATGAGCGCCAAGAATCAAATATAAAACAATCCCCTGCGTTCGTTCATCCTTAGTTTTCTTCCCTCCAGCTGGACTGCAGATCTTCAAGCTTATGCTCTTTTGTTTAAATTGTATTTATTTGTAGCTAATTTTGTTTTAGAAGTTGTTCATTTTGTTTTAGGTTTTTAATTATTCTCATTTTGTGCTTTATCTAACACGTCAAGCTTTAACAATGCTGTCAACTCGCTCTCCACTGAAAACTAAGAATGAAAACACCGTTTCTGCCCAAATCAATATCATGTCCTTGGTGGACAAAGAAAACACGGTGAGTTGGATTTATTGTTTTAGGTGTAAAATAATATTTCTAAGACTTGTACTTCACGTTAGATGCTTTACATTTTAGGCGTTTGGAGCAATACTACATACTTGAGTAGAAATATCACCTTTGCTTCATTAAAGGAGAAATGTTAAACCGTTCATCATGCTGTAGATCCTAAACGGGTGATTTGTTCTGTCCTCAGCCGCCCAGTCTGAACTCCACCAGAATCCTGGCGTCCAAAACGGCGCGCAAAATCTTTGATGATTCAGAGGTACGCTCACTTTAACTGCATTCCTGCACGTTTCTTCAGGATTTACTACATCAATGCATGTAAAATATATGCCGTTTTATATGATTAGTGATTTCTCAAGCGATGTATTCAACGTGGTAACTTAGATTAAATTTGGCGGATTCACAGCGCGCCAAGTTGGGCTGGTCAATCCAAACAATCCTGGCCTTTACCGAGAACAATAACTCGTAAAACAAATCTACTGAAGCCCATGACCACATGTGGTCAGTTAAAATGGGGATTATTTAGTGTTTGAGCTCGTTTATTTATTGGATAATATCTTGTTTTGGCGGGTAAGTTAGCTGGAGCTGCTTTTGTGTTGTGTAACTTAAGATAAATGATGCGGATTTGCTGTGAAAATATGCGTGTAACGTAAATATGAAAATACTCCTATTCTGTATGATTATTTTTCTAGCGAAATTTATCCGTTTAAACGGAAGAGCACTTTTTTTTACTGGTAAACTAGCCCGGAAGTAGTAGGATCACCTGGAGAGGTGACTGAAACGAACCCAAACTTATAAAAGCCACAAAGAAAATCGAGTTACTCCTTTTCTTTTTCGGTTTGCTTTTAATGGAGGGTGTTTCTGTTGTGAAGAGACCAGAATATGAATAGTTACAAATGGTTACCAAGGCAACAAACCATGGCAAGACTAGCTTTTCAGGCATATTGCTCAAAATGGTAAATATTAAAGTGTTTAATGCCGCATAGTTAAATTATTTCACCTAACTGTTTTTGTCAGGGAACAATAAGTGTAATCATGGTTTTCTAGACTGGCGCGTATAACCAATGAGAATGTTGTGCTCTGCGTAGATTTTTACTTGCCATTTGGTTTGTTGGCAAATCTAAAGTTTTACCTTTTTTAAATTTAAGGAGCAGAAAAAAGCTAAGAAAGGAGCTGTGGAGGAGGAGCCCCTTCTGAAGGAGAACCCCCACCGCTTTGTCGTTTTCCCAATTCAGTACCATGATATCTGGCAGATGTACAAGAAGGCAGAAGCCTCTTTCTGGACAGCAGAGGAGGTAAGCTTCAAAATATTTGATCCCATAGGTGATATTCAATTTTCCCTTGTTCTTACGGGTTTTAAATATGGCATCAAAGCTGCTGGTACACTGGTTTTTAAATTGCAGCATTTTGAAAGTATTGTTTTATTTTCTCTTAAGGTTGACCTGTCCAAAGATCTCCAGCACTGGGATTCCCTGAAAGATGAGGAGAGATATTTCGTCTCCCATGTTTTGGCTTTTTTTGCTGCGAGTGATGGCATTGTCAATGAGAACTTGGTGAGTTAAGAGGCAAACTTGTGCGAACAAATGTAAAAATCCACTCTATTCTAATCGCTTGTGTTCTGTGGTGCTCTAGGTGGAGCGATTTACTCAGGAAGTCCAAGTGACTGAAGCCCGTTGCTTCTACGGTTTCCAGATCGCCATGGAAAACATCCACTCTGAAATGTACAGTCTGTTGATTGACACCTACATCAAAGATTCCAAAGAGAGGTGAGCTTTTGGAAATGATGTTGGAGTTATTTGGGGCAATGATGAGTGGCGCAGGGGTACGTACCTCAGCTGATAATGGGAGCTGAGTGTTGACTGCTCAAGATCAGCAGACATGTGGTCAGCTGGTTGTAGGGCGTCAGCACGAAACTATCGCCTTAACTGAGCTCCATAAACATACTTGTCTAATTATGTTCTGTGTATTTAGACTGGCTCACTAATGAAGTGTTTTAATATTTGTCTTGTAGAGACTATCTTTTCAATGCCGTTGAGACGATGCCTTGTGTAAAGAGGAAGGCCGATTGGGCGCTTAACTGGATTGGTAACAAAAATGCACAATATGGTATGTTTCATTAATGTACTATTATTGTATATATTATTTTTTAAATGGTTTGAGCTAACAAGTCTTTGTTTTCAGGGGAGAGAGTGGTGGCTTTTGCTGCTGTGGAAGGAATCTTCTTTTCTGGCTCTTTTGCTTCTATTTTCTGGCTGAAGAAGAGAGGACTCATGCCTGGACTCACCTTCTCCAATGAACTTATCAGCAGAGATGAGGTAACACTAACACTGGTATGAATGAGTTTGGAAGTGTGGTGTGAAAGTTGAAGATGTGGTCTTCACGTTTGTTCTTATCCTTGCAGGGTCTTCATTGTGACTTTGCCTGCCTCATGTTCAAACACTTGGTCAACAAACCTTCAGAAGCAACAGTAAAGAAAATCATCATGGATGCAGTTGTAATTGAACAGGTTTGTATACTTTTAATGCCAGGGGTTCAACCTTTATGGTTTTCAGTGACAGTCTTTGTTGCGTTGGATTTTGGTGTGTAGAAGCCGTTCTGTAACTTCATCATATTGACGAGAAACGCATCTAATTTCTTTAACTTCCTAGGAATTCCTGACCGAGGCTCTGCCAGTAAAGCTTATTGGCATGAATTGTGACCTGATGAAGCAATACATTGAGTTTGTGGCTGACAGACTTATGCTGGAGCTGGGATTTGACAAGGTATTTTATTTTTTATTGTAGTTTTGCATCTCGGCTCATGGTGGCAGTATAGACTTTGTGACTCAGCTCAGTAGCCTTGTTCTATGCTTTCATTTTAGCAGATGGTATTTTAACTTGACCTTTAAATTTGCTTTCTAGATCTATAAAGTGGAAAATCCTTTTGACTTCATGGAGAACATTTCCTTGGAGGGCAAGACCAATTTCTTTGAGAAGCGGGTCGGCGAGTACCAGCGGATGGGAGTCATGTCCGGATCCACAGATAACACTTTCAGACTGGATGCTGATTTTTAGAGACTCAATCGGAGTGCATGAATGGACACACAACTATGAATTCTTTGTACTCTGAGGTGTTTCAACCTCACTTATTTCTACAGTCTGTTTAATTTTTTTTTTTAAACTTTCCTTTGTTTTAATCTATTACTAAAGTCTTTTTATTTTTGTTGTTTTAAATAATAATAAAAAGAACCAATCTACTTGCTGCTTTTTTCTTTGCTTTGCCTTTTGGGCATGATTAAGACAAATAGTTGTCTACAACTCCTCTTCTCATTTTTATTGTAATGTGCATCAGTTTATTGCAAAGTATTTTTTTTATATAAATAGACTTAATTGGTGCTGAAGTTCCATTGTTACCCGTCACTTAGTAAAGGGGTAATTTACTGTCATTTAAGACAAAAGTACTTTTTAACCGTTTCATTGAACATGGTAATATGTCCATGTTGGTGTAATGTGATCAACTTCCAGGAAAAGTGTATTTTTCATGTTTTACATTTTTTGTTGCCTACACAGGCTTGATAAATACTTTCAGCGGCTGTGAAGCTTTATAGCATCTGCCCAAACTGGAGCAGGCTTACTGACGTCAACCGCATTCTTTCAAAATGTCTCCCTCTGTTTTCACGTTGAGGTACGGTGATGAATCAAGAACTATTCACTGGTGGCTGATTTCCATACTGTTAGTTCATAACTTGTTGAATGTCAGTTTTATACAATGAGCCAATAAATAGTCTTTAAAAATCACATTTCCCTGTTTTTTTTACCTAAAAAAAGTGAACTTTTCAAGTTTAATCAAGATTTAATGTTTTAGTACACTGAACGAAATGGTTCTCCATACACACTTGTAATGCATTGCTGACATGGAAACTTCTAAAGCACTCCATATATTTATAGTAGTCATTATCTAGAGCACTCCTGGCATGAGCTGGTGCCTGGATGTTCTCTAAATGCTCTTAGGACGTTGAAAACGTTCCGCATGGGACAGCATGGACTTTAAGTTGTAAAACACTTCTTAAACAACCTAGAAAAGAGTTAACATTGTCGGACCTGCTTTAGCTAAATTGCTCAAAACATTCATGCTTGTATTTGCTGTCAGTTTTCTTTTGTACATTCTAGAACTAGTGTTATATCTTCCCTTATTACATATTTCTATTTTGGAGTGTGGTGTAACTCACTGATGTGTCAGTTGATCTGTGCTGCTGTAAGCACTATAAAAACACAATGATGAATAGTCATGAACATCTGTGTCTTCCTGTCAGGGCTGATAGGAGTGTCTGAATATGATCAGCGATTGACTGGGACAGGTACATTACTATGAGGATCATTTATATGAGGTTTTCTCATTAGCGTGCCTGTCAGCGGTTCATTCTGAAGAGTCCTTTGCTGACAACAGCTGCTATAGCTGACACGTGGACACAGTAGATCTTGTTATCAGACATTATATCACTGAAATAAGCCAGAGTTGTAACAGGTACTGAGTCACACTTACATAGAAACAATTACACCAAAGTGATGCATCTGTTTTCTATGAAAGCAGTCTTGACTGTTTCTCACAAAAACTTTTTTCTCATGTGTTGTCTGTCTTTTCCCCCCCCAAAATATTTGTTTGCAATTTGTACTTTGACATTTTTGTTGTTAGTTTTTTGGCAAATGTTTTTACCTTCTACTGCTACAACTACTATTTTTTATGGTAACACCTATTTAGGACCAATTCTCACTATTAACTAGCATGCACATTACTAGCATATTGGCTTTTTATAAGAACTTATGCTGTAAATTACTGCCATATCACTGCCATTTTGCATGACCACAAAATCAGTCTTAAGTCACTGAGGTATATTTGTAGCAATAGCCAACAATATGCCAAAAATCATTAGGATATTAAGTAAAGATCATGTTCCAAGAAGATATTTTGTAAATTTTCTTACCTTTTAAAAAAAAAGAGTAATATGCATTGCTAAGAACTTAACTTGGGCAACTTTAAAGGCGATTCTCTCAATATTTAGATTTTTTTTTGTATCCTCAGATTCCAGATTTTTTATATTATCCTATCATAACAAACCATACATCAATGGAAAGCTTATTTATTCAGCTTTCAGATGATGTATAAATCTCAATAGAAAAAAAACCTGACCGTTATGACTGGTTTTGTGGTCCAGGGTCACACGTTCTAGATCCTTATCCCAACTCAATAACCTAAGCAATACCTATTTATAAGCAGCAAATTAGGAGATTATTGAGGCAAAATTTGCAGTTAAAAGTTAGTTAATAGTGAGAACTGGACCTTAAAGTTTAACGTTATTTCCTTATTTTAGTGCTGATTTAGTACTTTTATATACTATCATGTTATTTATTTATTTTGTAGTAATTATTAATATTTAGATTTATTACTATTACTATTTTAATATTTTCAACTATTTGTTCAACTATGTTTTGTGCATCTGTCATTATTATTTTTTCATGCTTTTGTCATGTTTTTATATTTAAATTGAGCTTTGTTAAATGTGTAAATGTATATGTGATAGTATTTCAGTTTAAACTTATTTTATTTCAGCATGCTTTTATTTTTGTTTTTCGTTTTTTATCTATGTATAATTTATTTAAGTTCAGATTTATTTAAAGTTTTAGGTAACAATAATAACAACAATAATACTTGCTTACTTTATTTATGTACTTATATTTAGTAAATCAATTTTCTTTAGCTATTTTGTCATTTGTTGGTTTTATGGAAATAGCACAATGTTTACTCATCTTTTGTTCACTCACATTTGATATATGAAGTGAATTTAACTTCAAGTAGTGTATTTCCTACATTGTCCTTTGTTAAAGGCCCTGTGAACACTGCAGCTGCCATCAGCCCTGAATATAATCCACATCACTCTCTGGTATGTCACAAACAGGTTGATCAACAAACCATTGTTCCCAATATAATCAATGTTAAAAAGCATTTGGGCCCAACAGTTGCCACTCTCCAATTGGGGTCTACTGGTAAGCGCAGCTGTCTGAAACAGGCAAATCCTGTGTCTCCTCCATGCCCTTTTAAGGAGACAGGACGCTGTCAAAGTGCTTGTGTGTGTTGCTTGCTTTGTTTGACCACTGGGCCTCCCACACAGTGACAGCAGCGCTAATAGATCACAACCCAGTAAATATTGCCACAGTAGAATTACAACTGTTACTGTACATTTATAGCGCAACTAGGACACCTAAATTCCTTTGCTTATCTTTCCTGAATGCCATGAATGCACATTTTCCGCTTTTTGTAACCAGAAAGATGCTAATTCACACAGTATAACTGCAAAGAAACCATTAGCAATGATCTCGTTTTCGTAGACAGCATCATCAGAGCTATAATATGAGCCACGGTATATGAGGGTTCAAGAGAATCCGAATGGATAGTGTTCTGTAGATATCTATCAAGCTAACATGAAAAATGGCTAATAATAGCACATTAACAAAGAGGCCTAAACTTTATTATGCTCACACATAATCCAACTTTGGCACAGCAAGCCGAATTGTCTATAAGAAACTCCAGAAATCTGATAACAAAAGGTTAGAAAATGCTATCGCACTGATATCACGGTCTTTTTCAGTCAAGCTGGAGCTTTGAGGATCACAAATAGAACGTTATCTACTGTTCACCAAGCCTGAAACAACACAGGATAACAAACACACGCCAAAACAGGAGGCAATGCCACCTTTGACGCTAAATGGTCATTCTAAGATGTTGAAAGGAAATTAATAATTTATTAAATGCATCTTTGGACTCAAAGTACATGTGTAGAATCAAACTACGTATTTAAGCATTTAACAAAAGCCATTCTAATCATAGCAAGGTTGTTTTCTCATAGTGTTGAGTGAAAGAGATAATGGGGGAGAAGGTGACAAATAAGGAGTTGGAGCCAAGCAAGCAGCACCGAGGAGCAGCACTGATGTGTATCCAGGAGCACCTGTCACTCAACATGACCCTAAAAGGACAGAGCTGGGCCAATCAGAGAACAGCAGTTGCAGAGAAAGGACACGGGTCCTTCTTAACACCCCCCACACCTCTCAGCTGTCTGGCATGTTGTGGACCCGATTGCATACCAGGGCCCAGCCAGGCCATTTGACAAAGGTGGTGTTACTCAGGTCTGGCTCCTAAATGTGACCCCGCACATCTAGTGTTACATCCTCTGTCTTCCAAATGCCTGTATGTCCCAGTGACCGTACACATATAGTTCTACATATGAACATATAGTTCATCTTATTGGTGCAAATAGTAGCTAAAACCTTAAAATGAACATTTAAACATGTTATTTGTAAATTCTGTGTGTGTATAATGACTTTCTTTTTCATGTGCTATTGTCTTATGCTTAAATAACATTAATATTCTGGTAGATACAATTATTATTGGACAAGATATGGTCAATATTGAAATGTATACAGTAATATTGAATATATCTATTTTATTTTATTTCAGCTTTATTTCCAGCTTTTTTTTTTACAGTTTTAGTTTGTTAACAATACAAAAACGTTCAGTATTGGAATTTCAGCATTTTGAATAATGGATATAAACTTTTGCTACATTTCAACAGTGTTATCAAATTATTAGTGTTTTAATAGATTCATTTAGTTAGATGATGGCAAAGGTCATCTGAATGTAAAAATGTACAACCAAATTTTCAATACCTGCCAACAATAAAAACTCTAATATTGTCCATTATCCTTATAAGAATGGCATCATGTAATAAACATAAAAAATTATTTAGCCACATCCATAGAAAACAATGCTGTTCTTTATGATTAAATCACATCCATTAAAGTACTACTTTATGTTTTTTTGGCCCAAAACATGACATAAAACTTTACATAATATGTTAAAAACTATGGAGAACAATCTAAGAATAGTATTGACTTTTTTGGCCTTCCATTTTGCTCTGAAATCATAAGAAGTTTCCCACTGCTTATTTTGCTCTCAAAGAGGATCTGTCACGTCTTAAGAAACATCTGTCCATTTTGGTAATCAAGTCAAAGTCCATGAAGTACAGGATATACTGGCTATGGGCCATTTTCTAGCATCTCTTATTTGGTCTTGTGTGAACTCCAGATCCCGCCCATGAATCCCCCCCTAGCCCCCATCACTGGCATATTTAAGAGGCATCCTTGTGCCATGCCCTTCATCCCAGCAGAAACCCCAGTCTTGTGCTACAACTTGGTGAGTGTTTGCTACTACCTTTATCTCTATGGACTACTTCAGGGACAATAGAGAGAGATTTGAAATGGAATAACCCAACACTTCATCTCCTACATGGGAAGGAACATTAATCTCTGGAATTGTTGATGCAGATGGTGGATAATTGGCTGATTTTACGTTGATGGTCTTAGAAGAAACTACTAACAATATAATTGTTCATTCTCTGTGACTGTACCTGTAGCTGTAGCTAGAGAAATGTATGATAATGGATGGTTGCCAATGCTGGAAGTGATGAAGGACAGCAGAAGTGAGCAGTTGTAACTAGTAGTATTTGTGTAACCAAAGGATTCATTGGGTTAGAAACCACATCTCATAAGGGTGACTTGAAGAAGCACTAATAAAGGGAGTCATCAACAGATGCAGTAAACTGACACATGCTGCCAGTGGATCTCTTACAGTTTCTAGACAGCTGAGGCGACCCTTAGTTCCTGCTGTCATTTGTCACCAGACAACTGTAAAATAGCTACAGATAGGACACTCGATCAGGGGCTTCCGCTCCGAATGACAAGAGCTGATGCCTAAAATAGTTTAAAGAGGATCTGCTGTGCTGCTTTTGGCCTTTTGTTGACCTTACCTGATGCTGCGTTTTGTAATGCAGGCTTAGAAATGCTTCAGTGGATTGTAGAGGATATATAGATATAATATATTTATTAAAATGATTGAATACTTAAAAATGAATGTTCAATTATTTGTATTATTCAGATTTTAACTTTTAACGTATACACTCTCTTAACACACATTTTCTTTCTCCTAGGACCATCCTAAAAAAGACCAATCATGTGTGACGACGATGAGACTACCGCACTCGTGTGCGACAACGGTTCTGGTTTGGTCAAGGCTGGATTCGCCGGTGATGATGCTCCCCGTGCCGTCTTTCCCTCAATTGTTGGCAGACCCCGTCACCAGGTGGGCCTCGTAAATTCCTGGTTCCAGCCAACATATTGCATATTGGCTGTAGAAAATCATCAACTAACTTGAACTACAGATGCTTGGTGATAACCCATGACTCTTTTCCTTTAGGGTGTGATGGTGGGTATGGGTCAGAAAGACAGCTATGTGGGAGATGAGGCTCAGAGTAAGAGGGGTATCCTTACTCTGAAATACCCCATCGAGCACGGCATCATCACCAACTGGGATGACATGGAAAAGGTAGTAATTCAAGAATTAATACAGAATGCTTAATTGTTCATTTGACAATTTTTATTATTCATTAAAAGTAAATGTATACGAGATTTTATTTCTATTAGTGAGCTACATCCTGTGTTTGGTCACCTCTATGCATTCCTCCGGTGATTTAACATATTTAAATGTTTTTAGATCTGGCATCACACCTTCTACAACGAGCTGCGCGTGGCCCCTGAGGAGCACCCCACTCTGCTCACTGAGGCCCCCCTCAACCCTAAAGCCAACAGGGAGAAGATGACACAGGTAAGCTAATGCAGGGGTTTACAAAAAACAACAACAACAATTCCCAAATATGATGATCCCTTTGGCAGCATATAATGGCAGCCATACATTTTCAAACCAATTTTACTGTAAAAATGTAATATTATAACTTTATTATGGTACAATTAAGTTACTTATTTATTATTTTTAAATTATGTTATGTATTATTTTCTTGTTATGTATTATGTTATGTATATTATATATTATATTTATATATATTATAGTTTTTGCTTATATTTTACTAATAGTTTTAGTTAAATATCTAGCTATTTTGTTTTGCGTTTTTGTCTTTTTTTATTATCTTTATAGTTTTGATTTAGCTTTAGTTATTTTAGTACTTCAACTTTAAACAAAAACGAGAACTGTTGCCTTTGCAACTTATATTTTATTTCAGTTAATGTTTATTTTAAGTAATTATTATTATTTTATGAATTTAGTTTAGTTAATGATAATAACCCTGGCGGAAACTATTATTTTCCTCTCTTTTCAGATCATGTTTGAGACCTTCAACGTCCCTGCCATGTATGTTGCCATTCAGGCAGTGCTCTCTCTGTACGCCTCAGGCCGTACCACTGGTCAGTGTCTATCAAATCACTAGAAGCAATATATAACATTATAGGTTTTAATTCCTATACACATCTGTAAAACTTAAAAAGCAATACTTAACATGCCAATGCATCATGTTACAGGTATCGTGCTGGACTCTGGTGATGGTGTGACCCACAACGTCCCCATCTATGAGGGTTATGCTCTTCCTCACGCCATCATGCGTCTGGATCTGGCCGGTCGCGATCTGACTGACTACCTGATGAAGATCCTGACTGAGCGTGGTTACTCTTTTGTGACTACTGGTGGGTGCTAGAAGAATTCTACTTATACAGAATTTGGTTTAGATATTAGCAAATTCTCCCCTGGCCTCAAGAGGGGGCAGTTTTTGACCACTTTTTTTTCCATAAATGCAATATAAATGTTTTTGTTGTCTTTTCCCAATATAAAATACACGTGCTCTCTCTTCTCTTCCATAGCTGAGCGTGAGATTGTGCGTGATATTAAGGAGAAGCTGTGTTACGTTGCTCTGGACTTCGAGAATGAAATGGCTACTGCTGCCTCTTCCTCCTCTCTGGAGAAGTCCTATGAGTTGCCCGACGGCCAGGTCATCACCATTGGAAACGAGCGTTTCCGCTGCCCCGAGACTCTCTTCCAGCCCTCTTTCATTGGTATGTTTTGGCTGGGCCTCAAATTACCTATTTGCATTACCCCTGTTGCTGTCTTTAGATCACAATTGTTCCCTTGCTAACATAGCTTGCAATGTTGCTCCTCACAGGTATGGAGTCTGCTGGCATCCATGAGACCGCCTACAACAGCATTATGAAGTGCGACATTGACATCCGCAAGGATCTGTATGCCAACAACGTCCTGTCTGGTGGTACCACCATGTACCCTGGTATTGCTGACCGTATGCAGAAGGAGATCACTGCTCTAGCCCCCAGCACAATGAAGATCAAGGTAAACATCCATCCGACTGAATGAGCTTGTTTCTTTTATAGCTGTAGTTTTACAGTCTATCTATTGATGTTCTCATGCTCATCCTCTAGATCAAAACAAATCAAATCACCTTTATTTATAAGCGCCTTTAACAATACAAATTGTAACAAAGCACTGCACAATATCAAAATAGGCAATTTTTGTCAATAATGTAAAATGACAGGATTTAACACTCAATATCTGCTGAATGCATTTCATTATTGAATTTAGTAATGGCATTGTCCAGCTTAGTTCAGTTAAATAATATCTGTGCAATCAAGTTGATGATTGTGCTGAAAATGAAGTGTCCCCACTGAGCAAGCCAGAGGCGACAGCGGCAAGGAACGAAAACTCCATCGGTGACAGAATGGAGAAAAAAACCTTGGGAGAAACCAGGCTCAGTCGGGGGCCAGTTCCCCTCCGGCCAGACAAATCAGTAGTTTATTTCCAACTGCAGCAAAGTTAGAGTGTAAGTGGTCCACTGGTTCCGGGGGTCTTTCCCGATGGATGTCTAGGTGACGAGGTCCTCACTGGAGATCTGTCTCTGGGGCTCATCTCGGAGGGGTTGTCATCGTCTCTTCTCAGGTGTTCGGTCATCACAGATCGTTAAGGGTAGGATCCAGACTGAAGCTTGTGTAATTCCTAACTACCACGGGATGTTAATCCCGTGGCAGTAACATAGAAACAGTAAGACAATTAGCGTAGCAGCGGCTCCATCCAGGAATAACCCTGGATGAAATTATCAGTATAACCCAAGCTAAAGCATAATAATGTGCATTTGTTCAGATAGACTGGCAGTACAAGATTGTGAGATGCATTATATGAATGCTTGGCTAAAGAGATGCGTCTTTAATCTAGATTTAAACAGAGAGAGTGTGTCTGAACCCCGAACGTTTCAGGAAGGCTATTCCATAGTTTAGGAGCCAGATATGAAAAAGTTCTACCTCCTTTTGTGGACTTTGCTATCCTAGGTACTACCAAGAGTCCAGAGTTTTGCGACCTAAGGGAGCGGGTTGGATTGTAGCGTGATAAAAGATTAGTTAGGTACGCAGGAGCTAAATCATTTAGGGCTTTATAGGCAAGTAATAATATTTTGTAACTGATACGAAATTTAATAGGTAGCCAGTGCAGAGACTGTAAAATTGGAGTAATATGGTCATATTTTCTTGACCTGGTAAGGACTCTAGCCGCAGCATTTTGTACTATCTGTAGCTTGTTTATTGAAGATGCAGGACAACCACCTAGCAGTGCATTACAATAGTCCAGTCTAGAGGTCATGAATGCATGAACTAACTTTCTGCATCAGAAACACTTAACATGTTCCGTAGCTTGGAAATGTTTCTAAGATGGAAGAATGCTGTTTTTGTAACATTGGAAATATGATTTTCAAAAGATAGTTGCTGTCTAATATAACACCCAGATTTTTAACTGTAGAGGAAGTAACATTACATCCGTCTAGTTGCAAATTGTAATCCAAGAGATTCTGTGTACATTTTAGGTCCAATAAGTAATATCTCGGTCTTATCTGAATTTAATAGGAGAAAATTACTGGTCATCCAATCTTTTATATTTTTAACACACACTCTGTTAGCTTAGATAGTTTAGAAGTTTCATCTGGTTTTGTTGAGATATATAGTTGAGTGTCATCAGCATAGCAATGGAAACTAATCCCGTATTTTCTAATAATATTACCAAGGGGCAGCATATATAATGAAAATAATAGAGGACCTAGGACAGATCCTTGTGGTACTCCATACTTTACTGGTGATAATTGAGATGACTCCCCGTTTAAATAAACAAAGTGGTAGCGATCGGACAGGTAGGATCTAAACCATCTTAGAGCCTGCCCTTGAACACCTGTATAGTTTTGTAATCGATCTATCAGTATGTCATGATCTATAGTGTCGAACGCAGCACTAAGATCAAGTAAAACTAGCAACGAGATGCAGCCTTTGTCTGACGCAAGAAGCAAGTCATTTGTAATTTTAACAAGTGCCGTTTCTGTGCTATGGCGGGCCTGAAACCTGACTGAAATTCTTCATAGATATCATTTTTGAGCAAAAAGGAGCACAATTGAGCAGACACTACTTTTTCTAATATTTTCGACATAAACGGAAGATTTGAAATGGGCCTGTAATTTGCCAGTTCACAAGGATCTAATTTTGGTTTCTTAATAAGAGGCTTAATAACTGCCAGCTTAAATGGTTTTGGGACGTGACCTAAAGATAGCGAGGAGTTAATAATATTGAGAAGCGGTTGTTCTGCAACAGGTAACAACTCTTTCAATAGTTTAGTTGGTACAGGATCTAATAAACATGTTGTTGGTTTAGATGCAGTGATAAGTTTATTTAGCTCATCCTGTCCTATCGTTGTAAAGCACTGCAGTATTTCTTGGGTGCGATGAATGATGCTGAAGTACTAGACGCTGTAGAATCTACGTTTGTTATTGTATTTCTGATATTATCTATTTTATCAGTAAAGAAATTCATAAAGTCATTACTATTAAACTGTGAGGGAATATTTAGATCGGGTGACATCTGTTTATTTGTTAATCTAGCCACTGTGCTAAATAAAAACCTTGGATTGTTTTGGTGATTATCTATGAGTTTGCGGATATACTCGTTCTTGCAGTTTTTAGAGCCTGTCTATAGCTGAACATACTGTTTTTCCCACGCAATTCTAAAGACTTCCAAGTTACTTTTTCTCCATTTGCGCTCAAGAATACGAGTTTCTTTCTTGAGAGAATGGGTATAACTGTTGTACCATGGCGCAGCACGTTTTTCTCTAACCTTTTTTAATTTGATGGGTGCAACAGTTTCTAACGTATTGGAGAAAATAGTTCCCATGTTGCTAGTAATTGTGTCTAGTTCATCTGTATTTATGGGTACACAGAGCAGTTGAGATAAATCAGGCAGGTTATTTGTGAATCTGTCTTTAGTGGCTGGAATAATAATTCTGCCTGGGCGATAACGCGGAGCCATATAGTTAATATCAGTAATATGCAGCATGCATGATACAAGGAAATGGTCAGTAACATCATCACTTTGAGGTATGATATCTATATCAGTTAGATCAATTCCATGCGATATTATTAAATCTAGCGTATGATTAAAACGATGCGTGGGCCCGGTGACATTTTGCTTGACACCAAAAGAGTTTATTAGGTCAGTAAACGCAAGTCCTAATGCATCATTTGTATTATCAACGTGAATGTTAAAATCTCCAACAATTAGTGCTTTATCGACAGTAACCAATAGGTCTGAGAGGAAATCTGCAAATTCTTTTAGAAAATCTGTATATGGCCCTGGCGGTCTATACACAGTAGCCAGAGCAAGAGATAGGACAGATTTATTTTGCTTATCTGACAGTTTAACATTGAGCATAAGTATTTCGAATGAGTTAAACCTGTATCCTGTTTTCTGAGTAACATTGAGAATATCACTATATATTGTTGCGACACCGCCGCCACGACCAGTCTGACGAGGCTCGTGCTTATAACAGTAGCTTGGTGGAGTAGATTCATTTAGACCAAAATAATCATTTGTTTTAAGCCAGGTTTCAGTCAGACAGAGTACATCAAAACTATTATCTGTGATTATTTCATTTACAATAACTGCTTTCGGTGTGAGTGATCGGATATTTAGGAGCCCAAGTTTTAAAAATTGTTTTTGTTCATTTATTTTGCATTTTTCTGGTTTAATCACGATCAGATTTGTTCTAGATCCTGCATTAAATTTATATTTTGAACTCAATATTCGGGGAACAGACACAGTCTGTATAGATTGGACACTGCAAGTACCTTTATCATTTAAGTGGGTAGAACAAAAGTCATCATAGCTGTTATTGGAGAATTGGCTTACTAGTCACATAGAGCGTAGCGTCCTGGTGATGTTGTCCGACAGGAGTTCCGCACCGAGTCTGCTGGGGTGCAGGCCATCAGCACGAAATAGCCTAGGACGCTCCAGAAAAGATTCCAATTATTGACAAAGAGAATTTTCTGCTCTGTACACCATGAAAACAACCATTCATTTAAAGCAAACAGTCTACTGAACCGTTCGTGTCCTCGTCGATACGTGGGAAGAGGTCCTGACACGATGATCGTCGTCGCTGGCGATGTGCTGCGTACTGTCTCGATCAGGCTCCTGAAGTCCCTCTTCAGTGTCTCCGTCTGCCGCACCTGGTGTCGTTAGACCCCGCGTGAATCACAACAGCTGCAACGCTCTCGTCATCCTTCAGGATCGCGGGTATCTGCACAGAAACATCAAGAACACGAGCACCAGGGAGACAATGAGTGTGCACTTTACCTTCAGCTAATGTAGCACGGACATGCCGGACGATTGAGTCTCCGATGACCACAGCGTCACGATCAGTCTCGCAGAGAGGGGCGAAGCGGTTCCGGGATGAGATGTCGAAGACCGGGGGGGAGAAGTCGTCGCCCGGGGCCTGGATCGCGTCTTCCGCTGCTGCACCCAGGGTCCGTGGTTTCCCGGCGCCGGAGTGAAGGCCATCTGTGACGATCGCGTCCCGGGTGCACGGGGCCTGTGCAGAGAAACACACGGAGTAGAGGTGGTGGGAGCGTTAGCAGCGCGTTGCATACTTACCCCGGACTTATGAGCGTCAGCCTGAGATTTTCCAGCGCTGCTATCCGTTTCCTCAGCTGGGCCTGTTTCCAAGCAGCTCGCGGATCCGTGTCTCCACGGCTCCAGCTCCAGCTGCGCCGAATGCAGCTCAAACGTGTCCTCACCTGCACACAAAGGTAGACACGAATCTGCCATTTAAGCAAGTAACAGTGAAACAATGTTAAATGTGTGTATGCGTGTGAAAAAGGGTATTAGCTGTGTTAGCGGAACCCGCGCTGGCTTTGCTAAGGGCTAAAGCTAATAGCGGACTTCGGGAAATCAAAATAAAACTTGCGATAACAAGCCGCTCTGATTATTCTCGTTGCAGAATGCGATCGGGAATATATTCACACGTTATAGAAACACAAATTATTGTGTATAAAATCGGAATTTAATATAGAAAATAGACGATAAATATTTGGCTTGATGGAGATTCAGCTCAGAACACCGTCCAACGACAAACCGGAAGTTGATCAGCATGTTTGCCGTTGCCGTGTGAAGCAAGCAGCAATACTCCAATCAAACAGTATGCTGTAGAACATGCAGTTCTTTCTGACTTCTGACTCTGACCTGTGCAGTAGAAACTTCAACGTAATGGAACTCTTTCAATGTCAAACACAGCTCTGGACATTGAAACAGTGTTAAATGTGTGTATGCGTTGTAAAAAGGGGTATTAGCTGCGTTTAGCTGCAAACCGCGCAGGCTTTTGCTACAGGGCTATAAGCTAATAGCGGACTCGGGAAATCAAAATAAACTTGCGATAACAAGGCCGCTCTGATTATTCTCGTTGCAGAATGCGTTCGGGAATATATTCACACGTTATAGAACACAAATTAAATTGTGTAAAAAATCGGAATTTTAATATAGAAAATAGACGATAAAAATTTGCTTGATGAAGATCAAGGTAAACATCCATCCGACTGAATGAGCTTGTTTCTTTTATAGCTGTAGTTTTACAGTCTATCTATTGATGTTCTCATGCTCATCCTCTAGATCATTGCTCCCCCTGAACGTAAGTACTCCGTCTGGATCGGCGGTTCCATCCTGGCTTCCTTGTCCACCTTCCAGCAGATGTGGATCAGCAAGCAGGAGTACGATGAGGCAGGTCCCTCCATCGTCCACAGGAAGTGCTTCTAAACCTCAAATCCTCTTCAATGCAATCCAAATAACCCTTCGTATGCCTTTGTACTGTGCCTTGTGCTGTATATACATGTACCGTTGTAATAAAAGTTGTGATGTCTAACAGTGCTTTTGGCTAGCATTGTGTTTTGTCTTTGAGTATTTGATGAAGAAAATGTATCTGTTTTTTGAGCTGACAAATGCAGCCTTTTTTATAAAAAAAATTCTCAACAAAAGCTCTCAATTTATGTTAATTCGTCTAAAATCTATGATGAGCTAAGATTTTTTTATTTGTTTCAAAGGATTTCTAAAACATCTTAAAACTTAAACTTAAATCTTAAAACACACATACTGTAGATTACGTGTACCATGAACTAAAAGGCAAGAGTACGAGTTAAACAGATTCTGAGTTGCTTGTGGCGATGTTCCCTAAATATTATAATAATGCCTGTTCCTGAGAAAATACTTCCAGGGAAATTACTGAATTACTAAACCATTATTATTGTTGATTATATAAAAGAGGAGTGGACTACATGCGAAAAAAATAACCTGATATATTTGTATTGTAGGCTGTTTGCATTGTAAACGTTAAGCTATTATTATTATGATTCGATTAAACTGACAAGTCCATAATATTATCTGAACACGACGACACGACATGTCTCATAGCATGTGATTTAGTTATTTAATAACATATTTCCTTATAATTTTACATTGTCCTTAGTCTATTCCTTATTTTCTTAAACTTTGCCCTTCTACCGTTCCCAATAAAACCGAGCAGCATGTGCTGTCTCTACGTAAACCAAGAGGTGAGATGATTCGTTGCTTGGCAACAGAGCAAATGAAGCGAGGAAGAGGAGGACGGCATCTGCGCTGAACCCGACTATCTCTCATTCAATCCAGAATACGTGGTAGGTTATCTCTTTAAATTTGGTTAGCTGTTTATTCTCTATAGCTACAACACGCCGGGTTTTAGTTTTGCTGTAATACGAATGTGCTTCTTAATTTGCGTTTATAAAATAATGGCCTATGTTTTTATCAAGCCTGTTCACTTGTGACGTAGTTACAAACAGGGATGCGCGTTTTCTCTGAGCTCAATAATATTGAAGTTATAATAATACTTAAGCATCAGAGTTATATCGCAATTTTTACATTACCTTTTCGGCAAATAAAAAATCTTTAAAAAAAATTACGTAACATTACGTGTTGTGTTTATTGTCGGTGTAGTGAACGTCAACGATGGGTTCTGCTCCGAAAATGGCACACACGGTTCTTCTGAGTGTCATTATAAGCTGGATGGCCGTCGTTTCTGGCCGCAGTCCACGCACGGTGGATCAGGTGTCGGAGGCGGATATCCAGCGCCTGCTGCACGGTGTGATGGAGCAGCTGGGAATCGCGCGGCCCCGGGTCGAGTATCCCGCGCACCAGGCCACCAACATAGTCGGCCCACTCAGCATCCAAGGTAAGAGTTTCTCTATATAATTGTAGGAAATTACACGCTTTAAAAAATTTAAATGATCACTGATGGTCTTTATAATAGCCTACTCGCTCCTCCATATTATGTGGTTGCCTTCATGTGTAAATTTACACTTTGTCCAATAGGTGGTGCCCATGAGGGACTCCAGCATCTCGGGCCGTATGGGAACATACCTAACGTTGTTGCAGAGTTAACTGGAGACAGTGTTCCCAAAGACTTCACCGAGGACCATGGCTACCCTGACCCTCCCAATCCTTGCCCTCTTGGAAAGACTGGTATGTTGGTCCAAATGAATGCACAAATACACATCAGTACCACCATTCATTTCGATTAATCGGCAAAGAAAATGTGTTCAATATTTGATTAGATTGAAGGTGTTTACCATATTCCTCTAAAGGAATGAAAACTCTGAACTTTTGTGAATGGCCTAAACTTTTTTTGTTTAAAAAATGTGATGTTTTTATAGCTGCTGATGGATGTTTAGAGAACTCTCCAGACACTGCAGAGTTCAGTCGAGAATTCCAGAAACATCAGCACCTCTTTGACCCTGAGCATGACTACCCTGCACTCGCGAAGTGGGTGAGTTCACACTTGATACCTTGAAAAAAGCTGGAGGAGACTTCTGATTTTTCATTTAAATAAAATAATTGATTTATTTAAGGGCTTTTTACACTGCACTTAACCCTATATTGTAAACCCTGCTTTTAACCCTGTGTAAAAGTAATGTCAAATGATGACTGGAGTAAAGAAAAGACCGCTTAATTCTTACATTTATAGTCCAAAAAGTCCATTCTGGAAAACGTAATAGCACTGTCAGCAATATATATATGTGGATGCCCAATGCTAACGCTTTTATGTAAACAGGTTGTGTCTGTTATGACACTGACACAGCAAATGTCCTCTTATGAATACACATGATTAATTGTTAATCCCGAATAAATTATGAGCAGTGTGAAACATGAAGCAAAATAGCCCAGGATTCTGCTCAGTAGCAGACTGCACTAAATATCTATTTTCATTCTTTCAGAATAAAGGACTGTTGTATGGAAAACTGGGTGGGCCAAAAAGAACAAAAAGGGTAAGCCATAAATGTATTTTTCTGTGCCTTTTTGGTCAGTGGAGGCTCAAACGCATGAATTATTAGATGGAGCACTGTTGCATATACATATTGTATTTTCAGAAAAAATATCAAAGGATCTGTCACTGACTGTTTCAGAGTGCAAATCCATATCTGATGGGACAGAGGCTGGATAATGTGGTGGCCAAGAAATCAGTGCCACATTTCCCAGAGGAGGATGAGGTTGAAACTGCTACAAGCAATATCAAGACCTGAACATCGTGTTATTTATAAAATCTGTACAATGAAAATCTTATCAGTTTCACAGTAAAGTCAGCATTTAATTATGTGTGACATTCAAATGAATCATATTATTAATAGAGCAGCAAAGGGTGACTGTAACATGGATGATTATTCTCTTGGCACAACTTTTGTTGTAATACAATTTAATCAAATAAAAATGATGTATATGTTCATGTGCAGATAATTGGAGACATGTATTTTTAACTTCATGATTCATCTAAATTACAAACATCACAATATGCATTCATGAGCTTCCTTACTCTCCTGAAGCACTGGACCATCCCCAAAATGCTGTGAATGATCTTAGACTGTGAGGAGGCGTGGACTGCCCCATTCTCTTAAATGTCAGCACCCAGAACAGAGCTCCAGACCTTATTTTGACTCTGACTCCGAGTTCTTGATCATTTGGTTCAACCTATTATTAATCGTAGATTGTTATGGTACACAACGACCTTTGTGAACATAGCTGCAGTCCATGTGAAGAAGTCTGAACCATTATCAATCTGAGGTAAGTCTGCATCTACTGAAGTATATTTGTATTTATTATTTAAATGACATCTGTGTGCTTTTATTAAAAATGTGTTTATAGAAATGAGCTACCAGAGGGATTGCAGAGAGCAATTTTGTAGGGAATTTATATAAAGAAATGGAAAATGCATGTGAAATTTTGACACTATACATTTTGAAATATTTTAAGTTTGGTTGTTGTGTTAATCTTATATGTATATGAAATGTTTTGATAAAATATATAAAACAATATAGCACATTTTATTAAAAACAATTGTATATCTATTTTCTTTAGTAAAAAAAAAACTATATATGAAGAGTTCAGATGCAAAAGCCTCTAAGTGCCATCTGACATTTTCATCGAAAATGAGCATTTTTATCAGGCTCCTATATTTAGGTCAAGTAATCTTACTGTAATGGTAATATATACGCCCTTTTCTATTCGATTAAAGAGAAATAGCTGAACATAAATATAGGAGCCTGATAAAAATGCGTATTTTTGCATCTGAACTCTTCGTATATTACTGTATATTTAATGACATTTAATGTTATGTTACTTTCTTCATGTGAAAGGATGACTAAAGACGCATTAGCTGTCACTTTCGTGGTCTTGTGGCTGCTCTGCAACCCGGCGAGGATCAGGGGAACCGGGGGATTTCAAGGCGCCATTCCTCACCCAAATAAATACAGCCCAAACCAGTCGGAACAGTCACCGCAGACACCGCAGGCCAGTTCCAGGGGAACGGGACCGCCTTCAGTCGGGGACGAGGTGCTGGACTCCAGCCAGGAGGCTTTACACGTAACGGAGCGCAGTTACCTCAAACTTGACTGGTGTAAAACACAGCCGCTGAAACTGATGATCTACGAGGACGGGTGCCAACCGCGCGCCATCATCAACCGCTTTTGTTACGGACAGTGCAACTCGTTCTACATCCCTCGGCACTTTCATCAAGAGGACAGTGCGTTTCAGTCGTGCTCCGTGTGCAAGCCAAAGAGTTTCACCACCGTTACTTACACGCTCTTCTGTCCTGGACAGACTCCCAGCACCAAGAAGAAGCGCGTGCGCCGCGTCAAACAGTGCCGCTGTACTTCCGTCGACTTGGATTAAACTCGCTGACGTCTTTGTTTGTCGGCTACTTTTGTCTAAACGTCACAAATTAATATAGCTGAATAATGTGGAAGCATGATCGATTTGCTTCCTTGTTCAGTCATCAAAATGTGGCCTTTATATTGTGAAGAAATACAATTGATGCAATTAAATGTATTCTAAAACAAGTTGGATAAGTTATAATACTATACAATAGTGACATATTAAAAATATGCTTATATTATTATATTTTTTCTCCACTGTGTGGAGCACGATTTGCACATTGATGCAAATAGCTTATTTTGTGGCTTGATTTGTAATGTAGGATACATTACATATGAAGTTATGGATGTAAATAAGCTTCCCCCCATATCCAATCCACCATTTTTTCCTGGACTTTTTACCATAATGCAATGTAAAAACTAAAATGTGGTGCCAAGTTATGCCTTTTTAATCACTTGATGAAGAAAATCTAGGTGAAAAAACATTACAGAAAACAAGTTAAATGCATGGAAAATTTTATATTAATGAAAACTTTTTACAGTGTTGAGTTTATTATAAAAGGAACAATATTACTGTGATTAAATGGCAATAAGCAACATAACTGTCATCAATAAAATGTGATGTTCATCCAAATAAAACTGATAGGGAAGTTTAATATTAATATTTCACATGTACATTATCTTTGTTTTTTAATATTCTGTAATGATTTAATATGAGCATAAAAAGTTAATCAACTTTGTTACTCAATATACAAAATAAAGTTACTGCCTTTTCCAAGTCGAATGTTGAGACTGCTTTTTCAACCCTTAATTGTTTAGACTGGGGAAAATCCCGGAACAGATTGAGCTAACTTGTAATATAAACATCTCTTAACTGTTTCTCAGCAGCATGAGCAGCATTCATTCATATCGGAATCTTTGGTGAGCCATTGGTTGTTGGGTTATACACAGGGATGGGATCCACTACACTGACAGACAGGTTGTCATCTACTAACTTTGCAGTCTTGAGGAAAAGTGTTACACAAGCAGGTACACCTTATTTTGACCCTGCCAAAAAAGCAAGTGCCTGGGTCTCAAATATAAAGTATCTGGTCCTCTTTGGCAATGGCAGATGGGCTTAGCTGGTGGTCAGGCTTGCTTCTTTCAGACGCAGTCTCTCTTTCTGAAATATGCAGAAATATGCCTCTTTATGAAGTCCCATATAGCTCTGCATGCATTATGTAGTATAAAGGAACAGTTCACCCAAAAATGAAATTTTGCAAAATATGTACCCACCCTCAGTTCAAGTTGTACATTAGTTTGTTTCTACAGATTTTGAGAACTTTATCATTGCATCTTGGTCCCCAATGGATCCTCTGCAGCAAGTGATGTAATGCTAAATTTGTCCAAATCTGTTCTGATGAAGAAACTCATCTACATTTTGGATGGCCTGAGGGTCAGTAAATGTTCAGCAAAACTTCATTTTTTGGGGGAACTATTCCTTTAACAAGTGTCTGGATTAAAAACATGATTCATGAAATTACAATAGCTAGTGTTTGAACCGCTTATCTATCTGCCACCCACACATCAGCAAGGATGAAGGCAGACTCTTACCAGTCCATTTGCATTTGCCCTTCTGGTCTCAATATTCTTCTCTGCTGTCATGTTGCGCACTGACTGTTGGGCCTCTTTGATTCTGAAGTCAAAAAGAGCAGAGATTGTACTTTACTTAAGCACAATGTTTCAATTCCAGCAGTTTTTTAATGATGAAATTTACTAAAAACAACAACCGCCAGTGAAGTAGTCACCATTACCTAAGTTATCACACTGTGTGGTTTGGTCAGAGCAGTTATGTTAGATGCTCAAGATGCTGTTAACTTCTCACCTCTGTTTGGATATGACCTTGTTCTCTCTCTTCCACCTGATCTTGAAATCATTGCAGAATTCAAACCAAAGTGTGAAAACATGGCCAGGCACAATCTCTGGCTCTCCAGAGCGTGGCTTCAGTCCAAAGTACTCCACTAGGTCAGAGAAGCTGAGGAAGGAAAGTCATGAGGCAAAGCTGGACACAATGGCAAAAATGTTTACAAAGGTTGCATTTTTTTAAATATTTTGAACAAGAGTTAACGTGCTACCTTTTACATGCCGATATCACTTGCTGTTCCACAGTAATTAGCTCTTTTTGTGCTGTAAAATGAAAAATGTATATCAACAATTAGGACATTTGCATTTTGATTGTATAATCAGCCAGCCCGATCTCACGGCAATTCGTACATATTTTACGAGGTGGCTAATTCGTACTCACTTGTACAAATTCATACGATTTTTGCTAAATCGTACGTATTTTTAATTCGTATGAATTTGTACGAATTACTTACTCCTAAACCGCCCCTAAACCTACCCGTCACCTGGGTTTAGACAAATCGTACTAAATCGTAAGAGTGAAGTCGTACGAATTCGTAAAATATGTACGAATAGATAGCGTTGAATCAGCACCAAAGTCAATATTAATATGTCAATATCTCTTCTATTACTTCAGGATCTTAATTAGTCCTTTTACAGTGATAATGCACTGCTCTGTCATTATTGTCATATTATTCATAGCCTTTCTACAAGGGCCCCAAAGACAATGTTTAAACCGCTTTACTAAGAAATCTCCTTCATTGCTTTAGTCTCCCTGATTCCTATCTCTGCGTCTGTCTTCTGAACCTGACCAGTTATCTCGTTCAGGTATGGAGTCACAGACACTTATCAGGTCCCCAAAAGAGCACATGGCAGGTATTCTTCATGACTATCTAGACTGTGTGCCGTCTTATCTGTGTAGCGGAGACAATCAAATAATTATAGTAGGAAGACTGTGAGGAAAGGAAAAGCTTTACTGCTATGTATATATATACTATAACATAAACATGTATATAAATACATAAATAAACTACGAACAGAATAAATCTTATTTATTTAGTTTACTACTGCTAGCGTTGTCTCGTCTAGCTGAACTGTAGTAAATTACGACAAGTTTATGTCACCATTTATCTGCTTCTATGATCAGCAAAACAAAACAATCCATACAATCTAAGCAAACTTTTGTACTCCTCTCCATCAATCATCTAGAGAGGAAGCTCGTCTCAGAGACCAACGAGACTTCATATCTGAACAAGGTAGACGAGAGGGATTGGCTGATGTGACAGAGCACATAAATAGAGGACTTAAAAACTTTGAATACAGATCCTCTTTTAAAAGGTTATGTTGGCTAATCGCACGCATCTTAGCATAGCTCACCGTTGGCAATGAAAAAGTCAATTTTCTCCTTGAAGGGCTGTACGTGCTCATGAGATGAGTTAGTACACACAGTTAGGACATCCTTTTCACAAACTGTACGAGACAAAAACAATAACATTGGGTTAGAGTAAAGTCCCTGACCAGGTCCAATTTGAAGAAGTCATTCATTGTAAAACAAAGTTTACACGAACTTTAACGCAATATTTTAGGCAAAAATAAACAGTCAGATTTTTTTCTGTTAGACCACCGTGAGCGCTTACTTTTTATTCCAATAACCTAGATTTTAAAGTATGAATGCCACAATGAAGCTAGAAGAATTTCTAAACTGTTATGTTTTTTGCAGATGCCTTCTCACTAAGGTGATTTAAAATAAAGTTAATGGCAGTTACCTGGCAATGTTTTAGGCATCAACATATGTGACCCTGGACCACAAAACCAGTTTTAAGTCGCTGGGCTATATTTGTAGCAGCCAAATATACATTGTATGGGTCAAAATTATCAATTTTTCTTTTATGCCAAAAATCATTAGGACATTAAGTAAAGATCATGTTCCATGAAGATATTTACTGAATTCCTACCATAAATATATCAAAACGTAATTTTTGATTAGTAATATGCATTGCTAAGAACTTCATTTGGACAACTTTAAAGGTGATTTTCTCAGTATTCAGATTTTTTTGCACCCTCAGATTCCAGATTTTCAAATAGTTGTATCCCGGCCAAATATTATCCTATCCTAACGAATACATAAATGGAAAGCTTATTTATTCAGCTTTCATGTGATGTATAAATCTCAATTTCGAAAAATGTACACTTAAGACTGGTTTTGTGGTCCATGGTCACATATGGTATAGGACACATCAAATGCCAAGAAAAAGCATAAAAGAGCAAATACAGTGAAAATATTTCTAATCACAACACTTAACTGCTTATATGCTAATATGTAACCAATATGCTTTTTACAAATAATAAAAATGACTGATTTAGGCATCAGTGGTGACCCTAATATTTGGAATATTTGGAAATCAATACATTTACTCAGCAAGGACGCATTAAATTGATCAAAACTATTTCAAAATTAATACATTATTATTCATAAGTATTTACTAGATTATTGATCAAATAAACGAAGCCTTGTATTTAAAAATATATTATTGGTGAAACCAATACATTTTTTTTTACTAAAACCATGTTTGTCACTCCACTATTGTCAAATTCTAGATGGGCGACGATTGCATTTTTCTTTTTTGTTTTGTGTACCAGGAATAACCATCATTCACAACTTCAGCTTAAGTTGTTTGTATCAAGCCATATAAAATCACAGCTACTGTGGTCAAAGCCGTTAGCACATCACTGGTTCCTTGCAGATGGAATGAAAGCGCTTTCTGCTGATGAAGCAAATTCTGTTAGTGCCTATAATTACAACATCACTGCGGTGAATTATGCTGATCACATCTGTACAAACAATGATTACAGTAAATAGATTTTGATTATGAGCGGTTAATGTGAAAATGTGTAACATGAGGGAATTTCCTCATGTCTAAAACCTAGTTGAGCGACAGCATTCTACTGTAGGTATGTTGATATTGTACTGCAAATATCTTGACATATCAGTCTAATTGTGACGAGCTAAGAAGAATAATTGCCTTATTTTTCTTGTGCTGTAAACAAATGACAATACAGTCATCATTTGTTCACCCTCACGTCATTCTAAACTTCTATGACGTTCTTACTTTGATGTTAAAACTTATTGGACCTCTACAATTAAATTCCAAAACAAGACTGGACCCCACTGACTTTCATTAAATTAACCATTTTTCAAAATATCTTCCTTTGTGCTCCACGGAAGAAAGAATGTCATACAGGTTTGAAATTTCATGAATTATTTCATGAATTATCCCTTTAAACTCTTTTTTGTCTGCACTTGTTCCTAAACTACTGAATCTAACCAATGAACAAGACAACACAATAGAGTTAAAGCTCCACCTGTGACAGAGGCAGAGGTTATCAAATGTCTTTTTCTCTGGGTAAGATCTGTTTTGATGCAACTCTGATCGCATCCTCAGATAGTCATTGTGCCACCCGTGGACCCACGCAGCACTGTTTGTTCACCGTCCAATCAGAGGATCAGAGGAGCCAGTCTCCTGCCCCAGTCATAATACACCCTGATGGGAACCCAGGACTGTTGGACACACTCCATCTGCATCTCACTCCAGATAAGGCTACACACACTACTGTTTTCATTAAGCATTTGTGTAAACTGTGAACACGACTGGAAATGACGAAGAAGTCGAGTGTCTTTCCCACAGCATTTCTACGAGAAATACCGATTCAGTACAGTCTAGCTTGATTCGGTTCTCATGTAGTTTCCGCCAAGATGGCTCACAGCTACATTCAGGTTTTCTCAACTGTGCACCGCAGTGAGCCAAACCACATTCACAAAGAGATCAAAAAGATGTCTCAAACGCAAACCAGATGAATCAGCTGTGGAGACTGAGAGCATTAGATGTGCTTCACAATGTTGTCATAATTGTCTCTGGAAAATAAAATCACAGGGACATTCCCTTTTTGTGTAGGCACACAGTGACTTGATAAGTGCAGCACTTTCTTGCTCCGCAAAATAACAATCGCAGACAGATGCGGTCACCTTGAGCAGCCAAAACCTCAGTGGGGCCTTAAGTAATGCACCCAAGACACCAAAAATCGAACAAACACAGCACAAAAACCAAAAAAACAAAGACACGATTCTCTCGCAGTCATGAGGGGAGTTCAAACAGCAGGAAAAAAAAATGGAGAGCGCGATGGGCCAGATTTGGCAGTCTCTCCGTCGCCCGATAAGAAAGGCTTGTTGAGAGGTAAAGAAAAGAATCTCTGACACACATCTGCAGGGCCACACTGAACTCGGACTGATACAGTGTAGCATGAGAACGGCAGTGCATCTCTGTGCAGATAAAGCCCATCCCGCCAGCGATAAGCTGCTCTTCTCTCAGATTACATAAGCGCCAAAGCTCTGTAGCCTTTGGCCCCTTCGACGGAGCTAAAGAATCACACAATGCCAGAAGCATCTGATGGGCAGGATTAAAGTCATATCTAAAAGGCGCCAGGGAAAATCAAACAGACTCCACTTCGTCTCCACAGACATGTACATACGCAAACATGTCTGTATATTCCACCTGATCTAATGTGGTTTAATAATGAGTTGTTGCTAACAGATGCTGTAAAGTCCTCAGGGTTCAGCTGGAGCCATGTTGCAGGATTTTAGCCATCCATCCGCTCAAACCCATGTAATCTTGCTTCTTTTGATGCTAGAGTAAATCAGTGGCATGCTGAAATCGTTTCTGAAGCCCTTCAGAGTGTTTTTGGTAATTCTTACCTGTCAGGTCTCTGTTCAGCTTCCTGAGATCCTTTGAGAGGTCATCAAACTTCACTTGAGAGGAAAGGAAAACCTCTTGAGGTTCGGGCAAAGGAAAGATGCTCTTTTCTGTCCCAGCATTCTGAAGAGAGATTTAAGTGTTGTGACATATTTGAGTGTCCATGATAAAGAAAAGATTTACAAATCTACATTAAAATGTGTCAAGTTTTTACCCCAGCATTCCTCAGCATTCAAAAAAATATTTTTTTAAATAACTTTTATGCTCAACAAGGCTGGATTTATTTGATCAAAAACACAGTAAAAAGAGTAATATTGTGTAATATTATTATAACCTAAAATAACCGTTTTTATTTTCATATACTTTAAAATGTAATTTATTCTTGTGACGGTAAAGCTGATTTTTCAGTAGTCATTACTCAAGTTTTCAGTGTTACATGATCCTTCTGAAATTAATATGCTGGCTTGATTGAGATCAAGAAATATTTCTTATTATTATCAATGTTGGAAAGTTGTGCTGCATAATATTTTTGTGGAATATTGTGAAATTATATATTTTTTTCCAGGATTCTTTGATGAATAGAAAGTTTAAAAGAACAGCATTTATTTTAAATATAAATATTTTATAACATTATAAATTTATCAATTTAATGTGTAATTTAATGCATAAAAGCCCCCCCCCCCAAAAAAAAAAAAAAATAAAATCATATTTGTCATGTAGGTTTCAAAAACTTTTAATACAATTTTTAAGAAAAAATTGAATACATTTAATTAAATGAAATAATACAATTATTCATTTTTATATCATTATGAGAGCACCCTGACAGTTTTTTTTATCTAAATTATTTTAATTTAGAAATGAAAAACATTGCATTTTAGTAAGTCATTTTCATGTATCACTGAATAAATGAACAGAAAATAAATAATAAATTAATTAACAGACAAATGAGTCATTGACCCTGAAAATATTGTGACCAGAAGAAGTGTGCAGATCTGCACTGTGCAAAATAAAACATTGCATGTGAACAATTACATGTTTGTGGTTTACCTTATCAAGGTGACGCAGATAGTAGGAAACAATGTAGTCCAACAGACTAATGTGGTTTTCCTGTAGATTTATAAAGAATTATGTCAAAAACGTACATCACCTTGTACAAACCGCTAGGAAACAGAAAAAAGCTACTTGCATTGAGGCTCTATCAAACACCTCAGTGTGTTTGTGTGTGAGGCCAGGGCATCACAGTGTCTAAAACACGGGCTCATGAAATGGAGAAAAAGTTTACCCTGCTCTTGACGTCTTTAAGCTTATGAAGAATCTCAAGCCCGAAGCCGTCGGCCTGTCCTCGAGCTCTGCTGCCTCCATTCATGTAGTTTCCCAGAGCAAGCACCAGTCCTATCACCTCCTTTACACTGTCTTTCTCCAACAGATACTAAAACACATCACCATTTATTTGTGCATTTATCACTCTTCATAACGGAGATGTTAGACAAAGCAAGCACTTAGACCTCACTTGAATAAACGGCAGCTGCCTGAAGGGCTGTTTTTGACTGTTAAGAATGCCAGCATTGATACTTTATCAAATGTTTGATAGTATCTGAGGTCTGACCCCTTTGAAAAGTGCCTTTGTACCTTGCAGACGTGAAGAATAATCTCGGTCTTGCGCTGTATGGAGGCAAAGGCGTCAGTGAACTTCGACTGAAAAATGAAACTGTGAACTCGACTGGAAAACTCAGGGATCTGGGAGAGTTCATACAGGAACCTGTCAAGGAAAAGCAATGAACATCTGTCAACTTAAAGTGCGTAGTGTTGAAAACACTACTCTGTCTTTGTCTGTCCTCAAATGAAGGAACCTTAGAGAAGTATACACAGCCCTTGTAAGTGACAACTGACGTATCACTAGTCGCTAGTTGCATGAAAAAGAGAGTTATCTGGTGTGTTTCTGGAATATCTCACTGTTCGGGCTTGTCCAGTAGTTTGACCTGCTCCTCGTCTGAGGTTTCATAGTGTTTCTTAATCTTCTCTAACTCCTCGGGCTGAGCTCTCTGGGAGAAACAGAACAGACGCTTTCATATGACAACTGACCAATGATACACACATACACTTATGAAACCACACAGGAACTATCAATTATTTAGTTATGTTGGAACTGGAACTAGTATTTATGTGTATTTTGTTGAGAAATGTGAGTTGAATGGATTTAAATACAGTAAAAACTTAATTATGGGAAACATTTAAAGGAATATCCTACAAGTTAATGTCAATTTAATCTTAGCATTGTAGCTTTGTTTTTTGTTTTGTTTTTTTACATAAGCAGAAATCTGTGTAACAATGCGACATTACAGATGGAAGTGAATGGGGTCAATCTGTAAACATTACAATTTCACTCTTTCATCAGTATTGCCACAAGATGTAAACAAAAGGTGTGAAAAAATGTGTACTGACCTTTCTGTTTTAAATTCTATACAATTGATGAAAATACATCATACACCCTAATATCACAGTACAAATACATTATAATAATTAATGTGCTTTATATAAAAACAATAATCTCCACATTTCTGCTTTTAAATCTTCCAAACGTTGGCCTCAGTCACTTTCATTGTAACCTCCATTTTTGCTATTTTTAAATAACAACAATAAAAAAGAGAAAACTCGCAAGGGGTGCAGGATATGTAGAACTTTGTGAATGAATTTTGAGGCCGGGATTCAGTGTATTGGCCTGTACATAAGTATAATTCCCAATATGGCAGGATACTTACATTTTCATACAGGGCTTCAATAGCATCCAAGTCAACCACAGAATTGTCCAGAGTCAGAACAGCTGTGTAGAGAAGAAGTATTAGTCTCTAGACAAGACGACTGATTAGAAGATTGGTTAATGGACATGTGTGTGTCATGGATGTGATAAGTGATTTTAAAAGTGGCTAAATATGTATATGAGAGATTTTTTTCAATTCACTGCTCAATTTACTAAAGTCATCAAAAACATCTGCCTGTCTCACTCTGTTAAGCCAAGCTGTGATGACTTCAAGATTTTCAATGGGAAAAGTATATGTTTAGTAAGTAGGACTGATGTACACGCCATAATGGGGAGAACCCAAAGAGTATTTCTAGCGGTAAACCACAAGACAAGTTTATTTAACAAGCATACAGCCAATTTATTCCTAATAAGAGCTGGAGCCAATCACATTGTTGCAAGATATGTCTCTATAAACAGAATCATTTCAACATCATGTCTTAGCTTGCCTTTCGCCATCCAGGCCACACAAATATGTATCATTTTAACATGTCTGTTTATTATTATGGAGGAAAAATGAGTCTGGATAGAATAAAATGACACTGCTGAGCTGGTGGTCGAGTATTTCTCAGCATATATGAGCATATATACCGTGTGATTTACCTTGCTGGATGTCCTTCATCTCCAGATGGAGACTTGAGATTAAGATGCCCACAGCATGAGAGCGCTTGCCATCCAGTAATTTAATGACCTAAAATCCACATTCACAAGACAAACCCCACCACAGGATAGCATTTACTTCCAAATGACTTAGATCATAAGTTAAGTGCATTCTGCTCACTCTACCATTTGAATACAATGTCGCAAAGACTCATGCTTGTATTATGCAAAAATTGAATGAATGAATAACAAAAGAACCTTTGGGAAATTCCAAACTTCCATCATAAAATCTGCCTGTCAAAGGTAACAATGGCATGATCACATTTCATAAACAGGTTCATTTATTTCAAATTATTCCCATTTTCTATATACTTATATCAATTTCAAAGGCATTTGTGGGATCCTGATATATTACACATACGAATTTATATAAAAAATGGCATATTCTATCAAGTGACAGCACCTCATAAATTATGTTTATCAGAGGTGAATGCATGAATGCATAATTTACGCTAGTGTTCTAATAATACACTCAACAGCCTCTTTATTAGGTACACCTGTTCAATTGCTTGGTAACACAAATTGCTAATCAGCCAATCACATGGCAGCAACTCAATGTATTTAGGCATCTAGATGTGGTGAAGGCGACTTGAAGTTCAAACCTTCTTACATTTCACTGCTAATTATATTCTGTATAATTGAGTATGTGACGAATAAAACCTTGAAAACCGAGCAACAGAATGCGGAAGAAAGGGGATTTAAGTGACTTTGAACGTGGAATGGTTGTTGGTGCCAGATGGGCTGTTCTGAGTATTTCAAAAACTGCTGATCTACTGGGATTTTCACGCACAACCATCTCTAGGGTTTACAGAAAATGGTCCGAAAAATAGAAAATATCCAGTGAGCGGCAGTTGTGAGGACGAAAACTGGACGAAATTGGAAAAACGTTGCCTGGTCTTGATGAGTCTCGATTTCTGCTTTGACATTCAGATGGTAGGGTCAGAATTTGGCGTAAAGAACATGAAAGCATGGATCCACCCTGCCTTGTCTCAATGTTTCAGGCTGGTGGTGGTGGTGTAATGGTGTGGGGGATATTTTCTTGGCACACTTTGGGCCCCTTAGTACCAATTGAGCATTGTTTAAATGCCACAGCCTACCTGAGTATTGTTTCTGACCATGTCCATCCCTTTATGACTACAGTGTACCCATCTTCTGATGGCTACTTCCAGCAGGATAATGCACCATGTCACAAAGCTCAAATCATCTCAGACTGGTTTCTTGAACATGACAATGAGTTCACTTTACTCAAATGCCCTCCACAGTCACCAGATCTCAATCCAATAGAGCACCTTTGGGATGTGGTGGAACGGGAGATTCGCATCATGGATGTGCAGCCGACAAATCTGCAGCAACTGCATGATGCTATCATGTCAATATGGACCAAAATCTCTGAGGAATGTTTCCAAAACCTTGTTGAATCTATGCCACGAAGAATTAAGGCAGTTCTGAAGGCAAAAGGGGGTTCAACCCTGTACTAGCAAGTTGTACCTAATAAAGTGGCCAGTGAGTGTGTGTATACATATTTACATAATTCAGAAAACTACTCTACCTAGTGGACACTTCTCAAATCTGTACTTTGAGCTATGAATTACATTACATTATGCATTTGGGGAGACACTTTTATCCAAAGCGACTTAAAGTGCATGTAATTTTTTTTAATTAGTTAAATCAAACCAACAACCTCGCATTTGCTATATAAATATGGGACGGATCCTCTCTATGTCATATAATTTTTCTCATCTTCAGGCAAGAGTGGTACCTTCCTGGCTTTGGTTTTCTTCTCATAGGCTTCGGATAGGGGCTTTCTTTTGACGGGCGATGTGGCTTTAGCAAACAGTTCCGCAAACTCATTGGTGTTTATTATCTCTGGCTCTTTCAGGGAACTCCATAGCATATTATTCCTTAGAAAAGACAAACAGACGACGAGAGATTAATGTTTTCTGAATATTTGACGTTTTTAACAGTTTCTGCTCATTTTAAGGCTTATCGAGCATTTCCTAATACTGGCATCTGTAAAAACCAAAGTTACATGAGTTATTTACTGTTGCTGGGTAACCATGCCTATAAGCAGGAAAAGGAAAATCAACAGGGGCTCAATGTGAGTTATCTGATTTGCTACATTTTCTCTCCCATAAAAATTATTAAGGAGTCAGGGGACGACGCACAGCTAAGCTTGACTGGGTTCGGCTTTGGCTTGACAAAATGCTCACGGAGAGAGCAGAAAGCTTTCATGAGGAGTCAAATAACATTGCAACAGCACAGAGGTGGCCGGGGAGCCGAAGCCCACAGAAATCCACACCGCCACTAGAGGTCCTGGAAAGACTGCCGCTAGGCCTGTGGCTGCCCCCTCAAGCAGACAAATGTCTGCAGTGGTCTGTCTTAAACTTCTCATGAGGTCTGACGAGGGAGAGCTGAAAATGTCAGCGTCACTTGTGGACATACATTGTGTGTTTGAGGAATGTTATGAGTGATGAACAATGGAAATTTTTATATGAATACAGGTAGAGTGGGTTTTATATTTAGTTTAGAGCAGTTAAGAGCTATTTAAAAGTGTGGCCAGTGTTATTGTTAACTAAAACTCTTACAAAATTGACAAAACTCTTACTAATTGAAATAAATTTGAAATAAAGTAAAATATAAATATTAGATGAAAAACTTTTTTTAGACAAACAAATTAGATATGTTTTTTGACAACTAACTGAAATAAAATAAGTTTACACTGAAGTATAAATGTTACTAAAACTAAAAATGGAATAAAACTAAATTGAAGCTATATAAAATATTTTGCTATATATAGCTATATAAAAATATAAATAAAAAAATTTAATAAATGACAAAAGAAAATGTCAAAATTTCTAAAAAATAAAATGAAAATAAAAACCGAAAATATAAAAATAAAAGGTAATACAACATATTTAAAAAACAGTATAATACTGTATTAATAATACTAAATGATTACATATAATGTCAGGTGTCAGTGGCTGAGCACTTTGTCATGATATCATGATATGATATCTTAAAACAATGCGAGTGATGGATGATCAGAAGTGTCTCTTTTTACCTGTTTTCAGTATATAATAATACAACTGACATATTTGTGTTTGGGTCAATGACATATAAGTTTAACCATGATAAAGAAAATAAAAAATCTTTTAAAAATCTGCTTTTAAAATGTATCTGATATTTTTTATCTTGACACAGAGTCATGAGGGGGATTCTTGTTTTATGTTTTTTTTGCTTCTGCGTGTTGATTGCACCATGACTCTGCAGTCAAGTAGATTTGATCAATTATTATTTACTTATTTGAACAAGACATAAAATTATTTGATCCTTTACATTTTTTCGTTATATATTAAGATACAAAAAAATAAAAAAATAAATTAGACAAGAAATTACATAAAAAAACGGACTTCTATGTTATTGACCTTCGCCAATTAAAATATGAGGCAAGGTGATAAGAGATACCTGTTATCTTGAATCTGTATCCGTGTCCAGTACAGCGGTTTCATTGGACAGACCGGCTCCACTGATGTTTTGCGAGGAGGATTGTCTGCCGCTTTACTGGAGAACATACCAACTCCAGGAGGAGGGGGAGGGGGGACAGAGTGGAGGATGGGTGGTGGCGGTGGCGGTGGTGGTGGCACACCACATCCTGTCATTGGTGGAGGTGGTGGAGGAGGAGGAGGTGGAGGAGGCACACTTCCTGGCCTCTCTAGTGGCTGAGCAGGAAGAGGAGGTACATTAGGAGTACAAGGGCTTGTTGGAGGAGGAGGAGGAGGAGGAGGAGGAGGGGGTGGAGTATTGTTGCTATCCATCTGTAACTGAAGTGATACAGGTGGGGGTGCTGGAGGAGGAACTGTCTTTTGTTTGCCAGTTAAGTTTTTTGTTGAGTTGAGGTCAGCATTTTTAGGCAGGGGGTCGAAACCCCTGCTCTGGGTTTCCTTGGCCTCCTCAGGCTTGTTGACTGTCTCTGTTTCTGTCTGAATACACACAGAGCGGAAGACCCGTGGCTTGATGCTGTCTTCAGTGGACACAGCAACATCTCTGTGACTTCTGTCTCTTTCTTTGTCTCTCTCTCGTTGTAGGCTGGCAATGGTTGTCTCTAGTCTGGACAGATCTCCTTCGTTCTTCTTTTGTAACCGGAAGAGCTCAAGTTTGAAGTCAGCCTGCATTAAAAAGTCCAAACATCAACATACAGTACATAAAAAAAATTCCCCAGAGAATGCATGAACTGATAAAAAAAAAACATGTATAACATATATAATGTATAACATCTGAAGTGTCTTTATATTTGCTTTATATTTTAAACTTTATATTTGATATATTATGTATAAACTTTTGTTTTTGTGAGCTTCTCACCTGTAACTTCTCCACCTCTTCATTACATTCCCTTTTTAACTGCAGAAGAGCTGCCTGATGCTCTGAGAACATAAAACAAAGACACGACTACATTTATCACAAAACCCATTGAATAGATCTAGAAACTCAATAAATCAAAGCTCCACCATATAATATATGTAAATATATAGAATAAGATGTATGTATACACTATACCGTTCAAACATTTGGGGATGGTAAGATTTTTTAACATTTTTGAAAGACATCTCTTATGTTCATTAAGGCTGCATTTATTTGATCAAAATACAGTAAAACAGTAACATTGTGAATTATTATTTACAAATAATAATTATTTAAAATGTAATTAATTCATGAGATGGCAAAGCTGTATTTTCAGCAGCCACTACCCCAGTCTTCAGTGCCATAAATAATAAATATTGAAAGCAATGCTGCTTAATATGTTTATGGAGCATTTATTTGAAATATAAATATTTTATAACATTATATGTATCGTTTGTCAATTTTTTATAAATTTAATGCATCCTTGCTGAAAAATATCTTACTCTATCATAAATGGGAAGAAGAATTGGATATCCAATAAATGTTGCAGTGGTAAAATTTCCAACAGATGGCAGTGGTGGGACAGTTATAAACGAATGATCACGCGCTGCCTTGTCTAGAGAGAACTAATAGTAAGAGAACTAATTTCCTCAAGTATAATCATACCAAGACATATGACAACACATTCTGACTGTGTGTGCTTCTTAGGTGTGGCTGTGGACTCCACACCCTTTAAATCTATAAGACACTGCAATATGGGCAATGGAACGGATGCTCAATAAGGGTGATTGTAAAATGATATAGTATTGAATGTACACATTTATGTAATTTTCAATGGCGTAAGATTAGTGACTGCATTACTGAGAAAACGTATAGTCTTACAAATAACAAATAGTGTGACATTGAGTCATTTCATCTGTAGAACAGCCCTCTAGGAACACATTTAGGGTGGAGGTGTATTGGAATTTGTTTGGACAGTGTTGTGTCATTAGATACTAAGGCAAATATTATAATCAGAGCAAACATTTACTCTTACTGCTGTTGTTTCTGATTATACAATAAGCTCTTACCTGCTTCAGTGTATTTTAGACCAATCTTTTCCTCTTCGTCTTTGGGTTTTGGTGGAGGCCAAACAGTCTGAAGTCGCTTTGGGGTGTGCTCCTCACTCACCTCAGCCTATAAGATAAAAAACAGCCACAATTAATGTGCATTGTACCATTGAAATATGTTGAATTAAAGAGCCTACTAAAATAACTAAAATGATTACATTACATAGGTGCACATAAATACGGCTTTTCACATCTATTGATACTGAGATGCCACCATCAAATGCAATCATCTGTTCACTTCTTACTTTGGAATCAGTAGTTTCTTTGTTGTCTGGAGACTTGCTTGAGCTCCTATCAAAGAAGGCTTTGAGGACGTCTTTGTCCCTGTTGATCTTCTTCTTTACAGTGTCCAGGTCCATACGATTTGAAGTGTCCTTTTTGGCAGTTTTAACTGTGAAGAAAGCCTTCAATGCACCTAAGGCCGTCTCTGCATTTGTAGATTTGTTTGTTTCCTCATACTGGGGAACGGCCGATTCCTCTACAGTTGTCTCTGGGTTTTCTGCAGGGTCCTGACTGATTGGAGACAGTGGGGGGCTTGTCATGCTCTCTTGCTTTTTCTTCCCTTCCCCCTTGCTGAGGAATTGGGTAAGCTGTTCTAGAAAGTCTCCCTTGACTTCTTTCTTGTTAGACGGATCGGTAAAAAGTCCTCTTTTGGCAGGGCTTTGGGGTTGCTCTGGAGTGTCTTTTTCCTCAAGGGCTTCTTTCTTGGGGCTGAGCAGCCCGGTGAAGAGGGACGACAGTTGGAGGGGTTTTTCTTTTACTGCTTTGGGGGTTTGATCAGTTGTGGTCTTCTCAGTGGAAGATGAATCTGTATCTAACATAGTCTCTTCTTGTATTATTTCTTCTTCGTTCTCTTCATTCATTTCTTCTTCTGTAAGCACTTTTATCACCTGTTCCTCCAGCTGGATGGTCACCGGTTCTGATTCTGAATGATCTATCTCAGACAAACTGTGTTCTTCAGTGTCAAAGAGGCCAGAACCTTCTGAAATCTCATCTCCAGTCTCAGAAGGATTCATTTGGTTCTTCTGACTTGTGGTAGGTGGATGGACCTCCACAAAATTGCTCTCTGATTCTGCACTGCTTCTACCGAATGTAGCTTGACCAACAGCAGTCTCATCTCTCGACTGGATCTTTTCAGTATCAACACATGATCCTGCAGAAAGATCTTCAACACGTGTAAGGGTGATGACTCCAGTTCTGGTGTTTCGCAGGTGAGTTTGAAGAAAGAACCTTTTTATCGGTGAGACTATGAACTTCACAATGTGTTAATGTGGTCTGAATGTCCATGTTTATGGATGTCTGGTGGTCGTTAATTAGAGTTTGATCATTTGCACCAGTTTTGGTTACCTCTGGAACAACTGCAGAGTTTTGATGATTTTCATCAGACTCTATTTTGCTCTCAGCAGCAGATACTTCCTGCTGACTTTGTACTGAAAAGTCATTATTGTTATTTGTGGATGAATGCAAAGACTCTGTTATTAAAAATTCAGTCAGATTGTTTCTGTCAGAGGGAATATTTGTACTTTTAGTGTCTGTGAGGACGTCCTGACAGACTCTGTCTTTCAATGGTTCTTTCTCAGTGTTCTCTCTGAATATTTTCATTGTTTCTTTGCTGCTGCTGTTGGTTTCCTCTGTGTGGCATTCTTCTCTCATATTTTGCACAACACCAAAAAGCTCCTCATTGCTGACATTACCCGATTCCATAACAGCAGTCTCATGTTCAGGTATGTCCTGCTTGAGTCTGTTTTTACTCATATCCTTATCATTGCTTTTTGAAACAAACTCTTCATCACTGTATAAAGATCCTTCTCTGAAATCAGGTTCTTTATTATCCACTGTAATGAGTGCTGAGTTCCCAAGTTGTTTGTCCAGTCTGTTAGCACAGTCACTGGCTGAGACCTCGCTAAGTGATTTAGACGGTGTGTCAGCTTGACCATCTGTTACATCCTGGTCAGTCTGGCATGCTCCTGATGTTTTATTGTAATTATCTCTCGGGTGGTCAACATTCAGGTCCAAGGCCACTTCGTCCTTTACTGAAGAAAAATACATTTCACCAGTTTCATTAACATTCTGATGCTCTGATCTGTTGACATGGTCCTTTGTTCTGTCTTCCTCAGCATTTATGTGTGAAGTCTGAACAGTTACATCAAAATCATCCCTTTGATCATCAACACCATCCTGCCTTTGAACATATTTTTGCTGAACATTAACATCTCCTTTCTCAGTCAAAGAATGAAAAGAAGTCACATTTGGACTCTCCTCAGTCGGGGTTTGGAGCTCATACTTTTCATGGTGAGTTAAAAAGTTAGTTAATTTGTCCAAAAATGAATTGCTGGGCTTACTCTCCATTTCCTTCCAGTACAGTCTACTGCCTCTTTAAGACCAGATTTAGTCTGTCTGTATTCAAACAACCATGTTCCACAAGTGAACAAAACAGGAAGAGAAGTCAAAATTCAAATCTCCAGAGTTAAAACTGAAGTGTACATGTTTGCCGTTACAAAAAGTCCTGGTTCTTTCCATTAGCCTTCCCAAGACTAACGCTGAATTTCCGGTCCTTGTGCTGACAAATTATGAATATGAATAAGTTCCATATATTATCTTTTGAAATACTGTTCTGTTTTAATAAAATAATTTGAGTCTAGATCTAGTGTGTAATATGTTGTCCTTACATGAAGTTTCCAGAATTACGGACGCCAGGAAAATGTCCTTTAAAAAGCAGAGATGCTGTTCTCAGGCTCTCATTACAGCAGAGCTCAAGAATGAAAAAAAAACCATCCCGCAACGACATTCTAAATAGTGCCAGCATGCAGCTTGGTCCTTTATCCCGTCTTTACATTCTTTTTAGCTTCTTCATTCTTTTCCATCTTGGATTTTGTAATGTTTACTTGATTTTAATCCACAGTCTGCAACAAGAGTGCATACACCGTCACATGAAATACACTTATAGGCAGTAAGTGCTCCACCCACCTATTTTCTGCCACATGATTTCTGGTCACACACTCAGTCGCCCATGAGGAAGAAGTGGCACCTAAGTACCACACCCAAAAGAGCACACAAATCTCCAGTAAGAGTAACTGTGCCGTCAGGACATTCTCTCCTGCTTCTATACGGCTGGATATCTCCTTCTGTCCACTTCACACTAGATAACGTCACATTAATCAGTACGATTAACCTCTTAACCCCACCTACATCTATGTTTTGGTTGTAGAGACCAGTCCTGATACAGTCTCTTTACTACAGTAATCCACAAAGTAAGTACAATGTATATAGGCATTATTCACTATATTTTAAATAATAAACCTAATATTAATAAATACACATTTTAATTTAGGCTACCTCAAATGAAACCTTTACATAACAATATATCTTAATTATGCTGAACACTTGAAAATATAATTGCATTTTTTCTGAAAAACTGATTTAACGTTGCAACTTAACAAAATGCAAATATAAATATATATATATATATATATATATTTATATTATATATATATATATATATATATATAATAAGTAACATTATTTTTAAAATGTTCTAAAAACTCTCAGATTACACTTAAATATTTAAGGACTTGATTTTTTGATTGCAAAATGTACTGGCAATTTCCTGATTCGAAAATATCAATTTTGAACTGATTTTTATTCTTACAGTGGGTTTTCTACAATGCAGGGCTTGCAATAATCATGGGTAAAATGCATATACTGTTTTGTGACATTGATAATACACACTAATACATGAATTACATTACATACAAATACAATAGTTAGTTAACTGCAATAGTTAACTGCAAGTCTGCCACAAATAAATACTGACAGTATTTTCAAACACTCACAGAGGGGTCACGGTCGAGAGAGACACGTTGAGTACTGATGATCTCATCTTCTTCACTTCGTTTGTTTTTGGACACAGAGTTACACAAGGACACATTACCAATGTGCTCACATGGCCACTTCTCATCTGCATGCACCCTGTTCTCACTCTCCTCTGTGGAAAAACAAAAACAAAAATTATTCATACTCAAATTTTAATGACTGAATATTCTCAAAATAACCCACCAGACAGGTGGCTTTAGATTTGGACCCTACAACACAAAATATAATAAATATGCATTAGCCAAATGAATGAGACAAAGGTTACAACTGCTAGTTGACATACATATGTGTATAGCAACAGTGCTGTTTGACACTTGATACTTTTTATTACTTGATTATTTTAAAATGCATCTGTGAACATTCAATAATGGATATTTAAAAAGCCACCTTCTTAACAGTTTTCCTTATAGCAAAGCTATCAGGAATATACAGACTGCCACAGAGTGGACACTGAAGTGTACTGCAATTTATATGTAAAGTAACAGTGTCGTCTTCATCAAGTTTATCTGGACTGACACACATGTTGCTTTCATTTCAAGACAATTTATATATATAGTAAAAATAAGAATGCAGATCCCAATAACTGGAAATTCTGCAAGTGAACATAGATCTTATTAAATCAGACAAATACACGGAAAATCTCTACACAATTGATTCACTCACAGCATGATATCAAGTCCAAGAATCAATAAACCTTTTATGCGGTAAATAAACAGCTGAGGTCACAGTGCGTTCAATGAGAGTGTTGGAGAGCTGAGATCCACTGCAGAGCAGGAAACAATGTACAAACAATCGATGAACAGATTTCATTGAATGCAGGAGAGAACAGGAATGTGCCGTGCAGCTGACAGTTACATCATTTTAAAAGGTCATAGATTACCGTCTATAGTGGGGGAAAATTGTGTTTGTTCTTTCTTTGAAATATTACATTACCTGAAGGACTGTCACTGGTTTTGATTTCCATCATAATTAGAAATGAAAGAATGTGCTTCGAAGTGCTCTCTGCTCCCCGTTCAGTGAGGCTGAGCAGGGAATATCTGTACAGGCTCACTTAACTACATTTTTTAGTGACATAGATGGCTCAACACATCAGAACCATATAAGATCCAAAAGAGAAAAAGATATAGGCCTATAAAAGTCAAAGTAAATAAATAAATACATTTTATTTTACCCCCAGACAGAGCCGATCCTAGACTTCTGGGGGCCATACGCAAAACTGTGTTGACCGGGAGGGGGGTTCGAGTGGTTATGAACCAAACGCATTTGTCTGTGTTTCACTCTGTCTCGAATCACTTTTTTTATAGTGGAAGGAAGTGGAGACGCGTCTTCCATCTTTTTTACAGTCTATGACCCTCAACGAAATATGAATGAAGCGCTATTCAGCCTGAAGAACCTGGAGGTGCTGTCATCAAGAGTTTATTTGTAAACAATGACTTCATCTGACTAAAATTATCATGGTTTCTAAATAGATAATAATTAAGACAGGCCTATGATTCTAGAGTTAGCACATACTATTTCTGTAATATGTTTCTGTAATATGGCCAAATCAAATACAAAATCGTACACAAAGGAATGCGCATGCTCGGCTCTACACAAATGAGATTTGCCGTGTTATAAACCAATGGAATTGGGGGTGAGCGGAGTGACATGTGTCGCCCCCAGAGGAGGGGATTTTAAGAATCTACATTTATGTCATATTTTTCAAACAAAAAGAAAGAAAGAAAGAAAGAAAAAAGGAAATAAAACAACGTTGTAGTATTTTTGCTGATGTTTTTTTATGCTCAAACAGCAACATTACACACTAAAGTTGAAAAAGTTCAATCATAGTCAGTGACCCCTTTAAGCACCCCTGATATTTTAAAATAAATATTTTAATAACTAAGTAGCACATTTGCATGTTGACGGTTCTCTGACTTTGGTTAAGGGTAATGGCATGCAGGTAAACATAAAATATTTCATCTTTTTTGGTAAGTGTATGATTTATTTTTATATTTATATTTATTTTACATTTTTATGATTTAATTAATTGTTAGCCTTTCAATAAACTCATAAACCCCCTGCAGTTCTTTTATGAACCCCAGTTTGGGAAACCTTGATGTAATATAATGTTTAATGCACTTCATGTTGTTAATTACAATGAAAGGAATATATTTTCTCACTCTTTGTATTTTTACATTATTATGGTACATATTTTTACACCATTATGGTATAAGATTATCCTGTTTAAATCAATGTGATAAACGAGTTAGGTCAAAAGTAGTCTAAAAATAATTCAAAAGTAATCTGATTATTTGTCTCTATTTGTTTCTCTGTTTCTGCCGTGGTAACTAGGAATTACACAAGCTTCAGTCTGGATCCAACCCTTAAATGATCTGAGATGACCGAACACCTGAGAAGAGATGATGCCAACCCCTCAGAGGACCTCAGAGGAAGCCAACCATCAGACAGTATAAGTTAAATATATTAAGTTTCTACAATATATAAAGATATTGTAGGAACTTAATTTCCTGTGAAGCTACGTTGCAGCAAAAAAGCGCTATACAAATAAACTTGAATTGAAATGAATTGAATTACATTACCTTAAATGTGTAATGTAATGGCTTACGTTACTGATTACAATTTTTGTCATGCAATTTGAAATCTGTAACGGATTAAAAATTGTAAGTAATCTACCCAGCTCTGCGGTTATCTCCTGCACATGTACATTACTCCAGCAAAACTTCTTAGCAGCCACTCCTGAGGTAAAAAGCTGAAGAAAAGCCCTCCTCGTTCAATGGTAAGCTCCATTTTACCTTGTTTCCCCGCAATGGCTGGTATTGCGGGTACATTTTCTGTCCTTATATGTCGTCGCTGTAAAGTAGCCTACACTTATTACTTGACACGCTTTATAAACTGTGGCCAAATATGCATTCGGATGTCGCTACATCCAATTTCAGGTATAATCACTTTACAGTTATTGGGAAGGTTAACGACATAAACAATGACTGTTTATTATGATGCAATGGGCACTTTTAATTTCCAAAATATAGAGTTGCTTTATCTTTGGAGTTTAGTTTTTATCCATTGTGATTAAACCATAAATCGTGGTGAGCTCTTTATTGTTAGACATGCAGTAGCGATGTCATTAGCTCCATGCTGTGAGTTATTTTTGTAAGCAGTGGACAGCACCCTGAGGGGAGTGTTGCTGACAGATTGTTTTGTCCAGATAGGCCTACTGTATGTAAAAAAGTGTTAGTAGTGACTACTACAGTAGTGACTAGTAGTTTACATTGTCCTTATTTAAATGTCATTCTACTCTATTAAAGAACTTTGTGGCACAAAGACCAGGATTGGACAAACTTTAGAACTGACTCTATCTCAGAACATGAGGTTAAGTATTTTGGAAAGTTTTTGAGTTTTGTTTTGTCTGTTAAATATGAATATGTTAATATTATTATTATGATTGAATATGTTTTATTTAATGATTTTGAGTGTTATTTATTCTTGTGATGGCAAAGCTGAATATTCAGACAGCTCTTTTGAACTGTCTTATTATTTGAGGAAACAGCATTTATTTGCAATAGACATCTTTTAGAACATTATAAATGTCTACTGTCATTTTTTAAATTGATTTAAAGCATCATTCCTAAATAAAAAACTATTGTTAGAAAACGTTTGAACAGTATTGTATACAGTAGCCTATGTGGAAATAATCTATGGGTCATTTATTTGTATGAAAGTAAAATGTTTTTTATGTTTTCCCTTTTTTTTAAACATGCAAACACGCAATTTCTGAATGTCATCCCATTTGAATTCTACTTAATTGAATTCATTTCTGCGTCCTCAGTTGAAATTCATGGTTTTAAGGTTGGAACGAACATTCTCAATCCAATTCTGACTGACACACACACACACACACACACACACACACACACACACACACACACACACACACACACACACACACACACACACACACACACACACACACACACACACACAGGCCTACTGTCACACTCAAATTGTTTTGTGTGCCTCTAATCTCATCTTCAGGATGCCATTTCCAGTAAAGCTCAAGGGTTCAGAACATTAACAGCTGGTTGTTGGGCTGAAACTGCTGCTACTGTGAAACGTGAAAGTCTTAACACAAAGCGGCAGGTAGCCATATTCACATTGCTGTCTCTAATATATTGCATTCACATGGGGACCATGCATTGCAGACATATATAAAGGAACATTTTAATAAGATTAAAGTAGTTTAAGCCTGTCACTGCGAAATCAATAAAGGGATTAGATGTTGGTGTATAAAGCAATATGAATATAATTCTAAATAAGCAATTTCACACCAGATTTACTGCACACCCATATGTCGTGGTCTATTCAGCATGCCGCTAATAACAGAAGATGGGTCACAAGCATGAAGAATTAGCTGACTAGCTTCGTCTGGAACAGAGTGCATTTATAGCCAGTAGACGAACAGGTGTAAGCGTGTAAGCACACAACAAATAACAAAATCTCATTATCACTGTGTTTTTAAACAGGCATCTGTACTGAAAGAAGCTCCCAAGAGATACTCAAAGGATTTTATGTAATGCTAGCCACATCCACCGGTTAGCCAGAATATACTTTTTTTGTGGAAAATTCCTTATTCTATATCCTCTTCCCTTTTTAGGCATTACTTCAACAAGAACAGGGAGATACAGTTTGCAATCTTTCATGCCTTCATGTTTTAATGTTCATATTCCTAAACAAGCACCCCCACTTAACATACTACAGTCCCAGACCATAATATTTCATTCTCTAATCCCTGAAATCATATGATCGTCTGCACACTATAGAAGTATCGAGGCTGACACAGTATGCCTCTGGGTTTTGGACTGCAGGTCTTCAGTGTTTCAGCATCTCACCCGTGTTAATCTGTATCATGACAACCATCACAAGGCTTAGGTTTAGCATTCCTATCCACCTCAGTGATCACAGGCTCTGTGGGGAATAATATGCTCTGATGTATTCTCAATCCCTCCGCAATGTGCTTCTGCTTTCAAAACACTTCAATACTGAAGCTGAAGAAGTTTTGCATAAGGCATACATAATGCACGTAATCTCGCCTCTTTAGCTATGAATTTACTAATTGAATGTGCACATTCAATGTAAATGAAGCATTCTATTATTTTTGAATATATGAAATTCTAATAAAATACAGAAAATATGCTGTTATATTCCATCAAATATAGAAAATTATAAAAATGATATTATATTAATATAATTTTTTGAAAAACTCTCTTACCCAGGCTGCATTTGTTTGATCAAAAATACAGTGAAAACAATAATATTGTCAAATATTCTTACAATTTAAATTATTAAGTATTGTTCTTATTATCCATGCTGAAAACTATTTTAATGATTATTGTTTTTGTGGAAACGATGATCTGTGACTTTTTTTAAGGATTCTTTGATGAATAGAAACTTCAAATGAACAGCATTTCTATCATTACAGCTCTCTGAAGATTGTAGCATGGATTGGATGTGACAATGTTAATGTATTTTGGTTATTGAGTTGTTGTAGATTATTGTTGCTGCTGCTGCAAAGCAAGTACAAGAACTTGCTACTGCCAATACATACACCGATACAGTGCTGTGAGTGTTTAAGACATACTGCTGCTGCACAAGTAGCTAATAGCCCATAGCAGATCTGTACAGGTGGAGCTGGGGAAGATGGAGGGTTTCAGAGGAACTCAGAAAGCACGCTGTGAAATGCTCTAGTGAATGCTAACAGTTATTTAAATGTAAAGCAGAAAGTCATTGGGTGTATATACAACATGAACCAATCAGCTTGTGCCAAATTAGATTAATGCAGTGAATATCATCAGTTTGCATTTAGGACCCATCAGCAATGCACATCTACATTTTCATGACAGAACTTGACATTTATTTGACATATCAATCTTTTGTAAACACAATTATTTAAAATATTATATTTACCAAATAAAGTATAAATAAATAAACACTACATATTATGCATTTCATGAAATAAGTATTTAGAATAACAAGTGAGAGACAAGAAGATCACAGAATTAGGAAGGGTTTTAATCTTGAGAACAGAGAGGTCACACACCTATAGTTGGAGAGGTGGGGATGGTTGGTGTAGTGGATGGGGTCCAACTGTTACTCTGCTCATTGATTGCTGATTCAGATCCATTATAGGTGCTCTTTTCTGTGCTGCCATACAGATATTTCCCCTCTTGTGTTAGATAAATACTGTTGTAGTCATCTGCCTCCTCTTCAGGTAGCGGCAGAATGCGGTACTGCTGCAGAGGCCTGGAGGTGCGTGAGGATAGATGGGATAATGGTGGAGACACAGCGTCCAGACTTGAGTATCTTGTTGAAAGTGTAGCGACAGCATCTGAAGATGTGAAAAAAATATTCTTCCTTCCTGATTTAATATTTGTTTGCTTAAGTTCTTTGCAGAGCCCCAAAGGGAAACTCTCCTTGTGCTCTGTGGGTACGTGACTGTCCAAAAACACACCTGTGGTTGAGGTATGTGTGCTGTCTTTTAAACAGTCTAAACTGGTGCAAACCTGGTAGATAATGCTCTCCACTTCGAGGATCTTGTCTTTCACTCTGGGCATTGCTTCCTGCTGCTCCATACGCTTATTTCCACACTGGTAAGGTTGAATCATGTCTGTTGACTTCCCTTGAAGACTTTTCTTAGTAGTCTTCATCAGGTCATGAAGACTTTCTGTCCCATCTGAGTCAAGTTCAAATACATTGTCATACTCTGAGAGCTCACTGGACAGATCTTCCTCAAAGCTTCTTGAATCCTTGGCTGTATTATTTTCCAATTCAGTCTGCGTCCCAGGACCTTCATGCTCGAATTGTCTCTTTTCATCTTTTAAAACTTTGTGTGAGGGTTGCTCAGTAGTTGAATTTAATTTCTGTTTGCTCTTCTCTACATCCAGTGATCTCATTGTCCACAATTTCTTCTGTTTCTGCCCTCTGGAGGCTTTTCTCAGGCTTTTAGGAGAAATAACGAGCTTGTTCTCCAGGTTGCTGGTGCAGCACAGATCCTCTTCACTCCGAAGGTCACTTTCCAAGTCTGAATTCTTGCATCCCTGTTGATTTCCCATTATAGCCTTTGCTTTGCAATCCACACACGGATCCAACCTCTCCTCAAAAAGCACCTTATTTCTGACATCATTTGTCTTATCGAGACCCTTGTGTTCACTCATCAACGGTCCCACCTCCTTCATGCCAGGACTAATCAAAGCTTTACCCTTAAGAGCTGCCCTTCCATTCTTCACAGAGCCTGGACCGTTAATGACTGGGAGAACCTTTGTTATCTGTTTTTTCTCTCTGATTAGTTTGTAAAGCTGAAGAACGGTGCAGCTGCCCTCCATGACAGCCTGCTTTCTTATTAGAGTGTTAACCAGTATGAGAATTCTTCTAAGAAAGAAAATATCAAAATTAGTTAACTTTATTATTTCAAATGACAACATCTGATAAATTGTTTGTGTATATTTGATATTATTTCTGTTAACTTTACACTGGTTTTAGTTTTAGTAATTTATTAGCTATTGTGACTTGCCTTAACAAAGGTAAAAATTTAAGTAGTTGCTATTAACAGGTTGCAAAACAAAGCAAGTAAAAGTCTTTATAAAATCAACAACTAATGCTCTAATCTCAATAATCTGTAATAAAAATGTGAATTCTCACCATCATCCACTGGCTGCTTTACTGGTATTCATTTGAGCTGTAGTCTAGTCTGACCCATGTCTTTCATATATTCTCTCCTCTGGCTGTGATTGATGGATAACTGTCCAATCAGCACCGACTCTGGAAAAGCATTCACCCTAAACCAAGATCTGAGGTCAGTGTTACGGTATTGTGTAAAAAATAAATACAATATATTCGACTGAGCATGCAGGCAAAAGTGTCAAAAGAAAATCAATATAAATGTTTAATACAAGTTTTTGGAGACATGATCTAGCTGTGGGGTTTAATGATCATGATAGTTTGCCACGACAGCCTGCTGGCACGCAAGCTGGGGAAATACGCTGCTCAGTAAATGAATGTTGGACTATAGTGACTGCTGTTTAGAGTTCGCCGCCAGATGGTACTGTTACCCCAGAATTGAATTGGGAGAATCGGGCAAGTACCTGTAGAACCATGAGAATGTTGCCCTGGCCTTAGCAGTCAAGCGTTCATTTAAAACCAGCATTAAATGGTATGCTATTCACCTGAATATTTCTCATGTTTAAAAATGCATATCCTCTGAAACTTATTGTTTGCTAAATGTCTATTTTAAATATCTATTTTTTTATATTTTATGTTTTATTTAATCTTATCTTTGTGTTGTCTAAAACATATAAGATATGTATTAGTAGCCTATTCTTGTTTATTATAGTAGACAATTATTACATTTTATTTATTCAGGCATTTAATATTTGATTTCACCTATCACTTCGCTGAAGATGTAGCAATATTGTATGTAAATTATGCCAAGGATGTACATTAAATTGAAAATTAAAATGTTTGATCTATTCCCTCAGAAACGTGATGTTCATTAATGCCCATTTTGTCTTTTGTTTTATAAGATTAGCCTACTGATTATTATTTTTTTTGTTTAGCTTTTACTTTTTTTAGTTTTTCGTTATTATTTTATTATCAATATTATTTTATTACTGGCACCTTTATCTTTTTCCATTTGTCTTGTCACTGTTTTTAGTAATGCTTGACAATATGACAGGCTAAAACAGTAATCATAGTTAGCCTAGGTACATCAAAAATAAATAAAAATATAGTATTTAGCTCTTAAAGAGCTCGAATGCTTTTATCTAGAAATAACATTAGTCTATTAGTTTCAGTCTTGCTTCATGGTCATAATAACTAAGTAAAATGCAATAATTATTTGTTTTATGTTGTGTAGCCTATATACTGTCCCAGTGGCTTTAATTAAGCCAAAAAGCGTTAACAGCGTCATTCTTTCTCACATTCAACATGTGAAGCCTGCTTGTGAGAGACGTTTAATAAGCTATTGCAGTAGCAAACACAGAGTCCATTTTCCATGCTGACTTAACCCACTTATATTTTCCGTCTGATAGAAGCATCGCAAGTGATGCAGATGCGCTCGTCCTCGTGATGGTGCTCCGCTGGCACTGAGAGTGAGAGAGAGAGAGAGTGACAGCAGCGGCAGTGGGCTTGCCCGCTCTCCCCTATATGGCTGTGGATGGAGCGCTATGCTAATATCGGCAGGACAGGAGAAGCACCGCTCCGCTGCCTGCTGTCAGTGGTGGCTTTCGGAGTCTAGGCAGGCTCTTCTACAGCCATGGCCGAAGGTGGTGAAGGGGAAGATGAGGTTCAGTTCTTACGAACTGTAAGTAAAAACCCCCTTCTTTATTTTGCAAATGCAGTATATTGTTTTTTGACGCATTCTTAATGATTAATTACTATAAAGACTGTAATGCTGAGACATCAAAAATGTTGGCTCGTACACTGGGTTTAAAGCAACGCTGTTGGGCTTCTCTTAGGGGTCATATTGATTTATTTAGCATCCTTACGCATATATAATAGCGATATGTCTTATTAGCTGCTATTTAGAGGATTATTCCCTTATTTGGAACTTCCACCTGTAGTCAACGCGCGTGAATGGGAATTCAATGAGCATCAGACAAGTGCAAGGACAAATTATGTTTATGCCACTTTAATTTTAGGCAAAGTGTGATGTTCATGTCTGTCTAAGAAGGAATACATATGTTTTTGTGTTTGTTGTAATTGTCTCCAACGCCTTACTGAGCGCGCGATTAGTAAATAAATCCAGTTGGCGCTCGTGCGCTGTTTGTCGAGCATATTTCTGCAGTATTTTTAATTCCATAAAGAAGTGCCTCGTTTGTGTGTTCATAACGTCCTCCCACACGCGATCACATTTGATACGATCCTCTCACCTTCTTTAGGACTTTTCTATTTCTGTGTTGGACGCAGATTGGTTACATGGATGCCGTGGCGCATGTCAGTTACCTGTGTAAACGATATGATATATGACACCGTGCGTGGTGTGAATTACTGTCACACTGGAGTTAGTTAGTTATAAAAATGTAGAGACGGTTGGGTAAAGGTGGTGTGTGGTCTCCTTACCATATTTTAAAGGCTGTCATGTACACTCAATCCAAGCAGCATTTTCTTCATCATGATTTTTTATGTTCTACATTTATTTGAACAAAAGAGACCTAAAATTGCTAACATCCCAAACTTGCTGGGATAGTCACAAATCCCACCATCTACGCAGGTCTGCAAGTACTGTAGGTGTGTCCCATGTTGTCTACTGTACATCTGCACTATTTTCGACGCCATTTGGCAATATAGTGCAAATAGCTTTTTTAGAAAGTTTGATTTGATATTTCACCAACTTTCTAAAAATCATACAATGTAAAATAGTTTAAATTGTGGAGAGTGTAAATGGACATGCACAGTGCATTATTTACAAAGCAATTAATTATTTTATTATTTTTTCACTGCAGTTTTGAAAAATCACATTTTCAATTTCAGCAGCTAATATCTTAAATTGTGATCAGTGTATTTTGCATACAAATAGGGTGTCTAGATGGGGCATTGTACCAGCCTTTGTGATTATCAGTGACAAGCTAATGTATGTTTTTTTGAACATTTCTGATTTTATATTTATTTCTGATTTTTTTTTTTTTTTTGAACAAATATTCTTAAAAAATATATTGTCCTAGGACCTAGGTCATTCGTATGATATGCATAAACAATAGATAAAGTTACCTGTAGCTATGTACAGATTCCACAACTATTGCCAAATTTACACTGCAAAGATGGTATAGAAGTGCTTCTGAATTGGCATTTTGGTATCTTAACACAGACTGTTTAATGCTGCTCAGACAGAGGTGGCATAAATGCATTTACATAAAAATTACATCTGTATGCTTTAATATTCAGGGCCAAAGTAGCTCGGAGCAGGAATAATCTAGTCTGGATTTTATCTACATTTTTATTCAGAATTTTGAGCAGGCACAGAGCAGCCTTAACTCAACTGTGTAAAAAGGCCCCATGACATCTAATGAAATAGTTCATTATTGAGACAAGTCACAGTTTTGGTTGAAACACAGTGCCTTAAATAATACATACATGTATGCATACTCACGTAAAAAGCTATTGGGTACCCCACTTAGATATCTAATAGAAAGAGTGTAAAATATATATTGAGTTGTTGTCTTGATTAATTTTGGTCAGCATTGTTTTCATTTGCATATGCAACATTGATCAAATCTATCACACCGATTTATTGCAGTCTGTTATAGCATCTTGCATGAGGCAGGTGTGTGACATCTCACTTCCCTGTTAAAGCGTGAGAGTGAGAACCCTGGCAGTGAAGGTTACAGTCTCACTAAATAGCAGACATTAATGCACCTTAGACCTCTGTGAAAGGTGTCCCAATTCTGTCATTGCTGTTGGGTGACTGCGCAGTCGCATGGTTTTCACACTCCAGTTACTGGGCATTTTATATGCATCCGGATGTTATTCGTTCTCTTGGGCTTCTTTTTGTATAAATGGTAGAAAATAATTTGTTAATAAATCAGAAAGAAGGCTCAGATAATCAAGGGAATTTACTCTGAAGGACATCAATAGTGGGTGGCATATAATCAAGTTGTAATAAATAAGTGTAGAGTAAGCACCCATGGGAAAATTTATGATTTATTGTAAAAGTAAATAATAAAAACAAAACTAAAAACGTAGTTTCGCAGTGACTCAGACTTTAGACTTAGCAGCTCTCTGTAGAGAAATGGCAAGAAATCCAGTGTCCAATGTGCAGTGTTGGTCTTATGACAGTGTTGTTTAGGCACACTTCTATAAATCCAGATGTAGAGTTCGCCAGTACAGTAGCACTGGGCTTATTTGGAGTTTATGTTGTTCTGGAAGCCTTCTGCATTCCAGGGTTTAAATTTAGCCTCTTTAAAGTCAATACTTCCACCGCACATACGCACACAGTTCTCAGGCTCCTGCTCCATAGGTCATTGCATCAGCTAGTTTAACAAGCCAGGCCATGATGTTTCAACACTGTTTTTATTTGCACTGTATCATATTTTAAAGTCAACTACTACCACAACTTGAGCTAAGATATTAAAAAAATACTGCAAAGAGTACTGTGAATCTGCATTAGTATAACATATCCTCAGCTTACTACACAGTGCTCTGGAAAGCTTGATTGTGGCATTGTCATCGAGCGGTCTGCATAATATCTGCATAATGACGGCTGCATTGTAATATATTAGCTATAAACTGTAAATTTGACCCTGCATTCTCTCTCTGCAACTACAGTGAAAAGGTCTCAGATGACTTCATTATTATATTTATAGTGAGCATTAAACTTTTAATGCAAGAAGCTCAGGAGGCCAAGCTTAAAGCAAGAAAAATAAAACATTGCTTAGAAGAAGGAGCTGTTAGAAATCAGTTAAAATGCTTAAAACGTAACTTAAAATAGAGAAACGCATGTTACATTACAGCTAGCTATATTAACAAAATAGTAAATTGGATTGGAGATTAATTTGTATTTGTGTATGTTATTGATAGGTTGATTGTTTTTTACATAGTAATGTACTGTTTCACTACCTTGCAATCACTTAAATAGTTTTTTGTCATTTGCTGAATTTGATTTAACGCTATCAGATTGTTTTCCATGCTATGTTTCTTTAGTTCAACAAATGTTTGATGAGAATATGCTTATTTTATCTCACATTAAACAAGTTTAATTATCCCCAAAAAGTAAATTGCATAACTTCTCCTCGTGGACTGCCATGTACTTGTTCATTTTAATTGCACTGATGTGTAAGACATTGTGGGTATTAGGAGATACATGTATATGCTGACATAAGAGTTATACATGCATCTTGAATGCCATTCAAAGGACTGTGGCAGATATAGGTCATCTATGCATGAAGAGTATAGGCATAACATCTCTCTCTTATATTGTATTTCACAATGGAAATGTGTGATCAATTGTTTGGCAAAACTGTAATAATAATTATATTATAGAGTTGTAGTTTGCACATAATTTTTTTCATCACGCAGCATTGTGTTAAAGCATAATGTATTTTAGGTGTTGGCACTGCATTATGCATCATCATCATCATCATATACAAATTATATACTCAACGTAGTATGTTTGCTTAGCCTATAAATTTGAATTGATGTTTTTGTTGTTAATAGTTGTTGTTAATATACACTGGGGTTCTTTGTTACATGTTGTGCTTTTGGTGTGCTATTTTAGTGTTGCGTTGGTGGTTTTTGTTGTTCTTTATGTTGTTAAAAGTGCAAATCTCTAAAAGTTTTTAGCCATTTTTCATGGAAAGACAATTTTGATAAAGTTTAAGTGATGATTTGCTATTTACCTCCTGTATTAAGGCGGTTATGAGTATGCATATATAGAAATCTTAAATTTTTTATATTTATTTTAACCACAAATTTAACAGCATATGTTTACATGTTAGCACAAATGTTCCTCCATTTCTTGTTTCTTCAAAAAGTTCTGTTTAGGAAACCTCTTCTAGAGATAACCTTTAACACTAGTACACTTGCAGCACACCGGGCTGTTTTGACAGCTCTTAGCGTGTGTATCTTTGATCAGCAATTGAGGTGGAGATTTTAAAGCGTTTTGTGCTTATCTGCGTTCACTATTCCACCATCACTGGGGCTGTGCTGAGTGTTGATAGCTTCAGTGACTATGAGTAATGAGAGACGCCCAAGGTAAAAGGTAAACCACAGAGCTTTGGGCCACAGCTGAAATATGCAGTACGTGAATTGAATTGAGTGTGTGTGTTTCCATGCTGTTTGTGTAAGGCTGCTGATGAGTGATTTCGTGTGGTCTATGAGCTTCATGTGGCAGCCTCAGCTCATTGAGCTTCCTTCACATTAATTGAACCCAGACTGAGTTCACTACTCTTGTTGTGGCCTCTGGCATTGGTTTATCCCAAAGGGAACAAGCCATCTGTGCTATAGGACAACACAAGAGCTCAGACTCAAGAGTGTTTGTGTGGGTTTTTATTGCACTAACATTTGTAGAGCATGTTTGGTGTATTATTCATATGACAGGATTCCATGGTTGTATAGGTTGAGCTCGTTAACTGTTATACAATCCACTTGAGGCCATTAGTTTTGGTGGGATTACACAGGAATTCTTGTCTCATCAAAGTCAGCACATATGTGGCATAGCTTTTGCTTGTCTTACACACGGGCCTCACTGCCTTGCTGGGGCCCCTGGAGAGCACAACTGCATTGGTCAGAAGAAGTACCCAAGCAAGATATTAAAGCGATAGTTCACACGTAAATTAAAATTCTGTAATATTTATTCACCTTCTTGACTTTCTTTTTTCTCTAAAACACAAAAAGTATTTTTTGGAAAAATATTCTGAAATACACTGCTTTTCAAAAGGTCCTGATTAAATCCGATTAAATGTATCAGGTTTTCCACAAACAATTTTAGGCAGCACAATTGTTTTCAACATTAATAATAAGAAGAAATGTTTCTTTAGCACCACATCAACATTAGAATGATTTCTGAAGAATCTTGTGACACTGAAGACTGGAGTAATGCCTGTAGAAAATTCAGTTTTGCCATTGCAGGAATAAATTACATTTTACAATATATTAATATAGAAAACTGTTATTTTTTATTTTAATAATATTTTCAATTTTTTCGAGTTTTTACTGTATTTTTAATCAAATAAATCCAGCCTTGGTTGGATTTGATTCAAAAACATAAAAAAATCTTGCTGACCCCAAACCTTGGAACTGTAGGCTATAATTAATGGGAATAAGGAGTTGTCAAAACGTTTCATAAAAGTAGTCCATTATAAGAGTGGTGCACTATATTCCAGCTATTCTGAAGTCATAATTATGATAGATTTGTATGAGAAGCAAACTGACATTTTAGTTGTTATTCGCTGAAAATCTTGACTTCAGACCTAGCTACATGATCATAAGAGAATAGCAATATCTGATATGGGAGTAAATTGTTCTTTTGAGTCAGAACTTTTCAATTCATCAATTGATCAAGTTTGCAAAATCAGTCTAAATTATTGATTCACAAAATCAAACTGATTAGGTTCTCATGTTTACAAACTCAGTGATCCAGTCACATAATGGCAGCAGGGCACGGGAAGATTGATTAAGTGTATAATAATTCATATTTTTGGTTTGTTTGCCTTATATGATTGATTATCTTTATGATATTTGTATTATACTTTTAGCCATTTTTAAAAGCTTGATTCATATTACTTCAATTTCAGGATATTCTTTAAAATTGTGCTTTTTGTGTCTGTGCAATTATATGGGAGCAGTACAGCGTAGATTATAATTTTTTTTATTTAGAATTAAAGTTATAGGGAATTGGAACAACATGAGTGTGAGCAAAGGATGGCATTTTGGGATCTTTCCCAGTGCATTAATTGCTCCTCCAGCCGTAGTCAGTGAACTCAGAGTTCAGACCTTCTTCTCTGTCCAAACCTCATTTGATGCATCAGTATTTTATCCACATCCAGAGATATCTCTGACTACCAGGAGTCTGTCTGAATTCATTTGTTAGTGTAGATGGAGGTCACTCTGGCATGCATGCAAGCCATTTTTTATTGCGTGAGGCTATTTTTTCCCAGCAGTGTGCATGCTAAGTGAGCCTAGATTGCAGAGTAATACAATTTGTAATTTGGCTGTAGCAGAAGGCACAGTTCTTGCTGTTTGTGAATCTCTCGGTCTCAAACACCCTAAAGCTTGTCTCCCTGACCCAATCAGATTTTTATCAGTGCTCTCAGACTGCTTTAAAACATCACAGCATGCCTTCTGCTGTGTCACTCAAGGAGTCAAGAGGGAAACGTCTCTGTAAGGATGCTTGACAGCGCTGGTGAAAAGGCTTTTGCATTTTTTATCGATTTTCTCTGAATGGCCTCTTGTGTTATACCTTTGCTTTGTAACTTCGGATCTTATGTGAAAGATGCTGGCTCTTCGAGAGTCTGATCACCAACAAAGACCACAATGGAAATACGTTTTATTTTAAACTTTATTGTGTTATCCTTGACGAATTGAGTGTATTCACTAATTTTTTGTCAAATAAAAAGAAAGAAAGAAACATTATCAACATCAGTTGTATAGGATAAATAAGAAGAGAGTCACTAAGATACTATGTGCGTATCCAGTTTCTTATGCTGTGTGATTACGTCAGGCAAAGAATAATTTGTGCGAAACAAACTCTAATTTCAATTAATAACCTCTTTATGTCTGCAATGAATTCAGTTTGAAGTGTGAAACTAGATACATTAAATTAGAATCATTCATCCATAGTTAGACATGGATTTTATGCACACAGTGCTTCTGTATAAGAGTTTCTCAGTCTCAGATGGGCTCTGTGGAAAATTCTTGAATTGTGAATGAGAAATCTCAGTTTAAGACAATGTCAAGCAATAGGATTAGAGTGCAGAGGGCTCCCCATACTTTCCATTTATTTTCATATTTCAACAGATTCTTCGATAAAACATTTTAAACCTTGAATCAAATAACTATAGTAATCAAATTACAGCATTAAACATTTTGATTTGAAGCAAAAATGTTACAATAAAGTTAAGTAAAATAAAAAGTCTAAGGTACCCAATGTACACCTAATGTCTTTTATGAAATTAAACTACTCCCATAACATCTTCTCTGATCTTGCTTTACGTTTGTGGTTAGTGTAGCACTTCACAACTTAATATGAATTAAAAAATGTATTAAATAACAACTGGCCATTGGCTTCTCTTGAAGGAGTGTCTGTCAACAGTTCATAAATGATGTATTTGGCTTTTTAAAAAACATTTTAATTGAGGAGTAAATAGCCTAATCTTATCCTCACAGCGCGTCAGTTATGCGGTAATTATTGAGGGGCAAATTAATTGTACTTTTAATGTAATAATAAAAGTAACATCATAATAATAATAGGTCTAATAAAATAAGAATGTAACAGGCCTACATTAATTGGAAATGGCATATACTCTTAATATGGCCAATAATTGATGTTTTTGAATATATTTCTGGCTATCGTCGATACAAGATCATCGTCTTTGACGCACCCAAGCAAGGGGAGGTTGTCGCGGGGCAGACAGCACGATGTCTGTTACGTTGTTTGTGCTGCGTTGTATATATGTGTGTGTGTGTGTATTTTAGCCAAAATTAAACATCAAATTACTCATCAAATAAGCATGTACATTTTAACTCAAATTGGTATGCTGCTGTTAATATAAAATTTGCATTTAATAAAAAAGCATCGTCCCTAGTGGCCTCATAATTGTAGACCTCACTGTACTTAAAATTATTTATGATGTGTTTGGAGTCACAGAAACGTCATCTTTCAGGCGACTGAAAAATTCTGCAGTGTTCGAGGCCTGGGCTGACTGAGCATGTGCCTACATTTCAAAATAGCATTGTGGGAGGGGCAATTTTGTGTATTCACCTTTTTTCAAGTTCATGTCAGTGGCAGGGCCGGGTGAGTGGTGAGCATTTATTTGGCACCACCAGAGCACATCAGGACCTCTCGGGTTACAGTCCCTGAAGTCTTCAGGCCACACACCCACACCTGCTCATGTCCTTAAAGACACAAACTGAGCTTGGTGAAGGAGGGGGGTGGAGCAACCCACATTTCTCTGCTGCACCTGTGTTTAAACTCACAGCCACGTTGGCTTGAATAGGGTCGGTCTGTCAGGCACAGATTGGTTTGGCAGAAGGTCCAGGCAGTCATGCGTTCAGAATATGGACACATAACAGAGACTTTGGAGAATTCTGGTTCTTGCCCTTGTGATTCAGAGTGGACGCACCCCACCCCCACATCCTTAAACACGCAACACCCCTATAGATAGATTGTGACTCTGCCCCTTAGCTGTTTTGCAGATGGCTTTGCGGATCTCCCCTGGATCACTTTGCTGCAGATTCACCAGATTCCTTGGCAGGGGATCTAGAGAGATGGGACCATTAGATAAGGTATCGAAGATCTCCAGAATATATCAATATGTTAATAGATAAAGACCTAATTTGGCTGAGATCCACATTTGTCCAAATTAAGTTCTTGGCATATAACAAAAATTAAGTTTTGATATATTTACTGATAATTTACTAAATATCTTCAGGGAACGATCTTTACTTAAATCCTAAGATGCATTGCTACAAATATCTGTGCTACTTATGACTGGTTTTGTGGTCCAGGGTCCATATGTATATATGTATTTGATGTTGCTATTTGAAATATCATATGCATATTGCAAATTAATTGTTTGCATGCACTATTGTACATTATATTTATGATATTATTGAATAGTTTGTCCTACAATGAAAATTGTCTCAATTTATTCACCTTTGTTCCAAACTTTTATGACTTGATTTCTTCTGTGGAACACTAATGAATATTAAAAAAATAATTACATTTTTCAGTGAGGTCCAAAACAACACTAAAACTTATTGACTTTCACTCGATGGAAAAAAAAAACACTTGTGATTTGATCAGTCTGCAGCAGTATATAAAAGGGTTAATCAGTTGGACTTTATGGTTGGACCCAACATTAACAGTTTAACTTGGTTTATTTTCCACTGTGAAAAGATCCATCTCAGGATCTCAAGCTTTTCTTGCTCAGCAGCCTTGATTGATCTATGAAATATTATTTAAAATCAAATACAAGACTAATACTTCAATTTGTCAGTGAAAAGGCGAGCATTGAAAAGATTTGTTTCAGGTTATTATGAGGGACTAAATTGGGCCAGAACAATTTGGAAATTTGCTGGCAATTTGTCCGTTTTGAAGGCTTAAATTTAGATACAATACATGCATTCCAGCTCCATTCAGAAAATGTACTTGATTCAAACATATTTGCATATAATGTCAGTTTGCTACATACATTAGACAACAAATCTGCTATGTGGTCTGCTCTCTGTTCCAGTGAAATCACTAAATAAAATGCTCCCAGTTATGATATGCGTCCACTGATATACAAGAGCAATGTGACTGCTCACGATCTAGGCAAGAATCATACCACTACGGCCCTATGATTTCCACGATGTGGAAAATACAGACGGAATTGCAGAATCCAGTCATACAAATTTAATTTATTGTATAACGCGGAATGTCACAGATTTTGATGAATAAATCAAAAGTAGGTCAGCACACTTAAATCAAAACGCAATATGTAATAGTGTCTGTGAATATTACACCTTAAAGTACTATTTAAAGGGGTCATATAATACGATTTCACCTTTTAAACTTTTTTAGTGTGTAATGTAGCTGTGTTAGCATAAACAACATCTGCAAAGTTATGAAGCTCAAAGTTCAATGCAAAGGGAGAAATAGTCTTTTACAGAATTAGCATAACATCGCCTACAGCGAACGGCTGGTAAGGGACTACAGCAAAATAATTCCGGGTTAGTGACATCATAAACCCAGATAAACTCCGCCCCCGGGAACATGCAATAAAGGGGTAGAGGCCATGCTGCGCTTCTTTAGAGAAGAGGAAGAAAACTAGGGGTGCACGTAAAGACACACAACTTTCAAAATCAATGTTCTAAAGCAGCGGTTCTCAATCCTGTTCCTCGCGTCACCCTGCATCGCTCTCTCTCTCTCATTCAGATCAGCTCAGCTCCAACAATGAACTGTTCCATTTATATACTTATTTTCACATAGCTAAGACAAGCGTTAAACATGGACGCGCATGCGGTTGCCGTACTGTATTAAAGCTTTAATCAGAATAAAACTGTATATTAAAAGCTAACATTAGAAGTAGCATAATAACAGCGGGCTCAAATTGATAAGCAATATAGACAACGCCATTGTTTACAATATAACCAGAGCACATGATGCTGATATGAGGGGCAGGACGTATATGAATGCATTTCACGATATACAGCCATGTATTGGACCCGGAAATACCGTCTACATATATTATATAGCCTACTATATAGTATAATATTAATCTATAAAGTATATTAATGCACTATATAATATATATTATTATATATAGTTGTCATCAAGCGCTGGGAACAAGGGGCGAGGAGACGAGGAGAACATTCAATAATCCTTTTTATTGAAGCGAACACAGGGAACATGTATCACAGGAATTAGACAAACAATACCAAATGTGGGAGATGGGGAAACACTGGGCTTAAGAACACTAGGAAATCAAACGAGGAAGAACTGAAACAGGTGAGCGTTGGAATGCAGCATTAGCTTAACATTTCAATAAACGCGCTTGTAAAACAATTACAAGCCATTCTATAAATTGACATTTCAGCAGTTGACAAATGGATAGCGACTCCTAAGTAGCACTTAAAGCAGGGCTACGTGCAATTGTGTTAAGTGCATTTTTGGGAAACGCACGTGAAACAATAACGAACGTTCGAAAAATGACTCGTAGAAAACGCTCTTAAGCGCTAAGATCAATCGTTATCAGGAAACCCTGCCTAGTTCAGTTCCATACACACTGCATAGAATTTCTGTAAAAGCGGTTGTCACTACTTGTATCTTTCGGAAGTTAATGTGGTTGTTGAATGTGGTTGTCACTCCCGTATTTTTGGTGAATTATGTGTGTACAGAACATGAATAAGGAGTAAAGGTGAACTGACAACCGAATTTAGCTGCAGTGTGTACGTGGCCTGACATAATCTCTTGAACTGCTCTGAGAGTCACTTCATGAGCGTTTTACCTTTTCTTTTGAGGAAAAATATCATCATATTATATATACTGAGAAACTTAAAGGTCTTCACAACAATCCGTCAAAATAAAAGTTTGGTAGTGTATTTCTTTAAAAAAAATATGTTTTTTTATAAAAATAATTATTTAGAGGCGCTTTTGATTATTAAAATGTAATGAAACCTTTAAAATCGAATCCAGAAAGTTACTGGAAAACACAGAATTTAGGAACAATTAAACTAAATCTGAGAAAAAAAGAACTTCATAGGGCCTTAAACTTTTAATAAATTGCTGTTAAATTGTGTACATTTCATGATTGTAATTAATTAGATATGCTTTTGATTCATAAAATTTAAATTAACCTCTAAAAAATGAGTCTAGAAAAATGTAAATGGGAAAATTGAATCCAGAAAAATTTGGATAAAATAAAATGAAATTAAATTTCATAAGGCCCTATAAACACTGGACCAACACATACCATATACTGCAGATCTTAGTGATGTTTGTATATTTTATCCATGTATGCATTTCATTTTTAATTGATCATTAAATAAATAAAAAAACGTACTTAAAAAACTTTAATCTTATTGACCCCACATTTTTTAATGGTAGTATTGCTTTTTGGTCCGGACTAAACTGGTTAATGAATAGAGTTTAATCTAAGATAATGTAGGCTTATTTGTTTACATCAGCTGTTAGTTTGGCATCTGTGATATGTTACTAGGCGCTCCACTGATTTACTGTCAGAGTAACAGAGTTCCTGTTGTTATTCTTCAGTTTTAGCATAGCTTAGACAGCAGAGCTAGACAGCCCATTTTAATTAGTATAACTCAAGCCCAAATACACACAGGCTATTATGTGTGTATTCAGAATGCTGGATGTACTTGCTAGCTCTCATCTCATTAGTGGATCTTAAACCTGATGAATGAAATATATAAAATATGAACTTACACACCGTGACTGTGTTAAGGAATTGTTACAGCTCTGATGGTATTCATCAGAAGTTCAGAACCATGGCAACCATCAGCTAGGATTAATGTGATACGTGAGCTGGCACACAAGAAAAGGAAACGCAAATGAGACCGAAATCAATATTTTCCTCCTCACAGAGAATGAGGATGTGCAGAGATTGATCGTGGATTCTAATGACATAAGTCTCTCCACTCTTCTTCCTTTCCTCCAGTGACAGTTTTGAGCTAATTTTTCTGTTACATAATTAAATAATTTAAATGTATTATGACCTGACAGAAGTTCATTTTTTTCAAGTGCTTTTTTATATCTGTAGCTATTTTATTTGCATCAATTTTATTTTATATTTCACGTGTTTAGCTATTGATTGCTATGTTAGCTATCAACATTGCTGCTGTTAAACATTGTGTAACTGAAATGTGTATTTTTTAGAAAACATTCTCATTTCCCTTTTTAATATGTGACTAACTATAAGTAAATCAATTCTAGACTAATTTCCCTAAAAAGTGTAGAAACCAGGGCGCTATCAAAAAATTGCTCCTTTTAAGCTTCTCAATATTCCCGATATTCTTCAAACAAGATTTGTTTTCATTCTTCGTTTGGGGGCAAAAATAAGTTTGAAACGGCTGAGCGACGATAAACTGTTTTCGAACATTCCAACACCGCTACGCCTGCTTGAGGCGGGGTATACATTAATGTAAACGTGTCTAGCCGCTCACGCATATGCCTAAACAAAACAACTATGCAATGATGGTGTATCTAGCTGTGAGACAGGTAGCAATGGTCAGAATATTATAGACAAAAGAATAATGATTAGCAGCAGTTCAGTGTCAAGTATCATGTTTGCAATACAACAGAACCATCCCATTTCCATAATCAGTCTTTTAAGTGTGAATGGCTCATAGTCTGAACACTTTAGCAAGATGTGGAAAACAAACATAGGAGTCATATCAATAACACAAACCTGTTTGTTACTTTATTTTATTAGTGTTCATTTATTTTATTAAACTGGATAAACTATTACACCTTTTTATATTTTATTTGGTGTCATGATTTGATAAAAGAAAGGTTTATTATTGAATGTTCGTTTGGCATTTCATTTATTGTATACCCTTTAAATTCACTTATTGAAAGAACAACAACAGCAGCAGTATGGTATAACATTTATTAGAAACACATGTATTTGGTACTTGCTAGTTGCTACCTTATATCTTTACTCTTTCCTTTCATTCTTTTCATGGCTTTGGAAAACTTGTATCTGATGTTTCTCTACGTCGCTTTTTGCATAACTCGTATTTGACACCAAGCTTTGTTGCAGTTTCTTTCTAGAAATTAAATGCTTTCTCTGAATCTTTAAAGTCTCTCCGCGAGCAATCGTACAGGTGCGGATATATTTGTGGCAGCTCAGCTATTCGACACAGTGTATTCATGTTGCTGTGACTTGGCGATGTTGTTCTCCTGCCTGACTTCTGTGGAATGAGAAAGTAACCGGGAAAAAAAACACACCCACCAATTGTGTAATCGCCATGGACCAATGGTAGATCAAAGGTGTTTAGGAGCCAAAACTAACTCCTCCAGAAAGTTTGCTTTGGTGAGCTGTTCCGAACTGCCGAAACTAACTCAGAACAAACTTCATTTCGGCCTGATTTTGTTCGAAAACTTATCAGTTTGTTCTTCGATTTTGTTTGAAGTAAATCGGGGTCTTGACACGGCGACAGAGGCTCGGCCAATGGTGCGAGTTTCGGGCGGGATTATTTATTTGGCTAGCCAATAGCAGTTAGGGGGAGTGGCTAGGAAACCTGTTTGAAAACAGACCTTATTTTTACTGTGCCGTTTGGTGATGTTGGTTTTCACAGAAATGACACACTTCGGATTTAAGTTGTGTTAAGGTTTTGGGACTACATTGAGTGAAAGTGTTTGGAGTGTTTTTGCTTTTAAGCATATGTTAAATGTATTGTTTTTATCTTGACAGGATGATGAGGTGGTGCTGCAGTGTGTCGCCGCCATTCAGAAGGAGAATCGCAAATTCTGCCTTTCAGCAGAGGGACTTGGCAACCGCCTGTGTTATCTAGAGCCGACATCAGAGGCGAAGGTAAAGCCCCATGTGTTCTGAGAAACCAATCACTGCTTCAATATCCCTAAACCTTCCCACACAATCCACAATGCAGAGATTGAAACAAAACAGTTTAGAAAACAGCTAAATAAGTGCATAATTTTAGTATTACACTATGTTTTTCGTTCAGTATGCTGATTAAGGAATACTTTAAACACTGTACCTCTTTATGTGTAAAGAAAATTGCATGGTTAAAAATAAATGTAGAGTGAAGCAGGGAGACTTGCACATATTTGCCTTTGATATGTTGTCCTCTAGCAATACATCAAATTAATGGCAAGAGATTCATGTAGTTGAATACCATGGCAACAGGAATTGATCCTAGTGCTCTGCGCCATATTTTCTATGCATCAGGAGGCAAGGCAGTAGAAGATGTGTGGGCATCTCTGTGGTTATGTGAGGTGTATCTACTGAGCCTGACCTTCTTCATTCATTGTAAAAATGAAGGTGGATAATGAAGATAATCTTTCTATTATCATATAAAGTATTGGTCTTCTTCATGCATATCTAAAAATGAATCCTTATGGATTCACTTGCAATGCACAATGGATAACCCTGAGTGACACTGAGACATCTGCTGTAATTGCTTGAGTGACGTAGAAGATAAAACTGTCAACCTTTACCATCATGCTTTACCATCTACCCAGTCTCTCAGATGCATATTTAAAACTATAAATAGAAAGGCATTTTATGTGAAACACATATATAGAAGTTAGGGTTCATATATATGGGTCATAATCAAGGTCATTAAGTTTTTATTGTTGAGTCTCATGTGTACAGCTTTCATATAGGGGCAAATGATGTGCTCAGTGTGGCTTTTAAGATATATCAATTATTTTTCACACACACACACACACACACACACACACACACACACACACACACACACACACACACACACACACACACACACACACACACACACACACACACACACACACACACACACACACACACACACACACACACACACACACACACACACACACACACACACACACACACACACACACACACACACACACACACACACACACACACACACACACACACATACATACATACACACATACAGTATATATATATATACATACACACATACATATATATATATATATATATATATATAGTTCTACAATAAAATAATACATTTTATAATGATTTAATAATAATATTATAATGACTATATATACTTCATATATTACTGATTATATATATATGTTACATTTTACATTTTATTAATATTACATATAGCTTATTAAAAAGAATAAAATATGTATACAAATAATTTATTGGGTATCACATTAAGTGTGAGTTACATTTCTTTAGTTTAGTTGCATAGAGGGATTTTTAATCTGAGACATAATACTTCATAATATAGTATTTTCTCATTGTATTTTATGTCTGCAAATGACTTTCCCCAGAGGCATCTGTCACTCTACTTAGCACATTCTCCCCACTCACATGTCATATTAAAACCTGAAAGGGCACTGGTCACCATAAGTCATGGCTGATTTCTCTTATTTCTCAACTCAAAGGAAGATGTTAGTAGGAAAATACCTTTAAAGTATACACTCAGTAAGACTGTACATGATTCAGACTCTAATTATCAGAAGGTGACAGAATGTTCACTTTCTCAGGATAGCTGAACCAGACAGTCGAGGGGCTTTAAATAGCAGCCTGATAAACAGATGCAGGGTGGGAAAAGACTTCTCTAGACCACTACTTGCTAATGTTAATCCTTACTGGCCTCTCAAGCTAATCCTAATGAACACATATCGAAAACTTATTCGGTTACTAACATAACCTCGGTCCTCTGAGATACGGCACGAGTACTGCGTCTTATTTAACACGCTAGGGGGAAACTCCTTTTTCTCCTATACTGAAGCCTTTTTTTAATAACGCAGTGTAACTGCACGCATTGGTTCATGAAAATGAACCAATGGCTTGGCAGCGGAGCTGCACAGCCTATGGCTGTAAAGCCCGAAAAAGCCAACCGGAATGGGCAGGGCATCTGGCTTTATAATGCGGGCATTCGCCAAGGCTCCTCAGGTTACTTCGCCTGAAGCGACGACTGAGTCATGCAGCCGCATAGCACAGCAAAGTACGCAGTACTCGTTCCATATCTCAGGGAACCGAGTACGTTCCCTATCGATACTACACTTCATACTGCATCTTATTTAAGACGCTAGGGGAACCAGTATATTCTCGCCGTGTCTATGCTAGAGGAACGACCAACACTTGAACTTGCCTTAGGCACCAAGAGGGGCCCAGAGGGACCAAGTATTGTACAGGGAAGCCCTGCAGAAGGTAATAGGGTCAAACTCATAGAGGTCGACCTGGCCTTGAGTAATTGTCCCAAATAAGTCTATACAGCCTCAGAGCTCTATTGAGGGCCAAGAGCGTACAAGAAGAAGGTAAATGCCCATACTGGTTTGTCATATGACAAGAGTGAGCCCGTTATGCAGAAAGGACCCGGGCCTGTAAGGCTGGAACTTACAGATTATAAAACCTGGCAAATGTGGATGGCGAGGACCAGCCGGCCGCCGCACATATCTCTGCAATGGACACACCGCTAGACCACACCCAGGATGAGGCGATGCCTCTAGTCGAGTGGGCTCTTACTCCCATGGGGCATTGTTGGCCCAAAGAAGAGTATTCTAGTGTAATAGCGTCAATTATCCATCTGGATAGCCTCTGCTTTGTGACCGGAGACCCTTTGGTGCGGCCGCCAAAGCATACACAGAGCTGTTCAAACTGCCTAAAAGGGGCGGAATGCCTTGGTTTCAGGACAATCTTAGAATCGTTAGGCCCGAATTAGAGGCAAGAGTGGCTGACTGATAGCGCCTGCAGATCTCCCATACGTTTTACCGAAAGAGTCAGGGGACGAAGGTTAACATACTGTAGCAACACTGTGGGCAGATCCCAAGTCGGGACGGTGATAGGGCGGGTTGGATTGTGCCTCCTAGACTCCTTCAAGAAACGAACAACCAGGTTGTTCCTGCCCAATGATTACCCATCCATAGCAGCGTGTGAGACTGCTATAGCTGCTACATAGACCTTGAGCGTGGAAGGGGAGCGACCCTTTTCCAACAGCTCTTGCAGGAAGGACAATATCAACGATATGTCTCAAAAAACTTGAGAGAGGAGGTCTCGTCTCAGGGGAATGGGCCACGGAGCTGTAGTGAGCAGCCGAGACAGCTCCACGAACCAGGGGTGATTCCTCCAGAGCAGGGCTACTAACAGAACTCTGTGCTTCTGTTCCCTGATTCGCCTAATTACCTGCGGGATCAGGGCGATCGGGGGAAAAGCATAAAGGAGGAGGTTGGGCCAGTCGTGGGCCAACGCGTCCCTTTCCTTAAAAAAATAAGTTTGTCAATGAGTGTAATATTCTGAGGCGAAGAGGTCGACCTCTGGCCTGCTGAAGATTCCCCATATTTCCTGAACCGTTTGTGGGTGGAGCATCCACTCGTCTGAGGGGACATTGCTCCGAGATTGCATGTCTGCTCCCAGGTTTAGTTTGCCCGGCACTCACTGCAAGCGCAAGTTGAGCTGAGCCCACCTCAAGAGGCACTCTGCTAGAATAAAGAGGCGCCTCGAGGAAAGACCGTTGTGGCAATTTATATAGGACACCACCGTCATACTGTCCTAACGGTCTAAGACGTGATGCCCCCTCAGGTACGACAGAAAAGTGCGAAGGCCCAAACATACTGCCAGCATTTCCAGGCAGTTGATGTGAAGGTGACCTTCCTTTTTCGACCACAGAGGCCAAAAGCCGGTTTGCCGTCGCACAGCGCCCCCCAACCTAAGTTGGAGGCGTCTGTCGAGATCACCTTCCTTCTGTAGACCAGGGGCACACCCCGTTCCATCCACTGATGGTTTTACCAAAGGGGCCAGAGCTGCAACGTTCACGTTGACACGGAGGAATGTGGAGGAACTCAAGGTTTTAGCCAGTACCGAAGGGGCCGCATGTGAAGCAGGCCCAACTGAAGTACAGAAGACGCTGAGGCCATGAGGCCCAGCATCTTTTGAAAGATTTGAGAGGGCGAGGGACTCAGAGTTTGAATGAAGCCGCAAGCTGCTGAATGGCCAGTGCACGTTCTGGCGTGACTACCACCCTCATTCGGGCTGAGTTACCAGGAACTGTTACCAGGAACAAAATTCGTTGGCTGGGGGACAGCGAGCTCTTGGCAAAATTTACCCTGAGTCCTAGGCACTCTAAGTGGCTGAGGAGCCCAGCTCTGTGAGATAGAAGCTCGTCCTCCGACTGGGCCAAAATGAGCCAGTCGTCGAGGTAATTCAGCATGTGGATTCCCATCTGTCTCAGTGGGGAAAGAGCCGCATCCATGCACTTCGTAAAAGTGCGGGGAGCCAGGGACAGCCCGAAGGGGAGGGCCGTGTATTAATAAGCCACTCCCTCGAAGGCGAATCTCAAGAACCGCCTGTGGTGGGGGGCTATCTGGATGTGAAAGTAAGCATCTTTCAGATCCAACGAAAATAACCAGTCTTTTCACAAACACTCTGCCGTCCGCATCCGGAACTGAACGGGGCGGGGCGCTTGGAGGCATAACAGAGGCTTTTTGAGGGGTGGTCCGGCTGCAGTGGGACTTAGCCCTTTCCTCTTCCTGTTGGCTGGCTAAACAGCTGGTGGCGTGGCTTTTGCTGGCTGCTGAGTCGGCGCCATCTTGGTGCGACTAGAAGCAGCTGCAGAGCTGGAGCGCTTAGGCAAGAAGTGTTGCATTGCCTGGGATGACTTCTGTGCGGCTGTGAAGCGTTCAGCGAAGCCCTCTACTGCAGGACCAAACATCCTTGTTTTTACTTTATCCGCATCCTTCATCTCCGTCAGGTTCAACCACACATGGTGCTCGAACACCACTAAACTGGCCATGGATCTGCCGTGGGCGGCTTTTGCCTTCCAGCCAATGACCGTGGGCGGGCAGAGATGACTCATCCAGGGGAGGCAGGCTGTCATATACTTTTTCTTCTGCACCGTCGACTGAAGTGAGGGCGGAGGAAGAAGAGGCATGTAGGCGGGACGAGTAGGGTTTACGCCAAGATTTGGTGATCTCGCTGTGGACTTCTGGGAAGCATGGCGAAGCTCGTTGACGAGGGGCCTGGTGACACCCCAGCAAGAACCATTCATCCAGGCGGCTAAGGGACGGTTCCTCTGGGGAAGACCATTCCAAACCTAGCTCCTCCACAGCATTTGACAGATAATATCGGCATCCATGCCTGTGCTGGATGCGCTGGGCTGCGCAGAATACAAGGGGGCGGGGTCGTGGTACGAGCCTGACAGCTCCTCCGCATCTGAAGCTGCCAATGACAGGCTGTCGTCCATCTCGCCATCATCGCTTCCACCGAATGAGACCAGATCGCTCGCAGCCGCAGAGGGATGCTGGTCCGGGCGGGTGAAGAGAACGGGTGAAAACTGTACAGCCGGCGTAAGCTCACTCATCTCCGAGCGCTGAAATCCTCTGCCCCGCTGCTTTTTCCTTGCAGGTCCCTGGGAGGGTTTGTCAGCGGCATGCAGGGGAGCCCTGCAGGAGTGACAAAAACGGCGTGGCATTTGCAACAACGCCGAAGAAATTAGCTCTTTCAGAGGAGTTCTCTGAAGAGAGAGTTGCTGGATAACGGCAGGGAATCCGTGGACCAGCTACTGCAGGCTGCTGAGAAGCGGCGAGTCGGCCGAGCAGAGTGAGGTCTGGATCTCCTGCTATGGCTCGTTCAACAGCGAAGGCTTCGAGTCTTGTAGAGAAGAAATCTGAGGAGCCTTGGTGAATGCCCACATTATATAGCCAGATGCTTTGCCTATTCTGACGGGCTTTGGCGGGCTTTCCAGCCATAGGCTGTGCAGCTCCGCTGCCGAGCCATTGGTTAATTTTTTAATGCACTGCACAAACCAATGGCAGTGCAGTTACATTGCGTTAGTAAAAAAAGGCTTCAGTATCAGAGAAAAAGGAGTTTCCCCCTAGCGTCTTAAATAAGATGCAGTACGAAGTGTAGTATCGATAGGGGACAGAACATCTATTTGGGACTAATGATGGGCTTTAATCTGTAAACATAAACACTCTACCAATTGTCTGATTTTACTACACCCACAATATATCTCTCTCTCTCCACAGTATTTTCCTCCTGACCTATGCATCTGTAACTTTGTACTGGAGCAGTCTCTCTCAGTGCGGGCTCTGCAGGAGATGCTCGCTGGGCAGAGCGGTGAAGGAGTAAGTAAACAAAGCGCAGTCATTACAGGGTTACTATACTGAATACTATACTATACTATACTCCACCCAGCCCTATGGCTCACCATACCTGGTTGTATGTCACGTCACTTTTTTCACTGTATATATTGTAAAAACTACTCCATTGGCTGTAGTTCTTCTGCGTTCTATATGACCAAGGTTAAGTAATCAAGAATGATGTTACTGATATTAGAAAACTCGAATTCACACTGGCAGATCATTTGGAGAGTTTTATTAATTGGATGTTATTCCTCAGATGCCATAATTGCTTTAGATTTTCAACATGATAGTAATGCAAATCATTTATCCCTTAATTAAATTGATAAAATATTGTTATCTTTTTAATGTCTATGATACCTCACCTTCTGCTTTGCAAAGACTAATTATACCGCTCCATGTCTATTATGCATTCAGTTCCATGTAGAAGGTGAAATGTTTTTTTCTATTTCATAATCATAATTTTTTTATAAGATGCACTGCACAAAATACATTTTACTTTTAAGTGTTTTTGCTAATGGGTTGCCTCATTATTTGGTATCATTCAGTTCATTATATCTAGTATCGAACCAATATAAATATTGGATTTTTATTTCTAAAAACAGTAGCAAGAGTATGTTTAATTCATTATTTTGGTAAGACATAAAGAATTGAATGTGCTAAAGTGGCGAGGGTTTTCCAACTGCCTTTTTAATCATATCTGTATCTTTGTTCATCGTTGCAAGACTCCTGATCACGAGAAACGGGTATGTTCACAATTTGTTGACCAAAGTGTATGCATGAATGTCAATCTGAATTATGTAAAAATATATATTTTACTTACTTAATTATACATACTGCTCCTTTTTAAGCATCCCAACCACTTCTTTAACTAAACTGGAGTTTTAAGTGCTGTGACTCAGTCATAGCATAACCCAACTAATGCATTTCACAATGCTAACCCTATCAGATAATCAAGGTGTCTCTCCTTTATCTCAGTCTTGTCTCCTTCTCTCCATTTGTATGTTATGATTGAGAGTGTGAAAATGTTCCTGTAGCCAAAATAAGATGAGTTGATTTGTCAAACCTAGAACCTAGTGGCCCTGAATAATGCAAATCCCAGAATAAAATCTACTGGCTAAGCATGTTCTGCACAGGGCCATTTGAATGCTTTATTTGCCCTCCCTTTAGCACAAAATGGCATGCTCGATATTTTATTTCATGTTTATTTTTTTACTGCAGCATTTTGAAATTAGATTGTCACAGCATATATTTTATTGGCTCGGTGCTGTGTATCTGTTGCGCTAACATTAATGTAGGAGAGAATGAGTTCTGTTGGAGAAGCATTATGCTGTAGAGTTGCATACCATACAGTACTTCATTGTAAAAATCCCTATGGATGTGTGTCATTTATTTAATGAATTCACTGTTTAATGCCTTTTTTGTGTTGATTATTTGTAGTTTGAGATGTGAACTGTTTGTTCTTGCATTTGGACTCTAACACTCTCAAATTTCAGAAGTACCAATGACGAGGAAATGATCTGGAATGCTGATTCCAGAATTAATGTTTCTTGACATGTGTTAATTATTCAGTCTTTTTTTTGTATTTTTGGTTTCTTCTTTTGACGTTTTGCTTCTTTTTTGTTTAGCTCAGAAGTAGTATACCATGCTACTTTCTGAGTGTACTATATACTACCATTCAAATTTTTAGATCAGATCAAAATTGACTTCTGAAAAATTGAATTCTGAAAAAATATATGTGTGAAGGTTTTCACAAACATATTAAGCAAAAAAAAAATAATAATAAGAAATCTGCACTAAATCATTATGATAAAATAATTTCTGAAGGATCCTGTGACACTGAAGAGTAATGGCTGCTGAAAATTCATCTTGGCATCACAGAAATAAATTACGATTAATAATATGTATTCAAATAAAATGTATTTTGTAATAAATTGTACTAATATTTCACAATTTTGCCTTATCATTGCTGTATTTGTAATCAAATAAATATAGCTTTAGTCAAAATGAGAGACTTGTTTCAAAAACATTAAAAAAAATCATACTGACCCCAAACTTTTGAATGGTAGTATATGTTCAGTTTATTTTATTTATACATCAGGATGGTTTCTTTGGGATCATTTTTTATCAGCAGTCCAGAGATCTTGCCATGTTTAGTTGCTGTCAATTTGAAACTGTCTAGAAGTGGCAGTTTCTGGTTAAATGTGCAGCTAAACTGTGCAATATCACAGTGACTCAGCCAAGGACTGTTGTTTATCATCTGATGTTTCAGCAAGACAGCAGGCATACTCTTACAGCAACAGCTGGGAGTAGGAAACTTTCCTCTTTGTCAAAGTCATTCGTTTCTAGACTATCAGTGAGGAGTTCAGATGAAACAGTCAGATATTGTGGTCAAATGTGGCAGTAATTATTATGGTTGATCATGAAAGTTTAGTGAACAGTATCACCAGCTGCAGACTTTACCTGAGGTTCTACATTATTAATATATTTTTTAATTAAGAGAAACATCTTTTTTTCCCTATATGCACTCAGAGGCTTATAAAACGGGTAAGTATATTTACTCTGTTCCTCTTTCCTTTGGGCCTTTTTTCCACACACTCCTCACATTTCCTCATCTACGGTACAACAACGAAATTTTATTCTCGTTCAAACAACTGAACGAGAGATTTCCTTTTTAACATCCGTCCAGCATGTTCTTCCCAGTGCCAATGTTTCTGATTCAGTGACTTTTTATTTTAACAGTGACCGTTCTGTCCACGTCTCTGAACCCTTGCCTTGAGTTCGCTAACAACATTTGACTCTCTCTTCTGTAGGCAGCACAGGGAGGTGGACATCGGACACTGCTCTACGGTCACGCCATCCTCCTTAGGCATTCCTTCAGTGGAATGGTGAGAATGCGTCACACAAATTGAAGCCTGTGGGAGAAGGATTAGCCAGCCTGTCACAGCTTACGACTCACACACATCAACTTCATGATCAGTGGCTCCCTACAGTATATTGAGGGTAGATGGGGAGAAGTGGGAATGCTTTAACATCACGAATGACAGGACGGCTTATGTTTTAATGGGATAATCGTGTGTTTATATTATCGATAAACATTAACTATAGAGCTTGAAGCTTACTGAACTTGGTCTTCTGGGGGTCTTTACCCATGCTGCAGTGTATTGAAACCTTATTTGTCATGATTTATTAGTAGAATTTATACTTGTTTCTTTGTTTTCCCATAGTATCTCACATGCCTAAAGACTTCCAGGTCTCTGACAGACAAACTGTCCTTTGATGTTGGCCTTCAAGAGGATTCAACTGGTAACAACAACAGTGTTTTTTTGTATTTATTAATATTTTAAAACCGCTTTTATTTTAATATTTTAATAAATAAAAATACAACAATTTTGTAATTTTTACAAAATATTTATATTAGTTTTATTTTTTATTTCAGTTTTAGTAATGTTAGTACTTAATCTTGAGCTTATTTCTTAATCTTGATCTTAACAAGGCAAAATTTCTCATTTAAAAAAAAGTTTTTAATGACAGATATTATTTTATTTTCAATTAACATAATAATAGTTAACGATAATATTAACTGAACAACATCACATTTAAAATATGAAATGCTCTGTATAGGTCGGCTTCAAGATAAAAAAAATTGTTTACACATTTTTCATTTTTTTTTTATAAATAATCACTTTCAGGCCTATTTCTGGCTGTGATTGACATTTGAACCATAACAGATGTAGTGCTAGGACTACTTCCCAAGCTTTGAAAAGGGATCCAAAATTAAACCTAGATATCTTACTATTTTTGTGTATTGTGTCACTCAGAATAGAGGAACATGAATATCAGTATCAGCATCTAAGACTGCGTTTACACTTGACATTAACATGGGATCACCGTGATCCGATCAAGCAGATCGGGGGCTGTTTCATAAAACAAGTTTACCAAATAAGCCAGGCTTATTTCAGTTAGTCTGATTTATTTTGAACCAAATCATATGAAAATAAGTCAGACTAACTTAAATAAATCTGGCTTATTTGGTAAACTTGTTTTATGAAACAGCCCCCAGATCGTCAGTCAATCAGGGGTCCGTTTTTCGTACATCGCTAACTCAGTTAGCTGGATTTGACTGTTGCCTATTTCGCATGATCTTGGATCATTTGGTTCTTCGAAGCTCATCCCGGAATTGCTGTCATAGCAAACTTAAAACTGTAAGCTTAAATACTTAAATAGTAAGCTTAAAACTGCTCGGGAGCAGGCTTATTTCATGTAAACAGGATTAGATCACATCTTTTTAAGCAGAATTGATACTTAAAATCTGTCACAGCCACCGCTACTTTATTATAAGAGTATATACTGCTGGTCCAGGGACAATAATTAAAAAATGTATTTGAAAATAAGAAAACACTGTTGTGTAGTTTATAATACATATAGACACAGCAAGTTTTACTCATTGAAAGATTTATTAGTGATGAAATAATTACTTTATAATTGTATTGGAGTCTTACACACATGCTATACAGTTAATCTGAGGCGTGCATTAATTTGAGTGATGACAGATATTATGGGAGGGGCTTGATGAAGCGCAGGAGATGCAGATAACATGATCTTTAAGAAACTGTAAGTAATGCCGTCACGTAACAAAACTGTTTCAAAGATAAAATTTCATGAATTGCTAATTACAACACTGAAGTAAAAATGTAAAGCCTGTACAAATACTAGAAATCATAAATATAAATAATTGGGAATCATGTAAAAAATTACAAATAAAACAATTCAATTTATATATTTACATCTTATTTATATATTTATATCTATATACATTTATGTAGTTTTGTTCGCTTGGCTGTTTCCTTATAAATGTCCAGTAATGTGTCAAGTTTTTCGTCAGGTGTCTTTTTTAATGATATGATGTCATTACGTTGCTGTCTTGCCGCCAGCCAATCGCTGCGTTGCTGATCGTGGTCTCGAGTATCGATACATCTGCCCTTTTCAGGGAACACTAGAACGTGCAGTAATCTTTGACAATTTAATCCAGATATTTGAATATAATACGCATATAATTCGTTTGAAGAACCAAATTAGCCAGAGATCAGTTATCACGATTAGTATGAATCTTTCAAATCACCTCAGATGTATTAAGCGAGGTATGAAGAAGAACCCTGGACACGGCGCCTTTACATTTGGCAACATCAGCTGACTTCTGGATAACCAATCAGATATGTCGTTCCCGCGCAAATTTAAATAAGTCTGCAGAAGATGGCAAAGACAATCTGAAGTGGTGGGTTTCCTTTTGAAACCCATTTTTAGTCGCGGGACATTTAACAAAGGAAAATAACTGTATGAGTCTTCCTAGCGCTCCACGGCCTGTCTTTTGACAGTTCGCGAGAAAGAGGGCGGGGTTTACCTGCGAATACAGACACGATGGCTGGACTGCATTTACATTACACTGAGATCCGATCACAATTTCACAATGCGTACTCGACTACCTCAGAGGGCTGTTTCATAAAAGTCGCTAAGAAAAGCGGGGATTAAAGTATATAACCTAACAAATCAATCGGGGCTAAAGTGGTTTCATAAAGGACAATTCAGGTTCACGCAATCTCACTAACTCGATCCAGGTTCAATGAGTCAGGATAATGTGACGTGCACGCTTATTCTCAAGCAGCCCTTAATGTCGATCACGGATCAGATCGATCCGCCATGGCAAACAGCGAATATTTGTGCTGTTTAATGCATTTGAGACATTGTGTTTTCCACAGTGCATAACTGACACGTCACAGGTATATTTTTGATCTGTAAATGTTAGAAAGTCATGCAAATATATCCATTTTGCTGTCAGGTGTTGGCGAGGCTTTCGTGAGCGAACGAGCTCTGCTGCGCGCATGCGCACTAAACACACGGAGCAGAATAGAATAATAACACAATAATTCTGAATAAAATATACTTTATGCAAACATTTTTGTTGTTGGGCATTAAATCTGACACGTAGAATTTTAATCCTACATATAAGTGTATTTTTATGATAGCAGTAACTGTAAATCAAATGTAAGCTTAATAAAGCCCTATACTATCTCAAATGAGTTAAATGTGTGTTCCTCTTATCAGTTAAAATCTAGTCTGCTTTTTATTTTTATTAAGTGATTTTTAACTTTTGATTTAATGTTTTTAATGCTTTAATACTTTAAAGAGCAAATTTAGATTGTAATGTTTTAATGTTCTAATAACCATAAAAGGTACAGCTATCATAAAATCAGAGAGAAAGGCTGCATGACTAGAAAATGCTGATCAACTGAATGCACAAGTAGCAACTGTGTTAAAATGTTTTCATCGGTCTTTAAAAAGATCATTAGCCTACATTTTGGGCACAATGCATTAAATACAGTTGTTTGTAGCCTAATCTTTTTTATTTGATTATTTAAGGTGCATTTTCTGTATACTTTTAATTTTGGACTAATAATAAAGTAAACTAATTGTATGTGAGAGAGTCAGAGGTAATATTGATGCGTTCCTATTGGTCAGAGTTAGAGGAGCTCAGCTTAGCCTGGTTGTTAGCCTGCTCTAAATCTCCATATTAACATAATTTTGCTTAATTTAGCCTGCTTTCATACAACTGAGTCAGGGCTAAATTCAACCAGGATAACTGGAAAATCCCAGCTTAATCCCTTATTTTGCTTTTGTGCAATACCCCTCTGGACCAGGACACGCTGATCGGATAACATTCCAATCAGAAGCGCGTTTACACTTGTCTTTTCAATGCGTATGTGTGGACAACATCCGGATACAGGTCGCATGTTAATGCCAAGTGTAAACGCTGTATATGTTTGTAAACACCAGAAAGGTCTTATAGGTGATCTCAGTTCATCAAGGTCAAAGATTGATTGAATCATTAACAGCAGTTGGACATTGATAACCCGTCTCGTTATTCACATCTGACCAGTTTCCTCCAACTGATGATTTGTACTGTCAAAGGGGAAGCTTGTTGGTGGACAATTCACCCGGCATCCAAGCAGAGGTCAGAGGGTGAGAAGGTGCGCATCGGAGATGACCTCATCTTGGTCAGCGTGTCCTCTGAGAGGTTCCTGGTGAGTACAATGCAATGCAGCAATTTCCATACAATACCAAGTTATAGTGAGCATGTCTTTCAATCTCCACTAAAATAAACAGTCCATCCAACTCATGTGCTACAGTATATTCAAGTCTTCTGAAGTCATACGATAGTTTTGTGTAAGTAACAGACTGAGTTTCTCTTATCTAGAATTATCAAATGGTTAGTTCGTTTTTAATATTGTTTATTAACATTTAATGGGGTTTTCCTACTTTTGGGAGCTTGACAGGTGTAGTCCTTACAAACTGCCATTGTATGGAAAAATTTGGCTGATCTATTCCTTTAATGGATTCAGGCCCCCACAGTCAGTGTTTAACATTTCTCAGATAAACTTTTAACATTAATGCAAATGGTAACATAGACTTAGTCTCTAGAAAAAAAAAAAAAAATAAAAGGAAAAGTTCTTCCATAATTTCTCATTATAATTTCATTTCTGTCTGGCAAGATGGCTATGTCAGATGTGCTGACAGTTAATATACCTCTTTCGTACAGAGGGAGACCATCAGGTTTAATCAAGTAAGCTGTCATGGTGACGTGCTCAGCCTTCCAACAGAGCGCTGAGTTCCTCTAGATGTACAGGAGGAGAATGGATGCACTGAGAGACAAAAAGGCAGACATTTCAGAAATATAGGATTATATTTCACTGACCAGGTGCAAATTATGTGTATCTTGGATCCCCTAATGAAGGTTTTAAACCCAAGAAAATTGTTGTGTTCTTATGAAATATGCATTTACATTTATGCATTTAGCAGACACTTTTATCCAAAGCGACTTACCGTGCATTCAGGCTATACATTTTTTTTATCAGTATGTGTGTTCCCTGGGAATTGAACTAACAACCTTTTGCGCTGCTAACGCAATGCTCTACCACTGAGCCACAGGAACACAGAATTTATTCTAAAATGCCGATTTGCTGCTCAAAAAAACATATTATCGATGTTGAAAACAGTTGTGCTGCTTATTATTTTTGTGGAAACCCTGGTAGATTTTTTAGGATTTGATGAATAGAAAGTTCAAAAGAACAGATTATTTGAAATAGAAATATTGATAGCAATGTAAATGTCTTTACTGTCTCTTTTGATCAATTAAATGCATCCTTTCTGAATAAAAGTATTAATTTCTTAAAAAAATCTTACTCATAAACTTTAAACAGCAGTGTACATTTCAACAAATATAATTTGACACATTACATAAGTCCATTAAAAATTCCTCAGAAATAGTTCATACCCCTGAAAGTCATTGTATAATTCGGATAACAGAATCCCAGTTTGTTTAGGTCAGTTGCATTGTTTTTGATCCTGCTATGAATTAACTGAAGTCTCTTGGAACGAGTTGCAGAGCTGCTCATGCAGAGAGTTAGTGTTTGTAGTCCTGGGAAAGACAGTCGCTGTTTGTGTTTTCTAGACCGTAATCTTTTAAAAACAGATTTTTAACTCAGCTGCTGACAACACAGACAGGCTGGCAGCATCAAGGCCACATGCCAGTATCTCTTTTCCTGTTCTCCTTTGCTATATCTCTATCTCTCTGTCTCCCTCACTCACTGCCTTCCTCTTTTTAGATTTTACAAGTTTATTCAAGCAAAAACACACATGCATAGGTAGTTTGGTAAAACTCTTGTGCCTTTCCCTCTTTTGTAGCACCTCTCCATCTCCAATGTCAGTATTCAAGTGGATGCTTCATTTATGCAAACACTGTGGAACGTTCAGCCTACCTGCTCCAGAAGCAACATGGAAGTGGGTGAGTTCAAAAATCTAAATGTATTACTTTTGTCTTGCTGTACTAGTTTTTAGAGCACATCTGATATTAGGAATTGTCTCACTGTTCTCTTGTCTCTGTAGGATTTCTTCTGGGTGGGCACGTGGCACGCCTGTTCCATGGGCACGACGAGAGCCTCACCATACCAGGATCCGAGCAAAGCCGAGACCAACAGAGGTGAATCTATCTATCTATCTATCTATCTATCTATCTATCTATCTATCTATCTATCTATCTATCTATCTATCTATCTATCTATCTATCTATCTATCTATCTATCTATCTATCTATCTATCTATCTATCTATCTATCTATCTATCTATCTATCTATCTATCTATCTATCTATCTATCTATCTATCGATCTATCGATCTGACATGACATTATTTCCTATAGAGTGGTGAACTATGAGACTGGTAAAGGAGGGTCCAAGGCCAGGTCTTTATGGAGACTGGAGCCTCTTCGGATAAGGTGAAATAAAACACTTACTTACTTACTTTTGTGCATACACACACACACACACACACACACACACACACACACACACACACACACACACACACACACACACACACACACACACACACACACACACACACACACACACACACACACACACACACACACACACACACACACACACACACACACACACACACACACACACACACACACACACACACACACACACACACACACACACACACACACACACACACACACACACACACACACACACACACACACACACACACCCTTTGGGTTGCAGTACATTTTTAATGACCCAGACTTGTAGTTCCTCTGTCTTTTCCAATTATGCCCAACAGGGTAGTTCAAAGTCAGGTCAGTGAACAATGCATCTAATACATGACTGTTAGAAAATCAAAACATTTCCTAATCTTCTTCAAAGGCTTATCGATTTATTAAGCAATAAAATGGTTAACAACTCATGTTTAATGGATTGTGTGGAAGATTAAAAAGATGCATACTCACAGGGGAGTCTTTTTCTTGAATTGTAGCTGGAGCGGGAGTCACATCAGATGGGGTCAGCCCTTCCGCCTCCGCCATCTCTCCACCGGTCACTACCTGGGCCAGACAGAGGAAAATGGCCTGATACTGCTGGACAGAGAGAAGTCTGACACCACTGCAACAGCCTTCTGTTTCCGGTCAAGCAAGGTTTGATCCATTTATTTGAAAGTTGTCCATAGATTAAAAGAATAGAAGTTAAACTCAACCGACAGCATTTACAGCATAATGTTGATTACCAAAACTTATTTTGATTGGATTACATCGAAGTGAATGGACCATTAGTAAATGTTAAAGGACCCACTGTTTCAATAGTGGAGGCATAATATAGTGTATGTGTTAACACAAATTAGTATAACATAATTCTTATGTTTTTTTCTATAAAGTTGCATCCAGTTTTTATATTTTATACAATTATACCCCAGTAAATGTAATATACATAAAATACATTTATTTCATACTAAGTACAGTTAAAACCTATTAACATATTTACTGACATATTGCTCAAAACTTACTGCAAAAAAAAAAATTATAATTCAACTTTATTTGGAGTGCTACTTGTGCACAATGCATATTTCTTATTATAAAGGCTAAAATGTATTTCAATGTCACTATTGATTAGGATTGTATGATCTTTGAATTATATCAGTCTTTAAATGCAAGTTGTTTAAAGTGTACCTGAATTATACTTAATTCCACTTTAGCACAATTAAATATACTTATATATGTTTATACTAGTATTAGGGCTGTCAATCGATAAAAATATTTAATCACGATTAATTGCTTGATTGTCATGATTTAACTCGCGATTAATCGCAATTAATCACACATTTTTGTTTTGTTTTAAATGTACCTTAAATTATTATTTTTTAAGTCTTTAATACTCTAAACAACATGGGCACGGACACATAAGGATGCGTTATGCAAATGTATGCTTATTATTATTGAAACCATAGTCAACATAGAGCATGAAGACTAGACATGTTTCAAAGGTCATAGGTGTTTTTCAAAGAACTTGTTCATGTCTATTAGACACATGAAAAAAGAAATTCCAGGTTCCCATTACTTCTCTTTCTTTGCACTGAGCAATTTACTGACACAAACATGTTTACGTTTTTGCACACAGGGCAGTTCTTCTTCTGAACATGCAAAATGTACATTTATTATTTATTATTGTTTGCCTCTCTGTGCCCACATACTGTATTTTGATGCAGCTAAACTCTCAATAAAACAGTTTTAATTTATATTTTTTACTGTTTCTGTTGTCAGACAACGGAATGAATATGAAATAGTGACTGATACGAGACCCATTAAGACATAACCAGCTCCCTTCCAAGATTTAAATCTGCACAAAGTTCCTTATAAATGAGCCGTCGTCTAATGAAATCAAATACACATGAGATAAAGACAATAGCTGTGCTGTGATTTCGGCTATACTTGCATGTAAAATTAGAGAAGCAACATAATATCTATGTTTAACTAAAAGCACTGCTCCTCTCCGCCGCCTCCCATCGCACGCTGAACAGAGCAGACGCACAGAGAGAGAGAGAGAGAGAGAGAGAGAGGTGTGAGTACGCTGGGACAGCAAGACCTCACGCTCGCGCGGCAGTGCCGGCGAAACTACATAAGGTTTGGGCGCTTTTTTGAAGGGAAAAAAATCTTTAAAGGAGTCTGCAATGTTGCTAAATTGGCAACACTGTGCATCTCCATTTCTCCAACTACGGGTTGGGCCACGGGTCAAACAGAAAATGCGAGCTGCGTTAATCGCGCGTTAATAAAATTAGTGCCGCTAAAATGAATTTGCGTTAATGCGGTAACTATGAAAGCAATAACTAGTATATATAGCTGGACCTCAGCACTACTTCTGCACAATTAAAGTGCAATAAACACAAAATTAGTTATTCCAATTTAGTAGACTTTAAGTATACCAGCTTAGTATACCAAAAGTGCAATTGAAGGGTAAATGTATTTGTAATAAATTAAAAAAATGTATACATGTATTTCAAATACATTTTAGTATATTTATTTTGACTAGTGTAAGCTTCACATTTTTGTTGTTAAATTCCCCCTAAAAATGTCCACTGTAAATGCCTCATCCTGATTTTTATTTTCAATTATACATTTTTTGCTATTCAACATTATGACTCAGCTTAACCAGTACTGAACCAGTAACATTCCTTACATTTTAATAAAAAAAATAAGTAAATCGGATGAATCAATGACTTTCAGAGCTACATTGCATCAGCTGTTGGACAGTTAGATTGTAGGACAGTTAGATTGTAGCCCTGCTAAGTCAGTGCTTAGACCCTGTAATTGCTACATCTGTTTCCCAATTACTAATCCTCAGTGCATTATTACTGTATATTGGAGTTTCATTAGCCTTCCTCTGCTGCAACAAGCCGAGAGGTCACAAAACCCAGCTGTCCTACTGTCTTATTGATCTCAATAACACTTAAAATAGGCTCACAAAATTATTGACTGTGACTGTCCTAACTGAACAGATGACAATATTTAGCACAGCAAAGGCAGGATTCACAGGAGTCATGCGATTTGTCTTTCCTTTTGCAGGAAAAGATTGACTCCAGCCCAAAGCGTGATATTGATGGTATGGGGGTCGCAGAGATCAAATATGGCGATTCGGTCTGCTTCATCATGCATGTGTCCACGGGCCTGTGGCTGTCCTACCAGGCGCCTGATGCCAAATCTTCTCGCCTGGGACCACTGAAGAGAAGGGTAAGAGATAGTGTCCTTGTGGTCACGATTACATTATTGCAACAACTTTGCATGGCACGTACATCTTTAATGACATCATGTGCTGTAAGTTATGATCCCGTTAAAGATTATGGGGCTCACAGGATGGTCTAATGTTGGCTCAAGCTTAACCGCAGTGGCTTCTGTGTAGAGTGTAGGATATACGAGGCCATGGTTTAAATGTGATAATGAGGTAGGCATGGTGACAGTGTGTTTTTTGGGAGTGGTCAGGATTACACGTTCACATGGACTGCACATCTTTCCAGCGCTGTGGTATGCAGCTTAACTCCGGGCTAAAGGCCAGAAAAAGCATGCCACCTTTACGCACAGCCCAGGGAGCCAAAGTTGTAACTTTGATGGCACTCGATTCGATTTTCACTTTCGAAAATATTGAACCACTCTTTTATTTTTTGTAGCTTATGAAGTCTTCTGGACAGACTCTGCCATTCATTTGAGGAGGAGGTGCCAAGTTCAAGATAAAACCCCAAGACAATCCAATTGCTATAGAAAAGAACTGATAAATACAGCAAGCGTTGATAAAGGACACTTTTAGGATGTGCATTAATCACAAAACATTAAGCAATATTTTCTAAATTGTTAATAAGAAATGTTTCTTGAGCATTAAATCAGCATATTAGAGTATTTTCTGAAGGATCGTGTTACACTGAAGGCTGCTGAAAATTATATATATTAAACAGTATATTAAAATAAAAACAGATATTTTAATTTGTGATAATACAGGTGCATCTCAATAAATTAGAATGTCGTGGAAAAGTTCATTTATTTCAGTAATTCAACTCAAATTGTGAAACTCGTGTATTAAATCAATTCAATGCACACAGACTGAAGTAGTTTAAGTCTTTGGTTCTTTTAATTGTGATGATTTTGGCTCACATTTAACAAAAACCCACCAATTCACTATCTAAACAAATTAGAATACTTCATAAGACAATAAAAACATATGTTTGTGAATTGTTGTCCTTCTGGAAAGTATGTTAATTTACTGTATATGTACTCAATACTTGGTAGGGGCTCCTTTTGCTTTAATTACTGCCTCAATTCGGCGTGGCATGGAGGTGATCAGTTTGTGGCACTGCTGAGGTGGTATGGAAGCCCAGGTTTCTTTGACAGTGGCCTTCAGCTCATCTGCATTTTTTGGTCTCTTGTTTCTCGTTTTCATCTTGACAATACCCCATAGATTCTCTATGGGGTTCAGGTCTGGTGAGTTTGTGTAATAATATCTTCTTAATATAGTCTGCAATAATATCCAGGTCAGATGTTCATTATTAAGGAAAGAAATTACAAATATTAATACTCTGAAATTCGATTAAAACTTTTATGGTTCGAGATCAGTTCCAAGTCAGCTGTTTTACTTGCAGTCAGTGTTAATGTACATTTATGATGTGTGCAGGCTGTCCTGTCTCTTGAGGGCCATATGGATGATGGGCTGACTCTGCAGCTTTGCCAGCACGAGGAGTCCCGGGCGGCTCGCATCATTCGTAATACCACTCGCCTCTTCACTCAGTTCATCAGGTACAGGAGCAGACCCAAAGGCTCAAATGCAGCCTAGTACAATATAAACTTTCGTCCCATCGTAAATGAGTGCCATTTGGAACAAGAACACTCCAAGACTAGTGCATTATAAAAATTCTGATGTTTAGTATTAAAATATTTAATAAATATTTATTGAAATAAATATTTCTATTTAATATTACTTTTTTGTCTCAGGGGTCTGGATGGTTTGAATGGGGAGAAGACTACAGAGGTGACACTGCCTGTGTGTGAAGTGCTGCAGACACTAAACGACCTCATCGTGTACTTCCAGCAGCCTGACTCTGAGCTCGAACATGAGGAGAAACAGAGGCAGCTCCGATCTCTCATCAAGCGCCAAGATCTCTTCAAAGAAGAGGTTAAATACAACTCACATGTGTCATATGAGACTCATAATAATTCATGAAAATTTACAAGCTGACACTTATTATGATTATTTTAGGGAATGCTAACCCTGGTCTCGCACTGCATCGATCGTCTAAACGTGTACAACAGTGCCGCTGAGTTCGAGGAGTTAGCAGGCGAGGAGGCCGGAGAGGCCTGGAAGGACATTCTCAACCTCCTCTATGAGCTTCTGGGTAAGAATTCAATATCACGTCCGCAGCCTTCAGCTGATCACCGAGGGTGATGATGGAGAGACATGACAGTTATTAGAGGCAGTTAAACAGCAATTCTATTATCTTTTATCACCTTGTTGTTGACTTCCAGCCTGATTTATGGAGGGCAAATGTACAGTTAGAAAAAGAGGACCTTGTTCAAGATATTAAAATTTCAAATCGAAGCATAATTGCTTTAGAAATCTTTCATGATGACCATTTAATTTTTGCTACTGTTTCAATTTTTCTCCTGAAGCATTTTTAATACTACTTCAATATATAGAGTGCTGCAGAGACCAACACAAAAGTTAGCATCATCCTGCTTCTCTTGACAAAAAGCCAATAGGATTTTTTCATTGGCTTTTGGATTATTGCAGAAAATAAACTCTGTGAGAAAAAAAACATTTATATTTCTTATTTTGGTCATCAAGATAATCTTCGTAAATGAACACTTGACCATTAAAGCCAAAATACTAAAAGTAAAAAGCTAAAGTTAGGCTATAAACAAATTACACCACATATGTATTATTTAAGGCAGCAGCTGTGTAAATATCGATAGAGGCTATTTACACTAAATGCAAATAGCATAGTTTCTTAGCGATATATGCTATTTAAACTAAGTGCAAATAGCAATGGATTCTATTTACACTGTCAAAATAGCAGGATTTTCTGCTATTTATACTACTTATTGCAAATAGTGGCAATTATCTGCACCTCAGTATTGTAGTACATTATAAAACCGTATGCAATAACTTATTGAGTGTAAATTTTAATTTTAATTCAAATTATTAAATGTATGCCACTTTATATTGGTACAAAGCTCTCCCTACGATACTTTATTATCAACTTTTTGATCATTTTCTTAATTTTTATTGAAAATAAATGCTTTTCTGATGTGATTTGAAATTTGAAAAGGGAGAGAAAAAGTTTGCCAAAAGGCGGATTCGAACCCCGGTCGATCGCGTCAAAATGAGTATGACACACGTTTCACCATCAGCACCATTGGAACTGACGACAGTTGACAGTCTTTTGTAATCTTGACCAGACCAATCAAATGTTGGTGGGTGGAGTTAGTGTGAATAGCTTCTGCCAACAAGGCGGGCTAATTAATTACACTTAGTGTAAAATAGACACTCTGTTATTTTAATGTCACCACCATTAAGTTTGTGACAATGTAATTTTAAAATCTAGAGGCTGGAAATTTTTTGTCAGAATAGTTTGCTAGTATGCGATTATATAAGGCTGTAAAAGTGCAGATTAGTTTTCCTGTTTGACGTGATGATGTTTAGGGCAAGACTTACTAACAGCTTGCGCCAGCACAAACCGTCTTTTGGCCTTAAAATAGTACTGTCAGGATTTTATGGAATTGAGCTCTAACACTAATTTGCCCTTTTTAGTAAATCTGGCTCTTTATGTTCCTGACATCCTCTGTAGTCCCATTTAGCCAGTTGTTAGAGATGTAAAAACCATGAGTGGGTATTTCTGATATATTTGATATTGTAGACTAAAATATGAAAATATCTTGAGCTTGTTTTAATCCACAGACCCATTCAAAAAGACATTGGCTTTGGGGCGATGGAACCGGATGAAGTTTTTGGACTCTATTTAGTATTTGAATTTTGTTTGAAATGTTAACATCGCATAAGGATCCAGTGAGCGTAAACGCTCTCCTCGGTTCACCTTGACTGGCTCGCCATTTATCAGAGCCCCCATCGAGGCTCGTTCTGAATTTTGCCTGCTCCGAGTCATTGAGGTCACCCTCGAGAGGTGCCTTGCTGAGTCTGTCTGGCAACAGTAGCATGATACATTATGCTGGTGACAACAGCCAGTTTTTAACATCTCCAAACGGATGCGTTTGCTGCCTCAGGAAACGGCTCTTTTCGGGGTGTTTGTGGTTCAAAACTGCCTAGACAATCCCTCCACAAAGTGCCTTTAGCCCTGGGCTTGAGTTTGATTGATTGCTCTCTGGGAAATACAGTCTAGTTTAAGATTATTCCCATTTAGTATTTTACTCACGCTGCATTAATTTCAGAATATCACCACTTTGGTGGGAAACCTTGAGTGAATGATAGCAAAAGGGATTTGCAGGTGTTAGTGTGAGGTATGTAAGAATAACGTTGTAACATTGAGCTTATTGCCATTGATTTTTGTCCATTAGCCGCTCTGATTCGAGGCAACAGGACCAACTGCACACAGTTCTCTCGCAAGCTGGATTGGCTGGTCAGCAAGCTAGAGCGATTGGAGTCATCATCAGGTAAAAAACACTATACGTCAAATCGGACACATACTCTACATTAGCACTGATTACAGAGCTTTTATACATTAACCAGTCTGTCTTGCGTAGACATAAACTGAGCGATCAACCATCAGCATCTGCACAGATCAATGATTTTAGCTCAAGCTCCGTGTCACAGCAGTATTACAGATTCATAGCAGCATAGGAGCAGTAGATAATTTTCATAAAAAAATCTATAGTAATTTGCTTAAACAACTCTGTTATCTGATTATATAATGCCTTTATCATTCCTTGTGTTTACTGCAATGCAATATTAATAAAGCAATTCTATACAGGCATTTTAGAGGTGCTTCACTGTATCCTAATCGAGAGTCCAGAATCTCTGAACATCATCCAGAAGGCCCACATCAAATCCATTATTTCTCTGCTGTACAAGCATGGACGCAACCACAAGGTCACCATTTGCTGTTTCTACACACACACACACACACACACACACACACACACACACACACACACACACACACACACACACACACACACACACACACACACACACACACACACACACACACACACACACACACACACACACACACACACACACACACACACACACACACACACACACACACACACACACACACACACACACACACACACACACACACACACACACACACACACACACACACACACACACACACACACACAGATGAGTGTGGAATATAAAGGATGTTGCTGACCATCCAGAGCCTTAAGATGGAATCTAATACCTGCCACCCTGAATACTATAAATATTATATGAAGAGCTGAAAATGCATTTTTTCTAGTTCTGTATATAAACCCTCATATCCACCTTCCATTTAGTGTAAATCTGTATTCTATGTTTCTGTATTATAGGGAGATATAAACTACCATTCAAAACTTGACGGTTGGGAAGATTTGTAATGTTTTTGAAACAATTCTCTTATGCTCACCAAAGGTGCCTTTTTTATCAAAAATACAGTAAAACAGTTTTCTATTTTAATATATTTTAAAATATATTTTATGCTTTCTGTGGTGGAAAAGCAATTAGCAGCCTTTACTCCAGTCGTCAATGTCCCAAGATCCTCATTCCAGAAAAATATTTTTTTGTACCATTATAAATGTCTTTACCTTTTTATCAATTAAATTTTCCTGATCTCAAACATTTAAAGGTAGTCTAATTCCATCTGATTAAAAATTGCTTATACTTCACAAGGATTTTAGGTAGTATGACCATTCCTCCTCTTCGTCCTGGACATGTCCTTGACGGAATTTATAAACTGCCTAAAATGACCCGGGTTTGGCTTACTTGCTGAAGGGAATGACTGAAAAGTAGCTTAACCGATAGTGTGCGAGCATTGTACATACTCTTCCAATCGTGATGTGAGAATATGGGATCTACAGAGAACGGTCAAAGCAATGCAAATTTGCACATGTAAGGTACGGTATGAAGACTGTAGAGCACATTAATAGAAAAACTAAGCCAAATCCCGGACATTTTAGTCAATTTTGAAATCCCGGCCAAGACTGTCTGGGGAAAAAAGAGGACACATGGTGTCACCCTAATTTTAGTGGTGCAAACATTTAGACATTTTAACAAGGGGCAGGTGTCTACTGGTGTGTAGACCCTTGCTACTTGACTTGAGAATTCCTCTGTCTTATAAAATGTGGGCCATGTAAACTCGTAAATAGATTCTAGGAGCTTCACAGCATGTTATGTTAGCAAACACTCTCAAGTATGCACTTGAAAATATGCAGGCATAAGACTATAAATTTGTGCGTAGGGAAAATGTGCGGTATAAAATGAGTTTAAAGCAATAAAACAACTACATTGTTAAAATGTCTTCCATACTCCCTTGCAGATTCTAGATGTTCTCTGTTCCCTGTGTGTCTGCAATGGTGTGGCTGTGAGAGCCAATCAGAACTTCATCTGTGACCACCTGCTTCCCAGAAGAGACCTGCTGCTCCAGACACGATTGGTCAATGATGTCCAAAGGTAGACCACACACACACACACACACACACACACACACACACACACACACACACACACACACACACACACACACACACACACACACACACACACACACACACACACACACACACACACACACACACACACACACACACACACACACACACACACACACACACACAATTTTCTTAATCAGAATGTTTGTTTTTCAATAAAAGTACACTACTGTTCAAAAGTTTGGGGTCAGTAAGTTGTTTGTGAAAAAGTCTCTTATTCTAACAAAGGTAGCATTTATTTGATTAAAAAAGTAAAGTGAAAAATTGTAATATAGCATGTATATTTGAATTTATTTAAAATGTCATTTATTTCTGTGATGGCAAAGCTGAATTTTCAAAGCAGTCTTCAATGTCACATGATCCTTCAGCAATCTTACTAATATAGAAGAACATCATTGGTTTAAATTAGATTTTTTTTGTCTTTCACTGTCACTTTTGATCAATTTATTATGTCCTTGGTGAATAAAAGTATTGATTTCTTAAAAAAAATCGTACTGATCCCAATCTTGTGGACAATAGTGTGTCAACATCTTTAAACAAGATTTGGTCGACGAGCAAAACTGTGCGTGACTTGTTTTTATGTCTTATTTTCTATTTATATGGTAAAATGAAATTGCATTTAATTTATTTTTTGACCTTTTTTCCTGTTTTAGCATAAACAAGTATTTATTTATTAATATTTTATTAATATTTTAATATATATTTTAATATTTAAATATAAAATATTTTATTTTCTGCATAAACCAAAAGTTGCTACCAATTTACTTCAGTGCTATGTCGTATTTCCAACTGTAACTGAATATTGAATAGAGGGCGTTTTTTTGATTTTAGCGCACATCCCAGCATCTCTCGCTTGTAGTAAACGGTTGGAAAGGAGTAGTTAAGGATGTTCTGCCCAAACTTTCAAACTGACATCATCAGAGAAGGAATGCCTTCCAGAGGGAACCAGATTTTGATTAAAAATTACACAGATTAGTTGTTTACCTCAAGACTAGCAATGTGCACTGGTAAATAGTGTCAAGTTTGATCTCATGCAGACTCAAAAACTAAAATAATTTTCCAACAGAGGAAAGTATTAATTTTTTTTCAATTTTTTTTTTTTTTTTTTTTACAGATGTTTACTCTAGATATTTTTACTAGACCACAAAACAAAAAATACAAATATAATTAAGAAAATATTTTTTTTTTGTGAACCTGACAGTCATTGTCAACTCACAAACCTTCTCAATGGATTTTTTTGTCCTAACTTTGCTAATAATTGTATGCATTAATTTTAAGAATGAATGTGATCTCTGTGTTTATTTACAGTATGAGACCCAACATCTTCCTGGGCATGAGTGAGGGCTCGGCACAATATAAGAAATGGTACTTTGAGGTGATCATCGATCAAGTAGACCACTATGTGACCAGTGAGCCCACCCACCTTCGTGTTGGCTGGGCCACCACCAAAGGCTACGCCCCCTATCCTGGGGGTGGAGAGGGCTGGGGAGGAAATGGTGCGGGTGACGATCTTTACTCCTATAGTTTTGATGGGCTTCATCTGTGGTCAGGTACTTTTAAGGCTGTTTTACCCATGTTCCTCACTGCCTGATCTAATATGACATTATAAAAAATTGCATATATGAACATGACTTAATCTGAATAATTTCTGATACTCTTGATTGACAGTGGTGTTCACAAAAATCTACGAAATTGTTATTCTCTCCACGTCTGATAGGGCGAATCCCACGGGCCGTGGCCTCTATTAACCAGCACTTGCTGAATTCAGACGATGTTGTGAGCTGCTGTCTGGATCTTGGAGCCCCTAGCATGTCTTTCAGAATTAACGGTCAGCCCGTTCAAGGCATGTTTGAAGACTTCAACGTAGATGGCTTCTTCTTTCCCGTCGTCAGTTTCTCTGCAGGGGTCAAGTGAGTTTCTCTAATATAAAGTACCCTGCTCTGAGTAAGAGTTTTACATAAATAGCAAGAAGGAATATAGTTAGATTTAGCATTCATACATTTTGATATTAATAAAGACAACATCCTGTAGCAATCGTTCAACATGTTTTTCTACAGTTTTTACTTTGAGCGTAGCACTTCTGCAGTGATTGTACAGGAGTTGTGCTATGTGACAAGTGAACCCTTTCTTCTTTTGCACTGTATGTTCAATCAACTGAGACAGGCCATTACTCACATGACTTCTCAACCAACTCCAAAACAATTAAGTTGAACCAAGACATTTTTGGACAACCCAGTGTTGCTTGGATTAATCAAGTAATTGATCATGAGTCTGAATGCCTTCTTCATGTTTTTTTTCCTCAAGGGTCCGTTTCTT